>JAVJGI010000060.1:7032955-7044901 GCA_035590275.1 Ibycter americanus | reverse complement strand
CGCCGGGGGCGGGCTGCGTGTGCGGGGCGGTGCTGCCCCGAAGGCTGACAGGCCCAGGCGCCCCCTGCCGGGCGAGGGGCGGTGGGCAGGTGTAGAAACGCTCGGTGCCTCCCCTGCTGCAGGTGTGCTTCATCGGCCGGAGCAACGTGGGCAAGTCGTGTTTAATCCGGGCCTTGTTCTCCCTGGCCCCGGAGGTGGAGGTCAGAGTGTCAAAAACTCCGGTAAGCCCCGTCCTCACCCCCCTTCCCGGTGAGCCCCGCTCCCGCACGGTCAGAGGCCGGTGCCGGGCAGAGGGCAGGGCTGAGGACAGCAGGAATCCATTTCTCAGTAACTTGCAGCGGCAGGAGAAGGTGCCAGCCACGGCGGCCACCAGCTCGGGGCTGGCACAGGGAGAGGCGGCGGAGCCCCGGCTGGCTCCTCGGCACGGGCACCGGGCAGAAGGGCTGCCCCAGCTGAGCAGATGCCCCATAAGGCCCTCTGGGGAAGAGCCAAGCACGACCCACGAAGGTTTTTAGTCTGTTTGAAGGCTAGAGCTGCACAGGATTGCTCCAAGGACGGGAGACTGGGCAGCTTAAAGCAACGAAGGCATTTTTGCAGCCTTCCCTGGGCGGGCGGGGTATGGTGCAGAGATGTTTTGCAGGGCATCTCCTAGTCCACTGCTCAAAGCAACTTTTTAAAACGACCCCCTTCCTTCACCTTACCTAAATCCTCTCCCCAGGGCCATACCAAGAAGATGAATTTCTTCAAAGTAGGGAAATACTTTACTGTGGTGGATATGCCAGGATACGGCTACCGTGCCCCGCAGGACTTTGTGGAGATGGTGGAGGCCTATCTGCAGGAACGGCGCAAGTAAGGGACTTACCTGTACCTCTGCAGAGCAATAAAAGCTAGATGCCTCTGTACAGCATCATGTAATTAGGTGAAAAAATGCAGAAGGGGTAGCAGCTTCCAGTAGTGGTATTGATTAGTTCTGATGTCATTGTTCATGCTTAGAGAGATCAAAACAGCAGTAAACATTGAGGTGATGCTCCATGCTGACTCTCAGCTCCTATGCGTGGCTTTTCTTGGCTCTTCCTATCCCCGGATCCCATGTTACTTGTTCTTGATTATGAATTTGGAAGTAGCAGAGCAGGTGTGAAAAAAATGGTGGTGGTTACTGTTGCTTGTATTTCTGGCAGCCTGAAGAGAACTTTTCTATTAGTTGATGGTGTAATAGGACTCCAGAAAAAAGATCACATTGCAGTAGAGATGCTGGAAGAGTTTGGGATTCCTTACGTGGTAGGTAATGCTTTGTTCTTGTGATGGTTATAAGCTACAGATAATCTATAAAGGTGTGTACCTGCTACCTGAGCTTATGCAAGTTGTCCTACCTAAGTAATAACATGCACACACCCCTTATTGCTAATAAAACAGGCCTAAAATATGTTGAGGGAGGCAAGTGGGCTTTAAAGGATTTTTGGCGTGATTTATTAAGTGGACACTTTTTTTTTTTCCGGTGCTCAGCTTGAGCTTGAAAAGGTCCACTCCTTACGCAGACTATAGAACTGTTTTGGTGAACTGTATTATGTTTTTTTCCCCCTGGATACAACCCAGAGCTTTCAGCCTGCCTTGCAAGATGGCTGAGACTCTTACAGATGTTCCAGGCTAGCAACAAAATAATCTTCTTTCCCTCTTTTAATCCTCCCTTTCTGGATCCATGCAGATGGTGTTAACAAAAATTGACCGAGCTTCCAGAGGACTGTTGTTAAAGAACGTACTGAAGATCCAGGAGTTTGTAAAGGAGAAAACTCAGGGATGCTTTCCTCAGCTATTCCTGGTCAGGTAAAGCTCTTCTCTGTTGTTGCCGTTTCCTTGCAGGTGATGATTTCAATAGGGCAAACTACCTGAAACGGGTCTGTCTGCTCTAGAGGTGGCACTTCTCTGTGCCCCAAGGATGGATGGTGGACTGCTGATGGGGAAGCACCCCTTTCCTTCTTCCCCCTCCTCTGCAAGTGAGTGGAGTTTCAGTTTCAAAGCTGCTTCTTCTCTTGGCCTTTCTCTGAGGGGGCAGCAGTCCCTACACTGCGTGCTAGTGGGCTTTGCCATTCTGTTTGGACTTGTGTTGACAGTAGCAAGCTGTCGTCGTTTGATTTACATAGCTATAGTGCTTGCTCTCACCAAGGTTGTACTGCACTGTGGGAAATGTAATTATTTCATACAGCCAGTAGCTGAGTTTGCTTGTATTACTCCAAGACACAGCAGTATCTGGCACTGACCATCTGTGCCTTTGTTTCCACAGTTCTCTGGAGTTTTCGGGGGTTCACTTGCTAAGATGCTTTGTAGCCCACGTTACTGGAAACCTGCCTGCTGTAGAGGCCAGCTGAAAAGACAGGCTCCTGATCTGCTCAGCTTATCTAGAACAAAAGGTACCAAAACCAGAGGTCTGGGGTTTTGTTGTAAAAAGCCTGAGATACTAAACTCATTTTTTAGATAAACTTGTATAAATTTCTGGATAAACTAGTATTTGTAAGACTAAGCTTTTTGTTTAATAAATTAATCAGTTCAGGAAGTTTGCACTGTGAATGAATCCAGGTTGTTACAAAACTGTTTTATAAAACCTATGTGATTGTGCTAAGGAGGAAAAAGCAAAGAGAAGCTCAGTTTTAATACAACATTTCCTCTCCCTCCACCAAGATGTTCAAAAAGCTACCACTGCATGCCTAAGCTCTGCTCTATGTAGGATACTAGAATAGTCTAGTAATCTCATTACTAAAAACGGATTTAGTTTAGAAAAGAAAAACCGTAGCCCTAACATTAAGCAAACTGTACTTGCCCAGTTTAATTGAACGATACGGGGAGGTTTACTTCTCTCAGCTTACGTAGTGCAGGCCAAAAACTAGCACCTGTGCAACCTGCCTGCTCTAAGGCAATCTAGAGTGGAAATGGCCAGTTGTCTGTGAAGGTGTGTGTAGGACTTCTTGTATATTTTACTTTGTAACTCTTTGCACATTCAATAGGTGCAGCATGACAGCACACATCACTTGCATGCATCAAGCTGTTCCTGTTCCAGGTGTGTGAAGGAAAGGACACATCTTTAATGGGATCTACTTTTTGATCACTGTGGGCTTGAAACACAGTGGAATAAAAGACTGACATCTAGGGGAACGCCCTCCTCCTGCACTTTATCATCAGTCAGTGCTGCATCTGTCTTCTGTTTTAAGTCCAGCATGATGTTCTGCAGCTGCACTCAGATGAAATGCCAGAGATGAGACATACTGTCCATTATCTGCATCTGTTCTACCCTGGCAGCTGAAGCACAATACTGATGCCTCATACTCTGTGACCTGCTACTGTGCACGTAAAGAACTGTCCCCCACAACAGCTGAGTCTGGTTCAGAGCAGCTGAAGCTGTCCAGTTACAAGGTACAGAATCGGACAAAAGGGCTGCCATCAACAGCAGTAGTTGTACAGGAGAATTCAGAGCAAAGCTATTATGTGCCTACATCAAACTAGCACTGTCTCATCGTGGTTTAGCATTGCTGAACGTGGGTATGCAATTCTCAAGGTTACTTACATTAAGTGTTTAAACCTCAAGAAAGGGCAGTTCTTTTTTGTAAACCACTCTGAGGGTGAGAAGGTGGTATTTCTAGTGTTTTCTTTCATTATGGGATTTCTTGTAACTCTCATATTAGACATGAGGTGAGTTTTTCAGCATACATGTAAGAAGTGGGGGGGCATAAGGAATGCAGCAGAAAGATGTAGATCTCTAGCTTCCACATCTTAGCAGAGATCAAACCTGTAATTGTTTTAATATTTTACCTCTAATTACAAAATGCTGCAGAGCAAACCAGCCTGTGGGATGCTTGATCCTAGGAGGAAGTGCAGTGGTATCTAGACAGATGGAACAGGTGCAGGTGAACACTTCAGGAACAGTATTTTCTCATATCTTAAAATCAGGATCTTCCAAAAGTATCAATCTTGTCGACGCCTCAGCCTTGACTGAAGAGCTTCTGAAAATAAGTCTGTGTATGTAAAAAAGTGCAATTCTGGTTTTAGTCTCTCTTCAGAACAAAACCCCTTATAGTGCTAGGAAGGCTTTTATTAACCACTTAAATACATAAAGTATGTCTGATAAATCCATTTGTATTAAAAGTGCTTTGAAATGGCACTAGAGTGAATTGGACTGCATGATCCGTGTGTGTGTACTGTTGCCTTGAGGTGTCCTTACCAGAAGCCATGTGGTGCTAGATCATAGGTTTTCTAGCAGCTGTACTAGAAACAGCAGGTACAGTTTTATCCTGAAGAACCACCTTTACCTCTGGACTGGACACATCTCTGTTTTCTGCTGTGTTGGTCAAGAGATCTTCATTCGCAAGTGCTTCAAACACTGGAATGACTCTGGCATTTCTGCTCAGCCATCTCCAGGGAAGGACACCACAGTTTGTTACACTCAAGAATCAGTGCCCCTGTGACAGCTAAGATAAATAAAATCAAAGTCCTCTCCTTCACTTAAACATTAAAACTTAAATGTAAGTGCCTTCATGGGAACATGCTTTGGGTAAACAGGTGTCTGACAGTAGCAGACCTTCTTGCCAGGTTCTTAAGGAACATGCTGTTGCAGAGTGAGGAACTGCACTTTCTCAAGCCAGGGACACAAAAGCTCTCCCTTTCTTTTTCCCCACTCATTGATCAGTGGTGGGCCTGACAGCATACTGAAGCAGTAGAGATCATTTCAGTTTTAAATGCTTTTGATGTCTTAAATCGTTCGCAGTGCATACACCATACTGCAGGCACCTAGTATTACCTTGTAAAGCTTTGCCTCTTCTGCACCTGTTACTTACAGAAATGGTGTAGAGTACTAGCTTCTACGGAAAACAGTTTCACCTTATGCAATCTTCTCTGGCCTTTCAGCAGTACCTTCTGCTTTGTCTTCCTCTACTGTGTCTGGTCTAGTCCATCACCGTAACCCTGGCACTATAAAGCCAGTCTTTTTGCAACAGTCCCTTAGAGTCACTATAGCATAGAATGCATTTTAGTAGGGACCTTGACCAGATACTACATCAATAATTCTATCTAATGTTAATGAAGTAACCTAAACAGGTTTCTTAAGTTATTTTAAAAAGCAGAGGGTTGGGGGTTTTTAGCAGGTAGGCATTTCAGATTTAGCCTCTCTTGAGGCATTTACACGGAGAGGCAACATGCTGTAAGGCAGAAGGAGCTCTGTCTGCTGTCACTTTAAAGGTTGTTTCAGTGTTGCCTTCTTTCACTCTTGTCACAAGTCTTGCTCCTTGGGCTCAGCATTATTTTCATACTGTGCTCAGAACTAGGATGTCATAGTACAGCATGAAACAAATTTTGGCTGCTGAACAGAATGTGCCAAGTGTTAAATACAGACAATTCATTTTACATTAAGTGGGATGGCTGCCCATGAGAAGCAAGATACCTCAACTATCAAAGTTTCTGGCTAGCGAGGAAAAAGAATTTTAGCAGCAGCTAATGTTTCCAGTCTGTATCACTGGCTAATCCTGCTCTTGCTGGAAAGTACTTTAGTACCTGCTTATCCCAGCTATAACATGATACTGTATATTACAGAGAAACTACCTTTTTCTGTGCAAGCAGGGACAAACCCTGGGAGACATACAGTTTCTTACATCACGCTCCTGCTTGTTTTGGAAACAGAGTAAAAGACCAGAACCCATTTACAGAAGAGGCAAAGGAGGGAGGAGTAAGTTGTGGGGTTTGTGCCATGCTACAAACTGGGCATGCAATGAGGAAAGGAACAGAAGAAAAGGCAAACTGATCCTACATCACATCCCAAAATAAAAATGACTAGCTAATAAATTGAGAGGTGTGACTTACATCTACAGCCCTCTATATGAGAAGCCAGCCTCTCCACAATATGCTATAACCAATCCTGTAACTTCCCTTTATTCTCATCTGATGCATTTACAGCCAGTTGGTATCTGAAAGCACCACCAATAAACAGTAAAGTAAGCATCCCTTCCTTATCTGCACAAGTGATTTTAATATTGGGTTTGGTAACTGCAATTTGATCTGCTCCTAAGAGCTGGCCACAGCATTAAGCCAGTATGCACAGCTTTACTTTAACACTAACACTGTCCAAGCACCTGTTAAATACTTGACCTCCATCTACTTCAGATATAACTAGTCTACTTTTAAGCATCTTTTATATAAGCACAGAAAACTGTTTTGCTCAATAAGGTCATTATTGAGCAGCCATCAACTGTTTAGTTATACATACAGCAGATTTTTTCAGGGAAGGTAGTTTATATTTTTGTATTCTAATAATCTGCAATGGCATTTGTGCACCTTGTGGCACATTTACAAAGTTTATACAAGACAATAAATCCACCACTTCCACAGACATAGCTACTTAAACCAGTATTTTCTTGGAAAAACAGTGAGAATGATGGAGAACACATTATGCCAAGAAGTAGTAGGGGGAGTGAGGGGCAGGGAATAAGTCTCAGTGCTTTTCTTGCTAATGCTGTTTCCCAAGAAGTTATTCTCCACTGGTTGGTGTGCAAAAAATACAGCACTGCTGGACTGTTGCCCTTGCCCCTGATGCAAGCACAGGTGGTGTTGGGATAGCACCAGCCCTGAACTCCACCAGGGAAGGCTATTTAGACTCAGACACTGAAAGATGCTGTACTCACTTCTTTTGAGTTCACTCCTTGGGATCCATCTGTGCTTCATCAAGACTCTCTCTGGCTGTACTCTCCAGCATGTTTTTGTTTCTCCAGTGTCTGCACCTCAGCTGCACCTTTTCCTTCTTCCTCTTCAGCTCCCTACAGAAAAGCCTTTGTTCAAACTAAACTTGGCAAGGCAGTTATTACGCTAGGAGAGCGAGCCTCCTGCTGGAGACATGATGGATTTTTCTTGATACGGAAAAATTTCTTTTAAGACAAAAATTTTTCTTAAACCAAGATCTGGCAAAGGAAACTTGTATTTCTCAAGCATCAACAAAACTAGCTTAACTGCTCACAACAATTTATGAAGGATATAAACTTGTACAATTCAGAAGTATTATTTAACAGGGTGAAACAAATGCACTGAGATCAAGGCCCACATAGATTCCGTAGGACTTCAGAACGACAGCTGCCTTTCTGCTAAACATGATAAAAGCCACTGCACTGATATTTAGAGATTCTTTTTCTTCAAAAAGAAATTGGTGTGGGAAACCTGGTACTCATCCCCCAATTCCAAGAGACATTTCAGAAATTCTACAAACTGATGATGGAAAAAATGAAATGACAAACAATACTGTTACCTCACAAACCTTGGGGAAGGGTTGGTGGGTAGATCTGTAAAATAAGCCGCACTTGATGCCAGTTTGCACACTGTCAGAAGGTACTGCTGGCAACTTTGGCCCACAGCAGCCAGGGTGCAGGTGGCCAAAGTATTTACAAATTTGGGATAAATAGTTTTGGAGAACTTTTAAAGACCATTCTAATAGAAAATTATTTCTTTTCTTCCCTCATTAGTGGCTCCCCGTGACTTCTGAGGCATAACTAAGACATTTTTTCTAAACCTGGTACTCTAAAGAATTTCACCAACAATATTAAGAGCATTGTAAGCAACTTAAAAATAATGCAGTAAAAATAAGAAGAAACTTTTTTTAGAGTATAAAACATCTCAATATTTCAATGTTAAAGTTTCTTTAAGATGTTAAGAAACACTAACAAGTGTCCAAACTAATAAGGATAAATCTTGTCCAAACCTGGGATGTTAAATTACAAAGAAACACAGTTCTCTTTGCAGCTCCAGAAGGGAACTTAAGCACAAATACAAGTTACATGGCATGGTTCTTTTATATTCTTTTATAACCTAGCTGAAAAGAGCATTTCTTAAGCAGCTGATCTGCATCCATTTCCCTTTGTTTGCCCCTCCTCTGGTTTGGTTTTTTTTTAACCTAGTTTAACAGTATGAAACATACCTCACAAAAAAAAAGAAAGGAAAAAAAATGTTTATTTAGATGTTGACAGGAGTCAAGTGTTATATAGAAGGAAAAGAGAATTTATGAGTCACATTGTACTTGTTTGGCTTAGGGGAAGCCATCCTGAGCTGTGTTTAGCCCCAACAGTGAGGGACTGTCACAGCAAGGACTTCTAGATTGCAATGCAGACTCCTACACTGAACACTCAGTTACAGCAGAGAGCAAGCAGCATACACAGAAGTTACCACCACACACATTGATTTCAGTCCTACTTTTGATGAAAGAGTGAACTCTAGCCTCGGAATTAAAGTTAGTTTCCAGGTTTTGGCCACGGGAAACTGCCATGCTTGTGGAGATTATCTTCAGTTTCCAAGTTGTGTGGTCACAGTCAATTGTGCTTCAATGTGTGAAGTACTGAGAGCTAGGAAAGGAGAAACTTAAGTGAAAAGGCTACACATCCATTCCTGTTTCCTTAAATCCAGACTTCATGAAGAACATATTTTCTTTCTGGATTTCCACCTTCACTGTCAAGAACAGCAAAAGCATCTAATTCCATCTCTTTACACCTGCTAGCAGTTTCACTCACCAGCTTTTTGCCCTTAGCATACTTCAGTTCTCAGAGCCATCAGTTACTTCACTGAAAAAAAAAAGACTAAGTTCATTCCCTTTCCTGTAGGTTATTATTAAAAGCATAATCTCGAGTTTATTGATGTAAAATAATTTACCATGTTAGAAAGCAAATGCTTTTCTTTCACAGTGCTCAAATTCAAATTACCTGCCAAGCATGGATGCATGTTCCATGCTCACTATATAAAGCGAGGAGGAGGAACTTACCGCAAATCTTGCTAAAAACCAGAGAAAAGAATAAAGCCCAGTGTTTTGGTTTGGCTAAGCCGAATCGGTTCCACATGCAGGCAGTGAAACAAGCTGTCCTCTTCTCCCTTTCTACCTATATTTACTTAGCCCATAGTTAAAACCTTAGTATGTTGTAAGAAAATGTACCAATGCCATCAGAAAAGAAGAAAAAAACCCCACAAGTTTACTGTCACCTTTTTTTTTTTTTAATGGCCTAAGAGCTATGAAGTCTTAAATATTTACAATTAATACAGATTACAAGGACATTTACTTTTATGAAGCCTTTTCCTGACAGGGCAAGCAATTCTGTACTGTAACTGCACCAGTATCATACCTTATATTGTTAAGTTTCACCTTCAGTTTCTCCTGAACAGACCTGGGCATCAGCAAAAGCATGTTCTGTCCCAAGTCACAGATGATCTGAAAGGGAAATTCTAGAGTTCATTTGAGATCCTCTTTCCATAAAACCCTGTCACGAAATGGTGTGCAATCTTTCAACTTCTTAGTACCAGAAAAAAAAAAACAGGCCCACTGACTTCCATGTCACACCCTACCCACTATTTTTCATGAAATGAAAGTCAGAAGTTGGTTTTGAGCTTTGATACAGCACATTCACTGTTTTTCATATTTGAAGAATACGAATAATCCTCAGTGTATTACAAGTGCGCAGGAACTGTCAGCTTCAAGTCACAAACTCGCAGCCAAAGTCAAAGAGGTAGTTGCTCTCACATTAGCTGTTCCAGAATTACCTGTTACAAGGATAAATGTGCCTCCTTCAAAAACTTTGGGATGAGAGGAGGGGCCAGTAAGCGTGACAGCATGGTGGGAGTGTGCTACAGACCACCCAACCAGGGCAGGAAAGCGGATGGACACTTCCCCCCCTCTTTAAGCAACTCTGGGAAGTCTCTATATCAGACTCTGGTTCTCATGGGCAACTTGAACCTCCCTGACACTTGCTGTAAGGGCAACAGGATGAGACATAAGCAGCCAAGATTTCTGTAGGGTGTCAGGAATAGCTTTGTGATACATGTATTGGATGGGCCAGCCGGGGCGACACACAGCTGCATCTGCTACTCACCAACAAAGGAAGAACTTGCTGAGGACATGGTAATCAACGTGGCTATAGCAGCAATGCAATAGTGGAGTCGAAGATCCTGAGGAGAGTGATGAAAGGGAGTAGCAGATCCTGGACTTCAGCTTATTCAGGGAACAACTACATGGGATCCCATGGGATGCAGCTCTGAAGGGCAAGAGAGCTTGAAAGTTGGCAGTCTTCAAAAACAGCATCTTCCAAGTACAAGAATGGGCCATCCTCATACTCAGGAAAACAAGCAGGCATACGAGGAGATAACTGGCTGCACTGGGAACCCATGACAGAGCTCCAACATAATAAGGCAGCATGTAAGAGGTAAAAACAAAGACAGGCTACAAAAGAGGAATTTAGAAGCTTTCCCCAGGTGTGCAGAGATGGTGTGAGGCAAGCCAGAACTCAGCTGCAGCTGTGACTTGTGAAGGACATGTAGAGCAACCAGAACTTCTGCAGTTACACTGGTAGTAAAAAGCTGAACAAGGGAAATACAGTCCTGTTGCTAAAGCAGGGGGGTCACACATCCTAATACCTCTGCTTGTCCTTACCAAAAAGGTCTCCCAGGTCTCTGGAAAATGTAAAAGGGTTCAAGAGGAGAGCTGCCAGCAGTGGACGAGGATGAGGCTAGGGATTACTTGAGCAAGCTGGACCTCTACAACTTCATGTGAACTGACAGGCTACATCTGAGGGTGCCGAGAGAGCTGGGCGATGTCCCTGCAAGGCAGAGGTCCCTGATGACTAGAAGAAAGCAACTGTTGCATCCATCTTCAAAGATGTCAAAAGAACAACCCAGGGAACTGCAGGTTCAGCCAGCCTCACCTCTGTCCCTGGGATAATCATGGAGTAAGTTACCTTGGAACGTATTTCTGGGCACACGAAAGAGAAGGGATTTGGACACTGCATGAATTTATCAAGGGTGAATCATGCCTGACCAACCCAACAGCCTTCTATGACAAAATGACCAGATTTTTGTACGAGGGGAGAACAGCAGATGTCATATACCCCAAATTTAGCAAGTCTTGTCACATTGTCTCCTGCAATATTCTTTCATTCAAATTAAGACATTATAGTCTGGACAGGTGCACAACTAGATCAGTAAAAACTGGTTGGATAATTGGGCTCAGAGGGTAGAAGTCAGTGGGTCATACTCTACCTGCATGGCAGTTAGAAGTGGAACACTGTAAGGGTCCATCTTCGGATGTGTCCAGTTTAACATCTTTACAAGTCATCTGGAGCAGGTGCATTCTTACCAAATGTTCATATGGCACCAAACTGGGGAGAGCAGCTGACACACTCGAGGGCAGGGCTGCCATTGAGAGGGACTTGGGAGAGCTGGTGAAAGCTGACAGCAACCTTATGAAATTCAACAAGGGCAAGTGCAAGTCCTGCTCAAGGGATGGAAGAGCCCCTGGCAGCCACACAGGCCAGAGGCTGACTGTTTGGGAGAAGACAACCTTTCTGACTTCATGGCTGATCCTCTTTTCCAGCAGGGGAATAGAGCAGACACCTCCTGAGGTCCCTTCCAAACCTCATTATCCTGATCTGGCAGCCTAATAATGAGCATCATATACAGACTTGGGGAGGGTCACCAAATCCATCTCAGAGTAACTCCTTTGCACCACAGCTTCAATCTGAAGAATTACAACGTTTGTTTTTGGAAAATTAAAAAAAAGAAATTACAGGGAGAAGAGGCTCATAGCATCCCTGCTTCCACAGTAACAGAATTTTACAGGCTAAAGCACACTCATCTGCAAAGCTATCACTGTCTCTAGTGACCGTATCACTAACTGTAAAGCAAATTACAGTTAGTGATACAGTCACTAGCTACAGTGATGGATGCAAGGTGAACAATCCATACTGTGCCTTCTCCCTGCAGTCCCCGAACTACCCCTTTCCTACCCCTTTCCGGGCCAAGGCAGGTGCTTGTATGACCCAGCCCCAAGCCGGGGGGTTGGGTCAGCTTCCCCACCGGCGCCCCGACACCGGCAGGGGCTGGGCAGGCGGGGGCAGCCCCCCCCAGCCCCCAGCCATGCAGCGGGGCGCTCCCCCCGTGCACCAGCCCACCCCT
>JAVJGI010000060.1:7002236-7014850 GCA_035590275.1 Ibycter americanus | reverse complement strand
TTGGGTTTTGATTTTTTTTTTTGTGTTCCCCCCCCCCCCCCCCCCGACGTGGTTGAGAGCAGAAAAAGTACTAGTCAGAAATGCTAGAAGAAAGCATACAGTGCTACTGCTTAGGTCTTTGTGAGGGCTCTTAAATGAGGATTTCCCCATCTGCAAAGCTATTTTAAAGCTTCTCTAGCAAACAGTGGTCTAATTTGCAAATGAATGAAAGCACAGCTAGTGTGGGAAGCCATAGTGTTGTTCTACCTGCACTCTCATGCGTACTGAAGTTGAACACCCAGGGAAAGTAAATGGCGTAGTCTCAAAGTAAGAGTAAGTGAACAAGACAGCTAAAGACATGCATGTGCAACTTGACTTTTGTGTCAGTTCTCCCCTATGCAGCAAGCACAGGGCTTGATGAGGGAGACAAGCTGCCCCATATGAATACCTGCCCTGCAATTGTCTTGCTATTGTTCATAGTTTATGGAACTGTAAGCTAGCCTCTAGGACTGTAGTTTATGCATACAGCTGTCCGTTGCTTCAGTTCTTGTTGCAGTCTTGTTAACCCATTCAATTACTCTTTTCCCTGGAGCTGAGTTCTCCCTGCTGAATGTGATGTGACCATGGTGCTTGTCAGGATCACTCCTGACATTAACATCTGAGTACAACCCTTTCCAGTGGCTTCTCAGAGCAGTTCGTGAGCTGCTGGGGCTAGAAGGCTGTACGCTTCCTATGCAAGCTTCAAAGGGCCGTGCAGCACTTCTGACTGCCCCTAGCTTGCCACAGGCAAATTGGTCTCTACCAAAAATCCATGTAAGTAAACCTCATCATTGTATACTTTCCAGCTTAGCTTTGCTATGCCTTCCCCACCTCTCCCATTCCCAAATCCTGATGTGAGTCATCCACTGAATGGGAGGGTGTACCAGTAGAGGAAGAACTATTGCTTAAGCATAATTTCTGCCCTTTCAGGTGATCATCGAGCAAAAACACAAGACTCCCAGAGTCGATGTAGCTGCTCCCAAGCCTCATCTGAAGCCTGTAGGTGACCTGGTGCTGCATGTAATGATAGCAAAATAAGATGATTCTGGAGTTGACAGGACAGTTTCTTGGAATACAGAGCTAATGTCTTAGCTACTGGTTCGGATTTGGAAGTTGTGTGTGTGTGTGTGTGTGTGTGTGTGTATGTATTAACCATACTTAAATTTTGGGCAGACTCTCCTGCCAAAACATGGGGTTAGGAAAATGGGAGGTGACATCTTCATAGGAGAAAGATAATAGTCTCCCTACTTCCTCCACTGCTTCTTCCATTTAGAATGCTTTGTGGTCCTGAAAGTACTCCTGGAGTTCTTGGTTTCAAATCTGAAAGTTGCTAAAGTATTCTACTATGCATTATCTAAATGTTTTCTCATTTGCAGGGCCCAGTGCTCTCTTGGGTGAGAGGCACTTGTAAAATAGTGCCATTGCTGAAGGAGCAGTTCTGTCACCACTGGTCTCCTTGCGCTATCCGCTGGCTCTTTCTGGTGTTATGCTTTGCCTGCAGGTGCTGGAGAGGAAGCTGAAAGAGTGTGTGCCATTGGAGTCCAGCTGGCATGAACAGCTCATGGCAGAAATAAAACAACCACAGAAGCTTTGGTCAGCAGCAGCAAGGGAAAATGGGAGCATGCCCAAAGGTACCTGCTGCAAAGTGACCTATCAAGCATGCAAGTGAAGTCAGCATTGACTAAAAGTAATGAATGGCCTTTGAAATGAAAGCCCATATATCTTTTCCGTAGCATGTATAATGCAAGAGAGGTGGGAATAAAATTTTGTGTGATAGAGGTGGTATGGCATAAGAATAGTTCTTTCTAGAAAATCTGGTTGTGGCTTATTAAGACTCAAAAGATGTTTCAGCTTACCCATTATTTATGGATGTTCAAACTTGTCTGTCCACTAAGTGAGAGAACAGGATTTTGACCATCACTTAAAACTAAAAGATTAAGTAACTATCAGGACAGTCTAGTCAAATATCAAATTCTGATGTGTAGGTATCAAATTTGTAATTTTCTTGTCACAGCACAATATCTTACCTTATTGGCGTGTATGGGGTTTTTTGTTCCCCCTTTCCCCTGTAGAAATGCTTGTGACACCCAATATTGCCTTGAAATCTCCAAGCGATAGTTTCTTAACCCTCCAAGATGCCAGTACTGAGGTTAAAATTGTCAACACTACAACACAGCAGCTGGGACCGGGAGTTCAGGTAAAGCTTTAAATGAAAGTATTCTGGAGAGGCACAAGTACTTCAGGCATTAGATCTGCACACACACATAGCCTGAAACATCAGGTTCAAATCCTAGTGTGGGCAATCTTGTCTCTCAAAAGTGAATGAATGTGGTACTAAAAGGTTCACTGAAGTCTTCCTCTACAGAAGCTCATACTGTATTTAAACACTGCTTTTTGTAGCATAACCGTAGCCTATAGAACCAAGGTCTGCTCTGGTCTCTTAAAAGTAGACCCTGCAGAAGTTTTAATATGCATAGGAGTTTGGCCAATATGGGCCAGGACTATTCCCACTCTTACCTCACAGTGAGGTATTTGGTGCTAGATGTATTGATGTATTTGCATTTCATGTGGTGTGTGAGCTTGTGGAAGGAAAGCTTCATGATTTATTTTCAGGAAGCAAGTTCACTGGTGAATTCCCACTCTTACGCGTGTGGAGCAATTTTGGGAGCACCATTCTTCAGTAAACTATGGTACATAGTCTTTGGGTTCTTTAACTCCTGGCTTGATCATGGAAAGCTTGACTACTGGATTCTGGGATTCAGTCTGAGCATATTCAGAAATTCTGTGGAACAGAACTTAAGCCCTAACATATCATGTCTAGCACAGATGCACTGGCACACAAACAGGAATCTGTTTTCTGTAAACATTTGTCTGAAATGCAGTTGCTTGACAGAGGAAAACGGATATGAATTAATAAAAGTAGAAAATCTTAGCTATATTTGCACGAGTCTGTGCTACTTGTAGGAATGTTCAGCACTTGAGAACCCTGTGGTTGATGTATTACTGCTAAACTAGAAAGACCTTCATACGGAAACAAATATAAACAAATTCGTTTTCTGCTTTTCTAGAGAAGCTAGAAACAATGCTGTTGAGATACAGCATTGGGTTTGAGTTGGGTTAGTGGGGCACAGTCTCTTGAAAAGTGTTCTCCAGTGTTGCTACATGTGAGCTGGAGCCAGGAAAATGGTTCCAAGGTACTCTGAGACTTGTATAGGGTGGAATTTGTGAAGTTGGTTCCTGAACAGATGAAGCTTTAGGGCTAGTATCCGCATTGAATTTGGGTGAGAGAGAACAGATGAATTTGACTAGCTTGGCTGGAGCTTCCTGAGTGAAGGGGGGATTAACTTGCTATTCTCTTGGAATATAAAGTTGCTAGATGTACCACATTGATTTCTCTTTCCACTCCATTTTTGGCTGAGCCTTTAATGTTTCTGGTCAGTCCTGGGTATCCTGGGTTTTGTTTAGCAGCAGCACTCCTGGGGAAGTGGGCTTGGTGTCTTTTGTATGCAGTTTAAGAACAACCTGTCCTCTGGTCTGCAGGAAACCAGTCCCAAGCTGCCTTTCAGTACCTGGCTTGCCTCAGCCAGCACATCAGTAGTATCCTGCAACAGCACAGGTCAGTGTACTTCTAGCTGCACAGCTAAACCAGGTGACCAACTACTGTCAGTGGCCTGCTGGGTTCCCAAAGCCTTAGGGTGGGTTCACTGTACACTTTCCCTCTGACCACCTGAAGACACTTTACTGAAGAAGCTGCAACACCAAGTAATGAGTCTGGGGAGGTAGCCTTAGAAAACCATTCCTCTGTAGTTGACTGAGGCTTGTATAGCTCCTGCAGCTTCAAAACAATGATAGCATGTCCCCAAAGGGCTAACTGGAATTCACAGTAAAAGCTAAATGAGTGTTTTGAATGTTAAGTAGAAAGTGCACCACTTGATTTTATTAAACTAAATGGTGCTAATGAAGCCTCATCACTGCTTACTGACAAGCATAATTACTGTAACGTCTGCTTTGTGATCTGAGCTGATGGGGATTGAGGGGGAGAGATGTAAGCCTTGCTACCTTCAGAAGGCAGTGTAGTGCTCTTGAGCATTCAGCTTTTGGGTGAATACTGAGAAGCTGCCAGTTGGTTTTCTGCACCCTAAAACTCTCTCTCATCCTATCCAGGTCTTGCAGCAAATTGCACGTGTCCTGCCATGAGTGCACCCACACTAGGAGACATTAAACCTCATGGTTTCCTGACTGCTGGCCAACAGCAGCTGCCTCCTTGCAGAGGAAGGTCCAGATCTTTGGAGAGAGGCCTTCAAAGCTGGGAACTTGTAAGTCCAGCATGTCAGTTAGCAAGCCTGGTCTGATACATCTGGTGATGACCAGAGCTTGCACCTTGATCCTTGTGCAAGCAGTAAGCGTGTTCTGTGGTTTTTATCTTAAGCCATGTTGTATACTGATCTTAAGTTGAGATATTATTCTCTCCTTGGAAGCAGCTTAAGAGAAGACTAGATTTTGTAGTGTCCTTGTGGAGGCTTCCCAGTTTGAATGACATGAAATAGTTGTTCCTCATACAAGAAGAGAAAAATACTACTGCATTACTTGAAAGTGTCTGTCAAGGCTTCCTCAAGCAGACTGTAGTTGGTAGTGGGACTGTTCTGCTTTCTCAGTCTCCCCTCACTCGTTCTAGATTCTGTTATGTTCACAAACATCCTTTAAGCTGCAGTAAAGGGTACAAGTGGTTGACAAAATATAGCTAGCACAGCATCAGTGACTTTTAAATGTATGTGGTACTGAAGTCATCAGGCTCTGAACGACTGTTGTGGGAGCAATGCTGGGTTTTGTGTGCTGTTGTGCAACCTTCTGAATCCTGGACTCACCCTGTTCTGCCCTGACAAGGTGTGCTGTGCCCTTGCTTCCTTCTGCATCCCTCCCTGCCCCACTGCTGGCAAGTCTCCAAATTGACCATAACTGTGTGACCTCTGTATTCAGCAGTGTGGTGGGGCGTGCAGGTGGGTTGGGCTCCCCATCTGAGGATAAAAGCACTGTTGTCTCCTGGTCAACCACCAGACCATAGCTGCCATTTGTGTGGGGCAGGTGGGTCTTGGGAAAGAGAAGGCAAGAGTGAGCTGTGCTGTGGAACGGGATCCTGTACCTAGGAGGGTCCAGAGTTCCATCTGTGCTGGGCTCCCTACCACAGGATAAAATTTCCCAGAGACTGGCTCTGGAGGTGATATTAACTACTGCGGTGACCAAGGGACCTGCTTTCCTAATGAGGTGTCAGAAAGCTGCTTGAAAACTATAGCAACCACTAAAACCTCTGTAGTAGTTTCTCTGCTAGTATTGTTAGTCAACCGATACTCCCCAACACTGGAAAAACTGAGTTTTGGGGACAAACGCTCCTGAGCCTTTTGGGACCCAGTTTTGAGGATAAACTCCCCAAAGAGCTGCTTCCTTCAGCTCTCTCTGCTGCTTAACTTCTGTCTTTCAATAGGACTGTCCCTTTCCTACCAAGTGGCCATCACCAACCATTGCTGACCTGATTGGAACCAGATATGCAGTGATGGTGCTGGAAGGGCAAGACTTCCTCCAAGGAGGTAGTGATGGTGTTTTTCCAAGAGCAAAGGTATGTTTCCTCTCCTTCTCTTTGTGCTGTTCCTGCCTTTTCAAAAGCTGGCTGGCTTCATGGCCTTCAGTGCTGAGGTGCTCTCTGTCTCAACTTATCCTGTTCATGCAGCTGACCTGAGATTGGCCCTAGGCTGTAAAAATCTTTTAAGACTGGTACGGTGATAGCTTCTAATCAAGCTTAAGCTGTGTAAGTTGCCTAGAAAGTAATCCAGTCTTTACTTGATACTTCTTGTCTGTTATTTCCACACTAGGAGAGCTGACTGCATGACTGTTGGCCAGATCTGAAATCACAAAGTAATTAATTAGGATTTGGTACTGCTAAACAGTGAAACAAAGGCTCTTAACTCAGGCTCCCACACCTGAGTTGTGCTGACTCAAACCACCTTGCTGAGTGGATGCAAAGGTTGGGGAGATGAGGGGGACAAGGAATGACCTGCAGCATGGGACTGTTGGCTGTCCATTCTGCTTAACTGCTGGCTTATTCAGAGTCCCCTTTAGAGGGGGTGTTGCAACCAGCCCCTCTAGAGAAGATGATGTGAGTACAAGCCCTTTGCAACACAGATGTGAGGAAGTCCCTGCTACTTGGCTTAGGGGTCAGCTTCTTGCCCTCACTATTTAGCAGTACAGAGAGTCAAAGCGTCCTTACTAGCAGACCTATGCTGCTTCTATACTAGTCTGTCTGTTCCTGAGACTGAATCCTTGTTTTGTTCTCACCTTACTTACCAGCCCTGCTTTAACTTGCTGCTCTCTGCCTATTCTAAAATGGTTCTCTTACTCTCTTTGTCTTCTTGCTGCTGAAGTTTTTTTAGCTTTCTCAGGCTCTGCTTCTCAAGATAATATCACTTCTGACTGCCAGCTGTGTATGAATGTGTTCTTTTTTATAAAGTTCAAGCAACTCATCAGCTTCCTTATGACTCATTTTTTGCTTCAGGATTGGATTCAAAATTGCCCTGACTTAATCTCTTCGGGATTGCTGCAGTCTACCTCAAAGAATGTCTCTCTTCTTCCCTCTCTCTTAACTAGCTACTGTTACACTCTTGCACAATACAGCTATTGTTTGCTCAAGAGCCTTTTTTTAAACTCCTGTTGTCTGGCAGCTGCCTCAAACCTCTGCATCATAAAAACACTGGCCTACAAGTAAGACTTTTTTTTTGCCTTTTTAGCTTTTAATTCCTGTGTCTTTGCTATCCTTTATTGGACCTCAGTTATTGTATGTGGATCTAAAGCCTTTAGAAGGTTGGTTTATGTGCTTGCTCTTTGGCAGGCAGTGGATACTGTTGGCACAAAGGTATTTCCCATTTGCATTCACAAGTAACTTTCCTTTCCACAGATCTGTTTCAGCTGCCATAAGCAGATGTTTCTTAAGTGGCCTTACAGCTGTTACCTCTGCAGCAGGTGAGCTGGTACAAAAGGACTGAATGAGGAGGGAGAAAAGAGTGAAAGAGCAGTGCTGAAAACACTCAGTATTCAAACAGTTGTAGTACTGGATAAGAACAGGTTGCTGAGACCTTTAGTTTTGCCTTACTGCACAAGCCAGGCTGAAGTGTCTACAGCTGCAGAGGATGTGGAAAAATTTGCCTCTGAAGTGGTATCTCAATTTTAACTCTTAGTATTAAGCTAGCAATAATCAAATTTACTGTGCAAGTATTAGATTCAATTTCTCTGAGATCACTGTCTCTGCATTTTGCCCTGAAAGTTGAATTTAACTTCAGTCAAGGGCTTGAGGAGGTTCTGGGAGAGGCTTTTTACCAGACTCTTCTGTTGAGGACTGAAAAAGTGAACTCCAGACTCTGTCACTGGAAAGAAGCTGGACCTACTTCTAGCCACTTAATGTCAGAGGTTTTCTGTTCATGGGAGAGGAAAAGAGGACCTTCAGGCTCATTAAGACTCACTTAAATCTATTTGAAGCAGTGGTGAAGCACTGAATTGATTATAAGCAACAAGTAAACAACCACTGGGAATTGAGTAACTGTCTGGTGGTAGTGCTAGGGTGAAAAGTAATGGGCATTTGCAGATAAAGCCTTCAAGCTATGGATGCTGACACACTTCAGATGATTTAAACTAGGATAAATATGAGGGCTGGCAAACTGAATAGGGGAGTTTTAAGCTTGCTCACTTTGCCATCAAGTGATTGTGCCACAATCACAAATTAAGACTTACTTGGGAAAGTCACACTTAGCTGCAATATTGGTATCTGCTGAGCTTTACTCAAATGATTATGCTGGGAACATTTTTTCTTTCAGTGTTGTCTGCTGTGACTGCTGCATCAAGGCAAGTCTCGTCTTTACAACAGTCTTTACATTTTCTGTTTCCCCTGCAGCTCACCCAGCCATAGAAAGCTTTCCTTCATCCCACTGATACCTCAAATCTACCCTCTAACTTATTTCAAAGAAAATAGAAGAGGGAATATTACGAGGTGCAAAAGCAGCCAGGGTGCCACAGACATCTCTTGTCATACTCAGCTAAAACAACTCAAGTTCTTCTTTCTTTCATCCTGTGTAAAGTGGCTGGGATTACTCTGTGCTCTATTTATACAAGGGTCAAAAAGTTCACTGCATTAATGTCTATCTTCTAAGTGCACTAGTAAATCAATTGCATGCCATGCAAATTTTCCTGCTGAGGAGGATGTGTTTCCCTGAGAACTCAGGTGATTTGTGTTGTGATTCTAGATGTCCATGCCCTTCATAACGTGTGTACATCTCCCACTTCACTTCCTAACACTTTTGAGACTCTCCAGAGAGGAGGACCCAGCTACTCAAGAGCAGAAGAGCTCAGAGTTGCTGCATAGAATAGAGCACCAGGAGTGTTTTGGGTAAGCTGGGGACAGGGATGTTCTGTTTTTACATTGAAAGTTGTTACCAGTTACTTGTATGTGCAAACATGTAGACAGCAGTATGTAGTGTTATGCTGGTCAGCTGAATGTTATGCTGAATGACTGGTTTAAGCCACTGGTCTAACTAGTCTGTAGTTCTCTGGAAGCGTTGTGGATTTTAGATGACCAAAATGGAGGACAATGTAGGTGCTCTGAAATCCATTTTGCTTTTTAGCTTTCAGGTTTCCAGCATGGGTTCAGAAGTGTCCATATTAGCCCAGACATAGAAGATTCCTTGTGACAGTTTAATTTGTATAAGAATTTCCAGACCCTATCATATTCTGTCCCCCACAGTTAAAGGTCTGTCAATACAATCCAGGAGTAGCTCCTTCATACCTAAAAATAAAATATGCTAATGGTCTGTTATAACTGACTGAAGAGTAAGGTCACAAAGGGTTTCTCAATTCTTCCACACACATACAGATACCCTTTCCTTTTTGTCCCTAGAAAGGGAACTATTTCAAAAACAGCTTTTGACAGTTCTGGGTGGAAGAGACAGACCTTATGCATGTAAGTGCAATATCTAGGACTGGAAACATACACTATCTCTTCTCTTCTTTCCAGATCAGTTATATATTCTACTGGGGGAACAGGTATCTTTTCTTTCTGAAACCATTCTTTAATGTAGCCAAAATAGTCACAGCAGTTTCTGGTTCAAAGGCTCGTACTGAAGTTGCCAAAAATCAGGGGTAGTGTTCACTACTGAAGTTAACTGTGTGGGCGAGTGGTTTGGTCTGTGTTATGATGCAGGTGCTGCAAAAGAGGTCTGAGTTGACTGCATACTGTCATACTTCAGGATGGCAAAACAAAATTTTTTTTAAAAAAATATCCTACAGCGTAAGGCTCTGGCCATAACCTTGGTTCAGCCACTGATATCCATTAGCCCTTGGGCTGACATACTGTCAATAGAAAGTGTCAGTAAATTAAGCTGTTCTGGTGCTTGGTAGCATTCCAAAGTGGAGCCAACTGCTCTGTTGAACTCGTGCATTTAGCTAAATCACTTAGCAGTGTAGGGTCATGCTTGTGGGGAAAGGGTGAAAGAGCACCATGCCCTCTGACAGAAACCTGGGTCAGCTTTCCTGCTTTTCTTTTTCCCTCTGCCACTCCAGCGTACCTGTTATTTTGGAACCCCATTGCCTAGCACAGCCTCTGTGCTGTTACACAGGGACCATGGCAGACTGGCGGACTGCAGACATCTGTACACGATGTGAGCAGTATCTGTTGAACATGGCTTCCAGTCAACAGCAGAGCATCCCTCTCAGGAGAATTTCCTGGCCTTGAACCAAAGTGGAAGTACTCTACCATACATTTGTCCTGTCACTTGTACTGTACCTGAAGTAAATTAAACAGCTTTATGCACCTACTGACATGAAGGGCTGAATAAAAGACCTCCCTGCTGGTTAGTCTAAGCAGGAAGCACAGTTAGTATTTATGTATTGTGAAGTGTTATAAAGCTTTGTGGTTTTTAGAACTGTTTTAATTCTTTTTATGTGTCTTTGGGGAAAATAAATGTTGAAGCGCTATCATGCCTCTAGCATTTCCTCCTTTGCACCTGCAGTTGTCATTGTTCTGTGGCACTGTTTGCATTCATTGCTGAGCAGACTTCACCCTATGTAATGAGTATGGGGAACCTTTTAACCTAAAACCTCTGTTCCTGAGAGGCTTGGAAATTGGAGCTCTCAGTTATGTGATCACATCACCACGCATTTTGCAAACACTTACTCTTTCCTGGTAGCTTGCTAAAAACCAGTTTAAACTCACTGCTCTGATGCATGTAACACTGTAGCAATGGCTGTCGGGCAGCCTGCTAGCTTAGGAAGCTACCTCTTGATTTGGTTTTGGTCTGTGTGCTCCAGGTGCTTTGCCACCAGAGCTCTCTGGTGCATGTCACTGAAGTACCTGGTGTATCTCAATGCCATCATCATCACCTAAGGGGCAGATGGTTGTTCTTTGTATTGGCCTTAAGCTTTGCACTAAACTGGACTATTACAACATATGACATTCTAGAAAAATAAAGCATGTTTTGGTAAATTCTTTGTGTGGTTAAAACCAAAAATAGGATATTTGATAGTATGTCGCTTTCTCCCCCAGGAATTGCCTGTATGGAAGGGGTGTAGGTACTCTGGTGGAGTTCTCCCTGGTGTGTTTTGCAGGGCCTAGATAGACAGTGCTGAAGGATACAATGGACTTGCAGTTGGAATGAGTCATGCTGGAGAAAATAATGGCTGGATAGGGCCAGTTCTTCTAGATAAAGGAGAAAGGAAAGCATGTTTAAGCTGAGCCCAAGGTCTGCATCCAAACTGCCAGAAGGGTCAATACCTCCAGCTGACTTGTACTAGCCTAACTCTGCTTCCTCTAAACTGCCTGTCTGCAAGCTGATGTCTACTTGCAGGTTTGGGCAAGCTCTGCAAGTAAATGAATGTGGGGAAGCTGGAGCCTGTGCTTCCTTTTGGAGCAAGTTCAAGTGTTCCTCTTCCTTCAGTCAATTAGGAGGGGTGCAGCCTGCCTGCCCAGGTCCTCTCCTGCATGTGCTAATTGCTGGTGCTGCTGGGAGGCATATCCATATCAGGCAGGTGGGCTCCTTGCAGGCTGCAGGGAATGGCAGCCAAGCCACAGCTGCGCTTGCTGGCATGATGGGCGCAGCGTGGGGCCGGGGGCATGAGGTGCTCTTGGAGGCTTGCTGAGAGGTAGTTTAGATAGAGCTAAAAATGAGCTGAGATCAGCCCATTTTGATTAATGTACAAGCCCAAAATGTTTCTTGGAGCCTGGGTGCAGCAGTATGGGGAGAAGGTATCTATGACACTGAGGTAAGCTTCAGTTTACCTGGAAAGCAAAGGCAGTTCTAGGTTCTGTCTCTTGCACATCTGCTGTGGTGCCACGTGAGCTTTTTTTACTGGCTTCTCCATTTCCTTCCTTGTGTCCATGAGCAGGGTGAGGAAATGCCCTCACTTGCAGAACCAGCAGGCAAAGGGGTGGGGGATGGATGCGAAGGGACAGCCTGAGCTTACCTGCCTACCCCTGATCTAGTGAACTGTCATAAAGACCCATGTTCCTGTCACTCCTCTGTCCTCTACCGCTTGCATTGCCCCCTGAGTGGGCTGGTAAAACCTCTGTCTCCTGCTCAGGAGTGACATCTAGTCCTTCATCAGCCGTTGCTCCTGACCATGGTGTGTCATGTCGTGACAGCTTGTGGGGGCAGGCTTACTAGAAATGCACACCTGTTTAAACACAGCCAAAGAGCCTGGTCATCTCCTTTCCCTGGCCAAGGACAGCCTTTCAGAGGGAGCAGAGAGGAGGCATTACCTGGGAACCATGGAGTGCAGGGTGGAGCAGGCACAGGCGCTGTGCAGGCAGCCTGAAGCCAGGGTATAGAGTGGGAGACTCACATGTGAAACAGATCTCGGACTAAGCCTTAAAGGCACCAAGCGCAGCACTGTCCAGGGATGTGCAAGTGACTGTGCAAAACCTGTTCTGTTCAGAGCCCCTGAAGGGTGACGGTTTGGAGAAAAGCCTTCCCTTTACAAGCACACAGTGGGATTTGATCTATTTTCTAGTTTTTTGCTGATTCCTCTCATTATATGGACTAGAGCCTTCCCTGCTCAGAGTGAACTGATTCTAGTTATTAATGTGTTTGGGTGAAACTTGCCTTTGGACATGGGGACCTTTTGGTATTCTCACACCACTGCAGAAAGTGGTCTGTCTCCAGGCTCTGGTGCTGCATCCCTTCATGCAGCCCCTCGTACCTTAAAGCACAGCTGCAGTCTTCAGTCCTATCCCTACAGTGAATCATGACTGAAAAATTGGCAAATAAGTCTTAATTATTACTATTGGTAATGGCAGGAGCCTGGACTGGGGCACTGGGAGCAGAGGAAGGAGGCCTATCTAGGCAATCTTGTTTCCTCCTGGGCTCCGCTCTGCGTCCACTGACCATTGAAGCCAGTGAGGTACAGGCAGGACTGAGCTGGGACACCTTTTATTTCAGCATGGAGCCTCTGAGGAGTAACGCGGCGGATACTCCTAGCGAGGCGCCCGGGCAGCCCGCCTGAGGTGGGAGCCCGCCTGAGGTGGGAGCCCCGCGCGCCCGCCCGGGCTAACGGCTCCCGCCGCTTCC
>JAVJGI010000060.1:6988679-7002068 GCA_035590275.1 Ibycter americanus | reverse complement strand
GGGGCCGGGGCCGGAGCCGGAGCCGGAGCCGGAGCCGGAGCCGGGGCCCGCGGCGAGGCGGCAGAGTGTTTGCCGGGCGGGAGCAGGTGGAGCTGCACGGTGACCCCCAGCCTCCCTGGCGGTGCCGAGTTACAGGCGTCCTTATTTCGCAGGCCCCCAGCTCACCCGCTTCTAGGAAATAAATATTTTTACCGGCCTCGTTTACTTCTATTTTTTTTTATCTGTCCCGCAGCACTCCCCTGAGCCCCAGTCCCGGGAAAGTCCCAGCGGGCTTTTCCCACTGGCAGGCTGGGCCTGGGCGATGGCGGTGGGGTGGCGGGGCTGAGGGGGAAGCGGGGGTTGGCGGGCCAGAGGCACAGCACCACAAGATGGAGGTTTCAGGTGCAGGTGAGAAGCGGCTGTCACAGCAGTTGGGTGCTTGAAGCCAGCTGGGAAAACACATTCCTGCAGAAAGTAGGTACAACCCTACCTGAATAACCTCACCTGGGGCACCAGGGCCAGCAACGTGCTCAAGCGAAAGGTGGTTCTGAGCAGGGTTTCACCCTGTGTCCAGTTCGGCTTACTATTTTTTCTTCTTGTTGTAAAGGATAAACATAATGACATCATATTTCACACATGAAATAAAACTGTAGATGCGGTGTTGGGCAGGAAGAAAAAGGAGGCAGGCGAGTGAGGGTAAGTGGAAGGTCGTACGCTTGAGCAGCAATACGGACTCCCCGAGTACGGCGGAGGGAGTGATGGGTTAAATAGCAATTCTTCAGAAAAAGGATCAAAAGCTGAAGGCGAGTCGGCTATGTCATGGTGTTGAGGTGATGGAAAATCAGTTGAGGGGGGATGTGGGGTAATTGGATCCAGCCCAGCGGAGAGCTGAGAGAAGGAGCGGAAGTCGAGAAACCATTACCTACGGGGGAAGCCTGAAAGAACTGAAAATCTCTAACCCAAAGGAGGAGAGAACTGAAGTCTTTAAGCACATAAAAGGACATAATCTTTGCTCCTTGTCTGTGATGGAGAAGAGGAGAAAAAAAAAAAAAAGAAAAAAAGAAGGCTTAAGTCACAGCAGGAAAGACTCAATTTAGATGTTAGGAAAAACTTTCTAATGACAGGGATAATAAAGAATAGACTGCCTGGGGAGTGGAGAGCTTTAAGATCAAGTTAAGCAACATCTGTCAGGAATGTCCGAGGTTTAGGTGATCCTGCCTTGGGTTAGCGGATGGACTGGTCTGACCTTTCAAGGTCCCTTTCAGCCCTAATTTTTCAGTGGTTCTGCGGGCCGACATTAATCTTCTTAATGGTATTTAAACAGTCAGCAGCTTCTCTTAAGCAACTGCTAGTAAGTCTCTTCTCTTGCCTGCGGTTTAAAATTAACTTAATTTCCATGCATCACTTTCACCCTCCAGCTCCCAAGCCCTGCATAGCCAACCAGCAGCTGAATTCCTTGACTGCTTGTCAGTACCTTCCTTGCAGCTCTGTAGCCATCCACAAAGAAAAAGAAGGGGTAGAAATACTGCGTGTCAGTGGTTATGTCACCAGTGTGAGGGTGGCCTCCTTTTCCGCATTCACACATAGAAGGTCCCCTTGCTCATGATAGCTGGATCTTATATGTGGTTATTTCATTTTGTGCACTCCAGAGACCTGCCTTTCCATATTGCCTGCAGTTTTCTGAGGGAGCTTGTCGTGCCCTGCCTCTGGCAAAGACTGGCCTGTTTCTGAAAGGGTTCATGTCAGGCTGTTGGTCTTCACTGTCAGCTTGCCACACGTCAAGGCTTGAGTGTCCAAGCCCAGACGCTGCCCAGTGTGTGTGACACGTGTGTAACGACGCACACAACAACAGGTGTAATTAATATGTTGTCCACAAGTGATCTCTCTTCAAATGGCGCAGACTCCAGAAGGAAGGAGTCTGTGGCGTGAAGCTGGCCCTTGGTCTGGGGGTGTGTCCTTCCACCTCTTGAAACTACTAATGAAGATGACTTAACTTTTTCATCTGCCAGCAACAGCTCAAGAGGGGGAGAAAAAGCCAGGCCATGATAAGCAGTATCTGCAATCCTTGTCTAGAGTCCTCAGAAAACTGGAGAGCCAGTGAGAGTGTCCTGAAGGCAGTGTCTGCAAACTTCTTAGTTTGCTTAAAACAGAAACGACGGCATTTCCATAGCTGGGAAAAAGTGTCCCTAATGAGACAGGGAACCACTGCCTGGAAGTCCTCACCTTTGGAAAATAACTCCCTGCCAGGTGCTGAGCTGCACCTACAGATTGTGACTGAGGTGATGCTGCTCAGTGTGACCATGAAAACTGGGTGGGTATGGCACCAAGAGGATCACTGACCCTGCATCACAGCTAGGAGATGAGCGATAGAGGAGACAGCCATAAACAAAAACAGGTTATCCAAAGTCAGGAAGGTGTGAGGCTTCCAAACCTTTGTTGCAACCTCCTTAGTTATTCACCTAAACCAGAAAAGATGACATTTCTATAGCTGGGGAAAATTGTTCCTGGTGAGAGGGGGAACCACAAATATCTTATCTGCCCACAGAGAAGCAGTCACAATTTCTCCCACTAATCTTCTCCAGTGGTTTTAACCAGCCGAGATAATTGTGGGCCAGATACACAGGCCTTCACATTCGCTTTTGTTAAAAGAGCAAGACCTATCCTATCTCTGTGTGACGGGTAAGTATTAAGACAATTTTTTTTATAGATGGGAGTAATGTATGAAGAAACGAAGCAGCCACCACAGCAGCAGGTTGGAACACAGGGTCTTTCACTCTTGGCCCTGAGCTACTTCTTCCAGACTGTGCTGCCAGCTCTGAGACATGGGGGGGGGGGTTGTTATTTATACGCATAATAAAACACCAGCTGAATGCAGCTGGAGTCCTACCTTTGAGCAACATTGAAACACTTGTGACTTTATTTACAGCTCTTAAATTTGCCTCTCTTGATGCTGGGAATGAGAGTTTCAGGTGTGCTCCCTGTTAAAAAAAACACTGTGAAATATGCATATGTTAAAGTCGGTTGTGCTTTTGTAGAGCCTATATCCCAAACTATATAGTAGCCGCTTTGTGCGCAAATTGTACAAAGGCACAGTTCCACTTCAGTGAAAATGTATTTATCAGAACCACGACAGTCTGAATCCGACTCGTTAAATAAGACCTCGTTTTTTTAAGGAAGTGTTAGAAATAACACAAATACAGCAAGTTCATAAGGCACTTGCAAGGTAAGGTTGAAGCAAGCTTACTCTTTAATTGCTGCAACTTGGGAGAGGTTTTTTGGAAGTGCTATAAAAATCATCATAAGCTTTCTTGAGATATTCTGAACACTGCTGTGTCCCACAGGATTCGGGGGAAGGCTGTGATTAGCCACCCAAATATAAGTTTATTTGAACAAAGCAAATTACACAAAGTGCAGCGGCATATTTCAAGATAAGAGGAAATTGGGACCCTGTTTATTTTTTGCCCAGACACCACCACCTGGAGAACTCGGGTCCAGCTACAATTGATCATCCTGCATTTTGGGCATTGCAAACTCAAAGGTTTTCCATCTGAGGGGTGTTGCCAGCTGTAGTGAGCTTGATCTCTGCTTAGCTGTGGAGCTGGAGCCAGACTGCATGCTAGCACAGTATGGCTGCAGGCCTTCTTGGTGTTTTTACTCTGTGGAGTTTTTATGAGACCGTATCTGTCAAACGTATGTGTGAAGATAAATCAAACAAGCACAGCCATGGCTATTAAATAAATGTGAAATCTGAGTGGCTTCCACCAGCCCCTCAGTCCCTCCCCCTCAGCTGCTGTGCGTGCTGAGTGTTTTACAGACACAGGACGGTGAAGGATGGCTGGTTACGAGAAAGGGAAAGCAGTGGGGAGCTCCTAGGGAAGGGGGTGATTTCCTTGCAGGAGGAAGCAGAGAGCTACAAGATGGGTTTGGGGCTCACCCTGCTGAAATATTTGGGTCTGGAAAAAGCCTGGTTTGGATCTTGATGACTTCTGAAGAAGGAGAGACTCAACAAATTCCATCAGGGATGCGGTCTGACTGCTGTCATGGCATCCAAAGTGCAGTGAAGACGGGGACTCGGCAGAGGAGGCAAGAAGGCGCTCCATGCAGAAGTGTGATGAGGTAGTCAGTCTCAGACCATGTTTGGGGCTAACACTGTGAGCACCATGAGGCGGCTGTGTCGTGAATACCAAAGCATGAGAAGGACAACAAGCTTCTACATGCCTCACAGCCTGTCTTCTCCTGGGAAATAAAATAATGTTGATCTGATCACCACCCAAATTTTCCCCCTAGTCCCTAAAACTGTTCTTCCCCCAGGAGAAGGGTGGTCCTTCCAAGGTCAGGGTTGAGGTTACTGACAGGTCAGGGAGGGCAAGGTCAGGCTTGAAGCTGGCTGTCTCTACCAAAGCTGTCCCACATAGGGAGAGGGCCTTGCAGTTTCCAAAGCCATCAATCTCCTCCCCACTTTCACCAGCTATTCACCTCTCCCAGTTTTAAGTGGAAGAAAATACAGCCAACCTCTTCAAGCCCTTGTGTCGTGCCTCTGGGAGCTGCATTCTTGCTCTCGAGTGCTCAGTCACCGAAACAGAATAGCCAATATATCACTCCCAGTGTCTTTATTTGGAGGTTGAAGTTGGATCAATGTATCTGAAGGCTACTGTAACCAGGAAATGATTCTTCTGATTTCTGACAATGGGGCCATGTCTGCCACCAAGAAAGCATTTGTCACTTCTCCCTGGCTGCACCAGGGTTTGGCTGAACGTGCTTATTTACCCCAGCATGCAGGCAGAGCATCCTCGCAGAGGAGATAGGGACCCAACAGCAGTGGATGCAAACAAATGGCATGGTAATAAAGCGTATGGTGCTGCCGCCAAAAGTGAAACAGGAGAGGTAGCGCTATGCCATGTGCTCTGGACACAGCCTGTAAGGCAGGAGTGTGGGACAAAGATTATTTGGCCTGGCTCCTACATCTGTGAAATCATCGTGCCTCCATTGATTTTTAATGCTGTTTGACACTAGGAGAGGATTTGACCCACAGGAACATAATCTGCTGCACGCAGAGTGTCATGACGTCTCTTGGTCCTTCTGTGTATATCACCAACGTTCAGCTGAATGAAAATAAATACTCCAAGATGGTTTTTGACAATAAAAACATACAAGGAAAGAGAAGGCTAATGTACTAGCAAGTGCATTTCTGCTGAGTTGTTAATGCAGTGCAAAATGATTATTAGGAATAATTAACAATACATGTGAGACTACCATTGAACAAATGATCTGTGGACACCCAAAAAGCCATGAAAACACTTAAAACTAATCTTTCTTTGAAATTAAAGAATTTAGATTGGATTGTGTGAGCTCATAGGGCCAGGTTGCTTAGTTGATGTGCTGGCACTGTTACTTTCAACGAAATCTAAGTTAGCCGATTTATACAAGCTGAAAATCTTATCGTAAGACTTCTGTAGATAATCTGAGTCATTATTAATGTTAAATATTTAAGGGGCTAGCTTTTCATTCAGTGCTGGAGTTGGGTTTTTTTCAAAGTGTGCTGTAGGTCCTGGTAACAGCATATACATGCTGTTCCAAGTGATTCAGTTGCCACTTACCAGCTGAAATGCTGATTCTATACCATCATGTCTGTGGGGAACGATTTTATTCTGATCCAAAATAACAGAAAGCACAATTCAGGGGTTCTGAAGTACTTGGTTGTCAGGGCAGAGCATAGGGCACACTTTGAATTTAGAATGGGAACACAGAGGAAAAGGTGGTCATGACTGACAGCAGTGATGTGCCTGCGACTTATCTGTGCATATAAACACATAACGATGCCTACTCTACCATCTAAGGATGATATGTAGGTTTATAATATGTTTTATGTCTAAAACTGTGCTTCCCTGCAGTGCGATTCCATTCATAAAGAAGGTTTTCTTGGAACAGAAGTAACACAATAGTAACTTTCAATTCTCTGGTCTTCAGTTTATCCTGCCTACCTCTCCTGTGGTCACCAGTCATCTGTTTACAGTGCTGCCCTGTGACCAGGGTAAGAACCTTGTTAAGATCAGGCTAGAGATGCAGATTGGCTTTGACATCTACCGTACTGCCTGCTGTGGGAAACACCCCTCACACTGGCATCGGTAACATGCTCTAATGCACAGGCAACGTGGGCAATTGCCTTGGGTGCCAGACTTGCAGCCTTGCTCTTTGCTTAAGCCAGAGGAGACAAGTGCCGGTTGCTGCTGGGGAACTGTGAAGGCAAACCGCTGCTTTCTCACCTCCTGCAAGCATGTCCCTCCGTTCCTGTCACCACCGGCTCTGCTGGCTGCAGGGAGCTGCCTTTCGCAGCAGCAATAGCCATCTCCCCCCACATCCCACCACTGGCATGGGGAGCAACCAGCCCTCCCTCCAGGATTTTCAGCGCTCTCCCGTCTGGCCCTGCATCCTTCACCTCCCCAGGACAAGGTTAGCCTGCACTGGCCCCTCCTGCTCTTCAGATGTGCAGCAGCAGCTGGGGAAGTGCAAAAAGATTGGTGACATCTACTGCAGATATGGGACTACGAAGGGAGTAAGTGGAAACAAGCCCTGTGCAGAGGGGAAAGAAGGTTTTGGGAGACAGACTGAGGAAGGGGGAAGGAGAAACATCCTAGTACTCCTCCTTGCCTGTCCCACTGAATACTCCTAACAAGCCCCTCCACTTACAGTGAGTCTTTCCCAGTCCTCCTCCTTGGTCAGCCCCCCCAGAAGAGGTGCGGTGCCCACTAGCCCCAGATCTCTGTTCCCCCTCCAGATCCCTGAGGCAGGATACCTCTGTCATTCCTGACAGCTATCCAACCTGTTCTTGAAGCTCTCCACTTAGGGAGGCTTCATGCCTGGACACTTTCTGCATTACTTTCATCTATTTGCCCTAATATTTTTGTAATATCATTTGAATCATTCTTACTGCAGTTTAAGGCTGTTATTACTTCTTATCCTCTCCATTTTGGGGAGGTAGAACCTTTCTCCCCTTGCTGCAATCTTTCATGAACTTAAAGACATGTTGTGCTTATCCTTGGTCTTCTTTTCTTAAGGATAACCTTTACCAAGTCTTTCAGATTTTTCCTCCCGGATCATGTTCTCTAGACCTCTGATAATTCTTCTTGTTTTCTTCTGGACTGTATCTAATTAGCCCACATCTTTTTTTGGCTTTTCCAAGAGTATGGCACTGATGACAAACAGTTCAGTTTTTAATCTGCGCTAAACCCCAGCTCCAGTAGTTCCATATCCATATTTGTGCAGTCAGTTATTCCTCAGTGTGGAGTCTCGCATGGATTCCTACTGTGTCCTTTCTTTTTTTTCCCTGACTGTTTCTTTAATTTGTCAGACTGTTGTGTTGTTTTTTTTAAATTCTAATCCTGTCTTCGATGTACTTGCAGATCCTTCCAGCTTTGGGCATCCTGCAAATCATCTTTCACAGTCCAAGTCACTAATAGACTGGAGTTGGAGACAGACAGAAACCTGTACATCTTTGTTCAATCTGTTCCTGTATGTGGAGAGTGAAGTCCTGTTCCCACCCTCCTGGGTACCAATGCTGCGTCTGCTCTGCAGTAGATAGACCACACATTCTGTGCTGGTTTATGAGCATTTCATGCAAGACAGTGTCAAAGGACTTACTCAAGTCAAGATACTGACATCTGCTTCTCCTTACTGGCCTGCAAGGTCTGTCTCCTTGTTTTAAAAGGAAATTAGATGGGTTTGTCAAGGCTAGACTATGAAGCTAATATTGGTTGTTACTCATCCCATTACATTCCAGTTCCTTACAAATAGCTTTTTTCATTATTCATTCCAGAATTTTTCCTGTAATTGAAATTAAATTCATTAGTCTGTAATTCCCCAGCTCTCTTTTTTCCCAAGACTTTCTGAATTTGAATTTCCTTGCTTTTGCCATGCTTGTATACTAATTCTTAGCAATCCAGCATAGATTTCACCCTCTATACCCAAATTCTTTATGCTCAACGTCAACAGCATCAATCTAGTCCAGCTGTTCTTTTCCTGTACTCCCTTTCCTTTCTCTGCACCGGTATGGTGCTTGCTTGGGCAAACCGTGTCTTGCTGCCTTCCTGTCCCAGCAACTGTCTGGGTGCAAAAAATCCCCCATTACCACCAAAGCCTGGGCTGTGGCGGAAACCTGCTCATTGCTTCCTGGCTTGATGGTTTGCAGGAGACTTGTCATGACGATGAGGCCTACATCTGGTGACCTGTAGGCCACCCTATGCAGTTGATGTTGTGTTTTCTCCCTGAGCTATATTAGCTATAGCATTTCACCTGGCAGATGTTCTGGGCCACCCACCTCAGCACTGTTGCCACCTTCTTTCTTTTTTTTTTTTGGTCTCATCAGAAATGATTGGCATGAATGAGATGGGCACATCTTCAGCCATGCCCAGCAACTGTCCATTCCAGCTACACTGCAGGAGAGAGAAAGCACGCTGAGCACCGCTGGCAAACTAGAGCTCCCCCCCCAGTTACTTGTCATAGCCTTTGAAGTCAAGGTTAGATCTGCATTACCACACTGGCAGTGAAGTCCTAATTCAAGCCATCTTTGGATAATGTTTGCTCAGGTGTAGTATCTTGGAAGTGAAATCATCGCTGCTCCTTCCCCAGAAAAAATAGTCATTGTTTGACACATTTAATTAAGTTTTCCCCTCTGTTCACACAGCCTCCCACATCCAGATCTGAAGTTAGTTTTATAGTTTCCTCTCAGCCTTTTCCTTTGATCCTAAAGTAGCTGTCACCTCGGTACCTACAGCCCTTCCTTTCTCACCTTGGCCAGCACAAAATGTGTTTGTGTGTTAATGGCTTTCTCCTCAGGGGCTGCAGACTCTCTTTACTAGTCAGCTGGATGCTAGATGAAATCATTCTCTCTGCTGGTTCGAGTATGTCACATATATATATTTCCCTGCCTCTGTTTTATGTTCCATCCCAACTTCATTCATAGGAAATGACTCTGTTTTAGTTCATTTTGTTTTGGAAAGTGAATCCGTTGCCAGGGGAATGTGAGAGATTTCCAGAGACTGGGTCCAAGTTAAGTGCAGGAAGGTGCTGCGCAGACTTTGCCACACACAGCCTGCTGCTGCTGCTCCTCACTCCACTGCCGCAAGAAGCTGTTCCCTCCTTAGAGCCTCCTCAGCACCAGCCATACTCAAACCAACGTGTCTTAAGTGGTGTGGAGTCTCTACTTTGGTCAGTTATGGCTGTGACCTGCTCTCTCCAGCTTACCTGACTTCTGTCAGCCAACTTGCCCTATACCCTTGAGGCTTGAACCCTCAGGTCTGCACCCTGGGGAAAAACCTGGTTCGCTAAACAGAGCCATATTACAGCAACCAAAGCCGGGCAGGAGCAAACCTTCTGGTTACAGTGAAGAAGTCTTAAAACAGCAAAAGAAAAAAGCTGCTTGACATAAATAAATGACAAAATAACCGTGTGCTACAAGATGTAAGCCCAATTATGAGTAGTACAATTTTTAGACTGTTTTTGGGGATAAAGTTCTGCAACAAAAGTTATTAATAAAATGCTTCACCACGAGTGTGTCACTTCAATAGTGTGACTCGGCAACCTCAGTCTAACGACAGCTTGTCTGCTGTAGAGCCTAATTTGGATGCTGCATTCAGCCGTGCCACAGCAGGCTAGATTCAAAATGCTCAATTAGTATGATTAATCCAAAGTATAAAGTAGACTGCACATTTTCTCTGGTGTGCCATCAAATCAATGCTCTTTAACTCTGGTACTGGGATGAAACAACAGGATCCAGCCCACAGGCGTGGTGTATGAAGAGGGCTAACGGGGGACAGGGCTGATTTGAGAAGGGTCTGGAAAAGCAAATCTAGAAGGGAGGAGTGATGGTGTGTGAAGTGCCAGAGAAGAGATGCGTGCAGCTACGTACAGGGACCCTCTGCTCCTCAGAGGTAAAATCTTACACTGCTGTAATCAGCGACAGATGCTGGCTGGCTGCTAAACGAGAGCTCTGCTCCATCTCAAGAGAGGGGAGTGAAGAAGAGGGTACAAAAGATGTGTGTTAGAGTGGTATGTGAGGAACTATTGCAGATTACACGCTCCAAAATGAACAAATGTTGTTCTTTAGTGTGTGCTATGGATTAACTTTTTTAAAAAGTACCCACATGTGTAAAGAAAAGGTCTAGAGAAAAGGTCTGTGATTTTTGCTCTCTCTTTTTTCCCCTCTTGGTGTATTACTGTGTCAGTGAGCTTATTAAATCTTACCTCTACAGATAATTTTCAAATTCATGCTTCCATTACGACCCAAGAGAATGAAGGAAAAAAATACCTCCATCCAAAAAATGGCTGGCAGAGGATGAACAAAATGCCTCCTTTGGAAATGGGTGCTGTCTCTCCCTCTCTCATACATATGCACACATACCCTTGCTGGGCAGATCACTGCTGATCAGGGTTACTAAGAAGAGTTAGGGCCAAATCTGGAACGAGGGAAAACTGTCAGTAGAAACAGCTCAGCAGATGTACATTTATTACATTCACTGTGGCAGCAAAGAAAAAAACACAAACCAAAACAAAACAAAAACATTTCTTGGTGCCTGTGTCTGATTCGCCTGCAATGACCTCTCTTTCCTTCAAGCCAAGTCCTTCCTTTCTGCAGATCTCCATGTATGGTTGGCATTCCACAATTAAGGAGGCATCAATAAATCAGTGACAGACAAGCAAGGACTTCAGCCTTCCCTAGAGCTTGCACTGCTAAAAGTTCATCTCCAAGTGCTCCCTCTTCATTCCAAGCAGCAGTCAGGGTGCTTAGGGTTTGCGAACAGGAACAGCATGGGCTCAATGCTGGCCAGGCTCTGAAGCTGGAGTCGGAGGGAGTAGGGATGCAGATACTGGGTTGAACTGAATGCTGTTAGATATTGGACTATGCAGGGAGCCAAGAACTTGGGTGGTAGCTATTGTTGTGAATCACGATCAAGAAATGTTGTTATTACATAGTGCTTTACAATGGGTTGGGGCCTGATGCAAACAGTGGGGATCCAGCTTTGCAGAACATAAGGACCTAAGAAAGGCTCATGGGGCAAAGGGACAGAGATGCCTGTGTGAAGAGTCCAGTGCAGCAGAGAGTACTGTATGAAGCATCAGTGGCAGGGTGGCTTCTGTGGTATTCACAGTAGACCTCTCACAGAACACCTCAGGTGGGACAGGACCTCAGCAGGGCTCCAACCTTGGCTCCCACTTGGAGCAAGGCTATTTTCAAAGTTAGATCATGTTGTCTAGGACTTTGTCCAGGTGAGGTTTTAAAATCTCCAAGGATGGGGATTTCACAATCTCTCTGTGAAGCCTGTTCCAATGCTGAAACATCCTCCTGGACAAGATTTTTTCCTTAGCTCCAATGAACATTTCTTGTGTTGCAACCTGCACCCATTATTTCTTGTCCTCTCACTGGCCTCCTCCAGGTGCAGTCTGGCTCTGTCGTCTCTTTAACATCCCTTAGATAACTGAAGACTGCAAGTAGATTCCCCCTTAGCTTTCTCTGTTCCAGGCTAAACAGGTCCTTTTGTCTCAGCTTCTCCTGATACACCCTCTGTAGCCCCCCCATCTCTTAGTGAGAAGTAATTGTCCTCATCTATTTCTTGCTGCCTGTGTCTGTCCCCATCTATTTAGACAGTAAGGTCTTTGGGATGGGTATTGTTATTTAGTACATGCACGGCAAGTTGAGACCTCCTGGATCTCTCTGCTGGAGTCTCACAAGTCAACTGCACATAAATAAATAATAGAGCACAAATGAACTTTGGAAACCCACTGAGAATTTGAGGTGTGCACAGGGGCCTGGGGAGGTGATGAGTTAGAGTGGAGGCAAGAGTGATGGACGATCACTTTATGGAAAACTTTCTCCTGGCGGTAACCCCATTCTGTTGTCGTGCTGGAAGTCAGATAGGGGCTAAGTAAAGCTGCAGGCTCATTTAGAGAGCAGGATGGGGCATACACCACTGCGTGCTTCTTATGGTCTCGTAGATGCCCTCATCTTCTGAACAAGAGTCGTTATACCTGAGCCATCCCTGACAGGTGTTTCTCCAGCCTCCACTTAAATTGCACCCATAAAGGAGAGTCTGCAGTGTCCCTCATCAGCTCCAAAGCCTCCCTATTACTGCTCGGTTGGCCTAAATCTTTGCTGCAAACCAGCCCCAGTTCTCCTCGTGCTCCTCCCTGGGACTCTGCAGTCTTTGGGATAAGCCCATATGTATTCAAAGGCTGTTACGGTCCCTCTTAGTTTTCTCTTCGCCAGACTAAACAAACCCAATTCTTTCAATCTGCCTTCATCGATTATGTTTTCTAAAGCTTTTATCGTGCTTGCTCTTGGACCTTGGAGCGCTCCCCAGTTTGTTTACCCAGTTCTGGGAGTGCTGTGCCCGGCGTCCCCAGCTGAGGCATCCCCAGGGCCAACTGCAGCACAGTCATTTTCTCCGATGCCTGGCTTATGAATCTCTCCTTAATGGATCTGGTCAAGAGACTTGTCTGTTTTGAAACAGCATGACAGTGTTGACTAAGTTTTTGTCTGTGATCCCGGGAGCCTTTCCTGCAGCGGTGCCCTTTATCCAATTAGTCCCCATTTTGCATTTGAGTTCCAACACCTCGCTGTGGTATTTTGCGCTTGCTCTTGTGTGATTTCCATCCTGCTGATTTGAGACCAATTCTCCAATTTATCTAGATTGTTTTGAAATCTGCTGCTGCCTTCCCCTCCGCACAGACCCTGTGGCTGCAACTCCTCCCAGCTCAGTGGTGCACATGAATGTTATCCTGATTTCTGTGCAATATCCCTGATGCTCTGGTCCCTATTATCTCTACTCCTGTGGTCAGGCAAGCTGTTGAACCGCATGGGGCCCGGGGCAGAACCCTGTTTGCAGCAAACACAGTCATTAACCTTTTGGGACAGTGTTACAGTCAGCTGCACACCTGCTTGTAGGATGATTTCACCCACCGTGGATTCCTGGTTGTTTATGAGGCAGTTTTCCAGCACACTGGAGGGCACCGGGTATGGCTGGGACAGGGTCTTTCCTGCTGGTCTTCTGGGAGAAGCACTGCAAAGCGCTAAGCAAAAGATTGGCAATAAAAGCTACCTTGTGGTGCAGGGCTGTGAGAAGCTGAATTGTGAAAAATATCCGGAGGGAAATTTAGGCAGAAGGATGCACTGAAGGGTCAGGCAGACTTCCCTTTCTGTAGCTCCATAAATACATGAAATACCTTGGCCAGCTGCGGGGAGGGGGGTTATCCCAGGGTGCATCCTCAGGATCTGGGGGCTTGCACCAGCCCTGATTTGGCCCATGAGCTCTTGGCTGACCCCAGGGCCCCAAGAAGCTTGTGCCTGGGGCTGGGGGCTTCCCCACAGGCTGAGCCCAGAGCGTGACCTGTCAGCATCGCGGGGGCTTCCCCACACTC
>JAVJGI010000060.1:6959657-6988545 GCA_035590275.1 Ibycter americanus | reverse complement strand
GTGAGCCTGTCATGACTCACACACAATGTGCTCTGTGCTGGATTAATCCGGCCGGCTTTCATGCTCAGGATGTGGGCAATGGGCAGGGTGGGGGGGGGCACGGGGACAGATGCAGGGCTAGCGGGGGCCCAGGAGATGGGTAGACATGAGGAACCTGATATAGTGAGGAGGAGGTCTTCATTTCAGGATGATCTGAAGGGGCAAAGAGAGAACAAGCCCATGGGCACAAAAAAAGAAAGGAGAGCAACAGGTGTATATGCTGCCTTCCAGCTGCAGATATTTGTTGCTCTGGCTTTATAATCAGAGCCATGCCAGGCAGTGGTGTAGAGGTTTTCAGCCCAATCAGTGAGTTTATTTGCACTGCTGTGCCCTTCGCTTTGCACCATCCCCCTTCCTGGGAGCATCAGGGGTTGTGTCTGAAGGAGCCAGGGGTGGGAGGCAGCCCTTGCCACATGATCATCTCCTGCCACCTCTTGAGCGTCTCCAGCTCCTGGTGTGCCCAATGTTATTTCTGCCACTAAATCATCCACTCAGCCAACAGTAACCGGCTACCACCTTGTGGGGTCACATAGTAGTAAGCAAGTTTTGCAAGATTTCCTGCAGCTCTGCTCTTCCAGAGGCCCAACATGCCATCGGCCCAGCTTCAATCATGCCTGTAGGCTGCTGCAGGTACGTGGGAGTGTAGTTTGGTGTTCACCTCTGTTATGTAGCTCTGTCCAACTCTAAGAGAGAGGGAGAGACAGACACTTGCAAATTCAGGTGCAACAGCATTTTTTAGAGCTGCTAATACTTTTGATTTAGGTATGATGTTTCTTTTATACATCAATGCATCAGTTGAAGCAGATTGCTCAGGGGCTTGCATGTCTGTGAGAAGAGCATGTTTGAAGCTTTGGTCCGTGAACTGAGAGAGGGCAGCATTTATAGCTGATCTTTTGTCCATTCTGGACTGCAATTACTTTGAAATTGTATTGTATTGGTTATGAAACAGATGTCTTCAGAAAGGGCTGCCATGACAGTCCTCCCTGAAATGTGGAGCAAGCTTGAGGAAAACTGCTCGTTTTCATCCCAGAGTTATTTGCATGCCATGCAAATTTGAGATCTCTTTCTTCTTAGTTATGAAAAGTATTTGGCCCGGAAATAAAGAACTGTGAAGCAGAACTGAGAGAGTTATTTATACTGAAGGTAGAAAGTATCCAGTAATTTATATTCCCTGCATAGGTAGTTTCTGTGAGTCCATCACCGTGGACATTTAGCATGTCTCCTAAATCATGTGTAGACCATGGCAATTCAAGAGCAGTGAAGTCTTATTTATGTCTCTTTTTGGAGCTAGCATCCCCATGACGTGAGCTGCATCCTGAATAGTGCCTTTTGGTGACAGTCACAACAGCTTGGCCAGGCATGGAGAAGGCATCATGACCTACCTCCTCTGTGCTGATGCACTTTGTAGGGCAGCGTCACAGGCATTGCCGCTGCCTTCCCTGCTGGCTCCTATCTGGTGGGAACCACAAAAGGGGCTGGGCAATCACACCTTGCAGTGCCAAGCAGGGCAGTCAGGCTGTTTTGGGAGTCTTCCTATGGCGCATCACAGAAGGGTTTGGGGCTATCAGTCCAGCGCCTGGTTAAATGGCCCAGTTACTTTTTATTTAAAGAGGTATAAATTTGCTCAGAGGGCCTGGATCTGCACTGACAGCTTGGTTAATGGCTTAGAAGTATGCAGAATGGATATCAAACATTACCATGCCTTTTTGAACAAAGACGTATGTTTCACATCACACACATGTGAATCGTGTAGGATTCACATCAATACAAAGAAAAAACAAGAAAACAGGAAAGTTTTCATATTTCTTGCCAGTAAAAGGTATTCAGTCACAGTTGTAACAGTAAGGTGTGTAATATGTCACCACATAGCTCTTTTTCATTGGTTCATTATGCCGTCTTCAGCCCTCAAGTAACGAGGATTTTCATTCATTTCCATTAAATGCAAAACAGAGAACCTAAAACGGTTCATTGTTCCAGAAGCCACTCTTCTGTTCTGCTTTGGCAACTTTTTCCTTTCGCTTTCCTCAGGTGCAAGACCCTGATTTAGCCAGGCATTTAAACACCTCCTTAAGCTTAAGCATATGATTAATTTTATTCCTACCCAGCAGCGCCTCTAAGCATGCTCTTAGCCGTGCGATGCAGTCGCAGTGAAGTAAAGCCAGCAATTAAGCAGGTGCTTTGCTGAAGCAGAGCCTAAATGACTACTTAAAAGCCCTTTGTAAGAAGGAGTATAAATCCTCCTCCTGACAGGGGTGGGAGTGGGGATGGACACGTGTTATTATCATCCTCCTCGTTAAAGCTTGACTTGGTCTTGCAGACTGCAGGGTTCTTCCTCATTCTGGTGGCCAGCTGGTAAGCGGCTGTCACCTCTCTGAGACCTGTGACCATGTATGAAAAATTCAGATTTACAGCAACATTGACAAGATCATCATCCCTTTTACAGAAAGGCAAGCTGGTGGCAGGGGAAGGGATATTGGGAGCTGGCTTGTGTTAACCCAGGCAGGGGGAAGGCAGTGGGGCCACCCTGATTTACACCTGCTCAGAATGGTAGGGGGAGGCAAGGGAGGGAAAGGTTTGCCCCAGTTTTGTTTCACACCACGCTGCCGTCTTCCTGCAGGGGCTGCGAAGCCCTTCTGTGGTCGCTGTGATGCTTGGAAAATGAACACTGTCTCTGTTTAATTTTAATGCAGCCCATTAACTAAGCTGCCTCGCTGCACTTTGTCCATCTGGGTCGCCCCATGCATGCCAGAGTTTCCCTTTCATATTATTCCACATCGATTCAGGAGGCCCTTTTGACTTGCCCCCCACCCCACCCCCTCCTCCTCTCCCCAGCACATCAACATTGTGTTGCTCAGCCCTGGAGCACAAGCTGCAGCCCTTCCTCACGTCCCGCTGCCCACACCGAGAGGCACCAACTTGTGCAAAGTTGCATGCATGCTGCTCCCCCACCCCAAAAAAAATGCCCTTGCTGCTATAAGAAAGGGTACAAGCAGGATGGAGGGAGGGACCACTGCTATACAGTGCACTCTTGTTAACCAGGAGAAAAAAAAAAGGGGGGGGGGGGGAGGAGGAGGAGGAGGTGAGGGACAGACTCAGCAACAGCAGGGGCTTGGCGGGAAGGGGGCTGGGGGCAAGGGAGGCAGCCAGACAAGTAGGGTCCCTCTGCTGAGGCCATCAATTATAGGGCCTGGGGCCTGTTTGTTGCTGTTGTTGGCAGTGTGGAGGGTTGGGGGTTTCTTTTTTTTCTTCTTCTTTTTTTTTTTTTTGTGTGTGAGATCTGAGCTGCAGCTCAGCCAAGGAGGGCTGGGGGTGGGGAAGAAGGGGTGGATATGGGATTTTGCCCAATCCAGTGATTCTCAATGGAGGCTCCAGGCACCACTGGAGGGGCTGTGCGGCAGTGCCAGCCTGAAGAAAGGGACCTTGGGGGGCTGCGGCGGGAAGGTGCGCAGTGGTGGGCATCCCTCCCTGCCAGGTGAGTGGGTGTCTGGCCACTCTCCCCGCCACTGCAGTCCCATTGCCGGGTCAGACATTGAGGATGCTGTGGAGATTTTGGCCCCTGAGCTTGGGCCAGGTGCTTGTGCAGCGCTTTAAGACTGACATGGGTAAATAAATAGCGTGCTGAGAAGACATTTGGTTGGGGAGATGCTGGTCTATGCCAACTGGGGCTGTACATGTGAAGCTACACATATATGTGTGTGTGTGTATATATATATATATATAACACATCCCTGCACAGAGCATGGACTGTAAGGCTGGTGGCGGCAGCAACTGTGACTCTCCAGCCTGGCCCCACATGGTTCCTGCTCCGAGCCTGCCGTCCCTGCCTAGGTGATATCATCTTTTCCAGGAAAACATCTGGTCCTGATTTCAGGCTTGCTAGCGACCAAGCCGCCGCTGCCCTTCTAGGTAATGTGCCCTACGGATTAATTACTTTCACAGTTGAAAACGTGCACCTTGATTTTCAGTCTGAATTTGTCTGACCTCAGCTGCTAGCAGCTGGTTCTCATAAATGCCCTTTTCTGCCAGATTAAAGAGCCCTTTGATATTGGGAATCTCACTCTCCCTTGAAGCGCTTGTAGATCAAATCACTCCTTGGAAGAACCTGGGAGATTGTGCCTTTCTAAATTGCACGGCATAGGGTGAGTTGTCCAGACTTTAACCCCCCATCCTGCTGAAACCCTTCCAGATTAAGCCATGCAGCATTAAATATCCTGTGGCACCCACACCTGTTCCTGCATCCCTCACCTGCACCATGGAATACTGCCTGCCAGCCTGGGATGCTCGACACCTTCAAGACGGCAAACACAGCCGTGCATGGACCACCGGAGGAGCAGAGACTTTGGAGGAGACCTGATGGCCACATTTGGTCACAGAGGGACTGCTTCTCAACTGGAAAAGGACCTATAAAATGAAATTTGCTGCCGTTTTTGCTGCTGAGAAAGTCACAGCACGCTGAGTGGGTCACAGCAATTGAGGCTGATCACTAGTATGAGGGTGAGAGGGAGATTTCAAACTGGCCAGCACATTGTGTACCAGCAGTCTTGGAGAAACATATTAATCTCTTGGATCAAAGGGTGTTTAGCCACAATAGTTTATATATGGATAAAAAAGGTTTATTTTTAAGATAAGAAATTTTTTTGCTTGTTGATTTGCAATATTTTTTCAGATTTTAACTTTTTGTGGGAGTGTGGCACAAAAAGGGAAAAGGTTTTTAATGAAGCCTGGAGCTCATGAAGCGTGAAAAATACATTCCTGCCCAGCTTTGCAATAAAGAGATCTCTGTGTCAGAGAGGAGACCCAGCAGAAGTTCATCTTGTCTGAAATGGAAAGGAGTGCCATGTTGTATCCCCATGCTATTACATCTCATAGCTTTTGCTTGCTTGTTTGCAAGCTCTGCATCCCAGTATTGCTGCTGTGTTTATTAAGCCCCAGACTCATGCAGAATGGCATTTCCACTGTCCCATGCATCTCCACTTGGCTGCTGGAGTACCACAAGCTGTAACATGCATAGTCCAAGAAGCTGATGCATTGCTACTCTACCATGCTTACAACCATTGGGGTTATGACCAGCTGAGGTTAGAGCCAGTTGGGTGTTACCAGCCCTGGTTACAAGAGCTGGGGAACGTGAAACACTGTAGTTGGCTAAGTTGCTTGCAGAAGGTCACCCAGGGCACTGGTGGCAGGGCAGGACCTGAATCTTACTCTTTTAACTCTGGCTCCTCATCACTTAACCATCTCCCAGGTGGCTCTGCAAGTGCTTCAGATCAGGAAGAGCTGTCTGGGCAGCCTTTCCCACTGAACTGCATTTCTAGAACAAGGGATTTATCTCTCTCAGTTGTGCATTTTAATGTAGCTACAAGTCTTAAGGTGAGGGCAAAGCTGACCTTTGCTGCAAAGCAGACCTGTGCTCCCCACCTCCTGAGCCCAGGAAGTAAATCACAGGGTGTCCCCAGAGGGAGCACCACAACAGTCTAATCCAAGGCAGACCACAAAACTTTTCTCAAAAGCTGGATTAAAAGTCACCTTTCAGAAAGATATCATTTCTTTACAGACTCAGTGCGGTCTCTAATTCTGCCTCTACTCAATGCCAACTAGAGCAAATTGTAAAAGTTTCTTTAACCTGCCCAAGAGGACAAGTGAGGTACTCCATCCCAGCGGGGCACCGACCAGTGGGATGTTTTCCCTAGGCCTGTATCTGCATCAGCAAAACTAGGGAGAGCAGCTGGCTCTTTGGACATCAAACCTCTTTCTTCCTGTGTGGTGCTCAGTGCTAATGGGAATGGAAAGGAGAAGAAAGATCTTCTTTCTTGCCTCAAATCCTCCTACCCCCCATCCCAGTCCCAGGAGTCCGGTGTGATATGAGACATGTGTTTTCCTTTCAGCCCTGCCTGAGAAACTCATGTTTCTGTATTTGCATGCAAGATGGAAGAGAGCCAGCAGTTCTGTGGGGCTACTTGGGGAAGATTTCATCCCGGAGATCACTTTTACCTTTTCCCGACTTTCCCCAACATTGTCTGCAGCAGGAAACCCCCGTCAGTTTGTTACCCACTTACTCCTCGAGGTGGTGAGCTGGATCTTTTGACCCTGTCAGTGATGCACTTAGAGATGGTGACAAGCATCTCTCACTGGAGGCTGTTTTCAGCAGCTCAGGTGCAAGGTGCTCTATGGGGCAAAGGTGATGAAGGAGGCATGGAGAAGGGAGGTGGCTTCTTGCCTCACCTGGTGGAGGGGTGTTCATTAAAGAGGCTAGTTTGACTTTTTCATGCCCTAACATTCTTTGTCAACTTTTCTACAGCCCGATGAGAATGTACATGACCCACTGGCCTCCCAGCAGTGCTGTGTGAGCTCCACTCTGCTCGTTGGCCACTTGTCATCATCGTCTCCCGCCCCCCTCCTGCCTTGGTGCTGCTGATGCATTTCCATTATTTATGAGACATCCCTTGGCGTTTCCAGTTCAGCCTTTCTCATTTGCGCTCTTACTGCTTTTTGCTTGGCATGTTGAGGTCCATAGCCCAGAAGTAACTATGGTTCAACACTTAGGTACCAAACACAGATCCCTTGAACTTTTCCTTTCCAGGAAGGTTTGTTTTCAGAGACATTTTAAAAGAGCAATATGTGATCATTGTACATGGTCTTATGAACCACAACAACAACAAAAAAAAGTGAGAAGTTCTGGATTATGGCCATGGAAGCCAATGACTTCTCAGCTTGGCTGTAAAATGTGTAACGTACTGGCAGCAGTAACATGGACCTGTCAAAAGAGGGAAAAGATGAACTCTTTCATCTTTTCAGGTGCAATACTCTCTTTTTCTGGATGATCTATCAATGAGGCAGCCAGCCGATGCCCATTGTGAATATAGGTTTCTTCTGCCTTGCTGTGCGCAAGTAAATAATATGAGACATGATCATTGCATTTTGCATGTGCCATCATCTGACAAATCCTTGAGTGCCACCAATCTCTTGCTCGGGATCCAGACCATTGTGTTACTAAGGGGTCTCCTTATGCAAAGAACACTTTATGCTGCAGGACAAGGAGGTTTGAACTCATTGCAGTGAGTTCACTCATTGCAGTACTGCTCTGTAGGGAAATGGGGAATATATTATTCCTTTTTACAAGGCCTGGATTTGCTCACTGAGAGAGGAGGCCCAGAGGAACGCTTCCTCACCAGACATCAGTCAGACCTTAGCTGTATGACCTTACAGCTCGCAGACAGCAGTTTTACTAGCATTTCCAAAATAAACCTATCCTTTGTCCTGACGCAGAAACTGCACGGAGGCTGTTTCATTTAGAAGCCATTCCTTGAACAGCTTATTCCTCCGGAGGCCTGGGAAGGCTGTTAGCCTCTCTTGTGAACTATTTACCACATCTGCCCTTTGTAATATCGAGTCTTTTTGCTGCCTTGCTCACTCCCCAGCACCCACAGTGTGAAAATAATAGTGCACACCCAATTTAAGCCACGCACAACTCCCCCCACATCCTCCACCAGCTTTCATGGATGTCCATGGGTTTTTCCACTCCCAGTGAAGGCTTCTCATTCCCACTGTAACAGCCCAGAGCTTGTTGTCTAAATCTGATTTTGAATTAGGCAGGGGTCCATGGTTCCATGTCAATGCCAAGCTGTGGGTGGGAGCGGAGAGGAGGACTTTTTTTCCTAGGGACTTGAAATCTCTTCTTACACTGTTTCTGAAAGATTTCATCTCTCCAGGAAGCAGAAGTCTCTCGAGATGAGCTGTTTGTGCAAGACTCTGCCGTGTGGGCTTGAGCTGGAGGCTTCAGATGCAGCCAAACCAAAAGACTGCTCTTTTTCTGGGTTGGGTCCAGTCACGATCCAAACTTCAGGGGAGGATTTTGGTCCAAGAAATTGAATCTGAGCTGCTCTTATCTTCGAGTGTTTCAGATGAAAGGATTGTTTGGGTCCAAGAAGGCGTGTGAAATGCAGTCACCCCGACTTAGTTGTGCCTTTGGGCGGGAGACAAAGTGATGGGCCAGTGAGGCAAGCTACTTGTGGCTCGAGTGGGTGCTTGATGAAGTGACTTGACAAGGGACACACAAACAGCCTACAGAAGAGAGAAGGAAAAAAATACCTAAATACTGTTTTGTTATCCCTCTTTGATCCACAGAGACTACTTTGGGTGGGCCAAATCCACAGCTGGCGTAAGAGCCTCCATATTATCCAAATGTCTAGGGAAGATACAAATATGGAGATCGAGTTAAGAGTGGGTGAACCCCATTTCTAGCTGGCATTTATGACAGCAGCCAAAGCTGGGGTTCACATGGAACACATCCCATTTCAGATCACCAAAGCTGATGCCCTTGTTGGATTTTCTTCTATACCCAATATCAGGGCTGAAAGCGTGGGAATGCCTCCTCTTGAAATATATCTTATTTCCACGGTCTGGCTAAAGAGTTCCCTCACTCCCAAACCATTACAGCCTTTGTTTCTTTCCTAAATCTCATAGCACCGATGTCTGCCGTGAAATCACCAGGTCATCATCCCCCTCCTGGCTTTACTCCCCCTTTCTTTACGAACTTGCCGTGTTACACTCCAGGTTGCACGCAGAGATGCGAATGCCCGGCAGCAGCGGCGGCAGATAAAACACCACCGCATGAAACCCACACTTGTTGCAGAGTCGTGTTTTAACCTTCCCCCATCCCTCCCCTTCCAAAAAGCCAACCTGGGTGGGAAAGTCGGGGAGAAATAAGATGTTACGCTTGTCCTAGGGAGCTGAGAGATGGGGGGATTTGTAACTGGACACCAGGATGGAGGGGGGGGAGAGAGAAACATGCAGAGATATTGATGACCCCCTATCTCGGCAGGTCGGCTCTCCCCGGCGCCCCTTTCGCAGCACGTTTAGCATCTCTTGGTGCCGTGCATCCCTGTACGTGCATGTCCCTGCGTGCATGCGCGGGCAGCGGGTTGAGGGGGGGGCGCTTAAAAAGTCTCACTGAGAAAGGTATTTCTTGTGGGCAGAAAGACGTGGGGGGGAAGAAAGAGGGCAGGCCCCCTCGCTCCCCACTGAGCCCATTTCTCCTGCTTTGCCGGAGCTGTCAGCCTTGAATCCCGGTGGCGTCCCGTAACTAATTGACAGCAATGGGGGCCTTTGGGAGCCGAAGAATACATGTCCTTGCCAGGCGAGCGCTGGAGCAGGGGCTGCGCGGGCAGCTGTGGGGGGACATAAAGGGCGGCTTTTAAAGCCTTTGTGCCTGCCCGCGAGTGCGTGCGTGCGTGTGTGTGGCGGTTTTGTGGCGGAGGTGAGGGGATGCTGAGCGTGGTGGCGGGGGGAGAGAGGGAGGGAGAAGCCTCTGCCGAGAAGTAAGTTTCTCCCAAAGAAAGGGGCGGGCGGCGGGGGGGAGAAAAATCTGTAAACGGTGTGAGGAGCGAGGTCCCTACACGCTTGGAGGCCGTCAGCACCGCAAGGAGGGAGTAGGGTGGGATTTCGGTGTAAAGCCAGGGCCATCGAGAAACTAGCTCTCTGTTTTTCATCCTGCCTCGGCCCTGGCTGTAAAATATGACCTGCCGGCACTGCCGCTGAGCTGCAGCTTCGAGAAACAAATCCTCCGCTGTGTTTTTTTCTGGGCTTGGGAAATGGGCAAAGAAAATCTCCCCTCCCAGGTGTAACATGGCAGCTTTGTCCCTACGGTCACCTTACTCCTTCCTAAGGATGCTCAGATACTCACCAGAGGAAAAGCTGGATCTCTGTTGTTGTCCCGAAGCCAGTTGCACAAACACGTACCAGTGTTGCAGACAAAATATTATCCAGGAGACATTTTTATGCTTTTGGCTTGCCTCATGCAGAAATGCCTCATTGTCTGTGACATTTGCAGAGACAATCTGTGATAAAAGTATTCGCACATTTACAGCTGGAAAGAAATAAAAAAAACCCTCTTGCATTTCTCCAGGGTCTGTCACTGTGGAATTTAATAACAGAAGCAACCAAACAGGGGCAAGTGTAGAAAAAACAGCTCCCGAGGCAGCTGGACTAGGGTGCGACTACCAAACATGCCCAGCACAATGGTACTGGCAACGTGGGACACTTATATTTTAGACCTAATACGCACTCAGCTTTTGAGAGAGAAAATGAGTGTTTCAAAGATGGGGCATCAGTTCATAGGTTTGAAGGCCAAAAGAGATCATTAGACCAGCTAGCCTGATCTTTTGTGTTATAAAGACCCCAGGATGACACCCAATTACCCTTATATTGAGCTAAATGACTTGGATCTGGCCATTAGCTACTTTTTTTTCTCATAGTCTTTTGTCTCTGGATTTCAAGTAGACCCTGTGCAAAAAAGGACGGGCTCAGCCAGTCAAGAGCCCCTGGGCATTTAGCAAAAAAATTTTTAATCCTGCCTTACTTACGCAGATGCTCTATTTTTGCCACCTCCTATATGTAGTGATAAAGTATGGAAGTCCAGACCCTTCCAGGATTGTTTGCCGACCAAGGCTATCTGTCCCACTAGGCTAAGAGAGTCAAGTACCAAGTTATCTCCCAGTTCAAGTCCAGAGGCGCTTGGAGAGACCCTCATCCCCAACACTGCTCACGCCATGGGCAAAGCAGGGAGTCCTCATCCTTTCTGTTGCCCGAGAGCTTTACATTACTGCAAGAGGGGAGCTGGGTTTCCTGGAGGCAGTAAACAGGTTTTTGCTTGGCAAGAGGTCGTTGTGGCAATCCAGATGCTGTGCAGCAAGTGCCTGTTAGAGCTTCTCCGTGAAGCCAGAGTGGGCATGTTAAATGCAGAGAGCCCGGCAAGCGTGGATGCGTGGGCATAGCTCGGAGTAGCCAGCCCCTCTGGTACCCACCCCACAGTAGTGGTGGGTACTCACCTTACTAGTGAGTTAATGCTATTAGAAGGCAGCTGATCAATTTGTGCTGTTAAAAAAGGAGAATGCCTTATCTAACAGATCCTGCCACTCTGAAAAGCATTATCTCACATGTTTGGTTTTTTTAAAGAAGTAGAGAAAGGCATAAAAAAGTATACTTGTTTATCACTAATTTTGAAACATTTTTTTCTGGTTTGTTTTTAGTTACATGGATGGTGGTGCTGCTTTCTCCACACCCCAAACACCCACAGGCTAGTACAGTGCCATCCAAGCTCTGAAAGATGACACTTGGTCCATCTAGCAGCCGCTGGCTTCGTCCCGAGCTCCCAATGAACTCAGTAAAAAGATTGACTCAGCTTAAAAGGGAACATGACCTTAGTCTGTACCCTGAACAATAGTTCAGAAATGCCTGCCTGGCTGCAGGCTGCAGTGACCTGTTGCCGCTTGTGATAGTTGTGCTGCAAGCTCAGGGCAACCCCAACCGCCTTTAAGCTCCATGTTTGTATGGCACAATGCGCGGGATCAATATTAATTTTCTGACGGGTGCTCCTGCGCATTGCCACAGCAGGTATTTAATAGCAGAGCCTGTCTGTGCGGGTTTCACCCTTGGCACCGCTTTCACCCTGCAAGCTCTGTAATGTCAGGGAGCTGCACAGGCAGCCGCTTTGTCCACGGAGGGGTCAGTGGTGTGTGTGGGAAGAAAGACAGGCTGTGATTGCTGTTGGAGGCATCAGTTCAAGCCTCCTGTTTTCTCTCAGCTGACAGTAAAAATAATTCAGTTTCGGATAATACGGTGCTGTTCTTTCCATGTGGAAAAATCGGAGAGGCATGCAAACCTCTCCCTCTTTTTTCCTGCTAATTGCCTTGATTTCTGCTTCCACACTCCCAGCTGCCTCTCCTCTTCACGTTGCCCTTTTTGACTCCTCGATTAACTTCTTTGTCCACCCGTTTACCACTCAGGACATGGCGACCTTTGGATGTAAATCTGTGCTGATGTCCCTCCCGCTTGCATGCTTTTGTGGGGGCTGACATCTGCGAGACTCCTTGCAGTGAGGCGGGAGGGTGCTGGGTGGATGGGGGTACCGGGCAGTGCCCTCCTCTGTCAAGGTTGCTGCCCCTCTTCACCCTGTACTGCCAGATCTGCATCCCAAAGCTCTGTGCCTTATCCTGGGATGAAAAAATTCACAGATTTCCATCTCCAGCTACCTGGTGACACATGAGTGTAGATGTAGCCTGCACCCTGTGGTGTCCGCTGGCTCCTGAGCTCCTCAGCTGCCCATGTACTGCTTTGCCATCACCTCCTCAAGCTTTTATTAGTTAGCTTAATTTGGACAAGCATTCTTGGTGAGAAGGCAGAAGCTTGCATGTGGGCCCAGCCCACATACAGTGCCATTTGTTGAGGGCTGGAGCTGCTGCTGTTGAAATAGGAGGCTTGTTCATCTCAGCAGGAAGGTGGAGGGTTTGGAGAATGCCTCCAGAGCCGGGACAATGGACTTGCTCCTGATGCTGCTTCAGGGTGAAACAGGTCCTCCCTGCACAGCAAGTCTCTGAAAAGTCTTGCAGCTGGGAGGGGGCCAGAGACCATGGCAGAGCCTCAGACCAGACCTGACAGGTATGGTGGCCACAGCACCATTTTCTAGGAATCAGGCCTTGTAGACTTTTGAAGGAGATAAGGAGCTCTTTCCCAAATGATACCCCAAAGCTTACAGCACACAGGCATTATTTGCTCTGAAGCGGGCTTTATTCTGCAGTCTCACTCCTGGGATGCAGAGCTCTGCCTCCTGGGTCGCTGTGATTTTTGGTAGTATCTCCCAAATCCTGCTCTGAAGCCTTCTGCATACCTCCAGGCTCAGCCCAGAGCCTCCACCAGGGATGTGAGCTGATGGTTACTGTTCAGCATCCTAGCATCGCGTAGGGCTTTTGGCTTTAATTACACAGACGGAGCCCCGCTTCCCCCAGCCTTCCACTTAGCCCCAGCACAATGAGCTCAGGCACCTGCAAAACTGAACTTGTAGCAAAGTTGTCCCAGGGCAGGACAAAGGCATGGGCGGGGAAGGGAACGTGGGGCAGGCAGGCAGCTATGGCAGAGGGGGCACAGCTGGATCCCTGCACAGTGCTGCCTCCCTGCTTGCCCCTTCCTCATCCTCTCAAGGCCTGCTGGCAGCAAGCAAAGCAGTTTCTCCTTGAACCCCGCAGCTAGCACCACTGCTGCCAGGCAGAAGTCCCTGGACAAGCTGCTTTCTGGAAGCCTCTCTGAAGGGAAATGGCCCTGTTTGATGTTTATTCATTGAGCCCTTTTCCTCTGCTTGGCATTACTCAAATTGAGCAAGACCACTCTGTGGAGGTTGAAATAAATGAGCTCTCGCCATTGGATCTGTAGGGACTAGGAATGGTCTAGCTAAAAATCCCTGCCTTGGTTCGCTTAGATCATGGCCTTTCTTGCTTCATTGGGGTGGCACGGAGATGCCATTGCCATCCTGTGTCCAGCTGCTGGAAAGATCGGGTTTAAACAATTTCCTGTGTTATAGTTCCCCTTAATGTAAAAGGAACTGCACAAAGTGATAGGAAGTTGGATGCACATGCTCAAGACGTCTGCCAGCCTCACAAAGCTCTGTAGGCAAATGGGTTTTAATGAAATTATATGTGAGTTGCACCTCATCCAGGTTTTTGCTTGCCTCTTCCCACTCAAGGGAAAGGAAATAAGAGGACATATTCCTTCCCTTAAAAAAAAAAAAAAAAAAAGAAAGAAAAGAAAAGAAAAAGTAAAGGGTTTAGAAGGAAGCAGAGAGAAAAGAGCAGGACTAAGAGGTGACCTATGTTATGCCTGAGATTGTCCCATGGATTAGCTCTATGTTTTTGTTCAGTTCCCACTATTGGTACGCTCCTGTTTTCCCATATGTAAAATGGGAAGAAAACCAATGAGTAGATAAGGAAAATGGGATCACAGACAGGGATGAGTAGGTGGATAATGAGGGAAGGAAGATTAAAAGGGTCATCAGGATTCAGCTCAATATTTGTATATTAAGTGCCAGGAGGAAACGTGGGGAGTTGTATCATTCAGCTGCTTCCAGCAAGAATTCTTGTGCTTCCAATCGACACTGGGCAAGTGGATCTTGCCCAATAGCATTTGCTTCCACACAGCAATTCTCCCTAGGTAAGTAGAAAACATTGTATGAATATGATGAGAAAAGCATCTCTCATTAGAGATGACCGGTCAGAAGGGCCAAGTGGAGTCTCCACCCCATAAAGGTCTACAATGGGGCAGTTCCAAGGCAGCAAGTTAAGTGTGAGCTTCAGGCAGTCTTGGGTTGAGGACTTCTAGTTTAAGCTCCCTCTCCTTCAGGAGGGGTCTCTTCTGCCCTGGGAGGAAGGGTGTGTCAGGCTTGAGGTCCCCTCACCATCACGCTGTGGGAATGTTGCTGAGGGGGTGCGGTGCCTCCCATCATCTCACCCGAGGTGTGACCCACCGTGCTGCTGCCTGGGCTGAGAGGTGGTGGAGAGGGGTAGGGATGAAGGTGGGGGGGAAGTTAGTGGAGAGGGGAAAGGAAGCAACTTTTTAAATAAAAAAAAAAATAAAGTGATGAATAGATCGGCTAATCCCGGGAAACCTTGAGAATATAGAGCAGCGTCTGTGGGGCCTCCCTTTTTTCTTTTCTTTTTTTAATTTTCTTTTCTTTAATTTCGCTGCAGCACGTATAATCAATTATGGCTTGAATCGGGGATAAGGGGAGGGAAAGTACTTCAATTCATAAATCAATTTTATACGGTCATCAGTCAGGTTGTGAATGCAAATACCTCCGTCGGTTTAGGTTATTCAGAATTAATTGACTCCCACCGGGCTGGGCTGCAGATGGAGAGAAGCTTTCTCACAAAGTCTGCTTGGGCTCAGCATGGGGGCAGGCAGGCGGGCCGGCTTCCTCCTCCTCCTCTTCCTCTGCTTTCCTCTCCGGGAGCATTATACTATTGGCGCTGGGGAGAGTTGTGTGTGTGTGTGTGCGTGTGTCCGTCTGTGAGAGGGAGAGATGCTTGAAGAAAGAAAGGGATATGCAAAGATTAAAGTCACAAGCCCCCTCTTCAGCCCTGGCCTGTGCAGACACTTTTATGTGATTAGGAATGCTTTGCTTTCAAGGGTTTGCTTTTAAGCCTTGAGCTTCTCTTGAACTTCTCCAATAAGAAAACAAACAGCAGTGTCAAAGCCTCCCCCTGTGCCTGGAATTTGAGCTCGAGTCGTGTCATTAAAAAGCCACTTCGCTACTGGGACTTTGGCATCTGAGTCACTGTTTCAAAGCCAGTCTGGGGCAGGAGAGATCGAAAGTCATTAAACATCTAGTGGTTGTTTTGGTGGCCTATTGAAAAATGAGGTTTGGAGGGTTTCAGGGCCACCAGGAGGACACAGAACAAATGCTGCCACCTGAATCCTCCACCCCCCCACCCCCCTGCCCTTGCACCTTCTCTCTATGGGCTGCACAGCCAAAATATCTGGTGAGGGGGGGCTGTTTGGAGAAAACCTGAGGGATGGATTTGCTGTCAGGGTGAAGAAGGGTGTAACCTGCAGCCCCTCTTTTCCTCCCCCATCAGCACTGCCCAGCTCAGCACACGTCCTGGGCTAAGTGGCAGGGCAGAGCTGGCACTGGTCCACAGAGAGGGGGTCTCTCAACACCTTCCACACACACCTTCAATCCCTTCATGGGGCTGCACCCAGCCTGGAGGCTGTCACCGTACTCCTCTCCTGGCCCTGTGACCCCTTCCCTCCTCCATGGCCAGCTCCCTTTGCCCCACTGATCAGCTGATGCTCTGGCCCCAGCCACGAGTGCCCCTATCCGAGGGACCCAGCTTTGTGCAGGGTTTCACTGACCAGCCAAGGCTTCAGACTGGCTGGCGTGTCCCCCCACACCAACCACCCTGTGCTGGAGGTTTGTGGTGGGTGTTGCCCCTTCCCAGATGTCACACTGGCAGTCCCTACAGAAGGCAGCATGCAGCAGGGGGACACACACCACTCCATGAAACCGTGTGGGAAAGAGGATGTACAACTTCCAGCTTTGCTAAGGACAGGAATTGGTATTAACACCCAGGTACGTGGCTTTTCCTCTTTGTCTTGGCTTAGGGCTTTTCAGACCTGGGTATCTCAGCTTCAAAATGGAGGAGGTCATCTAGAGAAGGAGGCCATCAGATATGCAGCAGTAGATAGCTAACTACGAGATCAGTTGCCAAAAGTGGTCAGAGTACGCAACCCTATTTTATGCCTGGTGTCACTGAGGCTCGTATGAAGATGTGACTCAATCCAAAGCATCAGTCTTTAAAAAGTGGTGTAACTGGGAATGAAGCCTAGGTCCTACGATGTCCAGTGATGTCCACTCTGTTATTGTACCCACCAGGACCCAGAGAGTGAACCACCAGAGAGACGAGCACATGGGGCACGTCTGTGCCTGCTGCTGTACAATGGGCTGAGCACATCAGGTGTCAGCAGGGCTGGAGGAACTGGCATATCAATGGAGTGCGGCAGCTGATCCCCACGACCCCATGGAAACAATAGGGCAGAAACACCAAAAGCTCGGAAGAGGCTGTGGAGGTAGCAGTGACTGGAGAGGAAGCTTGGCTACGCTTAAAGCACCCCGGGAGGAGGAGGCTGCAAAGGAGGTTGAAAGGAGCTGTCTGTAACTGTTTGAAGTTAAGTGGGGAGGTGGGAAACGGCTTTGCAGTTCTTCAGCAGGAAGAGTGGGGAGCAGGTCTTGGCAAGGCGAAGCGAAAGGGAGAAGCAAAACAAAAAAGCCATGCAACTTCCACTCAATGCTTGCCTCCATTTTGGGCAGATCTGCTATTCAAACGATAACCAAAGAGCCAGGTGCTTTGGACAGCCTTCCACAAGGCTCTGCCAACTTCACAGCACTCCTTATCTACAAAATTCTCCGCTAGTTTTCACAGATGCAATTTCGTCAAAGCCTTTTCCCACAGCCCATGTTCCCTCTGGCTCCACCACAGTCCTGGGCACCCCTACACGTGCCATCCTGCCAGACCAACAGCACAGCCCCCCCAGTTTCCCCTCCGTGCTTCCCATTCACGCTAAATAGTGGCAGCCTGGCACTATGGACAGTAATCAATGAGAATACGAATGCCCCAGATTTGTCATCCCGTATCTGGCGAAATTAACTTATGCCATAGCCTAGAGAAGGCAACGGTGGCTTCATTACCTCCAACACCAACTCAGAAGCCCCAGGGAATTTGCCAGCCCCGCCACATGCCAAAGTACAGCTCATTAAGAAAGACGGGCCTGGTATTTGCAAACCTGTCAAGTCTTTCACACTGACAGCGAGAGTTACACAGACGCTTCAGGCTCCCTTCTGCCGGGGCTGTTGCACTTCGTGGGTTCTCCACGGTCAGCGTAGTGCCTCTGCTGCTCCGGGTCCCTACGACAGCCCCGGCAGGATGTCCTGCTCCAGGGCTGGTGATGGCTGGGAACGTGGAGTGGGAGCCCGGTGTGTGTTTTGTGCCTGGCATGGGAGGTGTGTCAGGCTTGTGACAGTACCAAAAAGCCTTTGCCATATGGCTCTTCACGTGGGAGCCGTGTGCTCTCTCTCCCCATGCCAAGTGCCAGGAAATTTATGCGTTAGATAAAAAAAAAAGTGTCATGATGGCCTGTTCTGCTCTTTGCGCATGTCTGAGTCCCAGCTACCCACCAGCCTGACAGTAACCAGGTCTGACTCTTGCTAAACACACATCCCCAGGGCCAAAAGCTGGAATCTCTGCTGGCTCTGCAGAGCCTCGGCTACATTCCCTGCTGAATACCCCTGAGGAGGTCTGCTTGGCATTCATCAGGTTGGAAACCAGTTTAAAAAAAAAAAAAGCAAAACCCACCTTTTGGGATCTTCAAGCGAATCTGTAATATGTGAGAATTAACCTATTTTTAATGCACCGCCTGCTTTCCCCACACTCCCTTGCTGGCCCAAGGCTGGTTCATCTTTCAGAGCCTAACAATGCTTCGTGTGTTTCTGTTTGCTCAACATTTAGAGGGGAGGCCTCCCTCTCTTCAGCGCTTTCTTAGCATTTTTTAATCATGTTTATAAAGTCAAATACCTAAGTGACCAAAAGAGCGGCGAGAACTGCTTCTCCGCTCTGCAGGGTACTGAAATCTCCTCTTGAAGTCAATGGGGAGAGCCATGCTCCACTGAAATCCTGATCAGAGCTGGGGCTTTAGCAAAGGGGAGGAGTGAGCCCCTTGTTTTACTACATAGCCCCTTTCACAGAGGCCCAGGGAAGGAGGGGAGAGGTGGGGGGGAATCTTTACACCCATGGTGGGACTTCTGAAGAATTTACAGTCATCTTTCCTAGAGACACTAAAGATTTTATAGCCTTGGTACCAGTGGTTACAATGCCCTATGGAGTGCAGAGCTGAGCGTATGCCAGGGAACCCTTCATCTCACCAGAGGCTGGAAGGTGGCCAGGGGCTTCACACGGGGAAGTTTATTTCAGAGAGAGAAGGGAGTGAGGAAGCAGGAGGGAGAGAAGAGGGGAGAGAGGCCGAGCAGAGGGGGATAGGGAAGGGAAAACAAAGACATGTGAGATAGGAGAGTGAGGGAAAGTGGCAGGATGGAGAGCAAGGGGAGGAGGGGGAGTGGAGGGAGGCAGAGAAAGGAGAGGATGCCAGCGTGGGAGGAATAAGAGGAGAGACCCAGAGAGGAGGAACAGAAGGGAGAAATGCAAGGGAGGGAGAAAAACATTTTAAAAGTGGCAGAGGGAAGAAATGTGAGAAGAAGGAATAACAGAAAAGGAGCCAGCAAGAGGGAAAGGAAGAAATAGCAAATACAAGGAAAGTTCTAAAGCAAAACAGGATCTGAGAGCAGGTACAAGAGGGAGGCTCAGAAACACCATACAGCCCAGTCCCCCAGACAAGCTCAGCACAGAAAATGAGGCTTTTCAATGACTGTCCCCATTCTCCTGCCAAGTCTTCAAACTGACGGAGGAGCCAGGGAGCACTTCTGCATACCCGATTCTGCACAGACCTGCACACCCAGGCTCCTCTCAGGCAGATGCTCACAAAAATGAATATGTATATATATATGCACGCGTGCGTGTGCATGGGTGTCTGCACCCCTATGCCTATGCGCAAGTATGTCATACATGCAACCGTGTGACATCCATGCTTTGCCTCTCTTCACACTTCTGTGCACCTGCTATGCATATGCAGACTCTCCACGTACCTTCACCTGCCTTCACAGCCACCCACACATCCAGCTCGAGCTCCACTCCCTCTTCGGCTGGCTGCAAAACAAGGCTTACACTTTGCAAAAAATGCTGAGGTTTGGCCATTTGGGTTCATTCCATGCTGGGGAGAAAATGAGCCTTTAAGATGTTGGGTTGGGGTTTTTTTTCATGGGGGAAAAAAATCCAACAGAAAAATTAAGCCAGCAAGTGCTCCACCCCAGAAAATGAAACATGGACAACACATTTAAGAAATGGTTTCTATGACCTGGTGGTCCATGAACACGGGGCCTAGATTCAATGACGACTGTAGCGGTCAATTAGAACCTGGTGATTTATAGCCCTCTGAGGCTATGCATAGGGCCACTGGCCTAGGAGTTACAGCACTACCAGGGTATAAAAGGCTTGGGTTTATGTTCCTGCTCCTAAGTCTGGCAAAATCAATGTGGTGGCATTTCTCTGGATGCAATGGGGTGATTTCTGTGTGCTCATGTGCTTGGTTAGCAGGTGGGGGGAGTGTTTTTTGGGGGTTCTCACACAGTGCTCTTGCCTCCTGCTAGCAGAGCCAAGGCAAACCTGAGGCTCTCAGGCCAGAGTGGACGTAGCACTACTGCCAACATCCACTGCCCATCACAGTGATTCTAAAGCACGATATGCCAACTTATTCTCTGGGAGGATCAGCCACAATCATAAAAATCCCTTAAAGTGAACATTGCACTCAGCATGCTTCTGTCTCATTATAAGGGACAGAAAGTGGCTTGTAGGAAAGATTTTTCTAGAGTTTTATAGGTGTTGCCAGAGCCCGGGAAGGGTAGGGAACCAAAGGGCAAGAGACCTGGCAACTTTATGTTGGGATGAAGAAGCAACAGTGGTTTGATTTGCTGTTAAAATCCCTCCCCACAAGCTGTGCAAACTTCCTCCCATTAGGCAAAGGCCCTGGGTGATAATTGCTAATGGGACTCTCCTGTACCGATGGTAACCACAGCTCTGTGCTGGCGGACTGGGCAGACCATTAGAGGAGGTAGGTTTGTGCACGCCACTGCTGCAGGAGCATGTCCTGACATCCAAGTACTGTGGCAGTCACGAGGATGCCAGGGAAGCATCCTCTTCATGTCAGCGTTAATGTCAGACCTCCTGTGGGACAGCTGAATGTTTTTGGACGCCTAGGGGCATGCTGCCCCCTGCTATAATTTGGCACCAGTAGAGTCCCTCTGACTTAAGATGGATGAGATTTAGAGAGCCAGACCTCCAGTTAAACAGCTGTCGGGGAACAGCTCAAGGAAGGGATGCCTTTATTTCCAGACCTTCCAGATGCTCATTTCCTTCAGTGCGTAATTCACCTGCGCTCACCTAATGCCACTGGCTTTTACAACTTCACTGTGAAACACCAGTGCTTCAGAAATGCCCCTGTCCCCTTTCTCCCCCCCATTTTCTTTGAGTTTTTTGGTTCCCTATAGAATAACCAGGAAATGCATAGGGTACAGTGCATGTGTCAAGGGGGGAAAAAACATGAATCAGAAGAACAACAGGAGTGTAGGTTGAGCATACCCTCTGGACCCAACAATGGAAATTAAATTTACTTTATTTTTACTACTCAGGCCTACTTTTCTTCTTTGGTCATCAGAGGTGGTTGTAAAGACAAGGCCATCTGCTTTGGAAATGTGTGGTCATTCCTGCTAGGAGAGAGCACCAGGGAGCCTGCACGTCAGGGCAGGAATAGAAAGGAACTGGTTCTTGTGCCAAGACTTTCTCGGTAATCCAAGAAATTCACCCACAAAAAATGCTAAATGAGTTCAAACTATAGTCCAGAGGCGCCCTGGCGTCCTGAAGCCATAAACAGAGAGAGAAAAGGATCTGATAAAAAGCCACATTTCTGGTAGGCTTGGAGGAACACTACATGCTTAGGATATGGCAGCGGGAATTTGGGTGGCTGGGCACAGGTCGTTACTCTGGGGCCAATGCACCACAGGCTGATTAAACATTTTACTCCTGCTGGTGAATAATTACCTGCCTGACTTGCTCCTCTGCAGGCAGTGGGAATACCCCGTTAGTGACTTCTTCCCAAAAAGAATGGGGTGCTTGTTCCTTGTCTGGCTCTACCTGGCCTTCGGCAACGATGCTCAGGCCAAAGGTTTCAGTGCGAGGTGCTGGCAGGGAGGTCCCCAGGTTCGGGGAACCCTGTGGGCGACCTGGCTCTCACAGGTAGGGAAAGCGCTGGGTTCTCGTCACCTCCCAAAGGAAAGAGCTTGGCACCTTGGGAGGTGTGGCCCAGGGCCTTCGTTCTGATGTTATTTTGTTCCCTGATTTTGGAAGGAGCAGTGGAAACAATTAGGTCTCTTAATTTCTCCGAGGCAGGATCCAAGTACAGAAAAGAATACATCTCCCAGGCAGGGAGAAGCGGGGAATTAACTGCCTTTTTTTGGATGAGATCAGAGAAAGCTGATTTATGAAGCAAAGAGAAAGCAAAGTGCTTTTATGGGTAAAATGTTCCCTGCTTATTTCCTTTCTGTCAGACTACGTTCCTCCCACGCTTCTGGCTGCGAGCTCGCTCCTTGGAAGCCTGTTTAAGCATTTCAACATGTGATGATTTAACTGGGCATGGATTCTGACAGATCTTTGCAAGTAACATCACAGGAGTTGCTGGAGGTGACTGCCTAATGCCGACCCGGGGCACGTTCAGGAGGACAAGGCTGGCGAAGAGAAACGCAGCCAGCATCGTGCGCTCACCGCCTCTCCCAGAGCACCTCGGAGCATCAGGCTCTCGGGACATACCCCTCGCCGCCTGCCAAGATGGGGTGCATCTCGTGACCTGATCTTTTCGCTCTTCTCCCTAGAGAGGACCGAGGCGAGGCCGGTCTATGGCAGAGAGGGCTCGAGAGCTGAAGTCTCACAAAGAGCAGGGGCGTCTCGTTACAGCCCAGGCAGAGCAAGGGAAAGCAGAACAGGAGAGAAATTCAAGAGGGTGGGTGGGGAATGAGAAAGTCTCTGCAATTGAATTTCCATGCACGGGGCTTTCAGCTCCTGCCAATGTACATATAGGATGGGATGAACTCAGGGGAACTCAGAGAGGCTTATGTCTGCTAAGTGAGACTGTAGCAAGCAACAAATATTGAATTATGGGGTACCAGAACTACATCTGGGGCACCTTAAATGTTGATGGTCAGGCCGTGCTGTCTGCCCTGGTGGCATGGTGCCTAGTGGCAAAGATGTCCACCTGTGATAGGTACAGGTCCTGACAGATCTTGCTGCAAAGATGCATCTGCTGCACCCACACATCCACCCATGCAAGTAAAGCCCAGTTTTCTCTTAGGTGCAGGCATCAATATTGTCTACACTGCCCAGAGGAACTGCAAATGCAGCCACACTAGTGGTCTGTGGAGCAAGAATGTGGAGCAGTTCAACACACAGATGTAGCACGTTTTGCACACCCACCAGACTGTTCTGGGGAATGCTGTAAGTTTTTGGTACAAGTCGCTGTCACTCCTGCTCAGGCATCACCCTGTTGATGAGATGTCACCCAGAAAGGGCTCCAGAGCACCCGTAAGGACCCCGTAAGGTCCAGGGACAGGAACAGTCTAACACTTGACATACCCTCACACAATAAAATTAGCAAAGGAGGTGAAATGAAATTAACCCCCTGTGAAGTCAGGCAAAACAGGAAAATATAGTTTAATAATTGATAATGATGTAGAGAAGCCACCATGCTCAGACCCCAAACTGCGGTAGGTTTATGGGGAGGAGGGGAGGGGTGGGAGGTGGGGGTAGGGAAGAGAAAGCTGTACGGATTGACCTCTCTCCCCCCCTGCCCCCTCCTTTTTCTTTAAATCCCCACCTAGTCAGGAGTGCTCATTAAGGATGGCTCTCGTTTCCCTAATTAGGCTGCCCCCTTCTCTTCACAGGGCTCCAGACCTCTGCCATTCAGCAATAACAAGAATAACAAGAAACTCGTTATTTTACAACCTGGGCTGGGGAGGAGGGGGAGAGGGAGAAGATGGCTTTGTGATGTGCTGCTTGGAGGAAAACAGGCTCAGAAAAACCTGGGTCGAGGGAGGAGTCGCTCCTGTAAGCGAGACCTTGTTTGCTCTTAAATGCTGTCTTGCCCCAGTACGTGCCTGCACTAGAAGTAACGCTGTAAGGAATAGGAATTTGGGTTTTTTCCCCTTTTCTGCAGGCTCATTCTTGAAAGGTGTTTTTCTTTGCAGAAATCATATGTATGTGCAGATGGTTTTATGTGAAAAGTAACCTTTAGGGGCTCTGACATGACATGAACCATCCCAGCTCTGAACTTGGGTGGAGGAGGTGGCAGCGGTGGCAGTGGCATGCACAGTGTGTTCATGTGGTCTCTATTAGGCGTTCGTCAGCACGAGGGAGGCAGCGATGGCTCGCCGTGGGGAGGGCAGCAGCAGCGAGCCTGGTTTCAGTCTGGGTTTCCGAATTCACTTTTCTCCTTGGATGCCGATGTTGTGCATGCTTAGCCAGCAGGCGAGCCCGGTGGCACCCCGAGTGTGCGAAGTGCCCACCTCCCGGGCAGGCTGCCCTCCCTGCTGCAATGGTGGCAGCCCCTACGTGATGTTGCCATCTCTGTTCTGCATCCTGCATGGCCCTGGCTGATGATCCCCTCTCCTGCAGCATCCCAGCAAACCTCCTCACTGGTAGATGTTCATTTCACAAAGCTGTTGTGAAAACAAAAAAAGACAAAAAATTTTGATTTTTTTATTTATTATTTTTAATTTTCTATTTTCACTTAGGTATTTTAAACCCATAGAGCAAAGGTGGAGGGCAAGTGAGATGAGGGCTCCCTGACGGACTCCTCTGGGTCCCCATTACAGGACCTAAGCGATGATATTTCCTCTGGCCAGCGTGCTTTCTCTAAATGTCATGTTTAGACATCCCACCCCAGAAGCAAGCACACCAAGTCAGCACGACCAAGCATGTGTTTAAGTGTTGTTCTGGATGAGGGGAAAAAAAATAAATGCTCACCACCTTGCAAAATCAGACCCTCCCTGAGCATTTGGAATGAATTTTGTCAAAACCAGCTTATCATCTCCATAAATTGTCACAGATCCACTCTGTTTTGTGGAGCTAAACATTTCAACATTTTATCCGCATTACCAATTAAACCATCTTTGCTCAATTTATGCCTCATTTAAATAACTTATTACATCAGATACAGGTTTTTTTTATAGTTTGGTTTTAAGTCTCTTTCTCATACTCTCTTCAAGACTTGTCTAAGTCTTTCAAGATGTTCTTTCAAGCCCTCAGACCAAATTAAAACATCATTCACTGGAGCTTCAGCACTTAGCAGTTTCTCACAGATCTGGCAGATACTCTTTGAAATACCTCGGGAGCAGAACAAATGCCAAGTAGTGTCTCCTTAACTTATACACTGACATTTGCAAGCACAAATGTCCCAAGTTACGCCTCAAAAGTAGGTGCAGGCATGTAAGCAAGTGACCCTGATTTTTTCTGAGGTGTCAAATGTCCCACAACAATATCCTGAAGGATTTACGATATCAATTATTTGGATTTCGCCTCCAAGCCTTTCTTACAAATGATGGGTCATATTGTTTTCTAAATTCATGTTCATGCCTTAACTCAGTTACATCTGCTAATGGGTTCAGATTGTCCTGATTGTAAATAGACAAACAAATATGTATCTGCTGGGACTGAGATTCACTGTGCCAAACCCTCTTTAAACCTTCTCTTCCTCCCACAAAAAGATCCAAAACCCCAAAAAACCCTAGATTTAGAGCAAGGCAAATTGTTTCAGCTGAAACATAGTTTTCTCATGGTGGTTATTTTTGTGCCAAACTCCAAAAATTTGGGTCACCTGAAACATTTAGCAAATTCACATCAACTTTACTGAATTATTTTGACTGAAAGAAAAGAAACCTTGTCTGTAAGGATGAGAAACACCCAACCTCTTGCCTACTCCTCGGCCATTTTTCTGCAAGTCATGATGGATCCCAGCAGATCCATCAGGCTTGGGGAAAGATTGTTGTTGAGCCTTCAGTTGTGATCAGCATTCTCCCACCAAGAAGCACTTAGCAAGGGTGCAGGCTGGAGAGAAGGTGCATTACAGCTTCACAGACAGCCTGAGCTGACGGAGCCTCTTCCAGCCACGGAAACATTCAGTGAGTTCAGGACTTTGACTTTTCCTGCTGGTTAAAATATGGCTTTGCTTTTCCAGTTACCCTCGCCCTCCTGCCAAGAGGAGAACTTGGATGTTTTGTCTGGGCTGACCTTCCAGCTGGGGCCAGGAGATGTCTTGGCCACAGCAGGAAGGAAGAGACTGCCCCGAATCACACATCTGGTTTTACATCTCCTCTCACTTCTCCTGTTGCAAGCAGGAACACATGGCAGGTAGCTTTACAAGCACGGCATATCTGCATTGTACCAAGTGCATCTGCATTGCACTTGGAGGGGAGCCCAGAAATTGCTTTCCAAGTCAGACTTGCTATTGATACCAAGAGTGGACATGGGAGTGTGGGAAGGACCTGGCGTGCCCCATACTGCTCTGGAGGCATCAGTGTGGTTGCCCAGGGGCGGGTGGATTAAAAGCACAGTGTACCTGCATCTACCCTAGGACCGCTGTGTCAAAGCCGGGCAGTACAGCTAGCAAGACACATTCCCTCACAGGCAGTTTCTTCTGTGCCAGTCACACATTTCTCATTTACTCCTTAGTCCGCTCAGTAATTACGTGTTGCAGTCACGTCTGAGTGGGCCGGTTGGGATCACAGCTGCCGGAGTGACAGGCAGTCCCAGCCCGGCAGAGGTCACACCTCGTGGAGTTGGAGGGGGTGGAGGTGGAGGTGGGGGACATCTTGGCTTCAGGCAACTGCAGGACTGGGCCAGGATCACCTGCACCACAACGCCCGCCACGCTCTTTTTCACACGTGTGAGCACAACAGGGAGTGAGGTGCTCCCAGCTGGGAAAAGCCAATTTGCAGCTATTCTGAGCCGTACGGGTTGGATCCCACTTGTGAAAACAAACAGAGAGAGACATCCCTGGTCACTATTGACTAGCACTGCTGGGACAACACAGGCGGCTTTATTTGGTGAGAGGGGGGATGGAGGAAAAAGCCCAAAGTTTTCCCCCCGCCCCATTCTGCTCCATCCCTGCTGCCCCGGGGTGTATTGTCCCCCTTTGTCCCCAAGAAGCACGTGTGTCCGGTAGCACCGCGGTTATTTTTAGGAGGGCTTGGCCAGCATCCACGGTGGTGGTGGCTTTGGTGAGCTGGGAGAAGCAGACTTTTCTCTCTCTGCCTTTCAATGTTTGGAAACAGTGAGGCTGCCAAGGCAGCCCGTCTCCTGCTCTGCACTTCCAGCCTCTGGAAAGCGAGAGTGAGCCCTGAAAAGCCTGGCAGGCCAACCGGGAGAGCCTGCCAGGCAGCCAGCAGCACCCTGCCAACACCAGTGGCCCCTTGCCGCCACCAGCCAGGGAAAGTCGGTGCAGGGGGGATGGAGAAGGGGAAGCGGCAGTGGAGAGAGAGGCTGGAAAATTGCACGGGTCCCCCTCCAGGAGAGCCTTTTCATTTCCTGAGCCTGCCTCTCTGCATTCCGTATGGATGTGACCGTGGAGGGGGCTCTCTGCATTCCTTATGGATGTGACCGTGGAGGGGGGCAGTGCCCCAGGGCTCTGACAGCATGGAGGCTGGAGCATGAGGTGGGGAAGGGAGAGGCACGGGCTGCAGCCCATATGGGATTTGTCGTACACGTGTTTCAGACCAGGTCAATCTTGCTCGGGGAGGGACACAAGACTGCTGGCATCTGCCGGGCTCAGGGACAAGAGCAACTTGCAAGTGACAATGAGGCTGCCTGGGCTGGGACACTAGTGGGGCTCCCCTGGCCTCCTGACCCCTGGTTTGGCTGTCCCTGGTGAGAAGAGACCAAGGCATCCCTCAGTGGGTCAGAAATGAAGAGGCGAAGGGCTGCAATACCAAGGGATGCTGCAGGCCAAAAGCAAGGGGCACGGGACACAGGCAGCCCAGCATATGGATAATGGCGGGGGGGACTTTATCCCCAATGAAGCAAAAAGCAAGTCTGACGCAGTCGGCAGCCCACTCAGCTGGTTGACGCTGATACTGCTATTTTTGCCCCAGCTACTTGAATCTCACCTCTGAATGAAAGCAATTGTTTTTCTAAAAAAGGAGCAGGAGGCATATCTTTCTACCAAAAGTATTGCAGATACCCTGTGCCACAGCAGGGAGCACTCGGGCCACCAGCAAGGCAGCAGCGGCAGCTGGGCCTGAGGGACAAGGCTTTCTGAATTGTTGGCATGTTTCACCACACGGACCCTTGTGGCAAGCCTGTGCCATCGGGCCAGCAGCCTCTCCTCTCTCCCAGCAGCATGCCAGGACAGCGGGTCCAGGGCAGCGGGCTGGAGCCCCCTTTTTCTCTCAGAGCCCCACCATTCCTGGCTCTGAGCCGTGCCGCTGCCAAAAAGGCGAAGGGCTCCAGTGTATGGAGGGGAGGGCGGAGGAAAAGAGGAGGTGCAAGCGTGCGTGTGTGTGTGATGGGGGGAGACGGAGACGTCGGGTAAGAACAGACCAGCTTTCAGAGTTTGGCTAACACTCTCTCCAGCCTCTTAGTCAGCGTATGCGGGGTCCCATGATCTGAGTAGCTGCCCCTCTCATGCCATTGTGTGCCTGACCTGCTTAAATAAACGGTGTTATTTTAAGCAAGGGCAGTCGAGCATTTGCCGAAGGTCCTTCTTTTTCTTGCTCCCTTTCTCCTATCCTCCTTCCCCCCCTTTCCCGCTGCTTCAGTTTCCCCTCCCACCCCACTTTCCTTTACACAGCGCGATTAATCCATCAAACCGAATGGGGGGGAGGAGGAGGGGCAATGAGCCCGCACTCCAGTGAGCACTGAAGAGGCCCCCATTCATGGGTCAACAAAACCAGGGAGGACTCTTGGACTTAATCAGCCAAGGAGCGCTCCAGCCCTGGAGACAATTAACATCAAAGCAATGCAGGAGAAAGAGGAGACGGGACAGCCAGGAAGCCTGGAAACCCATGTACAAATCCTGATTAAAAAGGGAGGGAGATTAGGAAGGAAGCGGTGAGAGGAAGGATGCTCGGCAGCATGCGAGAGGAGCCGATCTGCGGCTGCCTTTGGGAGCGGGAAACTGGGGTGTGAGGAGGAGGAAGGACTTGTTTGGGGCTGATGTGTGGGGCAGCGGCATGGCCTCACTGGGAGCAGAGTCCTGATCTCCCAATTTCTGCCCAAATCCTCTTGCTGAGGCTGCCCTGGGGTCGGATCCTGCGCCATCAACAGCTGGGGCACGTATCCCTTATGCCAGATGAAGTTTTATGAACATCAGTGGGACTAGGATTAAGAAGCAGCATGTGGCTAGGTGTTGCTAGCCTCCCACACCTCATTTGGAAGGTTGTTTCCAACAGTCTTGTCATAGTATTGTCACGATTCACGTAATTGAAAAAACTTAATAATACTTTATTATTACCTTTGGGCACTACATCAAAGGCTGGGTTCACCTAAAGATAATAATCATATTTTGCCTCTGTAACAGATGGTCACTTGACTGCTAATGTAAACTAGCAGCAGCCCCACTCAGTTTTAGGGAGCAGCAGGGGCTCCACAGCAGGAGCCTGGGTCTCGGACTGGATTGCCCTTGAGGAGGGACAGCCAAGCCTGGAAACTGTCCTTGCACTGGATCTTGGGGTTTGTTTGCAGATTCCTTGGAAATAAAAGCAGCAAATGAAGTTACAGGTGAAGAGAGAGCAGCTCCTGCCTCTGTGGCTGTGCCTGTGTGGGGGGGGGGGGGGGGGGGGGGGGGGGGGGGGGGGGGGGGGGGGGGGGGGGGGGGGGGGGGG
>JAVJGI010000060.1:6937134-6958796 GCA_035590275.1 Ibycter americanus | reverse complement strand
ATGGGGGGGGTGGAGGGGGTGGGGGGGTGGGGGGAGGTGTAATGCATCACGATGGTTAGGCTTAACTCCTGAGTTGGGGGAATGGGAGATTCTGGCTCACGGTTTTTGAGAAAACTGTTTAAAGATACAATTGCATTAAGGACTGTGAGCAGAAACCATGGAAAATGGAGTACAAAGACCAGGAAAACCTGGGCAAAACCCTTGCTAATGTGAGCTACCTCTTCTATTTGAAAGAAAGATGAGTTTCATATAATGAAGGGAAGAAGAAAAGCTTATTGAATTGCTAGCTAGCCCAATGAAGCACTGTTTCCATACCAGTATTTACCTCAAAGTACATAACCCATTTCAGAGTAACTTTTGGAGAATTTTGAAAAGCCTTTTTTATGTTTTTCAATGTGAAAATGGTAGCTTCAGCCTTCTGTAGGCTTCAAGCACTGATCAGCAGAAGCCCCACTGTTCAGGGGCAGGCAGCTGACAAGCTTTCCTGATGTTGATCTCCAAAAGCTTGGAACTGGGAGTGGACAGGGGTACAGGGACAGGGCTGAGCACATCCCTCGAAAAGCGGGACCCTGAATGATGTGCTTGGGCCAACGTCATGTCCCTGGGTGGGGTCAAGCACAGGACCAAGCAATGCACCAGATCCTGAAGGAGTAAGTGCTCCTCCCAGAGGGGTTGAGGCCACAGAGGCAGCAGGGCATCGGTCGGGTCCCACCATCTCATGAACACATAGGTGGCAGCCTGGGCAGGTCCGTGCAGCCAGTTATTACCCGCAGGAGAAAGGGTGACTTGAAAGCAGTTCCCATTTCACACCACTAAAATTTCCCGTCCTGGGGGTTGCTCTGAAAGGGTTTGGCTGCTCTGTCGGAGTGTGATAGTCGTGCATCAGCTCTGTGAGGATGGGTTCATGCCTGGGCAGTTGTCACCACCGTGGGCACACTGGTGGCAGGCAGACAGGCGAGGAGGAGGTGAGGGAGCGCCGGCCCAAGGGAGCAGCTCTTGGTGTATCAGTTACATCTTAATTGAGGCTGTCTGGTTGCAAGGAGGAGCAGGAAGGGGAGCAGAGGGCCAGCCTTGGCTTTTGTTTCATGCGCTGAACTTTTGGGTTCCTCTTCCCTTTCTTCCACCCACCCCCTTTTGCTCAGAGCCACCCACATGCTTGCACCAAGCTTGCTCTTGCTTTCTCGTTTTGTCCTGTCATGGCTTTTCTCCAAGAGCTTGAAGAGTCTCTTGAAAGAGTGAAAGGGGGAGTCGGGGTTGCATGGAGGTAAACCACTGTGCGATGCATTCCTTCACTCTCCTCCTTCTCCTCTGTGCTGTCTCCTGAGCATCCCTCCCTTTTCCTCAGCAGGTACCTGCAGAAAGTGACCCTGTCAACAAAATCCCAGCAGGATTGGCCTTTGGTCTTACTCAGGCAGCTGGTTCCCATTAAATGTTCTCAATCACGGAGAATTCTTTCTCTGTCATCTGAAATATTTTATTATTGCTTTTCCTTTCTTACAGTTTCCTAAAGAGAAGGGAGGGAGTTCGTGTGTGTGCATGCAGTGAACTAAAGAAAGGGAATTTAGAGCTTGATCTTATCATGCCCACGTGGAAGGCTGTGCGTTAACCAACTGCTGTAACATTTATTCCCTCTTGTGCACCCACTAAATTGTTGCTCATCTTTTCATTTCCCCACAGGTAGAGTGCCACGGGATGAGAAAGGCTGCTGTTTCTCTGAGCATGAGCCCCTCCATCTGCTTAGCTGCAGCTAAGTGAGGCCAAGATTTAAACTGGGCTGGGTTACCCATGGCACGAGGCTGAGAGGACTCATAGGAGCAGCTGAGAGCTGCAGCATTCTGGTTTTGCCCAGGTGCCACTGGTTTTGGAGGACGAGAGGAATTACTTCGCTGGACACTTTGTCATTATCTTCCCTCCTGGGCTGACACATGCCAGACCACTGTCTGGTGACTCACATAAGACTGGTGTCTGGGCTCTGCCCAAATCTGGTGAGGACAGGTCAGCCCATCTGGATGGGTACTGGTCCCCGTGTACGCCCCTCCAGTGAAACGTGCCTGGAGAAGCTGAGCACAGGAGTCTTGCCAAGGGTCAGGTGCTGTGCATAGCCCCCACCTGCGTCATGCTAACCTGCCTCCTGGCTCACCAGCCCTGGCAGAGCCTGCACCAGCTCTGCTGTCCGGCTTTCCTGAGGCAGAGGGACAGACCATCCCTTGCTATAAGGCTGCTTCTGACACTGTTCAAACACATATAAGCTGGGTGATGGCTGGGAGACACAGCCCTGGCGAAGCCCAGCAGGGCTGAGAGGTGTTGCATCCCATGTGCAAGGGAAGACATATGCCTTGGTCTTTGCCTGGGGCACCCCAGTCTTTTCCTGTCCGCCTTGCACGGTGATCCTTTTGCCTAGCAAGCTTTCTCCTTCACGTTGAGCAGACAAGTGATTTCAAGCTTGAGGTGGCTGCTTGCTAGCTGGCTCCTCCTTGCTGCATTGCACTCAGCTCCCAGGGCTGTCACTTCTCTCTCTGCAGCTGCCTCACCCCGGGAACCTTCCCCAGGTCAGGACGGGGGGTCCTTGCTTCATACCAGAGCCCCTGGGTTGGAGTGCACCAGCTGAGATGATCAAAGTTTGCCACAGGCTGCCAGCACTGTTTCTGATGGGAGATGCTGAAATGAGCAGTGGGCACTAACAAGGAGGCACATGGTTTTGGCTGATTAGTAGCCAGGGTAGGAGTTCTCCTTAAGAAGGGAAGGGGGTACATGACTGCACAAACCCACCATTTTGTGGAGACTGACTCCTGGCCTGAAAGGCTTAGGTGATCCTAGGACTAGTAGCAGAGCTGCCATGGCCCAAAATAATAGAAAGGGTTATGTAAATTTTCCCTGGTAATTGTTCAACCTATATTGCCTTCAAAAAGACGAAGAAGACATGAAGCCCCCTGCTCTCTAACGAGCAAATGCCTGCACTTGGTTTTCTCCTCTGGAATTTCAACTCTGCCTCTGCTGTTCCCTGGCTGTGGCCTGGTGCAATGCCTGCAATATTCCTCCTGGGATAAGAGACACATTTCTCCTCACAGATCATTAGTAGGAACTGTCATATCATCTTCAGCCATCTGAGAAAGTATCCTCCTCATCTCCTTGCTTGCAACTGGCTTGCGAACAGCTTCCCTGCAGAGCTGGATGGCAAAGGATCCTGCAACTCTCCTGCCTTAACATCATGGACACATGAGAAAGAAATCAATTCCGAGTGCTTCGCAGTAGGGATGTAGCGCTGGAAGGGATCTCCTATTTTACCATGTCTCATCCCTTGCTATTGTCAGCAATCACATCGTGCAATCTTTTGCACAAATGTGAAGCTCCAAACAATCCTAACAAGTTTTAAGATTCTCCCACTACCCCAATTAGTAGGCTCTTCCAGAGCTTGACAGCTCTGAGGCTTAAACCATTCTTCTTATTTCCAGTCTCAATTTATTCCTGGCTGGAGCATGCCCACTTGCTTGTGAGCCAACATTGTTCCAAGGCTTAAATAGCTATGCTCCCTCCCTGGTGCCTATCCCTCTGATGTGTTTACCAAGAACAATCATATCCATTCTCAGTCCACATTTCGTTGGGCAAAATAAATCAACAGTCTCCTGCCCTGCGATAGGCTCTCTCTTCCCCTGATCACCCTGCTAGCCTTTGTCTGCATCTCCTCACTTCTCAGTTCTTCTCTTTCCAGTGCAGATGGTGAGAACTGGAGACTGTTCTCCACCACCTGTGCCCTGAGTAGAGTCCTGAGCAGCTTTCAGGTTTTTGCTGGTGCCCCAGTGGCCAGAAAAAGTCTGAGTGTGGGGATTTTTATAGGCACAAAGTGCTTTTCCCAGTGGATTCTGGTTTAGACTCTTGAGTGCTGTGTAGAGGAGTGCCTTGTCACAAGGCGGTTCCTTGACACCGCTAGGAAGCCAGCAGCCCCGCTCTGCTCTGAAGTTGTCATTGCCTGGCTGCTGGTAAAGCATGCAAGACTTGCTTGCAGAACCCTTAGTATAAAGTTACTCTTGAGGTTTTGACTCATTTGGTGGCACTAGCTGTTAAAGTTGGCTGTCCAGTTTCCCAGTGTAGTGGGGCACCCTGGGCTGTATCACTGGATAGCTTTAGCAGAAGGGTTTGTTTATCTGGTGGTTTTCTTACCGAGCAAGAGGTCCACACAGGTTTTTCCTGTGATGCTTTCCTGGACACTCTGAATTCCTGTCAACAGGATATTGAGAGACCCTAAATAAAATTACGTACGTGTGAGTGTGCTTTTTACATAATTTAGTATGTATCTGGCTCTCTCCCTTGTCTATAACACTTAATTTTTCTTTTATGAAAGGTGTGCAGGGTGCCGGTGACATTTTAGACTAGGATATGCTACAGCAGAAAGAAGCAAATAGGTCTACTTTTCAGTTAAACCAAACTTTGACTTCAGGAAAAAACCAAGCCAGTTTTGGCTCCTCAAATTGTAGGAACTCAGCTATGCCCCTAAGTTTTAAAAAAAATCTGTGACTCAACCCTTCTACACAGGACACTCTACTAGTACCATGCCCTTTAGATTTGGGAGAGGCAAGCAGCCGTGGAACCACAGTGCAGTATTACTTTAGGAACTGGCATTAGAAGAAGTGTCTAGCTGGAAGGGAGAGATGCACGGGCTGCCGTCCTTGGGGGAAAACTCTTCCTCTGGATGCCTCTCACCAGCTCTTACCTGAAGTCTCGCATTGTTGTTCTCACTTTTGCAAGGGTGATACAAAGAAATCCTTTTCCCGCTGATATATCTTATTTTTGACCTGCAATGGACCTTTCTGGGTAGATGCCCCCAGGTCCGCAAACTTAGGCAGATGTATCACTGTGCTGTTGAAGGCTTGGAAATAATGGGGTATGATAATGGGAGAGAGGTGTTGAAAGGCACCCTTCTTTCTGCACCCTTTCTGCCACCTCAGAAGCTATGAGTTACAGGAATTTTTCGTTACTGATAGCTGTCCACCACTTTCATTCAGTTCTGCTTTGTACATCCGTAACACCACTTCTATCTTGGTTAAAATCTTATGTTCTGACTTTGCTGGTCCCAAGATATCAGGGAACACGATGTTGTATAGAAGCAGCACAGCACAGAGATCTGCCTCTTGATGGATTGACTCCCTACTTGAGAAAATCGGACTCTCTGACAGAGCACCTGTGGCCCAGACTGACTGAGGTCCTTCCCAGTGCCAGGCAAGTGCTGGTGTTGTACCGTGGCATGCTTTCTGTCTGCCCAAGGAGGCTGAGGTATAACAGGAAACAATACTCAAAAACCTCAATGGCTTCTTTTTTCCCCCTAAAGTCTTTTGTTCCTGAAACCAAAGCACAGTAAATCAAGGGGTTCTGCCTTCGAAGAACTTGAAGTGCTCTTTATTAACAAAACCCCACAAAATGACAAACTAACAACCCCCAAAACAACCAAATCCTCAAGTCCCCAAAAGGAAGATGAGGAGGAAAAGATGGGACCTCAGAGAGGATTCATAAATCACATTCCAATAGACCTGGTACAGATGTTCCTGCATTCAGCCCACCAGGCAAAGCACAGCACCATAATGGGACTGACGGGCCATGTGTGAAAGCAGACAGAACACAGCTGACTTGGAAGAGACGTGCTCTCTCTGGCACATATAACACATGCTCACTCCTTGCCCTGGCCTCCCTTGGTCCCTCCTGCCAAAAAATAAACAAGCCAGATCAAACCTGTCATGGTCTGGAACTCTTCAGCTATCCCTTTATTTTAACATGGTGTGCATGGTCTGGTTTCCCAGCAGTTAATGCTTTGGCATAGTGCTGGAAAACTGTTAATTCTCCAGTTCTTGGACTGTGGCTTCCCACCTGGCTGTCCAGGGAGTGCCCTGACCCCAGGCAGCAAGAAACTGGAAGGAGGGGAAGGAAAGGGCCAGGCATTTCTCCACAGCCAGACCTTTCCTAGATATTTTTTTGAGGGGACTCGTTAGTGAGTTGCCCAGGAAGCCCCAGCACTGCAGCACCCAAAGTCTGGAAAACCACTGCACAGGGCCCCCAGTGCTCTGAAGCAAGTGGTCAAAGGCTGAGGCAAGCATTTGGGCCCACAGGACAGTGCCAGCCAGGAGGGTCTAGTGGCTGTAGGGCTGTGGGCTGGGCATGCTCAGCCTCATGTGGGTCCAGAGGCGCATCAGGCTGTGCAGCCATCTCCAGGGGCAGAGGCTGCCTGGTGCTGCTGCCACTCTGCCTGCACACTGACCACAGGCACAACAGCACCTTCTGTCCAAAAATCCTCAACCCCAAAGCACCCTCATTCACATCCAAGGGTTTCGCAGCTCCTTCCCTAGTTCTCCAAGCAACCAGAAGGTCACAGATGATAGAAGAAAACATCTCACAGCTCATTCATCACCCAGCGGCCATGCCCTCCATCTGGGAACAAGGAAAGCAGGTGGCAGATGAGGTTTAAAGCCAGGGTTTTCTGTGATTTGCCTCAGAAAATGACTTGTCCTATTGCACTGCAGAAGCCTGAAATGCTGCTGCTGTTAGAAACGACCTCAGGACATTGACTAGGGTTTCCTCTGGTGGGTACCTGCAGCAACAAGGTCAGAAAGAAGCTAAATCAAGGTCTTACCTGTGCTGCAATGAGCTACACAGCAATTATGGTTTTGTATCCTGTGCACCCAGCTACCCATCTGCCAGTATCCCAGGGCCCCGGTGAGTGCAGCGACAGGCAGCCACCTTGCCTTTGGTCCCCAAGAGGCACAGAGCAAGCAGGCATCATGTAATTTGGGCACGTCTGCATGGGATATGTTATTTTTCTGTTCTTTGTTTTGTCTTTGTTTCAGGAAGAAGGAATCACTCTCATTGGGACAGTTTTGTCCTTTGTACAAGAGGAGGAAAGGACACATAGGGAATTCCAATGGGCTTTGGGGCAGCAAATACCTGGGCGGTGCATCGTCTTTAAAATGGTCTCCAAAAATAACCAGGACCGCAAAAGGGGAAAAATTAATAAGGATAATTAACTGTTTTCCATCTCCAAGCGCTTGGGAGACATGAGCTAATCAGTCTGTAGGCACATACAAGCACACGCAATGTCTGTAATTAGTTTGCTCTTCTACTTCCTTACCTCTTCCCCCAGCAGATTGCCCACCGAGATCCCTATCAGGCAGAACAGGTTTCTTTCTGCCCCTTCTGCAGAGGCCTGGCAGTCTTGCCTCTGCTCGAAGTACACCGTCTCTCTGTCAGTCTGTCTGTCTAGTTCTCTCCCCTGCTGGCCATGATCAGATTTCACTAAATGAATCACAGTCTAGTGGAAACTCCCTCCAATCTTTGCCAAGAATCGCAAAGTTGATGAAAATGGGACTCACAGCCAAAGGGAGTTTAGCATGGTGCCTTACTGGTTCCAACCAACTTGGTTCCCATTGCAGTTGGTTGCTTCTGGTTGTCCTGTTTCTGCTTTCATCTTGGCACCTCTCCTCCACCTGAAGCATCTTTCCCAGGATTATCATGCTGATTACTAGATGCCGCACAGACCTCCAGGGCCCTTCTGGCAGCTGCAGGTTGTCTGATCATTTCCTTCCACCAAGGTGTTTCCTGTTTGCTTTTTTTTGCAACGAAGAGGACTCGTTGAAACCAAGTGCCCGTCTATCCAAACCACCAGTGTGGGTTTCAACATCTCCTCTGTTCCCAGTTATCTGGTGCAATTCTTGAACCTTACTTCCCTCTCTGACAACTTAACAGCTCTGCTGGTTCTTCATGCTAGACCTGCGTGGTCTAGCAGAACAGGTACCCTCCGACTGACAACCAAGTTCTCTCCCAGATGGGGCCTGGATTCTTGGTGGAACCCTAGGCAATATTGCTTTGCTTCTCTGACCCTCATTTTCTCCACCAGTTAAATGAGTGTAATAAACTGCGTTTTGTAAATGCTTTGGGGAAGACACTGAATTTAATGCTGAAGTGGTATCTCGTGACAGAGAGATACCACTGTGTGGTCTCCGGGGGCTCCCCAGCACACAGAAATGAGGTTTCTTCATGCCACCCTCAAGCTAACCACCAAGGGCATAGTAACCAGCTCTTCCTCAGCCCCAGGCTGAGATGCTGAAGCAGAGGTCCTGGAGGATGTAGCACTGGAGGTCTTCAGCTTCTCAGTCCAGACCAAGCTGGGGTGGCAGATCATTTTGAAGAGTTACAAAGAGAAAAGCCCCAGTGCTGTCAGCCTTAGCATTTCCTTTCCGTGGTCACCAGGAACGTGCTATGGAGCGTCACCATGGCCCTGCATGGCCACCATTGGACTCCTGGCCGCTTCTGCACTTGCTCAAGTCTCCTTGTTGGTGGTGGTGTCCACACATGCAGAAACAGACTTGCACCTCAGGCAGTTCCTGGGAAGCCACTGAAGAGGAGCCCCTAGAGGTTTGCATGTTGATAGGAGGCTCTTCATCCCTGCAGGTCTGCAGTGGGGTCCCAGGGCTCCTGCGCAGGACAGCATGCATGGTCCCCTTGGGGCTGCTGGAGTGTGGGGAGGCTGCAACCCTGTCTAGGTGCTAGCGCAGCCTCCCCATGCAGCACTGTGGCTGTTGCAGGCTGCACGGGAGCAAGATCGACATACTGTGCCCGATCTTCTTATTCTCCAGCCTTCACTTCTCCTCCTCGCCTTTCCCCTTCTGCCTCTTGCTTTTTCCCTTTGAAGTACCTCCTGTTCTTTTTCTTTCCTCCCCAAGTCTCTCTCTTTTCTTACCCTGCCTGCTTTCACCCCCCCCATCCCCCTTCCCTCTTATTTTCTCTCCTCTCCCCTCCACCTCTGATCTACATCCAATCACCCCAGCTGGATCTTCTTCTCCTGGACGCCACCGGGGATGTGTGACAGATGCCCCAGATCAACAGGGAGCAGCAGCTTAGGGTCAGGCTGTGGCCTCCCACTCTCGTCTCCCAGCTATGAATCAGGAGAGCTCAAGCCCCGGCCAGTCCAGGAGCTGGTAAAGCCCAGGTGTGCTGCAGCTCTGCTTTGCCACCCCAACGCAAGCACAAGCCTCCCCCGCAGAGTGGGGAGCAGCCCCCAACACAGGCATGGGGTCTCTGCTGGGTGAAGCAATGTGCCTCCGCTGCCCGCCATCCCCCACACGACCACCTCGCCTTGGGGGACAACCACAAGCCCTTATCAGGATTCAGCCCCTTGCTGTGAGGAGGAGGGATCATTTTCCTTTCTGGGTCTCCCTGCTCCCCCTCTAACCCTCTGCTCTCTCCTTCCCTCTCATCCATTTCCTTTGACACTGGTCCCAGGCCCACTGCCAAGTCTCAGATCCATTAGCGAGGTGCCTTGCTGACTGAAGCACAAATCAGGACAGATCCGGGTGCAATTAGCAGCTTCTAGCACCTCATCTGGAAGGCATTAGCTTGGCTTTTGGGGGAGGGGGTTATGGGTTGGGAGGAGAAGAGAGAAATAAGAGGCAATGGATATAGATGCCAAACAATAAATAAGCTATTTCTACCACTCTTAGGAACCACCATCTAGCATCTGACAGCAACATAGAAACAGATGTGCAATAGCCATCTGCGGGGGACATAGTTACTGTACCAAGGTGGTGTGACCCACAGACCTCCCCTCTCAGGAATATGTGGCTATCGGATCCAAGAAGGTACCAAGTTGGCAAGAAGGTGTGCAGTTAGCCATAGCTTGTGAGTGAGATCCCTCCTGGTTTTCCCTCACAAACCAAGGCTTGTGGTTACAGTGGCTGTATGTGCACTTTGGTCTACATTGCCCTCCTGTTCCTTTGGTTCTCTGCTCCATTTGTCTCCCAGTGCAATAAATCCCTAATAACATGATGATGTGGTGTCTATCTTACAGTTGAAGAGCCAAGATAGACTAGCACATATTAGCTATGATGGCCCATATGCGTGCGGTAGACACAAGCTCCAGCCACTGCAGTTCTCATCAAAGCCAGGACTCCGTACAAAATATATTTGCCTCAGTTTTCTTCACCCAGCCTTGGTATTGCTCTCAGCAGAGACACAAGCCATCCCCTGCTTCCTTCCCGGATTGCTCCAGGCTACAGCTGGGGTGTGTGGATGCAGAGAAGGCTGTGACTCTTGGGCAACTTCAGTCCCAAGCTAATGGGACAGAGCAAACGGACTTGTAATGTGGCCTTCATGTTCCCAGGAAGGTCCTGCTCTTTCATGGGCACAACGGTGCTGTCACTTGTGCATTCTTGTGCTCCAGAACAAGGGCTGGCAACCTGTACGCTTGTCCCCTGTCATCTCTGCAGAAGAACAGTCTGTGCATTTTCCTTTAATCTGTCCTCCATTCCCTACCTTAAAAAGGGGCCAGAGCCAGCCTGTTCATTCCCTCTGCTTTTCCTTTCTGCCAGATCTCAGCACTGGGGAGAAGGCAGGGTGAAGTGGGGAACTGGGGGCTGTCCTGGGTCCCTCTGCGGTGATGGAGCAGGCTGCTGAGAAGTGAGAGCCTGAGGGCTACGGGGGGCTGCCGGCAGCAGGTGGCTGGCATGCCTCTGAAATGGCGCGTGTCAAGCTAGGAGCGTTCAGGGGAAAAACCAAACATCGATCGCAGTCTCCTCTTGCAGGAAAGCCCACTAGCCAGCAAAGCGGGGGGGAGCTGGCTTTTATTTATTCATCTGGGTACAACCCCAGTACCCAGACACCAGGTCCCCCTCGCCATAGCACACACAGGCCATTCCACTTCCCAGGACCACCTGCTGATGGCTAGGGGCTGGGGAAGCCAAGGCTTCCTCTGAGCCAGTGATCTCATGTTATTCCTGCTCGAGCAGCAGCTGGAAGTAGCTGGAAACATCTCTAAGAGCAATTTTTCCTACACCGGCTGTTGCCAGACGATGGTCTGTGAAGCCCTGCTGGTTAATGAGCTCATGGAAAGTGACCTGCACCTGGGCTGAGGGGCTAGCCACCTTCTGAAGATTTGCAGCCCTGAAACTGTGATGACATAGGTGTGGGGGTGCCTGGGAGAAATGTTGAGGGCCGATAATATTTGTTAGTTCAAGGAGTTTGAGATGTGTTGTTATATTCTGTGTTCTCTATTGTTTTCCCCCAGTAGGTACATGTATCGCAAGGTAAAGGTGGTTATGGTTTATCCTGCCAAAAGAAACAAGACTGGCAACGGATGATGTTGGCATAGCTTAGCAGCTCAGTGGCTGGAGGGACCCCGTGACTGTTCGCTTTGGTTTTGGTACGAGGCAGAATTGCAAGGCACGAGAGAAAGCCTGTGCCTCCTCTTGCCCCATCCATGCCTCTTGCTAGCAAGCTGTGGCAGAAGACATTATAAATTCCCCAGAGCCAGGGCTGCCTTTCTGTGATGGTAGAAATTGTGACATTCATCCTTTCAGCATCCTTGTTCACCCACTCAATACGACAAGGAGGTGGCCCTGCAGTACTCAGTGTTTCCAAACTGTTGGACACACAACGCCCAGAGAAGGATAGTGTAAAACAGCACTTGGGAGCCTCCTCTGGGTGAGGAACACCGAGTAGATGGGAGAGGGGCAGAAAGGGGGCAGCAGATGTGCAACAAAGCGCATGGGTGCTGCAGTGGCGGAAAGCACATCCCATGCTGGGTGCTGCTGTGCAGGAGCAGGGGACAAGGGAGGCCACATGGCCCGGGGGGGCTGCAGGAGCGAGTGTCTGCCTGCCCTCTGGTTGCGAGAGGCTGTGCCTTGCCTACATGCTCGAATGCAGAGGAGGATACCCATGCACGCTCTGCCTGCACATACTCCCTTGTTTTCCGAGCTGGGGAGGAGGGAGAAGGCCTGGTTTCGGTTAAGCCCTCGGTCACACGAAGATGCCTTTCCTATTACTCTTTTTGTTTTTCCTTCTAAGCAACATTCCCGTTTAACTCTTCCAACTCTCCCCCATAGTGTGGCCTGCCCCGCCTGAGGGCTGGCCCAGGTCAGAGGCAATTCAAGAACAAAGGGGAGTTGGTCTCTGGGACTGGAAACCCCTCAGCTCCACAGAAGGGCTTTGGGAACCTCAGAGCACAGGAAGGATCACGCCATTGAGAAGAGCTAGGAGGCCAGGATGAAGATACTCCAGTAGTGTAGTGCAGAGCATGGTAGAAATACCTAAAGAGTCAGTCATGGCATTATCATGACTGAATTTGGCTCCAAACTTCAAATCTGCAGAGGAGGAGTTGGGGAGGCAGAAAAGAAAACATGCAAAGGCCTTTTCAAAACCTAAGACCACAAGAAAAAACTTCCTATAAACAAATCAAATGGAAATATTTTTTTAGTTCTATAAACATTTGCCCTTGAAGCGTTCAACCCAAATATTGCATCACTGTGCTAAGACATAAACAAATCTTGCAATGAAAGAGATGCACACCAACAATAGACTAGCCTGTTTGCCTTGTCCAGGCTGCAAGAAGCGCAAAAAATAAACAAACAGGGCAAAGAGTGACAAGCAGAATGAGAGATGTCTGAGGAATACTTGTTTGAATGTTCAAGGAAGGGAAGAAACACACACACACACACACACACACACACGCCAAATCCCACTGAGGTTCAATAAGGAAATTCAGCTCCTCCAGAGTCCTTAGAAAATTACAGCTCTGGCAGGTCATAGGACACCAGCCAGACTTGTCATTCAGAAAGCAAGGCAGCTTCTGTTTTTCCCCAAATATATTATTAAAAAAAACATCTTTGACATGCATATCTCTTGGGTAGAGATGTATCTATTTTTGCAGTGATTGTAATGTTGGTAGCAAGAACTAAACTGGCCAGGCTGTGCTGTGTTTTATATTGATGTCGTGCTTCCCCTACAGGGAGCCCAGCCACTTGCCCATGGGAAGGTTACTGTCCTCTGAGCAGCAGTTCACAGGCTTTCAGCAGGAGGCAGGGGTCTGGTGCCTGGGTTTTGGTTGGTAAAAATCTTCAGAGGCACTCTAGAAGGAAAAATTTGCCACCAGATTAGAAAATGTGAAGTACCTCACAAGAAGCACACACCCAAGGAACAGCAGCATAAGGTGATGCTGGTGGCCTCAGGATTGCCATTTGCACTATCCTGCTGGTGTATAGGTACCCCTAATCTGGCTCTAGCCCACCATTTCTCACATATTTGGGATGTAGTATGACCCTGTAGGTGACATACCTCTGACAGCACATGAAGATACCTGCCTCCAGTCCCTCCTCTTGCTCCTGTGGCAGGGACAAGGACATGCTAAGGTAGAAGCAGCAGCAGAGGCAGGTGAGGGACGGGGTGATAGGTACCATAGTGCAACTGCACTTGGTGATTTTGGTACCACTCAGCATCATGTGTTTAGAGTCACAGTACCACGCTGAGACCAATATTTGGGTGATCCCACTGTAAGAGCTGCCAGGGATCTCCCAGCTTTGTCTCTCCCACCAAGAGAGACAGGCGAGGAACTGCACAAGTCACTCTGGTGGGAGGGCATTTCACTCTTGTTCCAATTCATGCCAGAGACACTGTAGAAGGGACACCAAAAAAAAAAGCTGCTTAGCAGTTCAGTCTCACGGGAAAGTCTCACTACCAGAAAGCTAGTATAACTTGAAACCTCTTGGGCAGATAAACCAGCTCTTTATTCTGCTGAGATAAAACAGAAATACGATTATGCTTGATCCTTCAGCTGGAGTCGTACTGCTCAGTCAGTGCAACAAGCAAAAGCAACTACGATTTCTCTGGTGGCTTAATGTCCTCCTTCTGTGAGTCCTCCTGGCGCCAAGCTGTGCTATGCATGGTCCTCATGCTCCGTGGACCCCAGCTGAGCTGCCTGCAGCACTGTAGGGAACAGCAAACCTTCTGAGACCATTTGATCTCCCTAGACTCTTGACAAAAACTTCTCCATGCATGCTTTGGTCTTGAGAAAATGACTTCAGGTGCTGCTGCGGGAGCTGATTTACGAGGGGAGGCCGAAAGAATAAAGGGCCTCACACACTTCTCATGTTACATTGCATCTAGCTGGTGTGAATTCAGGGGCGTTTATGCCTGGCTAACGGAGGGAGAATTGGGCCCAGACCCAGTATATCTGTCTGACCAACAGAGAGGATCAAAGACCTGTAAATGCTAAGCAGGGGTGGTCCAAAAATATTAGAATCAGAAGTAAAGGGATGAACTATATCAGAGTAAAATGTAAATTGTAGAGAAAAGATTGCAGCCGACGTCCATTCCCTAAGCTGTTGTTCTGCCTTCCACAAGAAGTTTCTAGGTATGGCTTACATCAGTCAGGAAAGGGGATTAAATGGGTTTTGGGTTTAGCATGGTCTGGCACGCAGCAGGCAGACTACATTGTATTTTGAGTGCTGATGGCTTGCAAGACTTCAGAAGGTGGTCTGCAAGTGGATTACAGCATCCTTCTCCAAATTCCCACCCGTGCACTCATGCCTCATGCAATATCTAACACATGCAGTCAGATGAAATGGTGACAAATAAAAGCAGCTGGCAGAAATGAAAAATGCAAAATTTCAAAGCTTAGCCTGATTTTTATTTGCCTGTAACCACAGGCTGCTGCATGGTATCATGCCACGAAAGAATCTGCGGATTTCTTTTTTCTTCTCTGAAAGGTTAGTTTGTTCTTTGGATTAAAAAATGATCAGAAACACTAAGCTATATAACCTTTGAAGTTCATCTAACCCTTGTTCTCAGAGACCGTAAATTCCTGAGTACCACGGCCTTGGTATCAGCTGTGATTCTTTTTTCTGAAAGAAGACCCAGTTCCTAAAGTTTCAAAGAAATGACTGGTAGGTGCTTTGCTATCCTGCTCTTTAAAGCGCAGTAGAAGTGTACGTGTGCACAGCCTGATGAGAAGACAAAACAGGGCATATATGCGCAGAGGCACAGAGCTATAAGAGCAGCTCTTCCTCTTTTTGCCTTTTACAGCCTCCAGATTGCCATAGGGTAACAGTATTCAGTGGAGACACCACGTAAAAGCAGAGAGGAGATTATTGAAAGGAAGGCAATGCGTAGCCAGACTGACCCAAAGGAGAGGGATTTTAAATGGTTCAGAAGTCACTGTCTGCAAGGTTTAACACCAGAGAGTTGGCAATATTGCAGAGGATGATGTAAAAGGATCATACTAGGAATAATGAACAAAAAAAGGGAAATTGTAGGTTGGTAAAATAATGATGTTTTGAAAGATGTGTCTCTCCGAGTTAGACAAGAGCACAGCAAGGAGGAGCCCTGTCTTGGGGCAGTGTCTCCTGCCGGCTCCCCTGGTTGGGCTAGCTGCTGGGGCATAGCTGGAGAAGGGAGCTGTAGGGGGGGTGACACCTCTGACATTGCACAGGAGGTCAGGAATATTGTCTGACCAGCTGGTCCCTCTGGGGAAGGGGGCTATCTCAAAGTGCATCCTCAGGATCTGGGGGCTTGCACCAGCCCTGATTTGGCCCATGAGCTCTTGGCTGACCCCAGGGCCCCAGGAAGCACCAGCTCATGCCTGGGGCTGGGGGCTTCCCCACAGGCTGAGCCCAGAGCGTGACCTGTCAGCATCGCGGGGGCTTCCCCACACTCCCCTCGGTGCCTGGCTGTCTCCAGGCCCTGGCCGCCAGGCTGGGATGTGGGTTAGCAGATTTTTTCCACGCTGTTTCTCTGGGATCCCTGACAGAGCCCATCAGAGCTGCCTTTTATCAGCACTGCACGCCTTAGTGAGCCTGTCATGACTCACACACAATGTGCTCTGTGCTGGATTAATCCGGCCGGCTTTCATGCTCAGGATGTGGGCGATGGGCAGGGTGGGGGGGGGCACGGGGACAGATGTAGGGCTAGCGGGGGCCCAGGAGACGGGGGATCCCCAACCTTTTACACTGGCTGAAGTTAAGGACTTGTTTGAGGGCTGTTTCAGGGGACAGGGGAAGAACAAGCCATAAGCAATGAAAAAGAAAGAAGGAAAGGCAACAGGTATGTGGGAAAGTGGTGAAGGAGGACAGATCATAGGTAAATAATAGGTGAAAAAATGGACTACAGTAAAGACAGTATATGATGTGAAGGGAGATCTGTGTGCCTTAAAATGTAAGCTCCCTTGTTGATAGACATGACAGCTGTTTCACATAGGTGTAATTACTCAGGGACTGCACCCCAGATAGAGGGATCTTTTCAGTCTTCAGCATTAACCTGGAACACCTTTAAGATGCCTCCCTATCTTGACTGTTGATGTATGTATACCCCCAATAATTTACTTCAGATTAAGGGAATCAGCAAAAAGAGTGAAATCCGAAACCAAATGAAGTCTGTACTGATGGAAGTAAAACTCCCATTGACTACTGTAGGACCAGGTTTCCATGCAGTCTCCATGGAGAAAAGAAGTGGTTCATATAACACGAGAAGAAACTAACTGCCTTTTGCAACAAACCTCTGCAAGCTTAAAAATGGATAGCAGGGGAAAAGGATCAGTAAAAGCCACCTAGCCCAATACTGAACAAACATCTCATACTCCCTGCCATGATCTCTAGCTGAAAGTGTGCACACACCAAAAAAAACCCTGATTTTCCATGAGCTGGGCACATTTCAGACTTGTGCATATGCATAATGTGAATGCATATGCTAAAAAGTTATCTATATTGCGTGCATATATGTGTATATATATCCCCTCCAATTTGAGATTCACAGTGTTCATTTGAAGTTACCCATTCTATCACATTTTACCTGTGAAAGCTCTGTTTTCAGCACTGCCTAAGTTCCCATCTCCACTTGGAAGGGTGAACTACTTTATAACATCCTATCCTACCTGTCTATCCACTGCACATGCACCCTAAAGTTTCCAAATAATTTCCCACTTAAGGACTGAATAAGCTTGCCTACTGCTGAAATGTCACCTTCTCTGGATAAAACACAACACCTATTTAATAGCACATAGCAACATTGTCACAGCAAAAGATGATATGCATGGTATTGTGTTTACATCCTGTGGATCAGGGAAGCATTTCTTATCATTACTCTGAGATGGATATTGGTGATGAACCCAAAACTAGGAGGACATGTACTACCTCCTTCTGCACATGGCAGGTTCCTGGTGCTCTTGTATCCAGTCTCAGGACTTCCCACATCCAGCACTGGCAGTGAGGTGTGTGGTCGTGATCACAAGTGTGGTTGCATTGGCTTTCACTGCATGAGAAACTTTAAACTGTAGAAGAGTTGTTGCTAAGTTCTGAGGAAGGAAAGCAGGATTCTAGAGGGAAAAAAGTCTGATCTCCTTACTCAAGCAAAAGGTTTTACCCATTGCATCTGAAAATTTCCAGTTAAAAAAACTTTTTCTTAAAGACCCTGTCCTCCATCCAAAATGTTGAGTGACATTGTAAAACACTCCCCAAACATGAGCAAGTCTCTCTGACTGCTGATCTCTGAATCAGCTGATCTCTGTTTTAAGACAAGGAAAGAAATGGACCTGAACTGGGTCATCTTATAGACCTGGGAGCCCACTGACTGTCCAAATATTTCCTGTCAATGAACTGACTACAAACAGAATGGTAGTTCTTTACAACATCCCCTGTAGATATATAGTACAGAGCATAGGCACAGTATATAACACATTTTACACCAATATACCTATCACTGTGCAAAAGGAGAATGATTCCTTTGTGGGGGATATGTTTCCTTTATATTGTTTTTAGCATGTCAGAAATAGGAATTGTATCATTGAAACAACCCTGTTGCCAACCCCTCTCTGACAGAATGCAGAGCTAGCACCGGTTCACTGAGATTTATTTAATTTCAGAATACATACGTTACCCTTCATGTGCATTCGCATTTGTGCATGAGGGGTAATGTATGTATTCTGAAATAAAATAAATCTCAGTGAACATACGATATTTCTGTCTGACAGTAGGGTGAGCTTGTCACAACCAAGTTATGTCCCTGACTTGGACCCTAGTGGTAAAACTAAACTGACATTGAGTTGGTTTAGTTTACACCAGCACAGATTTCCTAATATAGACAGGCCCTATCTCCTGTCCTCCTGTCCCACCCCCTCTTTAATTTGGCTCTCTGAGTTTTGATGACTGAGTCACTTTCACCTTTGTTTCTCTGATTTCTTTCTTAATCTTCAGCTCCTGAAAGATGCTTAGTTCCTGAATCCCTGTACAAATACACTTTCCTTTCTAAGCTTCTCACCAGCCAAACAAGGTTTTATTTGTTTATTTAATTTGACATGCCGAGAGAGAAATGATCCCATTTCCTATGGATTATCGAAGTAACAAATAACTTTACAAGATGGTAAACAAAGTAAAACTCATGTTGAAACTCCTTTGAACCAGGGGCATCCTGTTGATGTCCCTTCCTAACGTGTTTCTCCTCTCCTCCCTGCTGCATACAGGATGACTTTCTGGTCACCTTGAACCATGGCCGCTGCCCTCAGACCAGCCTGCTTCTGGGGCTGAGCTAGTCATCAGCTCCTCATCCTTCCTTTCACCAAATTCACCATGAATTTCCCACAATACAGCCAGACAATTTAGCTCTCTCTGTGAATGAGTATTTTCTTGTCTTCGGCTCCATAGCCCAATTCCCTCTATCAGTATTCCATTTTTGCAAAAATTCAGAGCTAGAAAAACCTGGGGGTAAGTCCAGGAGCCTCCACAGAGATAGGGATGCCACACTGATTTTTGTTGGGAGTTTTACCTAACTCAGGCATCAGGCACGGATACCTGAAAGCATCACTCTGCGCACACACCTCCTGCAATATACACTTCCAAAGAAAAATAAACAAAACAACAAAAAACAGGCCTAAAATGGGCTAAAATTCAGAAGGACTTGGAGTCAGGGCTGCTGATGATTTCCCTGCAGGACAACAGACCCCAGCAGCATGCAACTCACATTTTTTTGGGGGTGCTTAGGTTTGGAGGCTGGGGCCTGGCCAGCTCCCCACCCCTGCCCCCAACATCCCTTTCTGTTTATTACCTCTGCCGTAATTGGGAGGCATGTGTGGATGAATTAAACATAGCAGGACAGATGAGAAAACTCTCCCTCTTAGCTGGCTGAATGAGCAAATTTAACTGAGCCTGTTACCCACTGAGTATCGTGCCGACATGCCAGGGTCTGGTTTCCTTTGAGCTCGCCCTTTCATGCGGAGTCCCTCCGTGCCCCCCGCCTTGCTCCACACAATATCAAACAGCTGGAGTTTCTGCGGCCCCCAGGAGGAGCCTTTGCATCCGACAGCAGCAGCAGTGGGAAATTTTGCCCAGGATCAGAGAGGGACGGGGCCAATCCAGGCAAGATGGTAGCTGAGGATCAAGGGGCTCGGGCACCTCCCAAAGGGGACGGGTCCCCCTCCAGCCACAGGCTGTGCTTAGTCAATGCCATGGTAAAAGCTTCCTTATGCCTGAGGGACTGGGGCTAAAGGAGGGGGGTTTGGCTTTCACACCACTTCATGCTTCAGCCAAGCAGTGGCACCCAGAAGTCAGTTCTGGTGGGTGGTTTGAAATAAATGGGTGCCAGCCTGGAGCTGGTGTCCCTGGTACAGTCACAAGGCAACTGCCTGCAAGCAGGACGGCTGTTGGCCTGTCTGGGGATGCCGAGGGGACATGGCTGCATGAACCAGCATCCTGCTTCATCCCAAGGCATTTCTTCCAGCATTAACCACGGGGGCAGGTGGGAAGAGCAGCATACGAAGGGTGCTGCTGCGCCCCATGTTTCCCCCACCCTGGAGGATAAACAGGGAATGTAATCCTGCAGGGCTGCAATGTTTTTTTCCCTAGCATTAAACAAGCCCTGGGGCACTTCTTTGTACAAGGTAGCTCTAATTCTGCTCCCCCGCCTCTTTCTTCCCACCTTTGTAAGCCTAAAACTAGTCAGGGCTAATTCAATTCCTGCTTTAATTTAGGACAGTTTACGACTGCTCTAAATTAGGAAACCACTGTTTTTCAGACAAGGCAGGTGCTAGAGGTCTCAGCACTTGTAAAAATTAGGCCACTTAGTGAGGTGTCTACATATGGATTTAGCACCTGAGGACTGTGTTACTGAGCAGCATAAGGAAAAACTTGGAATCTGGGAAACAGTTCTTTAAAAGATAATTAGGCAGCGAAGTTAACATTGCAGAGGAAGGAAATTTGTGTTTAACCTGATAAGCCTACCCATTCAAATACAAGTTGAAGAGCCATCAATACACGTCCCCTTGGAACTCAAGAAACCCTGCAGAAAAATCAGTGTTGACATTTTCAGTACCCTGAATCACCTTTATGACTGGTACCTTGGTCATAAACCAAGGAAATAAAAACCCTGAGTCTAAATATAAAAAAAACCCAAACACTTCAAATCATCCTTATGCATGAGAAATGGGCAATCCAGGAGCACAGGCCCCTCCTACAGTGATGCTAAGCAGGAATAACTCTGAAACCTAATGATGACATGAGGATAAACTTTTTCGCCTCCTTCTCTGACTGAAGGGCTTCAAATTTAGAAACTACAGATCACGCAGATCACATTTATCATTTATGCTCGGTGCATGGCAAAGATGGGAGAAACCTATCCTGACCTTTCAGTGACAGCAGATTTGTTTCAAGCTAGTCTTTATTGAAGGGCTTTGAAAGACAGAGGATTTCCCTGGAGCTCTGGGTAAACATGTTTGGGGACATGTATTCATCCTCTGGTGTGGGAGAACACAGTGAGCTAGTTTGGTTTAATCCCAGGGAGTGGTGTCATTGCTTTTCCTGAAAACTTGTGCTTGAGACACTTTCCTTGAGAGCAGGCACCTGCCAGTAGTGATGGTTGGAAGAAAAGATCTTTTCCTTTTTGTCTCAGGTTTCTCCACATCACCTCTAGAGAAGCTGCACACCTTATGGGTTAAGAGAAGGAGTCAGTCACCTTCCTTGAAACCAGCTGGCTAAAATCATGCATAGGCTGTTCGACCTCCATGGGAAGGGGCTGTCTTCATTTAGCAAAATATTAGCCCCCGTGCTTTGGGGGAACAATGCAACTTGAAATAAACATCTGGGTGCATCTTACTTAACCTGGATGCATACAAAGTTTTGCCTTTTATGTAGTCATTTCTCTTTCCCCTTCTTTCTTCCCTGCCTTCACTTTGGTTTCAGGCGTCTTGACATCCTGATCCAGATGGTCTGTCCCAGGTCCCACAACTGGGCAAACAGGATGGGAACCACCTCCTGGAGGGAATGAGCCTGTGGGTGATGCCAGGCAGAGAAAGCACCTCAGGTCCCCTCACTAACATTGGTTGTGCCTTGACGCTTGAACTTGAACCACACAACTGGGGCAACTGAGGCACGTACGTGAGGACAGGACTTGCCTAATGCCACCCAGCAGCGTGCCACCACCCAAGTCTGGAGGCGGGCAGGGCCCTGGGCTGTGCAGACCCATGGCAGTACTCATATATGGCTGCTCCTACGTCCTTCCAGCAGGTGCCTGGCGGCATAGGGACAGACATGCAGACAAGGTGTCATTCCGGGGGAAGCTCAACAGGTGGTTGGAGCAATTCCTGTGCAACCCTCTGGGCTTGGTCCCTCCTGGGAAGAGGGGAAGGTCTCCCAGGAGGTCTGCCACAAAGCGCTATCTATCAGCAGCCCGTTTCCTTCCAACTAATGACTGCCCAAGGCCCCATCAGCGCCGTCTGGTTTCACAGCCAGGACGAGGCAGGATGGCCGCCAGCGCAGGGACTCTGGGGGGATTCTGTCAGCCGCCGGGCCCGGCCGGGGCAGCCACTCCAGTCAGCGAGGAGGCCTGGAGGCCGCCACGGCCCCACGGTCTGCCTGGGCCTGGGGGAGCCGCGG
>JAVJGI010000060.1:6910169-6937089 GCA_035590275.1 Ibycter americanus | reverse complement strand
CCAAACTTCTCGGCCCAACTTTCCCGCTTCCGCCTGCCGGGGGGAGCGTGGCGGGGGGCGGCCTCCTTGGGGCAGCACCGGCCAGATGATGCCGGTTAGTGTTACCGGAGGGGGACGGGGGGGACGGGGGACGGAGGGAGAGGGGACAGGGGTTGGCTGCTGCCTGGCTTTTGGGGAAGGGGTGTTATTTTGAGTTTTCTCCCTCCTCTGGCTCCTCCTCTTCTTCCCTCCTCCTCAGGGGGAGGGGAGGAGGGAGGCTCTGGGGCAGGAGTAGCCAGAGCAGGGAATTGTTTGGGAGTTCAGTCATCCAAAAGCCGTCTCCCGTATGGAGGGTCTGGCTTCCCGCATCCCGGCGCCTCTTCCCTCCTCCTCCTCCTCCTCCTTCTCCCGCCGCGCCTGAGCCCTGCGCGGCCCCCCATCCCCAGCGGCAACCCGCATTAAAAACACAACCACCCCCCAAACCAAGGGCCCCCACCGTCCCCTTCCCCCCAAAGCAGGCTTCTCCCTCCTCTTTTTTTCCTCTCTCTTTTTTTTCTTTTATTTTTTTTTTCTCTCTGTGTGTGTGTGTGCTGAATTCCCCGCAGATCCGGCCTGGAAGTTCCCAGCTCCTGGAGTTAAGCCTCTTTGTTGCTTCCCTTCGTTTTGGGGCATCTTTGTGTTTCCCCCGCCTGCTCCACTGGAGACCGCGGTGAGTGAAGCGAAGGGGTGCGGGCCCGGGCCCGTCGGTGGTGGCGAGGGCCGGGAGGATGGCTGTGGCAGGCAGCGGGGCGCAGGGCTTTCCCCCCTTCACCAACCGCCGGCAGCGGTGGCCAATCTTTGTGTCAGAGTTTGGGAAGTTGGTGTGGGGATACGGGGATGGGGGTCTGCGTAGGGAGACGGGAGACCTGACAAGGGAGGAGTGGAGACCCACTGGTCCCCACCGGTACGGGGCTTGTCGCTCAGGCAGGTGAAATGTGGGGGGCTCAGCTGTTTCCCTCCACATCCTCCTCCTTGGTCGGTTGGCGTTAATGGAGGGCCCACTGCACACACACACCCCGCCGTGCTCCAGCGCTTGCCTGAAACTTCCCCAAAAGCTTGGTCCACGACGTCGCTCCATCCTCACCGCTGGCTGGCTGCTTGAGGAGGGATGGTGCGCGGTGGAGAGAGGGAAAAGCTGTGCAAAATAAACCCCAGAGTCATCCTCCGTTGCTCCAACTCTTGTCAAAAGCTGATGGGAGTTTGCAGGCGAGACCCAGCTCGTGCAGATGCAAAGGCATTTCGGTTTGTGCCCTGTGAAGGGGCTGCTGCTGCCGCAAAGAAAAGCGGGGGGGTGTGTGTAATCTCCTGGTAAAATTGTCCTCTTCTCATGCGACCGTAGAGTTTTTAACCCTGGTGCCAGGATGAGGAGCGATTTGGGTCAGGGGAGGTAATTTTCAGCTCAGCGGTGGGATGCTGTAGGATTTGTGCACATGTGCCGCGCTGCTTGGACTGCAACTTTGGCAGGTCCCCTGGATGGTGACTGTAAATAGAAAATGTGTTGGGGAGAAAGTGGGATGCTGAATTTGTAGCCGTGTCCAAATGAGACTCTTTCAAGTGCTCTGAAGGTATTAATACTCACTTCGAAAAATAACAACAGACTTTAGCCAATGCCCCTGGCTGGCAAAAGGTATTTAATACAAATCTGGTATCTTTGGGCACTTCCCCAGCTAATTCTGGTACCCCAAGCGTTATTTCACTGGCATTGTGCGAAAGGCAGTTCAGGTCTATTAAAGGGGTTTTTTTGTCCTTGTTTGTTTTAAAGAAACTCTCTTGACCTCTCTGCAGTATTATGCGAGTGGGATAACAGGAATACACACACACACACACACACGCTCTGTGCCTGCGTGTAATTCCCAGCATGTCTTAAATTGCTTCTTTTCCTTAGTGCCCACTTCTCTTAATTTCTACATCGATACCATGGTGTCTTTTTCATACGTTCATTTGCAATCTGCCATTACAGTTTCTTTTCCCATGAGCTAAAAAACTACCGTGGAAAATATTAGAAGAATGTGGGTGTTTTGTAAGTAGGATTTTATCTTAGTTTTCTTTTCTTTTGAAACTAACTGCCTCAGTGTGCATAGGTTTAGAGGAGGGTTCTTGCATATTTATGCATATATACATACATGCAGACACTTTAATGGATTGGATATTGAAGTTTATGGCTCGGGGAGGGATTTCAGCAGAAACACATCATGGGTTTGCAGTGAAGATTTGTTCTGTTTATTTAAGTGACCTAAATAAATGAAGGTGAAATAACTTCCCATGCTAATAGGAGTCATCTTGGGATCTTCTGAAGTAAATAGGACAATTAGGGAGAGCTGTGAGCTCCCTGCTGGGTGCATGATATTCTCTGACAAGAAATAAATGGAGTTTTGTTCCATGTACTTTTCTTAACCCTCCCCCCTAGATATAATTACAGGGATTCATCCTGCATGTACAACGCAGACGAGGTCCCAGTAGATGTTTGCTGCAAGCGTTGAAGTCAGATACAGTGCAGTCCTCCCTGCTGGTGTAGTTCCCATCCGGGAAGATGAGGCAGGTTTAGCTGAAGGGTGCACAAGGGTCCCATGCAGATTTGAAAGGCAAGTTCAGTTTTCTCCCTCTCTTATACACACATACCCCCACAAGACCTTTCTTTGAGAGATATCCCAGTGCAACTAGCCGAATCCACACACATCTCTTCTCTGCTTGGTGCAAAGAAGAAGTATTATGGTGAATGTATGTGCTACAAACTGGCGTGTAAGTCTTATGGGTGCTCTGTATCCCTACAGTCTGGAAAATACAGCTTTTCTGTACCTTGTACTGACATGATACAGAAGCACAGAGCAAGATCCTTAAAGATTGCAAAGTGAAACCCAGTACCTGGTGTTTGCAGAGGTTTTTCCAGCCGTACGAGTGTGAGACTCCCAGCTTGGAGTTTTGCTCCATTGAAGGACAGGTGAATCATTGTCCAGTCCCCCTCACTCCTTGAAATTTTGTTCTGTCCTCAAAACTAACAGCACGCAGATCCCTCCAAGCCTTCAGTACCAAACTGGGAGCCCCACAGTGTTTTCAGGATGCTGGTACAGCTCCTTCCACCTGACTAGAAGCAGCAGAGTTGGCCCTTTGGGAGCCAGCTGGAGCGTCCAGCCAAGCAAGAAGCATTGCAGGTGGGGCCATGAAGCGAACAACCTGCTTTGTCCCCATCCTTGCCAGTGATGCAGAGGGGAAATTTCTTTTCCTGAGTTAAGAAAACAAATCCATTTAGGGCAGACCCAAATTTTTGTAGTTTCTCATCATTGTTACTGAATGACTACACTTGACTGAAGCCAAATCTGCCTGCCAGCGTTTCCTGGCTTTTTCCTGAATTGCATGTCCTCAGGAGCACAGAAACCTTGCAGTCTGATAACAAGCACAGGGAAAAAAAAAAAAAAAAAAGAACTATTACTACTCCTACCTGGGCTGTGGGAGGGAAGATGGGTGATAGGTCAGGAAGGACATTCTTCAGGTGGAAGCATGGGTTTGGATGTGGAGGTATTTGGGCTGTGTCCTCAGCCAATGCACATGCCTTGTGCGAGCTTAAACAATATCCTCTGCAGCCCTGTGCATTGGTTTTCCCATGCAGAAACTGGGGCTAAACCCTGTGCCAGCGGGGTGAGTGCTATGGTGGGGCAGATATTGCCATCTATGTTGACTCTTGCTGGCCAGCCAGCACCCACCCTTGCATCTCTCAGAGCAGAGCTCAGGCACACCAGGGAGGACCCACTCTGCCATGGTGAGCCTCCTTGGTACTGTCACCGGGGTGGAGAGGCACCTCTACACCTCTGAAATTCTCTCCCTTTTCCTAGGCAAAGACAGGCTGTCTCCCGGAATGCCCCCTTGCGTGCTTTACAAAGCAGGGAAGCAGTGGCAGGGAAGAGTGCGCTGGGGACCCCGTTGGTTGTTTTAGGCCAGGTTGGCCCACGGGCGGGTTTTCAGAGACCTTGGGCTCAGTTAGTCTCAGTTCAGTTGCTCAGCCTGCAAGAAGTTACAGCAACAGTAGGCCAACGTAATTCCAGGTTAACAAAGGTTTCTTTGGCAGTAAATAATGGTGGATTGTTCATTTTAATGCCTGACACCAAGTGCCTCAGAGGTATGAGGCACAATTCCCTTGGATTTCTTTAATGTGTGAAGATGACTTGATGCATTCCTGCTGGCATGTTATGGACCAAGGCTTTAAACCGTTACCTCCCAGGCTAAAAACTTTGCAGTGCAAAGTCTACAGTTAGGATGGGACATCCCACAAGGAAAAAGCTCTCTTGCAAAATCTTCGGAGACTTCCTGTTTCTGGTTAGACTGAAAACATCCTAAGGGAAAAACCTGCTGCTGTGTATTTTGGTGCTCCTGTGGTCAGTCTTGGTTTAAGAGGTTGTTATGTATCTAGTTCCTAGGCCATGAGAACAATTTAAGGCGAATAATGACTAAATGAATTGCAGATCCTTAGGTAGAACAGAGGTGAATATCATCTTCCAGTTTTCTAAATGTACTTTGGGTAATTTTTCAACAAAAGGTATCGCAAGCATCTTTTTCTATTTCCTGCTATTTGGTTTAGTTCCTCTTGGCTCTGAATCATACGACATTGTTTCTGGTGCTTCATTGGCTGAACAGTGTGCCTTGAAGCTGGTTTTCCGGAGGGATTGCTTGCAGGATGGGAAGCTTTCAGAATTTGCTTCGTATGCATATTTGCTTATAAGAGTTTTTTAAAATCTACTCTCCCCAGGAGCATGTGCTCCAGCAACACGGCTGTATGAGTGTCCATGGCAAGCTAAGACAAAAAGAGCGTGGATGCAGTGGAAGCAAGTCAGCTGAAGAGCTCAGAAAGATATTTGTTGCAGGGAAAAAAACACTTGACGCTTACACAGTTCCAAAGCTGCCGCAGGTGGCGCAGGGCTTTCTACATAAACAGGGAACAACAGATCCCTGCCCTGAGGATGCTGCATGCTCCTTTTATTAAAATGGACTCTCTTCTTCCCTGCAAAAGGGTAAATGGGATGGGAGGCTCAGCTGTCTCTGATGGGGTTGTTAGCAGAGCACCTGGCACAGCACAAACAGGGTGCCTGAGAGGGGCTTTCAGGGCTGCTGCTGTGTGTTGTAGGAGCTCTTGAGTCAGAGTCAGTGCCAATTTATTTTGGCACTGGTGGGATCGATGGAGGGAAATGTGCTTCAGGGAGCGTGTGGGACGTGCTCGAGCTTCTTCGCCCTCCTCGTGGGCAGTGTGCCAGCACAGAGGTGAGAGCCAAACTTTACCCTTGCTTTCTGCTCAGCTGCTCTGGGGAGGCTGCTGCCCTGTGGCCGAAACCCTTCCCTGAGCTCCCCTTAGATGTGAGGATGGTGACTGCACCTTGTGCCCGTGCAGCATGTTGGAGGCTTGCTGGGCAAAGTCCAAACCACACCACAGCATGTTGCCCCTATGAAAACCCACTGTTGTCGAGTTCACAGAGGTTTTGGGCTGTGGTGTCTCTATATATGTCTGTGAAAGCCAGATGGTGTTTTGGAAACCAGTCATTTTTCATTAACTTCTGTGCCCAGTGTAGGCAGCAAGTCTTTTACCCTGAGCTGGCAATGCCATTCTGGCTCTCTAAGGTCCACTCTGACAAAGAGATTAGCCAGCAGGTCGTACTCTTATGCAGAGCCACAGTCCTGGAGCCCTGCCAAATGCAAGGATGTGTTCACTGGTTGCAATGTCAGTGAGTCTGAACAAGCCAGAGTGTCTAAAGACTGTGCATCAGGCCCTTTTTCTGCTCTTTAAGTTGTAAGAGTGGGGAGGAAAAGGGTGTAAGGACGCACATCAAAACTGCATCATCAGCTTTCAAACACCAAAATGAGGTTGCTTTTTATTTGTCTTCTAACTAACAAAAGGACAGGTTAGGCAGAGCCTTGTGAATCAATGTGTTGAGCTTAGTGTGGTTAGGAAAGCTTGTGGTGATATAAACCTACTGAGGTAGTCTTTGAGAAATGAACCTCAAATGTGGATATGCTGGCCTAGAATATAGCATTTATATGCAAAATGCGGCTTCCTTGGATAATGTCACTGTAATTTACCCTGGTACTTTTAGATAGAGCAGCTCACTTGCTTAGTGATGCCAGTGTTGTAGGGCGCAAACCTGGGGTGTGAGAAGAGCTGGGTTTGGTTCCCCTCTGTGCTGCAGATTTCCCCTCAAGTTGGGGCAGGTTGCTCTCCACCTGCAAAAACCTGTAAGTGGCACTTCCCTGCCTCCTTATCGTGTTGAGAAAGGGTCTGGTGGAGATCAGGAGAGACCATAGGTTTGCTGGCTCTTCAAAAACCTCTGGGATAAGTACCATGGTGGTTTCAGCAGAGAGCCTCCTGTGGCATTGGCAGCCCTAATGGGAGGCTCCTGCAGTTGCCTCTAGGGACATCTGCCCCTTCGTGCTGGGTGGATGTGAGCTCTGTAAGAGCTCCATGATGGTTTTGGTTTGAAGGGTAGGCTGGGTGTGCAGCTGTAGAGAAGCCCCTCTCTGAGCGTGACCCTTGGGGAGTCAAGCGTAGGTAGTAGCACTGCAGCTGCAGCGAATTTATGGCTCCAGCCAGTGGTGGTACAGAGAGGCCATTGTAATCCTATGTACTGTACAGCGTACATCTCAACAGGCAAAGTGGCTCCTGGGTTGGTCCATGGCCCCCCCTCCCCGCCCCATCCCTTCACGTCTAGCTTTATGAAGTTCCTCCCCTTAAATTGCAAATTTGGCCTTATCTTCAAAGAAGCCCTTTGGTGCCAAACTTTTAAAGGTAGGGAGGAGGCGAGAGCAAAAACATCAAATCCATTAACAGCCCAGTTGCCAGAGAAAATGTTTTTTAAAACAAAATCTGAAACCTTAGTGTTTGAGATCCAAAGCTGAGATTGAATACAAGTATGGGCCTTGTCCCCGGAGAGTCGCAGCGCTGGGAATATGCTGGCAAAGACCATGGAGCGAGGATTCTTGTGCATGCACGCACACAAATAGACAATTATTTGGAAGCCAATAGTATTCTGGATGCTGAATAATAGTTTACTTCATCTAGTGCCTTCCGTCCCAAGTTGCTCCCTGAGCTGTAGTTGACGTGGGGAGCGTCCTTGTCGCTCCGGCCCTCCGCTGGATGGCAGTCCCCTCTGGGGCAGGAAGGTGGTGCTTGGTTGCACATTCCTCAGCTGTGGGTGGTAAAAAGGACTAGCTGGCCCTGCTTCTTTAGAGCCTGCCACTGTCAGTGAGGGATTCCTTTGGGCCCCCTGAATGGTGATGGGAATGTAATTTTTATTTTTCTTCCCCCGAGAAGAAAGCTGCTTGTTTAACAAACCCAAGCAGTGTCAGATTGAAGGGGTGGGTTTGAGTCCCAGCATCAAGAGATGTTTTCAAAAACATGCTGGGTGGGATTTTTCAAAAACACCTGGAGTGATTTTAATGATGTGGTGGAGAGTCAATGAGACTTGTGCATTGAGAGACCAGACAGCTCTCCCCTCGGTTTTAAGCACAAAGTCACACTTGGCCGGTCTGTGGGATGGTCCAACCGTCACCAATGTAACAGCTGCTCAAATTAGTCCTGACCACCTACTTCTGCATGGAAGCGGACTGTTTATTTCAAAAGTGGCTATCAGGCACATCTTTGCTTGCAAGCGGTTGAAGTGCAGCTTCTAAGCCAGAGCCATGTGGGCAGGAGAGCAAGGTGGCCCAATTATCCAGCTGTAATGGGGTCTGAATCCAGTGAGGAGCACCCCATCACTGGCTCTTTCTGGAGCTGTGTGGCATGGCCAGCCAGACCACAGCAGAGCTGTGAGACCCTGGCAGGAGGAAGGCTTGATACCTACTAGCTTTTAAGTCCCTGGGGGGACTTACCTTGCTTGGCCAGCTGAGAGGTGTGTAGGTATCTGGCTTGTAGCTGTCAGCCACCTCTGGACCTGGAGGCTTGTAGGGTAAGACAGGGCTGTGAGAAGCTGGAGCATGGAGGTCTCCTCAGAGGCATGCCAACTGCTCTGGATGTGTCCATCATCACTGTTTCATTGCTCTGATGTTGCTCTTGGGGTGTCTGGCGCTGGACTGAAGGGAAAGGGTCTTTGCTTTCCAGCAGGTGAGGAGCAGAGCTCCTGGTTCCATGCCAGCTTGTGCCTGAGCACTTCTGTAATGCTATAGAGACAGTCCAAGGCAGCACAACGGCTAGTTGCTTTTGAGGACTGTGCTGCTCTGGATGCCTGAGCTGCTGGGAATGTTGCAAGAGTAGTTTAGCACATTGACACCCCAGCTCCAGGCCCTGCCAGAGATGGCTGCCCAGCCAGAAGAGAGAGAGAAGGTCTCAGGATCATGGTCAACTGTGCTCCGTGACCATGCAGCCCATTAGCTCGATGACAGATGCTGAGAAAGGGAGGTCAGTACAAACACATGGAGCTGGAGATGGTGCAGCCTGGCTGTGTGCTTGCTGACCCTGCTCCCCTCTTGACAGGGGAGTAACCAATTTGGGGAATTGTTAAGGGAAAGCAGTATTGTTTACATGGCTACAGCAAGACAAGCCAGCCCTGTATCTCATAGGACAGTCTCCAGTTTATTAATGAGAGCTGGCTGTACTTGCCTCGTACGCAAATATGCAGTACAAGCCACGGGATCCTGCTGATTGAAACCTGTTGTCTTTTATGAGAGCAAAGATCAACTGTTTACATCATGAGGCAAGTTAGGCAGGAACATATCTGATATATGTACAGTTGTCCAGTTTTCCTCACAATTGCCTGGACTGCAGTTTTGGGGAGGGGAGAAAAGGAGCACAAAGAGAACAACATCAGAAGCAAAGTGGCAAGCTGTGTTTATCGTTGATGCCTGGCCTACGCTCTACCCTATAATCTGTCTCCCCTGGGATAGCTTTGGACATCCCTAACCTCTGAGCCACTTCAAAGAACCACCTTTTAAAAAAATTGCCCAAACTAGTGACCAGGCAAACAAGCAAAAATTTCAGCAGCCACAAAAATGTGAGCATAAAAATGTGAGTTTTTGCATAGCTCCAGCATTGAAGATAAGTAGAGCTTTCTTAATATTGACTCTCTGGATGAAGGCCTGAGAAAGGCCTGCCATGCCATCTTCCCCATCACTGTATTCCAAAACCTAAATTATTATTTGGATTACAGTTGCATCTACAAGTTTTAACCAAGGCTGGGATCCAGCTATGTTAGATACCATGCTAACTTGTAATGAGAGATGGTTCCAACATCCCCATTCAAAGCAGCAGGACAAATGCAGTACAGGAGGTAAAACCAGAGCATGACAAAGGACACGTGTGCCTTGGAGTGACTCAACAGGTCAGGACTGGAGCTTAGTACAGACCCCATGTTGCCTGATACCTAGTCCCGTGCTCCATCCTCCGCCTTGCCCTGCCCTTCAGAAGAGGAGGTCAAAGTTGAGCATCGCTAGGGCTTGTCTGAGAGCTGTCTGTCTTGAAGCTGAGAGTTGTCCCATGGCAAAGTCTCATCTTCCTTAGCCTTCAGCTCACACAAGTCAATAAAAAGTGATATGCCTTCATGTACTCCAGTAAGTGGTTGCCCAGATGGGGCACTTGGCACTGCAGGTGGTGTCAGTAGTATCTTGCCGCTGTGGCATGCCTTGCATTGGGGCGGGCAGCCGGTCTCGTGGAGCTGAAATTCCTACCTGTCTTCAGAAGGCAAATGAGTAGGAGGTCTGCTGGGGTGCTGGGGGAGCAGCAGGTGGAAAGCAAGAGCGCATGGCTGAAGGGGAAGGAAAGGAGCCAGTTATGACTTTAATTTTATCCTGTCAGCTAGTTTTCAGTTGCAGCATCATGCTTTGAAAGATAGCTGGGAGAGCAGAGAGCCAGTGTAATAAAAGTGTTTTGCTTGAGATAGCATGCTGCAAGCAAAACACTTTTATTACAATCTCATTACATACATATTGTGTGTCTTCTCTCTCAGGGGGTCTGGGACCATGCTCCTGCTCTGGAGGCACTGGCTTTCAGTGCACAAGCTGGCACTCTAACAGATGCTGCTAAGGCCAAGTCTATGGCTGGTGCTCTGGCCCAGGCGCAAGAGAAGATGTTGCTTACCTCTCTATGGTCAGCACGAAGGTACCTTATGCTGTAGGGAGGTGCAGGGAGAGGGCTGAGGAGCAGCAGGGTTACAAAGAGCTGCTCTTCCTGAGACCTGCAGGCCATGTTGAGTGTGTGGCTGGGGACACACAGGGGTACCCGAATACTACCCCAAACACTGCAGGCACAGGTAGCCCAGGATGGAGCAGCTGTGTGGACACCAATGGCAGGACATGAGCAAAACCTGGCTTGATGGGGTAATTGGGAGCTATCTCTCAAGGGGAATAAGATTGCTTCAGTGAAACCTGGGCAGGTTCCTTCACCCTTCCTTTCTTGTCTGACTTAGGGCACTGTTTTGGGGAGCAGGTGGGAATGCATATGCATCCTCTTCTGGCACCTGTTTGTTTGCAAAAAGCTGTGGGCAAACTCCTGGGGGCTGCTCGTGGCTATGCCCTGCTGCTGTCCAAATAACAGCCTGAACTGCAGTCAGGGGCTTTTTGCTTAAAGGAAAGCTTTGAAACGTATTGGTTTTAATGGCACTGTGTTGCCAGGAGCTCTTTGTGACTGGATGAAGAGATGACTTCTTGCTCTGCTGTCAGGAAAAGGCTGGCTGAAGCAGGACTCCTCCATTTTGCAAGTGGGTTTAATATCCCCTCTGCAAGCTAAATAATTTCAGTACAGAGGAGATCTTAGATGAGGTGCTTGGGCCCTTACAGTTCCTTCCTGGCTCAGTCAGTGCCTTGGGAGTGAAAGAGTGGTGGGAGATGCTAGACAGCTGCACGATTATGGCTTTTTCTTCTCTGTTGGTCCCAGGTCACTCCTTGTGCATGAAAGACTGCAAGGAGACACCAACATAGCTGTTGCCTTCATTTCTGTCCAGCTGAATTAGGCAGGGCGTGGGATGGAGAAGGTGTCAAAAAATGGGTTTGTGCCACCCATCCCTCCTCGTGCTTGGGGAAAATAATCTCTTCCTCACTCCTGGCATGCACATCCCTCTTGGTTTCATCAGGGAGGCTTTTTTTTTCCTGAGACCCCGCAATGGGGAGGGAGAACAGGATTGCAGCTGAGGCTGCTAGCGTGCCCCTGTACCCCTTGTGTGTGCTGCCTCCCAAGGGATGCCAGGCCCTCATACCCCCCTTTCTCCCCATTTTCTGTCTTTAATTTCCCCTCCTCTGCCTGAGGTCCTTGTGCCGCCAACAAAAGTTGGTGGGGATGAGAAAGGCTTGTTAGGCCACATCCTGAATGTCCCTGCCCTTACTTGTTTAGGGGGAGGCTGATAAGGAACAACTAGGGGTGCTTCCCCAGGCATCAGCCCGCTGCTGGAGAGGTGCTCCCAGCCCTCGCTGACCCGGGGCGAGCGCAGGGTGCTGACATGTTGGAGCGGGTTCGGGGAGCCCTTGCCCGGGCAGGGTGGCTGCCTGCAGTTGCAGGCAGGGCTGCTGCTTCCCCAGAGGTTATTCTGGAGAAATACCGTCCTTGAAAGGAGAGCCATGTCTCTCCTGCCCTTCTTTCCCCCATCTGGTGGATTGGGACTTGGGGGTTCAAAGACAACGTTTTCAAGTTTCTGCCAATGTTTGCAATCTCATAGCCTTTTGCAAACTGGGAGGGTTTTGTGTTGACCTGTCTCCTTACAGGCAGCCAGAGAAGCAGCTGAGTTGGGCAGGTGGACATGGCATGCACCAAGGTGCCAGCATGTGCAAGGCACCTGGCCAAAAAACCTCAGTGAGCTGTTAATGAGCTACAGGTTGACAGCTTTACCTGAGAGCCTGCCACGCTAGGCTTCTAGAGCTTTCTGCCAGAGAAATATATGACTAAAGGTGGTGGTAGATAAGGATTGGGAAGGAAGACCCTAAAATAAAAATCCATAGAAAGGCACATCTGGTATGGACCTCAAGAGACTGCCTCCACCAGAGGCTCCTTGTGTTTTTTCTGAAGGTTTCCTTAACTACTTGGGAGCTGGAAAAAAAAAAAAAAAAGGAGAAAAAAAAAAAGTCATTTTCCATGTAACGTTTTTGTAGTCAGTAGGTAAGGCCAGCAGAGGCTTATCTGTGGCTTTTACAGCAGAGGCTGTCCAGAGCCTCGAAGCTGCAATGGATGTGTTCCCCTCTTGTATGGGGAAGGACGGTCCCAACAGATGTTTGTTATCGGCAAAGTGTAGGAACAGACAAACTTCAGCTGGTGAGAAATGCAGAGGCAAATTATTGTTGTTTCCCTGTTGGGCTTGCAGAGGGAATTCTGGAAGCTGCTTTTTGTCCCATTGTTACAGTTTATGTTTATATAGTTTATCTCTTTCATGAGGGACTATTAAATCCTGCAGTGTGTTGTGGATGTGACTGTATGAGAACAGCTTGCTTTACCCATCGCAGGACTGAGTGTGCCAGCTGCACAACTGGATTTAAAGTCATGGAGCAGCATTGCCTCAAAACTGAGGAGTACTTCTCATCCTAAAAGAGGTTATGGTATTTTCCAAATTAAGAAACGGTCGATGATTTCCCTATTGGTAATTCTAAGATCATATTTCCCTTATAGAACTGAGTTTTCCCAGTTGCTACAGGGAGGGGGGAAGTCCTTATTCTTTCCCATTTCCAATATTGCATTTGTGGCCTGTAGCATGTGACAGTATTTAACATATATGGAGGGTAGGTACTGACTGAGCTGGTCTACAGATGACTTTGCATTGAATAGTGAAAGTTTTTTTAGGCGTATTTAGTGCTGTGGGACAGTCACAGACTTCCCTTCTCAAAGAAAGTGTTGACAGTCTCTGTAAGCAATTAGAGATAAATGTCCTTGAGGCAGAGGATGTCTTTTTGTTGTGGTTTTGTAGAGTACCTAATACTAAGGTCTTAAAGGAGCCTCTCTAAAATAAGAGAATCAAATACTCCTTATGTTCCTTTACTGGACAGTAATGTAAGGATCTTTGGAAGATCCAAAGAGTTTTAATTTTTTTTTTTTTTTTCCTGGTAGACAAGTGAGAAAATGTCAGAGGTTTACTATGTTCTTCCAGACCACTGCTGGGTGAGTCTTTGTAGAGGATGATCTGATCTTTTCTGTGAAATGCCTACTAGTGTCTCTCAAACAAAGGTGATTTTTGTGTTAAAAAGGCTTTCTAAATTGGTAAAGCAACTCACAGTACGAAAAGCATCTTAGTCCTTTGCAACAGAGGAAGAAGTAGACTTCTTGGCTTAGACTGTTGCTGAGGCTTTTAAGAATTTCTTGGGCTGAATAGTGTATCTTAATAGATGGAGAATAGATACACTTCTGTTCTGCTTCTCCTGTTGTCATCCCCCAAGGCCCAGGGGCTGGTGTCGTTTCTTCCTCTTCTCTTTACTGCTTACAGCTTTCTCCAAAAATGACTAAACATATAAAGCAAGGATTGGGTTTGGGGGTTGTTGGGTTTTTTTTCTTCCCATATTCTAGGACAGACACTGACCACAGTCATGTATTTGTTTTTCTCCCTTGCTTCCAAATGCAGTCACATAACAATAGCCTGGAAAAAAAGTACTGGAAGCGATTTGGTCATGAATTTGTTTCCTTTTTTGGGCTACAAGGAGCGGGTTAGCATTTGGGTGAGGAGGCTGGGAGCTCCAAGACATCTCTTCTAAGTTGAAGGGGGTTTAAATGGGCACCATCTTGGTAAAATGAGAAGTACTGTAGAAAGGCAGCTTTTTGGGGGCAAGCACTTCCATTGCTCCATGTGGAGAGCCTCACGCTTGGGGCCCCTTTTCTCATCTGGGCCCAAGACATTATTTGCTATTTACGTAATAGTAGTGTCTTGTACAGATGCTGCTGACGAGGCTTTGTCTGCCACTAGCAGGCAGGGATGGGCTAAAAGAGAAATGCTGCCTCCCATATCAGGCTTCTTCAGAAGTGGGCGACTGTTTGCTTTCCTTAACAGATTGTTAATAGAGGGTGGTGGGTGGTGTTGTCTTTCTTGTTTATTTTATATAAGATGTCATGACAGATGGTGATTTTGAATGTTGTCTACAGCTGTAGAAACTGATTGCTTTCTAAACTAAGTTGACTAGGACAGAGGCATGGGAGCTGGCAGGATGGTCTGCAAGGGAGGAAAACGGATCAGAGCAGCAGTTGGCTGTGTTCTCTTGTCTCTTCCCTGAGGAGCAGGAAAAGAAGTATTTTGCAGACAGTGTTGGGAGATATGTTTTCAGTGTCTGGATCTTAGGGGTTTGGGAGGCGGTATCACTGTTTACAAGGAAAATGAAAGGTCATCAGGTGGGACAAAAATGAATATATGATTGCTGCATTGGTCAGTGGAGTGGTTGTTAAAATCTCAAACAGTACAGGCAGTGAAATCTTGAAATTGTATTGATGGTTCAGTGGATTTGGTCCTTATAGGAGAGAAAGTGAAAGCAAGTGGAGCTTATGCATACTGGAGAGAGCATACTGTCTGATAAAGGCTAGATCAGTAGGTAAACTTTTCAAATTGCAGGAAATTTCCTTGAAGTACTTATTTATTTATGGCTTTGTTGAAAAATTTTCGACCAGCTGTGTTTAAAAATATAACAGTAATGAGATACTTAAAGGAGTTAATCTCTCCCTGTTGTTGACGTGCTGCAGAGCGCCAGCTATAGCACAAACGAGCCCTGGGAAATCAAAATGGCATAGCCCTGCAGCCTGTGAGCCAAAGTCACACCTTGGGAAGCCAAACCCTTCAGGGAAGCACTGGCCTGTGGCAAGCTGCAGGGAAGCTGGAGGGGTGACCCTTTGGCCACCCTCCAGAGGCAGCAGACTCAGCCTGCCCATCCCTTCAGGGCTCCCCAGATCTCCCTGGTTCCTGTAGCCCCCCAGCCACTTGTCCTCAGGGCACCAAGACCCAATTTTGTCTGCACTGCTGGGAGGCCTTGAACTGTCTCTGACACCCCTGATGGGGAAATGCTGGAATGAGGAGGAAAGGAAACCAAGGGCTTTTGTATTGAGGGAACAAAAATCCTCTGTGTGTCCCTGGGTTCAGCTATTACAGACTCTCCAAACTGGACTGGGTTTTTTGTTTTGCTTTTAAATGCTTCTTTAGCCAATGTGATTTTTTTTTTAATTATTTTTTTTTTCCCCCTGTCTGGAGGGTGTCTCTTTGGGAGATAGAGTCAGTCTGGGGCTCTTCATTTGGCCCATCCAACTTACCCATAGAGCATGCACAAGCCCTCTCCTCCAGGCTCATTTCCTCTAGGATTCCCTATGGCTTTGCAATGGCTGAGCCTTTGTGTTTGGTATCGAAGGCGGAAAGGCCAGCAAGGGCAGGTCAGCTGTGCTGTGTCCTCCAGCCCTCTGCCAACAGGGGCTCAGTTCGGGGTGAGGGAATGCTGAGAGGGCTACAGCAATGAGAGTGGTGAATAGTGTGTGTGGTGACTGGCAGGAAACAGTATTGAGGAAGAAGATGCCTCTTCTGACTGTGGTGGGGTGGTACATGTGGACTGGAAAGGTAAAGCGAGTTAGGTTTGGTCCTAGGTAGAGAATTGTGTGCAGGAGTCTTGTTTTCTCTGGGCCTACTGGTTTCAGCTTCAAGACAACATATCACAAGAGAAAAATGTCCTCTCCCCACTGCTTCCTTTTTCCACCACTGGTAGATAATCAAGATTCCATTTTAATGACTTCCCTCTACTCTCTCTCTGCTTCCTCTCCCCCTGCCCCACACATGCTTTTTTTTTTTTTTTTTTTTTTTAAATGCATTTGTTTTTGGCAGGAGTTGAAACGCTAGAAGCGTTTGGACCAAGATGAAACCAGTGGAGGAGCATGTTGGGCAGTGCAGTGCTTTGTTCTGAGTTCAGGGGGAGAAGAGGGGGAAGTGAGGGGGGACGACGGGATGCCGTTTCCCAGATGGGGACCTTGCCAAAGATGTTCTTGCTTTGGAAAGCTAAGAGCAGTTTTTGAGGTTATACCAGGTTTAACCCTTTGTCATCCCAATTCTGCTGTGCAGGGAACCATCAAAGCCCTGAACCTAAAATACGGCTGTGTTCTGTTATGTGGCCCAGGTGACATGAATGATCTCAAGCCAAAGCCTGCTATTGGGACTAAATGCTAACAACAGTCTGAGGTCCTTGTTGGGAACCGTAATGAGTGGATGAGGAATCTATGCTTGTTTATCAGTGAAGGTCCAGAACTAGTGCAGTTGCCCTTGGAAAAACAAAATCAGCATGCTCCTTACAGGGATCAGGACTGCTGTGCTGTTTCCTGCCCTTCCAGAAGCCCCTGGTGGGATTTGGGATGCTGCTAAACTCTGTTTCAGCTGTTCCTGTTGAGGTCAGGGCGTACTTTTGCCTCATGATGTACAAGATGCTTGGGAATCACCTTGTCCTTTGACCAAAGGAGCCCTGCACTGCTCGTGGTTGTGCTGGGGACTGTTGGGAGGTCACAGTGCTGGTTATTCCTCTTTGTTTTGAGCCAGTCTCCTGTGCGAGAAAATTGTGTTGTTGGAAGGTGTGGGGAGTGGAAAACCTCCATAGGCATGCACTGCTGTATTTGTGACTGCCTTGGGCCATAAAAATTGCATGGTGTGTAGGCTGCTGATTTAATTGCCCCAGGGATGTTGCACAGCAGCAAACTGAGGGTGAGGATTCAGGAGGGGAGCAGAAAAAGGGAAGTTAAAGTGACTATCTCTTCATTAATATCTCTTTCAGGTTGTAAATACTTGGAACATTTGTATCAGGACTCCAGAGGAGGTCATGTACTTCCTGATTAAAAAACCCCAAGGATTTTGGGCTGTGGTGCTGGGCTGTTTGTTGGTATGGAGGTCTAGCCTCTTCAATCTGGATGGGGTTCTCCTGGGAAGATCACCCTCTTCCCTCAGAGCTGGAGACCAATGCTGTATGCATAAAATGCATAAAGTCCCTTTGTGTAAACTCAGGCAGAGTCACTATTGACCACAACTAAACCTGCAAGCCCTTGTTTCCTGAGGACCAGCAGTCTCTCTGGCACTCTGATCTCTTGCAGTCCCTATTTTCTAGTTAGGAGGATAACAGCTTTTCTAATCCTCCCATGAACCGCCTGAACAATAAACAGTCTTCAGCTCCAAAGAAGGTGTCAGTAACTTTGGGCTGGAGACCACAAACTTCTTCCCAGCACTTTGGCTGTAGTGTGTGAGTTTTTGATCACTTGTGCAGAGGGCAGCTGGCTGCAAACATGCCAGGGGGTGGTTATAGTAGCACCACTGTGGGTGCATCAGTGGCCAGTGACTAATCGAGAAGTGATGCATCCAATGCTTGCCTTGAAACATGCTTTGTGTCTCACGCACTTCTTTCTAGACAGCCAAGAGCTCTGATGTGTAGCAAATTAATATAATACCACTCTGGTGTCACCTGTCAGGATGAGATGGGGAAAAATAGGGGCATGCAGACAAAAGATGTGTGTGCAGGATTGCCCATGGTGGGTTTCAGCTTTAGTTTTTGACATGTGCAATCTTGAATGCTTTCCCATGGAGGTCAGTAGACCTGGTTGGAAATTTCACATGCATGAATTACTGCACAGCATGTCTGAACCTGCACATTTTTGATCCCTTTTCTTGGACCCCGTAAGTCATCCACATACCCTTTCCAGCAGTCTTGCGAACCAGGGGTGGGAAGCACTGACCAATGGATAGGCACTTGGGTGGGAAGCAGAAGGCCAATGTTTCCCTTCGCTTGCTCAGTGCCACTGAGCACTCCTGGTTTCAGGGCTGGGATCAGCTGACTTGCCCTTAGATCTGACTGTGTTTGGCCTGGATCTCTGGCTCCTCATAAGCACAGTAACTACCACCACAGGCTTCTAGGTAAAGTGGGACTGAAAATAAATGAGTGATACGAATAGTTGTTGGGTATTGCTCGTTATCTTGGAGGACTCCCTTCAGCCTGGAGTTTGGCTTCATTTCACTTGCCCAGGTGGTTGCATGTATACGTATGTGGTGCAGAAAAGTGTCCATTGAACCCATGTAGAACGCTGTACCCACACCTACCCAGGTCTGCAAATAGTGTGCTGGATGAAAATATTTTGAAGGTGTGAATCGCTCCTTGTTCGTCTAACCTGGCGGTGGGTCTTCCTGTAATAGCACAGCCCCTTGGCTTCACTAGTGCCCGCTGATGGGCTAGGTTGGCCTGTGACAGCTGATCATGGGGCATTTGCAAATAGTGCCACATTGACTCTGCTGCTTATCCTTCTTTGTTTACTTAGTTCTTGGCAGCTGCATGTTTGAATGTTTGCTTGACAAACACTTTCCCTGGAGTCTCTGATTACAGAAGGTTTTGTCTGACAAACACCACTGAATTATCCTGTTCTCTGATGTCAATAATCTCTTGGTTGCTGTCTCCCTTAACCACAACGTTTTCTGTGTGGTGCAAATTCGTATTTTTTCCCCTTGTTGTAATCAGCCTGCCCCTCCCTGCTTGGTTCAGTTACTGAGGCTGTATCCCCAGGATGCTGACATCTGTATTTTACTAATCCAGAAATCCTGGGGCTACCAGGAAGCAGTACAGATAATAATGCTGCATACCTGCCTAGCACCTTTCATCTGAGAATCTGAAATTGTCTGACTCATGTTCATCTGGTTACTGCTTGTACCAGCTGGCGTTTGCTATTCCTGTTTTTGCAACCTGGGAAGCTGAGACACAAGGTAGGGGTATGTTTTGTTCAATAGATGAAGCAGCGATTCCAGAAATGTGGTGTCATATCTTCCATGACTATGAGTTTCTATCCCTTTGGGTCTTACAGTAACTAATTTGCCCCCAAAAGGAAAGAGACTGGAGTAGGTTGGTTGGTTTGGAGCAACGCTTTATTTGCAGTGATCCATGGCTTTTTTTTGGCACCCTATTAAATTCCATCCAAGAACAAAAAGGCAATTGCAAGATTTCTCCAAGGTCTGTTACCTTCCTTGGCTGCAGTCAGGAGTCCATAATGTAGCTCACAGGAAGAGCGATACCCAAATATTGTCTCTTGTCAGTTTGGTGGTTTGGAGTGGTGCTGAGGGACAGGTGTTCATGGCCAGCCCAGAGAGGGGAAAGATCTTGCTGTGTTTCAGGGGTGGCAATGAGTCTGGTGAAAACATGTCTGCAGGTGGTTGGGTGGTCAGACTGGACTGTTAATCTGTCCAGCTGCTGGCCTGTTTTGGATGAGGTCCAAGACCAGGTAGGACACTGCTGCTTTTCTTACTGCCTCCAAACACAGCTGAAGACCTTCCAAGCAAACCTGGGCTGGTTTATGGTTTCGGGTGGAAACCACAAGCAAACCACGTCAAATCGCTGGATTCTACCCCAAACCAGGCAAAATGCATGTGCTTCTGTTTCATTTCACTTGGAGACGACTTGGAGAAGAGGGAGTTGGAGGAAAATCTGCATAGATCCAGTGTTGATGTAAGGTCATAGGTGAGACATTCCTGAAGCCTGCAAGTGCCATTCCCATGGCTAAACCAGACTGGTAAGGGCAGAATAATACCTGACCTGACATCCATTGGGAGCTTGGGTGTGAGAGGAGGGATGTTTTGTCTGAAATCCTTCCAGAAAGGGACTGTTGAGAGGCAGGAGGCATAAATAAATAAAAGATGAAGAGGAGGAGGAGAATTGGTGTGAATTTGTGCCCTCAATGTACATAATATCAGCTGGGGTGATGGAGAAGTTGTCAGGGTTTCCTGCACTGTGGGGCCCTGGAGAATAGTGTGCATGGGGAATAAGAAACCCTAAGAAAGAAAGGGGGAGAACTGCAAGCCCCAGGAGGTAAAAGTGTATTTATTTTTCATGTGTTGCATCAGAACACGCTAATTTTGCCTGGAAGGGAGGGCAAGCGTGTGCAAAAACAGTCCGGCTTGCTAGGAAAGGGGTGGGGAAGCGTGATGCCAGATAGCTCAGGGAATGTTGCTGTAGGCCTGTCTCTCCCCTCCGCATCCACACAGGGCACAAGATCAGCATCCGTACGTACAGACCATCCCGCAGGCATGCGCCAGGGCTTTGTAATGGAGCCATGCTCTCCCCTTGAGGCCAAGGCACCCCTAGCTCCCTACCCTACCCCCCTTCTCCCCTTCCCCCTGCTCCCATGTGCTTTTATTCCTTTTGCAAACAGCGTATGCCAAATCCAACTTCACAGCTGGCTCTGCTCCACGTGTTTGTTTTCTATGCCTGCACAGCGCTCTCCAGCTCCGCTTGCGCCACGGCTCAGAGGTGGAGGCGGCGGGGGGAGAGCAGGGGTGGTGGGGAGGGAAACAGGAGCAGGCTGCTGCTTGCCAAGCCCTTATTTGTTTAAAGCTTAAGCCTGTTTGAGAGAGCCTTTTTGGAGTGAGGGGTAAGTGGCAGGGGCGGGATGCGGGGGAATGGAGAAAGTAAACTGTGTGTCAAGGAAAGCAAACTTTGCAGCTGGAATTGCTGCTGGTGCTTATTGTGTGAAGGGCCTGGGGAGGTGCCTCCAGCTCCGTGCTCGCGCTCTCAACACGGCGGGTACAAGTGTAAGTGGGCAAGGGTGAAGAGCGGAGAGCTGGTGACAGGTCTGTGCTGAGGCCCGTCAGTGCAGGCGCTGCTGCCTGGCAGGCACTGGCCATGGGTCTTGCCAGTGTGTCCTAATGGCTGGCCAGGACACAGGAAGGTGAGCCTGTCTTCCCAGGCTCAGCATTTTGCCATCCTTTTGTTGTGGACCTTACCCTTGCCAAGAGGGAAAAACCAGGTACTGGCCCTGCCTGTCTCTGCAGGGTGATGCGAGGTTTTGCTTCATCTCCTGCCCATGTGTGGGGCGCTGTCCTCAACCGGACCACCATTTTTGGAGAGGCCTGTTTATTGCTGGGGTGATAAATGGGGCAAATGACGTGCAGACACAATCTTTAAAAAAGCCTAAGAGATGCGACAGTCTCTTCTTCATCTCTGGGGCAGGGGAAATCTGCCACCCATCCCAAGACCCTGCTGCGAGCGTATCCCCCATCGTTTTTCACCTGTGGGTGGGCCCTGTGGGATTTTGGAGCAGCGTGGTGACTCCTGGTTGCAGCATGAATGAGGGCCGTGGCTCAGCCCATCTGGACTGATGGCACTTGGTGCTGAGCCCCCACACCCCACCTATGCATTTGGCACCGCCTGGAGCATTTTCTATGAGCAGTCATTTCTGTCCCTTTGTTTTGCTGGCCTTGACCTTCCTCTTGTGTTTTTTGGAGTAGTGACACATCTTCCAGGGGAAAGCTGTCCCAGCAGAGTCCTAGAGGCTTTTGACCTGCTTCCATAACGAAAATGATTGTTGTTAGTGAAAAGCATCTAAGTGACAGCTATGGAGAGTAGAAACTCCTGTTTACTTCCAAATTTGTAAAAAGAAAAAAAAAAAAAGCCCAACTTTTAAATACCATCTTCAAAGGACAAGAAAAATGGGCTTGTGCTCTTTTGCATCCCAGCAACAAGTCATTGCTGAAAGGAGTGCAAACTAGAAGGCAGTTTCTCTTTATGGGGGTGATGGGGATGTCTCTAAAGCCAGCCATCTGGGGATTAAACTTTGTATTGACGTTACTGGCGAGTACTTTGTCCTGTCTCTTTTGTATGCTCTTCTGGATTTTGATGTCAACTGTGTTAAACTAGCCTTGTGCTTGTTAATGCAGTTTCTGGGCCTGCTCCCATTGAAGTCATGGCAAAGATCAGGCTGATTTTGGAGGCGGCAGAATCAAGTCCTCTGTTATGATCTTATGGATGCTTTGTTTCAGCAGGTATTTCTGCTGTGCCACTGGCTTGTATTTAACATAAGCTTGGTCTGTTTTTTACTGCCAGTTGTAGGCACCCCTGCTTTTTAAATACACACTGGGAGAAAGCTCAAAAGCTAGGAAAGCTACCCAAGTCTTTGCTCTGCTCCAGCAGGAGAATTTCTCCATTGTAGCTTCCCCCAAGGAGGACTTAACAGTGTCACTGGCACTTTTTGTGAGTTTTTCTGGTTTGGGGTTTTTTTGTTTGTGTGTTTGTTTCATTGTTCCTAATTGGACATGGACAAGATTTTTCTATTGTTCCTAGACAAAGATTTTTTTTATTTTTTTTTTTTTAAATTTGGTACTTAGAGGTAGGTTCATGTTGAAGCATATAAAGAAGTGGGCTGCTCTCCAAAAGCATCCGTAGCTGCTGTTTCTCTGGCTTGTGATCCTCTCTGCAAACAAGAGCTTCCGAGACCCAGGTTGGAGGTGGCTGTAGCTGACAGACACACCGAAACGCTCCTTGCTCCCTGGGCACTCCTGCGGTGCGTCATGCAGATGCTGACTAGTGGTGTTTGTCTAGTATACCACTCCTCTGTGCTTTGCTTTATATTATACAGATTCTGCTTTCAGAGAGACAAGTGTTTCATCTGGTGGTTACCAGCATGAATGGATGCTGTGATATTTATTGTCTGTCCTGTTGCAAGCCTGACCCCGTCACGTGACAGAGACAATAAAACAGAGATGTGTCTCCTCAGGGCTTCTCCATGTCACACCTTTGCCGTGATTTGTGGTCCTCCTTCCCTGGGACCTGTTCCTGACCAGTAGTCCAACAGCAAAGAGGCCATAGGGTGATATTAGGTAGCTGAGGATGTGGGATTTATAGTGTTGCTGCCACATCAGTGGTGGAATGCTTGTTTTGGTCAATGTGGTGGTGTCCTGTGGTTGGGAGGTGAGGGTTGGATGGGGGTGTGGGGGTGTGTGCTCCCCAGGAGCTGCTGGGGGAAGCAACACAGAGCAGAGCTGAGTAAAAACAGCTTTGGAGGAAAGCATCCTGCTCTCCCTGTGGAAAAGTACTGTTTCACTGGGACCAGAGCACACTATGGAAGTGCATCTATTGATTAAACTTCTGTCTTAGAGCAGAATGGAGTTCCTGGTGAGAGCAGGAGTGGTCTTCCTGCTATCCTGAGTAACCCACACTTAAACAAAGTGGAGAGTGGCAGCTGTGGAGAGAGAAATTTGCTCAAGATGTGGCGGACTCAGGTGACAGCCTCTACTGTGAGGAAGGCAGGGCAAGGACTTGAGCCTGGGTGCACACATGGCAAGTAAGCCATGGCATTGCCTGCTCCTTGCCTGTCCAGTCCCTGGAGCAGTGGGAACAAATGCAGTGTAAGGAAATCAGCCAAAATCCCAATTCTGCCATTTTTCCATCTTCCTTGACCCCTTCATCTCCATTCAATTTTCCTGCCTTTTCCTTTCTGCCATATTTATTCCCTACTTTCCTTTGGTATCTTGCAGGGCTTTTGCCTGGCATCACTTTCCCTGTGTCTGTCAGGCCTGCCTCCTCTCTGACCTCTCCCTAACCCAAGAGGCGATTAAAGCCTCAACCTCAGACTGCAAGTTTTGGGTGTTTTTTGTTTGGAAAGGGTGAGAAAGGAAAAACAAAAGCAGTGCCTTGACTAATGTAAACTAGCCACAGGCACATCTGTGCCTGTGCGATGACGGGTCCTGGTGGGAACTGCCCATCCCTCCCGGCACTCTCCTCCGCTGCAGTTGCTGACAGGGAGGGGAGCAGCCTGACACCAAGCTCGCATTGGTGTGGGATTCGGTGCAGTGGAGCCCAGACCAGAGCCAGCAGCATTGCCCGGTGCTCGCTGTCCATCCTGTGGGTACCACAGCATCAGCCCCTAGCGGAGCCATCCCCTGGGCTTTCCTTACCCAGGTGCATGCTCTCCCTCGTTCCCAGTTCCTTGCTACATGCTTTGCCTCTCTGTCCAAACAGGAAAAGGTGTAGATAAAGGAATTTAGTTACTGCTTGTATCAAACATCCTGAAGTAACTCACTCTTCTAGCTGGTGTGAAGTCCCTGGGACATGGAATGGTTTTCACTCTGTGTTTAGTACGGCATCTGTCTGCAGCTCTGACTGCATTGACATTGATCTGGCTTTAGTTGTGATGTGAATGCTAAAGCGGGTATTGTTTTCATGTGGTAAGAGATAGGATGCTTCGGGCAAGTAATACAGGGCAGTAAATCCCCTGCTTGTAAGACTGAAGGTGTGTTTTCACATCACACTTGTGTCTATGGGTGATCCCTTTCTTGCCACCTCCTCTGAAGTGTTTCTCACTGTGAAGATGCAACATTGTAAAGCCTCAGATAGGTCAGACTTTCTTGCTGCACCATAAGCTGAGTTTGTAGCAGATGTTGGGCAAACTGAAAACGCTCCAGAGTAGGTAATTCATCTCCACAAGTGTGTGGCTACATTGATGTGGTTTTTTTGAGAGTATCCTGACCCTTTCTCCTGACACCAGCTTTGGCATAAGAGTAGGCTGAGCTGCAACCCTGTGTACACTTAGTCAGGGTCTTGCAGGACCTCAATACCAGCAATTCTGCTGATTTCCTGACACTCGATATTCAACCTCCCAGGTGCACAACCTACACCCCTTGGTAAGTGCTGCAGATGCCTGCTCCCTTTGGAAGTCCTCAGCATTTTAAGATGTTAGCTGGGAAGCTGGAGAGTTTACAGGTGGATCAAGGATGAGAAGGATGGGGAACGCAGAGGAAAAGTTAGTCTAAAGCTATGGCAGCACTCCCAGGTTGGGACTGAAGTTGGACTGAAAGGTTTTGATCAGAGAGGCATCCAGTCCCAGCCGCAGGGGCAGCCCTGGCGATTGCAGCAGGGCCACTTTCCCCCCTCACACGCTTGGAAGAAGGAGCCAGAGAGCAGCCAGCAGCACTGGGCTTGTTGCAGCAACAACATCTGTTTCCTAGGTGCACTTTGTTTCTGAAGAGGCTGTGCAGCACGCTCCATCTGCGCCCTTTTTTTTTTTTTTTTTTTGTGGCTTGTGCCGCGTTCGGCAGACAAGGATGGAGGCTCTTAGGGGAGGCAAGCGCTTCCTCGGGAGGACCCTGCACCAGCCTCTGTGCCAGCGCTGGCTGTCGGGCTCTTTGCACCCAAAGCAGCATTGTCAGCATCTTGACAGCTGGCCGGCTGCATGCTTATTAGTTGCTACTTTCCTCTTGCCCTCCACCTCTCCTTCGCCTCCTTAACCACCTCCACCCTCTCCCTTCCCCCTTCCCGCTCCTGCCCCACTGGCTGGCCAGCCCTTCGGGGAGCCCCCAGCCTCTCCAGATTAGAGCTCTCCAGGGACTTGGTCCTTTTGAAAGCAAGAAAGAAAAAAAAAAAAAGAAAAAAAAAAAAAAAAAAAACAAAAAAAAAAAAAACGGGAGGGGGAGAAGGAGGGGAGAAAAAAAAATTTATTAAAAAAAAAAGAGAGAGAGAGAGAAAAGAAAGAGGGGGAACAGAAGAATGAAAACAGACCCAAGGGGCAATAGTCCCTCGAGCCATTTCACTGCATTACAATGAATATGGACTCTATTAAGCTCCGTTCTGCCTGTTAGTGTTTCCCAGGGCAACACAGCTCCCATATGGCAAGCATGCAGCAGATTAGGGTAGGCCTCCGGGCTTCATTGAGGGCCCGAGGCTTGACTGGCAGTTGAACCCCATCCTTCCCCCCCCCTCCTCACACTTGACACTGCCTGTGTTTATCTAAAGCAAAAAGGGCCGGGGTGGGAGAAGGGGGCATTTTGGGGGGTTATTGTCCCGGGCAATGGGAGAGGGCAGGGAGAAGGACGGGGCGGGGGGGGGAGGTGATGAGGGAGGGAGGTGGGATGGAGGAGAAAGGGGGTGGGGGGGCGCAGCCCCTCATACATATTCAGAAGGGGTCTTGAATGGGCAGAGGAGAAATAAAGCAGATGGAATTCATGTTAAAGAACAGCCACAATCGCCCTCCAAAAACAAGGAGAGAAAAGCGGGCAGCCTTAAAGGAGCGTAGGGAGCAGCGTTTATCCAATTAGCAGGGTTGTCAAATTGAATTTACTCAGAATGGAGGGGGAAGCCGGGGGGGAAGGAGGGAAATTAAGTGTCTAGGGCATGGGGGGAGCACGATATTGAAGAAAGGACGCGGTTTTTCTTTCTTTCTTACACTTTAGCCTTGTCTTTTCAAGGGCTGGAGCTGTTTTCGGGGCGCGCCAAGGGGCAGCGAAAGCCAGTGTGCATACTCTGTTTTAGCACAGGGCTCCTCTCCTGGTAGCTGTGGAAAAAGGGAGGCGTATCCTGCAGGGCAAGGCCATCCTCACATCCCTGGCCTGCCTGCAGCAGGGCTGTCTCAGGCTGGCGGGTCCAGCCACCCTGGGACCACCATGCTGCAGGCATCGCCTGAAGCAAGATGCACTCACTGTGGTGCCACCACTGTGGTGACACTGAGGAGCCCGTGGCTGGCATGAGGGTGGCATTTCGGTCTTCAAGCGACCTCATGCTTGCTTGCTGACGAAATGCCAACATGGAGGGGTTCGCTGGGGCTCAACGAAGTCAGCCTGATCAATGCCAGCTGGAAAGTGGTGCTCATTTCAGAGGAACTGTTGGATGGAGAGGTGCCAGAAACTGCAGGCGTTGGGTCTTCAGGGGTGCAAGCAAAAGTCGCTTTGCATCCTGTTGCTGATTCGAAGCCAGCATGCCCAGTTGCCTCCCTGGTGATACCACAGGCTGTTGTAGAAAGGAGGTGCCCAGGGCAGTAGCTTCATCTTGAGGAAGACAAAAAAAAAAGTCACAAAGATTGCTGCATGTTTTGTTTAGTTCCTTGCTGATTTTGTTTGTATGAGCAGTTCTGTTCAAGGAAAAAACTGTTTTACCTGTGACCTTAGTTTATTTTTCAGAGAGGTGTCTGTCACCACAGAATTGCTCAGGACTTGCTTGGAAAAGATCTTTGGTTCTTTTATAGGGTCACTCAGTGCCCAAGTGCAATTTGTAGTTTGCAGGTGAACTCGCTCATCTGCATGGTGGTGGTGCTGTGCCAGGTTTTGCTCTGGGTGTTTTCCTTCTCCCAACTATGAGCATGAATTTATCCCAGGCTTTTTCTGTTGTGGCTTCTTGATGGACTTGCTGAGCTCACAAGTAGCCAGTAAGAGAGTCTTTTTTTGCCTAATCACTTTAAAAAAAAAAAAAGGGGGGGGGGGGGGGGCCAACGCCCAACACACTTAAAAAA
>JAVJGI010000060.1:6859770-6910069 GCA_035590275.1 Ibycter americanus | reverse complement strand
CCCCCCCCCCCCCCAACGCCTCACACAGTGAAGCAAGAGCTATGTTAACAGAGCTAATGCACTCTGAAGTCAGGAGCTTTCAGTGCTTCAGAGGGAAGCAGGCAAGCTTTTATCCCTGTTTGCACATACACTGTGCTACCTCCTTGACTTTAAACGTGGTGGTGTAATGCTGGGTGCTGCCTCTCTCTGCCCCCTCCTGACACCAAGCTGCTTCCCAGTCAGGATCCTGCCTCTCCCTACAGCATCCGCACCCACATCCCCGTTGGATGCCCATGTTGTTATGTGGGAGGGGGAGCATCTCTCCTGCTGCAAACCTCTCTTTTTCCAAACCCTTTCAGAGAGAGCGACTATAACTTAATGGTGTGAAATTAATACTTTGGAGTGGGGATGGCGGTTGGTAGAGGTTAATTTTGCCCTCAGGGGTGTTACTCCTTGATGGTTTTGGGAGAAACAGTCAGGGCTTCCCAGATTGCCATCCATGTCCAGGAATCATGCAGGGGACTTTGCAGCTGACCTGTTCAGGTGTGTCAACTGGACAGTATGTTTTCAGCTATGCAGTTGTATGGCGGCTTTTTCCGGGCAGGATACAAATGATTTGGGATCAAAGAACGTCTTGCCTGATGGGATGGAGGTCCCAGTCAGAAAGCTTCTGATTTCCAGCCCTGCCACTGCTTTTCTGTATAACCTCGGACCAGGTTGGCTTCCTCATCTAGTCCTCAGGTTCCCTCATTTGTAAAGCGAAGGGGTACTGTGGCAGTTTTCTCTTTTACATTTTCTTTCTTCAATGCTTTAAGCTGTATGGAACAACAAAAAAATTACTGTCTTGTATTAAAAACTAACAATTACAAGTAAAATTGGCACGCTGTACTATGTAAGACCGCTTTTTTCTGAAGAGATTAAGTCTCAATGTATAAAACAGAACACTGGGAGTATCATTGTCCCTACTTGACCTGTTGGAAACGGAGACCAGCTGCAGTGAAATCTCCAGAGTCACCCAGGCAGGGTGTCCCCAGCTGGTAGTTGGACCTGAGTTGCTGCAGCCTTTGCCTTAGTGCAAAGCAGCCCCTTCCCTGTTCCCGCCGTTCCTCCCCTGCACGAAGAGGCACTCGGGGTCCAGTCACCTGACACAACCCCAAACCGCCCTTGTGTGCATTGACGAATTTTCCCTGTCTCCCAATCTGCCTCTGCATTTCTCCCCAGCCTGCCCCTTGAGCTGGGGTGTGTGGTGTGGGGATGCTGCCCTGGAGCCGGGGCAGAGGCTGGTTCCTATTTGGGAGCCTTGTAAATTACAGCCAGCGTGGCAGTAACAAGGGCTGCTTGGCCAGCCCTTGTTAAGCAGGAGGGGGCTTGGGGCTGTGAGCAGCATTTCCTCAGTAAAACCTTCAGTTTCTAATCAGCAAACACCTCTCCCGCTGCCTGTGCTTAATTCAGATCCCTTTTTCCTTTCGAGCTGTATCACCCCCCCTGCACACGCGTGCGCCTTTCTTCCCTTTTATATCTTCACCTCTGTTTTTTCTTTCGTGCTGGGCTCCCTTCGCAGTGCCCTCCATCGCCGTGGCACAGCTGGGGCCTCGGTGGGCTGAGGTGTGTGGTGGGAAGCCGAGACGACAGATTTTACAGCCCCACCACCCCTCTATATCTCATGAAGCTCTCATTAATTTTGTTCTCCTAATGGCCCCTCCTTTGATTTACTGGGCTGTCTGAAAGGGACTTAGAGCTCCACCGACAGGAAATTGTTATTTTAACCTGGCAGGAAAGAATTAAAAATAAATAAACAAATAATTTTTGTTTTCCCTCCTCCCCTTGAAGCTCTTTAAATTACTTTAACTCCTTCTTTTCCCAGATAGCAATTAAGCAGGAGCTGTTGAGGCTGGCGGTGTTGGTGGCTGCAGAAGTGTTGGCAACCAGGGGTATTTCATAGTGTACCTGCCTTGGGGAGAGAAGGCAGCAGAGCAGGATGCCATCACGCAGCAGCCCTGCAGCTCCCGGTGCAGCCCTCTGCCCAGGACCGCTGCCTCTGGGAAGGCAGCTGGAGCACTTCTGGGGCTCCACTGGTCTCCACTGGTCTGGGGGCTTCTCTGCTCCCCACCTTTGCTGCCTTTTCTGGTGCAGACCACTCTGGCAGTACTTGCAGGGACGCTGGGCAGATCGAAAACTGCCTGATTAATAAAGTTCCTTGCTTTGCACTACTGCAGGCTGCTCAAGGGCAGCATTTTCAAAAGAGGTCAGCTCCCATTTAGGCATCGAAATAAGTTGGTTGCCTATTCAGGAGAGCTCAGCACGTCAAGAACTGAATGCTTTTGAAAATCTGGCTTCAATTGTGGAAGCTGAGAATTTCGAAATCTGGCCCAGGATCCTAATAGTTCTTTTGGAATTGATGTTTTCATTCATTTTCCTCATTATTTTTATGCTAGCCATTTACTTTTTTGTACTTCACTCAGCTGTGAAAGAAATGGCCACATGTCCCTATTTAGAGCTCATACTCTGCCTGGAGGTTTGGGGAGGTACCATACACTTGTTGCAACACACCTTCTCTCCTCAGTCTCTGCTCAATACTGTTCAATCTGCCCAGTGCCATGGCCAAACTTTTTGATCTCCCCTTTTTTCTCCCCACCTATTACCCTTCATCTTTTTACAGATCTGGGGGCAGCCAGTTTAGTTGTTGCATCGATGTGCCTGGGTGGTCCTAGCTCACGAAGGGTCCATTACACATTTCTGCGCCTTTGGCTTTGCCCTTCTGGCCAGAGGCTCCGTGCGACGCAGAGCTGCAGGGAGGTCTGGTTGGGAACGTCTTTGCCTACCCCCTCCCCCAGCATGGGCTCCAAGGAGCAACTCTTTTCCATCCAACATTTTTCCTTCCTGCTGCCAAACCCATCCAGATAGGGGGAATGAGTCAGCTTTGCTCTGTAGGCTTCCAGCACAGAGGAACAAGACATTAAATCCTACCCCAAAAATGTTTCTTCTACACTGGTGGAAGGCTTTCTGTCTCCAGCAGGCCTTATGGTGTGAAGTGTTTTTAAGCCTAAATAGACTCCAAGTCTGTTCCAGATGAGTGTCATTAGTGGCACGTCAACTTGCACATCAGCGATGGTGTCAGTGGTGCGTGTTCTGGTGCAGACAGACCTCAGGCGCTTTTATGGCCATGGTCCGTGGTGGTTTGCCCAAGATGGCTGTGGCATAACAAAGGGTGCTTTGGTAGCTGTCTTACATGGAGAAATGAACTTGAGTAACTCAGCCAGTCTCCAAATCGTTAAAGCATCTTGTACAACAGTATGTGCTGGTTGACAGGCAAAACTCTTCAAAGACACATTGTTGGGACTGTCTTCTCAGGTGAGGAGAGTGAGTACCAGGGAGGATGAAGTGTGTGGGAAGGAAGTTGCTGTCTTGTCACTTTGGCACTAGAGGTTACCCACACAGGGTTTTCATATGTAACGGGGCTGTGGGCTGCCGTAGCTAGGAGTCTAGTTGATCTTGCTGAGTGCCTTCAGAGTATGCCCAGCTTGACGCCGCACAGCGAAGCTCTGTCCATGCTCTTAGCTGCCTGGAAGCTACATCAGACCATGCCAACCTTGACTTAATTTACCTTGCCTCTCAGCAAGGCTTGTCATGTTGGCCTCATGGCCATGCTAACCGTGACTGCGTGACTCCCAGGAAAGAGCTGCCTTGCCTTGATTCTGCTGGGCAGGCCAGCTAAGCGAGCTTACATCAGCCGGCAAAGTGCCATGTAAAGATGCTCTTTGTGGCATTTGCAAAGCTCCAGCTGCAGGTCGCTTTGCTAGGCATTGCTTCCTTTTGAAATTGCCAGCTCAGAGGCGGCTTTTCTTATCTCTTCTCAACTTTATATGAATGTCTCCTCCATCACTTCTCCACCGAGCAGTGCTCTGGGGCATGATGGAGGGAAAGGAGACGGCTTGTTTTGCTGTCAGAGGGACAGCCCAATTTGCAGAGATGAATGCAAGCTCTAGTTAGCTGGATTCTTACTGTTGCCATGTGGATCTCAGCAAGGCTGGCCATGTATTTTGGTTTTGCACCTTTGCTGTCACCAGAGGCCGAGTAAAGTAATTGGTGAGATTTGCCCAAATGCTGTGTTTCCTTGCTAGCAGTAATCAGCCTTGCCTTGAACGAGTCACCAAGCATCTCATGGGGAGTCTGTGGCAGTCCTTACTTCAGGAGCTAGGAGGTTTAGTTTTGGAGGTTATGCTTGAAGGGACTTGTTCCCTCTTTTTGACTGAGATGGTTATGGAAAGGACATGCTTAAGCAGTGACCATGGTAGAAGTAGGAAATACTGCTCTGCAGAGCCCTGGTCCTCTTGAGGATGATGGTTGCGGCTAATGAGCTTGTTGTGTATCTGCAGGGGGAGCAGGCAATGTAACTGCTGTTTGGGCTGGCTGCCATGGCTGGTTTCATCTTGGGCTTCTCCCCTGCCAATGTAGACATGCCACTGGAGCAATTCTGAAATGCCTTTGCGACTCACAGGCCATCTTCTTAGTGCTGCAGCTGGCAGGAGCTCAAAATCCTGTAGCTGCATTATGATGTCCATAGAGGGACATCTTTTCTTGACTTCAGCCCTTTGCCCTTGGCTGAAGCTGAATTCAGTCTGACATCCGAGGTGTCTCTTGGGGCGGCCACTTAGATCTTTATTCCCCCCGACCTGGCTCATCTGCTTTATCATTCATTCATGACAGTGTCTCCAGAAGAGCTGCTGCAGTGTGCAGCTCTTCACAGCAACCTGGGTTCTGATGGGTGGCCTTGGGCTTCAAGGTTTTTGGAGATTGTTGATGCTTTTGAATATGAACCTGCTGGTTTGTCCAGACAGGGTAGTTCAACTCAAAATAGACAGTGTGTTTCAGGCAGAACAGTTAATCTGAAACCTTTCCATAGGTTAGAATAGGTTCTCAGGTTAGAATAAAGGTGTATTATGCCACATTAGTGTCATCTGCCCTCAGCTTGCTGAACTGAATTTAAACAGTTTTTGAATGGGACATTTCTCCTGAAAAAGTGTCCCCTCTACTTCAGAATAATTCCTTGCAGAGACGTCCTGAAAAACTCTTATGTCTCCTAAGGAGTCCCATCCGGATTGAAACATGGCTATGCCCAGTAGCAACATGGCCAATGTCTCAGGAAGAGGGTGTGAAACTGTGGGATCACTTCTGTTCTCATGTAGCGTAGGACTCGTACTACTCATTTACTTTTGTGTTGAATATACTCCAGACACAGTCAAGAAGTGGCAGCAACACCTAGCACATAAGTCCAGTGACACCTTGTTGGAAATGTTTGTGTTTTGCTCCTGAAAATTGTCTGGTGTGCATTGCTGGCACAGTAAAGACATTCACCACATCAGTTTGAAACAGGGAAGGGCAGTATGTGTCTATGTGCACACAAGGAGGTTTGTACCAAGGGCTGAGGATGGGATGTCTTGGGAGACTCACAACCATGGAGCCTGGCGAAGTGCTTGCATCAGTTTCTGTAGTCTCCTCAGACTATTGGCTCGGTGAATCCCTGGGAGTTTAGGGATGCTGGTAGAGAAGCCAGGCAGGGCTGGAAAGTAGAGGGAAGTCTGAGGGTTTCATCAATCATGTCTCTTGTCATCCACAGGAACCTGCTGCCGCGCATCCACTGCATCCTCTGAGCAGCTTATGGGATCCCGCCCTGGGCACCCCAGGACACACCGCATGGGATGGCAATGACACGTGAAAAGAAAAGACCCATGTCCCCCATCCCTTGCTTCATCCTCGCAGCAGCTAGCTGTTTTGCCAAACTGAGTGAGTTTCTGTTCTTACCCATTTGCTCCATTTTGTTTACGTTTTGCCTTGATGCTGTTTAGCATAGCCATGCCTCCAGCACAAAGTGGTTTCCTCTGTCTGCTGGTTCCTCAATAGCCTTGACCAACGGTCTAGGTTCAAACATTCCTTCAGAGGAGAAGGGGTACAGTCGGAGCTGGACATCTCTGGGGGTGCCAAAAAGAAATGGGGCTGGTGTGCCTCTCCAGGCACTAGGGTGGGTGTGTGGGGAGCTAAGCGGAAGGTGCAGCACAAGCAGAAGTGATGGGGAATGCAAAATGTACCAGCATTGCAGTTTTCCCTCTCTCCTTTCTTTTGCTGAGTCTCATAGAACTTTCTTATTCCCATTTTTTCCCTCTGTGCAGGTGAATCTCTGCAGGTCACAGTGCAACCTGCCTCCATTGTCCAAAAGCTTGGGGGCCCAGTCAGCCTGGGGTGTGTGGTGGACCCCCCCAGAGTGAACCTCACCTGGAGACTGAACGGGAAGGAGCTGGCTGGTTCGGATGAGGTGCTGGGTATCCATATCAAGCAAGGGAAACTTGTCATCACAGCTCTCAACAACCACACCGTGGGGCGATACCAGTGCATTGCTCGTGTGCCTGAAGGAGTCATTGCCAGTGTCCCTGCAGTGGTCACGTTAGCTAGTGAGTAGCTTTAGTCCTCTGCCATCCCCTGCATTGCTTGAGACATCACTCACACATCCTGAGAGGCTCATCCATGCTCTCTTGTTCACACTGGCATCAAGGGAGGGCTCCTTTGGCTTAGGCCATTTTGTAGCATTGTTGATCATGGACTGGCTGTCATGTTGTGGCTCATCCATGACCCAACCAGACCTCCTGTATGGTAGGCTGCAGACCTGTCCTGCAGTGAAATATCTGAGCAATGGGGTTTGCGTGCATGGTTGGTTTCCTAACCGTCATGCTGTCTTATCTGGTCGCTGACTTCTTGATGGAGGTTGCCAAAAAGTACCTGCTGGTGCTGATAGCCAGACCACTGCCTGGGCTGCTGCAGGGCTGTTTCCAGTGCTGGGTCAGTGTGTGCTAAGTTTTACTGCTTTCCTGACCCACAGAAAGTGAAGTCCCTTTTCCTGTTTGCGCTGTGATGGGACCTGCACTTTTTTGTGTTGCCCCTGGGTTCTTGATAGCCAAGATACCAACCCCCACACTCACACCAAGGAAAGGTTAGTCTGGTTGCGGTGAGGAGGTGCTCCTGAACACCTGCAGTAAGTAGCTGGTAGTCCTCTGTGCACCATTGGGAAGATGCCTTGCCAAAAGGCAAGGTGAGGGAGAGGGATGGTGGGAGAACAGTTGCATGGAGATGGGGAAGGCAGAGACTGTGCTGTGCTTATTTGGTAAGACAGGGACAGAAGTTGATAGGAGGTGGATACAGGAGAGCAGAGTATCTAAAAGCACTCATAACAAGGTTTTTGATTTAAGGGGCAGGAGGCTTTTTTTCATTACCAGTGCTGTGGTGCTGGGGGAGGGGGACGTGCTCCCCCTTTCCAGGGCTTTGTCTTCTTCCTATGAGGTTGCAGTGGCATGGCAGCAAAGAGCTACCTTGTTTCTGAGCCACAGCTCGAGTGAGGGCTTGGCTTCTATCTCTGAGCTTACACTGCTGCCCTCTGGCCTCGGCGACAGACCAAGGAGACGTGCATGGGAGGGGGTGTCTCTTAGAGGAGGGAACTTCTCTTACAGGCGTCTGGTTTTGGCCAGATGTTATGCTCAAATGTGAGAAAGTGCTGTATTTGGATGCTTCTGAGAAAGGGCAGCCCAGGCCTGCTTGGAGATGGGGGGGCTCTGTGTGGACCACCCTTGTTTAAGCAATGGAGAGTCTGATCTTCTCAGAGACTCTCGCAGGTTTTGGTGGAGCAAGTGTATGCAGAGGAGACCACCATCCCCTGGCAGTGACAGCTCCCAGGCGTGGAAAGGGCTTCATCTTCCCGGCAAGGGAGAGTCTGGGGCTAAGTTTGAAGAAAATGAAGAAGTGAAGATGTTTGTGCAAAGTGGAGGCTGGCTTTGCTTTAAAGCCAAAAGTTATTGGCTTGTCACTGATACATTAATCAGGAGTGAAATGTTTAGGCCAGGCTGGGTGGGAGGAGGAGGTGAGGGAAAGCAAGAGGAGAGTTGTTGAGCTCTGAGGCGGTGTGGGAGGGGGTTGTCACGGGGCCGAATCTGTCGGGGGATTTGGCCTGAGCCCCGTGCTGAGATTAAGTTTCGGAGAACACATTCCAGAGCAGAAAGGGGGCTGTGTGCGCTGGTGGCCTGATAGAGGGAAGGAGAGGAGGGGAGAGGTGGATGGGATTACCAAGGGCATGGTTTGTATTTAGGAGAGCAGGGTGTGCACAGCTCCTCAGCCTGATGGGTTCCTTCTTAGGCTGATCCCCTTTTATTTTTTTTTTCCCCTCACCCCAACCCACTACCATCAGCTCTGTCTACTGGGACAAAGCATGGCTGCTTAACCTATCTGTCTGCTTTGGTCTACCATCAGTAGTGGATGGGAGATGGGTCTTAGAGCACCAGAAGGTCCCACTGTGTCCCTCAGGACAAATCAAAGCCACAACTGAGTAGTGTGTCAGCCATCTCCAGGAGCCAAATCACCTTCAGCTACCAGATTGCAACCGGGGAGGTGGGTGCAAGAGCAGGGGACTTGCCCATTGCTGTGGTCCCTGCCATGGCACTACCGCTGAGGGGAGGTCAGGAGCAGTATTCAGTGTAGCTCACAAAACTGGAGCCAGAGTTTGGATGAACAAGCAACTAATCTATCATGGGGGACTCCTGCACTGTGCTGCATGGGTCTCTGGTCCTCAATGGGAGCTGGGGATGGCAGAGGCCATGTCCCACACACCTGGACAGCCTCAGGTGAGAGAGAGTAGGTGGGGAAGACTTGACAGTCAATGAGTGACGAGAGAGAGAAGGCAGCTCAGGAAAGATGCAGGGCTGAAAGGTGTAGGAGGGAAACTTGGAAGGGTTCAAACAACCAGGTTCATGTTTGTGAGCAGGAGGCTGCTTGCAACAGTGGCTTTGCAGGGGTCTGAAATAACAGGGGGGACCAGTTTGTGGTGTGACTGAGTTTGAAAGCTGTGGTAGCAGATGTGCCACAGGCTCTCACTCCTGCTCCAGAGCTCCTCTAAAGGGCCTTGCTCTGAGCTGGTTCAGTGGGGACCACGGTCATGGGGGTGGAGAGGGAAGCCCCTGGCAAGTCAGTGTTGCAAGTTGTTACATGTCTTCCAGATTACCTGCCCAGCTGAAAGAAAACCCACTGAAAGTCTTAACCCCATACAAAGATTATTTTGAGGGGTCAGGGGGAGAGTAGAACTGGAATGTGACTGAAAGCAGAGGCGGGATCAGGGTTGTGTGTGGAAATATTTTCAAGGTTTAGGTTTATTTTGGAAGAGGACCCGGAGTCATTGGAAAGTGTCTTGTTAGGTTTCAAGGGGTGTGGATAACATCATCTGGCCAACTTTAAGGCTATTTCCACTCCTTTCTCTACACCTCCTTTGGAGGAAATACCCTTGAGTTCCCCAGGCTGGGCGTGCCCAGTCCCTCAGGGTGTCCTTGTGCTTTGCTGACAGTCAGCAAGCAGCTAACCATCGCCGCAGTGCTGGCAGGCACAGCGTCGCCTTGGGACCCATACCACCTCCTTCCGTCTGTGGCACAGTGACGCCGAGCCCCTCTCTGCTCTCCCTGGCTCTAAGATTTCTTAAAGCAACAAAAAGAGAAGCACTTCAGGCACTACTTGAGCACTTTTGAGTCCAGTTAGAGCCAACCTGGTGCTCCATGATCCCACACTCAACCTTGGCAGCCTGTGGCCTGTTGTGCAGATAGATACCTGCTGATCACTGGTGGCCTGGCCGTGCTGCACAAGATCAGCCCTGTGTGGCTCCGAGGCAGCCCTTTGGCCTGGCAGTGATGGGCTGGAGTCTGGCACGGCTTGAATGGATGAAGCAGTGGTATTCCTGGTTTTCCAAGCCAGGCCCTAAGCCTTCACATGGCCGAGAGCTGCAAGGAAGAGAAAGATTTTTTTTCTCTGCCTACTTCCAGGTAGCAAAGTTGTCATCATGCCAGAAGCCCTGCTCCATCCCCTCTCCTGGATGGAGGTGCTATATAAAAAAGGTATGGCTGCAGTGGGCTCTGGTGGGGCCAGCTAAATCCACCAGGGACATGAACATGGTGCTGGGGGCTGGTCCTGCACCAGCAAAAGGCTCCAAAGGTTGAGAGCCCTTGGTGGAGCTCACAGGGCAGCTGAAGTGTGGGGCTGGAGCAAAGCCAGTGGGCAGAGGAGGCAAAAGCCATGGAATTTCCAGCATTCAGCTGAGCGTGTGGAAAATCAGTGCAGTGAGCACCACAGCAAGCCTGGCCTGAATAGACATGACGCTTAAAAACAAAACAAAAGAATAGCTGAGGGGTGCAACAAAGGAACTCCACCTGCTGCAGTGTATTCCCTGTGTCCAGGGATGAGAGGAGTGCCGGGCACCTGTGTCCTGGGGACACTGTGGGATAAGGGAGGCTCGTTGCCTTGTGTCCCTCCATCAGTGCCGCCGGCGAGGGCAGCTCCCAGCTTTGTGGCAGCACGTGGGGGAAGCCGGGCCTCAGCGCGCGGCTCGTGGGCAGTGACCCTGCGCCGGGTCGGGCTGGGCATCCCCCAGGAATTTGCAGCTGCTTTCTGAAGACAGCCCCATTCATTTTCCTCTGCCCGGGCCTCTCTGACAGCTCCCCAGAGGCGATGACGAGAGGGAGGGAGGGAAGGGGGCAGCTGCATGTTGGAAAAGCATTTGCTGAGCAGGCACAGGGGCTCTGGCCCTGGGGGCAGAGGTGGCGTGAGGAGGGGAGAGAAGGAAAACACAGGTGGCGTTTCGTGAGCCGGCAGAGCTGCGGCACGAAGGCTGTGAGAGGGGCCTGGGGCGACGCTGGGAAGCGGGGCTGGGGCATGGTGGGGGAAATGTGCTTGGGGGTGCATGAGCAGGCAGGAGGCCGGGGGCTGCTCCTGTCCCAGCAGGCGGGAGGGGGCTGGTGGGTGCTGGTGGTGACACCATCGGTGCCTAGGCTTCTTTGGTGCTGACCAGACAGGGAGCGAGCCGTAACCCCACGCTGCTCAGGCAGCCAAGGCAGGATTAATGGAAGGTGCCTGCCTCCAGGCTGGGGGACCCCCACCCCTGCCCATTTGCCTTCTTGGGGTGCCTCCCTTCTCTCCCTCACCCTCCCCTACAGCGGGGAGGACTTTCACCTTGAAGGCCGGCGTTTTATTTACTACTGCTTCTTCTCCAAAGTTATTTATGGTCTCCCATTCATTTAATCCAGTCTGTCTCGCCTGCCTTGCTGCTTGGCCCCCAGCCTTGAGATTCAGCTGGTTTCCCTCCCCAGTGACAGCAGCACGGCTCGCCGCAGGGCTGACCCTCCCCGTGCCCTGGCTTGCCCCATCGCGCCTCTGAGCGGGATGCAGATGGACACAAGCAATGGCCTTTGGTTGCACTCCCTTCTAAACAAAATAGAAGGAGAAAGAAAAAAAAAAGAAAAAAATAAGCCCTATTATCCCAGTATGGCTGGGATTGGTAGTGCTCTGTCTATCTGTCTGTCTGTCTGCAGCACCTCCTGGCCAGTGGCTGGTGGATGAGGACTTGCTGCTTCCCTATGATCGAGTGTGTCTTTTAAGGACAAGGACATGGGCTGGCACACCGAGCGCCGCCATATGAAAAGGAAAACTCAGCCAGTGGAGAGGGGATGTGGTTTCTCCCAGCTGCAGCGGGAGTTAGTCTTGGGATGCAAATTGCATGTTAGAAATGGGGCATGGCTGCTGCCAGCTGGACAGCCGAAGGGGTGAATGCTGCAACCCCCCCAGCACTGACACCCTCCTCCACCCCTCCCTGCACTGCACTGCGTGGTAGGGGGAGGCACGCGTGACCTCCCACACCTCGGGGGCACTCATGTGAAGCCCCCAGGATGAAGGTGGTTGTCCCAGCCCAGCGCGGCACCCTTCGTTCTGCCGTGCTGTGGCCAAGTGCAATGGGATGTGTGAGGGGGGGCTCGTCCCGTGCACGGAGGGAGCTGGGGGTGCCCCTGAGCACCCCTGGCCAGCTCTGGCTGACCTGTTAGTGGACGGCTGCATGTGCCTGTACCAGTGGGGAGGAGGGTGGCTGAGACCACCTGTGGCCAAAACCCACTGGCAAACAGAACAGTCTTATTTGCTGTGGGGGTGCGGGAATTTAGGGGAGTAGTTTGGCAGGAAGCTCGTACACTTGCATATTGGAAAATAGTTTGTCCTGGTGCCCACCTGATGTTTTTCCCCTCTCCCCTGCCAGTTTCGCTCCACTTCTCTGTTGGTGTCCAGTTCTTGCTCCCCCAGCCCCCCCAGGATCCCTTTCCTCCATCCTTTCCCGCTCCATCCACAGCTTTGCCCCTCATCCCCTGCGGCCAGGCTGGCAGGGGAAGGCAGGAAGAGCTGGGGGTCCTGCTCCCCCCGTGGGGCTGCGGCACTCACAGCTCTGAGAGCAGTGGGCCCAGCTGCTGTCTGGGGGGCTGCACATGAGGGACCCCCACGTTTGCCCAGCCTAAGGTCATCCCGGGGATCCCCTGGCACAGGGACATCGTTTTCCATCTTGGAGAGCGTGGTGTTCCCCAGTGGGCTCCACTGCCAGGGCTGTGGGTCTGCTCTTCCTCCAGGGTCCTGGGCCCCTTCTCCTCTTTGGGGCCTGTGTGTGCGTGTGTGCATGCACACGTGTGTGTGTGCAGATCCCTGCCAGCATTGCTGGAGCCTATGCCTTGGCTCCAAAATCTTAATTTGGCTGTGATGAATCCAGACCACCAAGGCACACATTAATTTTCCTGATGCTCGTTTATATTTTGTTGATGGGAGAAATATGCATGATGTGGGCAGGCAGACACTGGGCTCTCGCCTCTTCTCCACCTCTTTCCATTTCTGTGGCTCTTACTATTTTATTCCTTGATCAAATATAAAAAGCAAAGAGGAGAAAATATCCAGCACCCTTCCCCTCCCCAGCAGTAACTTTCGTTGTCGGAGGAGCGCAAAGCGCTGCCAGCTTTTCACAAGTTAAGAGTTAACCTTCATCTGGCTTTAATACCCAGTGGAAACATGGCTCCCCTCCCCGGCTTGTCTTAAAGAATTAATCACATTTCTGAAGTTCACCCCTATTCCTTCTTTTTATTATTATTTTTTTTTAATTGAACGATGCCAAGAAATTCCAGAAGTATTAAGCATGTTCGCTGCAAATCATTTTTATGACATTGCAAAACCTCCCCTTTTCTTTTCAACCTCCTCCCCTTCCCTCAGATCTGGGCCCGGGAACACTGGCTCCCCCGGCAGCCGCCCGCCAGCCCCTCCGCGCTGCACTTGGGGAGGCTTTCTCGCCGCCTTGCCAAGAGAGCTGGTTTTTATTTAAACTCCATAAAGGATCTTGCTTTAATCAGAAAGTCTGCTTGAGAAATTTCATGTCACTTTTCCATGACTGTGGGTGGGAGAAGCTTGGAGCCAGAGTTGTCTTTTGCTCTTGGAGTGCTGCTGCATTTCCCAGAGAACAAAAACACATTTTTCTGTCAGCTGGGTCTGCCAAGGGAGGCTGCTTGCCGTCCGCCCGCCGCCAGCCCTCCTGCTTCCCCCCGGCTCTCCAAATTGCCCGAGGTCACGGGTGCCACATCCTGGGATGGGTTTCGAGGGGCGAGGGAGCTGTTGACAGCGCGTGGCCATGCCATGCCGTGGCGACGGATGCAACGTGCTGCCTTAGCGTGGGGTTTTGAAAAGGAAGTGTGGTCCCATCCGGATTTAGCGGCATGCCGCTCAGGAGATGTGTGTTTGCGCTGGGTCCCAGGGAAGATGCGCCAGCTTGAGCCTTGATGCGACAACGTGATTTGTGACCAACTGCGGGACGTGCAGTTGTCACTAGTGGTCGCCTGGGCTGGTGCATGGCACTGTAAAAATGTGTGCGTGGGACTTTTTTCCTGGCTCAAAACCTTCTTCCTCCCAGAACAGGCTGACTGAGACAAACTTTGGGCTTGCGGTGATCTGGCAAGATTTGCCATTGTGCCCAGGAAGCGTGGGGACCGGTTTCATCTCCAGGAAGCTCGGCAGGGCCAGGCAGGTGTGCCCCCTGCCCTGCCAGATCTGGGGGGTTTCACTGTGGTCCTCTGCTCCTGCTTTGAAAAACAAAGAAAAGAAAACAAAAAGTCAAGTGTCCCTTTCCCCCTGCCTCTGTGCTTCCAATCCTGCTGCTGGCATCGGCTCCTGCCATGGGGGTGACCCCCGTCACAGCCTCTTAGGGAGACACGTGCTGGGACTGGGTGTTTTCATGGCTGCTTTAGGGAGGGGGCAGCTGTGCAGTACAGTGGAGGAGCTGCTTTTCCTTGCGAGCCCCTGTTCTTTGAACTGGGGCGTGGGCACTGCTTGGGCACACACAAAGTGTTGTGGTTAACCAGCCTTTGGCCATGAGATGTTTGGTGAGAGTGAGAATGCCCGCAGCAGAGACACCAATTGCTCAGGCACTGGAGCTCAGGGCAACTCTGGGAGCACCCAGCATTCACACACCTTCTCCCACTGTGTCACCTGGTGTCTGTACACCCTTGAAGCAGGCTGGGCTCCCTGAGTTCTGACTACAAAGTTAGCTTCTCAGTAGCAGGGCGTCAGCCACTTTTGAAATAGCAGGCTGCAGAAGGACCATTTTTGGCTGCCCTTCAGTGCTGCAGTAAGTTGGATCATTTTTTACTCTCAGGCCAGGACTCTTCACACCCAGTGTCTCAGCCATGTAGCAGGCAGATTCTCCAGAAGCTGCGTTTTAAGTTATCCATTTTGTAGGAAAGAAGAGGAGGAAAAAACTAAAGCTCTGAAACCAGGCCAATTTCCCTTGCTGCTGGGAACAGAGCAGTCCTCTGCCAGCACTGCAATGAAACAGCCCCAGGTCCACAGGGAGAGGATGAGCTGACACCGAGATGCTCAGCCAGCCACTGAGATGCCCTGTTGCTCACTCTCTCTGCAGATCTCAAAGATTTCAAGTTTGATGGCCAGCACGTGATCGAGGTGGATGAAGGGAACACGGCTGTGATCGCCTGCGACCTGCCTGAAAGTCATCCCAAGGCTCAGGTCCGCTACAGCGTGAAGCAGGAGTGGCTAGAGGCCTCCCGAGGTGAGTGCCACAGGGTCTGTCCTGCTGGGTCCCCTCCCAGGATCCTCAGTTTTACCCTTTCCTACCAGCAGTAACTTTCTCTGCCTGCTGCCTCCTCGTTGTCCCTCCATCGCCATTCTGAGCACAGGTTAGCTTAAGGTCCCTGCCAGGTCTTCCTGGTGTCCCCACTGCCTGGGGCTGGGGAGCTACTTATAACACCAGCTTGTGGTAAGGTGAAAGGAAGCAGAATTAGGTGATGCACAACATTACTCTTCATTGGGTGTCTCTGTGAAGCATTTTTCTAGCCCAGCCTGGATAAAGGTGACTTTGAATTTGTGGAGGTTTTTAAAATTTGGATCTGAATTTTGCAGCTTCAGTCCATCTGCTGCGTACACCCGTGACAAGCTAGCTTCACCTGTGGCTCTGTTCCTTCCATCGTTACGTCATTGCTCCCCCTGACATTTGAACCAAAAGAGGTCATTTCAGTGCTGTCGGTGTTACCACGTTGTTTTTTCCCTTCCCACTTGTCCACCTTTTCTTCAGGGTGCTGCATGTCTTTCAGGAGGCTGGGCGGGAGCATATCTTGTGCCCACATGCCACTTCCTCTTCTCTTTCTACAGACAATTACCTTATCATGCCATCCGGGAACCTTCAGATCGTCAATGCCAGCCAGGAGGATGAGGGGACTTACAAATGTGCTGCCTACAACCCCGTGACGCAGGAGGTGAAAACCTCAGTCTCCAGTGAAAGGCTCCGTGTGAGACGTAAGCCGCTGTCCCTTCACTGCACATCTTCTCATAGCACTTACAGTCCTGGGAGCACGTACCAGTGCTATCGCAGCTGGTTTTCTGTGTGAACCGACATTATCAGTTGCCGCGAACGCTCCTTTCTAGCAGCAGGCCACAGGGTCTGCTCCTGGGGTATGTGTGTGCAGCCCTGGAATTGCCATACCTCCTCGGGATTTGTTCTTGGTGATGGATGAGCAAAGGCCCTTAGCCCTTCAGCAAGACCGCTTGCTGTGTGCACGCATTCCTTAAGGAATGTCCCTCTTGGCCTGTGTTGCCATTTATCCACCCCAGCAGAGGGGAGCAGCGCACTAGCCCTGCCATTATCCCTGCCTGCACTCTGCACAGGGTGCTTTCACACCAGCAACCTTCCTTCCCACCCACCTCCTTCCTCCTCTTCCTCACCAGGCTCCACAGCAGAGGCAGCCCGTATAATCTACCCTCCCGAAGCTCAAACCATCATTGTCACCAAGGGCCAAAGCCTCATCCTGGAGTGCGTGGCCAGTGGGATCCCCCCACCACGGGTCACCTGGGCCAAAGACGGCTCCAGTGTCTCCGCATACAACAAGACGCGCTTCCTGCTCAGCAACCTCCTGATTGACCCCACGAGTGAGGAGGACTCGGGCACCTACAGCTGCACAGCTGACAATGGGGTTGGAGAGGCCAGAGCTGCATTCATCTTCTACAACGTGCAGGTGTTTGGTGAGTGCTGCTGTAACCCTTGTTTCAGGAAGGACTTGGACTTTCTCCACTGCTTTCAGGGGGAGATACTGGTGCTGCTGTACTCTTCCTCTCTCTGGACAAACCACAATGTAATGCAAACCCCTGTTTGTGGTTCCAGTTTCTAGGAGATGGGACAAATTCTTCCTTGAGGGTGGCAATTCCTCCTTCCTGGCTCCCACTATGGACTGGAGACGATGCATCCTCTCTTCCTCACCAAAAGTTCTGCTCTTGTCATTTGTAACATTGGGTTTGCTCTAGCACTTTCTAGCAGAGGACTGGCTGCTGCTTGACATACTTGACATTGGCATAGGGAAGACATCAGAGTGTCTTGCTTTTTGTTCTGTGAGGAAGCTCTCTGTGGGGTGGGAAATGTAAGGGATACTACACCTTAGATATCTCTACCATGCATCCTTCCTGTCCTTATAAGCATTAGGGAGGCTAAGCCTATGTTTTATTGGATTGCACTTCATCCAGGTGCTGATGTGTTGTTTTGGCACAAGCACAGAGCAGCATTTTAGCTCAGAAAACTGGGACTTGTAGGTGGCTGCTGTCATCCGAGAGGGGCAGATGGCCTTGGGCCACCTCTCCTTGTGGTTCATGTGGATGCTGAAGGGGAGGTGCAAGGAAGTGGGCCCCCACAAAGGGAGTGGGACTTGGGGGTGGGGTAAGGATCCATTACTTTGCTTTCGTCCCTGCCAGAGAGGAAGGTGCGAAGCCATGACCATGCCATGCTCCCTGCCAAGTGGCACCCAGCAGCCATGTTTTTTCCCTGCACAGAGCCCCCGGAGGTCACCATGGAGCTGTCCCAGCAGATCATTCCCTGGGGCCAGAGCGCCAAGTTCACTTGCGAGGTGCGAGGGAATCCCCAGCCCTCTGTCATGTGGCTGCGTAACGCCGTCCCCCTCTCCGCCAGCCACCGGCTTCGGCTTTCCCGCAAGGCGCTGCGGCTGGTCAGCGTGGGGCCCGAGGATGACGGCATATACCAGTGCATGGCAGAGAACGAGGTTGGCAGCGCACAAGCCATGGTGCAGCTGAGGACAGCCCGGCCAGGTAAGTCCCTCTTTCCAAGCTTGTGACCATTCAATGCCAGAGCCTAACGTACAGGGAAAGAGCAGGGGGAGCAGGAGAAGAAAGCTGGTGTGTAACCCTCCCACTTGTGTTTGAGCTGCCTTGCTCTCCCCTCCCTGTTACCCTACATGTCAAGTGCTTTTTCAACTGGGATCTCCACATCTCCCTGTAGGAACAGATGGTAGTGGTTGTGCTTCTAAGTGCAGTGCCATGCGTGCATACTTGAGCTATCTCTACCTGAGAGACACGGGTCATCCAGGTGTAGTGCCTTACCCCATGGCTTACTCAGCTCTGCCTCTGAGCATGCACTGGGCAAGCGCAGAAACACTGATGTGGGTGCATTCACCTGGGATAAGAGAGATACCACCTAATTCTTTGGACCCTACTGAAATTATCCAGGGTAGGGGGGGCTTCAGAGAGGGAAGAAGCCCCATGTGGCCAAGGCCTGTTCTCGGAGAGGCCCCAAGTGAGGTGTGTTAGGTTCATAGCGGGAGGAGAGATCATTGCCAACACCATTCTGAGTGGCACAGCAGGCAGCACCACCTGGGACCGATACCTCTAAGGTGTCTGTGCTGCAGTGGGTGCACAGTGCCGATCTGAGAGTTTCAGGGGACTTACAGCTCTGCTTCACCGCAGACTGGGACAGACATTTACCCTGCCTCGACACTTTGTCTTCCAGGAGCTACACTCAACCCTGGGCGAGATGCCCAGCTGGGCTCGGCTCAGCCTCCAACACCACCTTCCAGGGACAGTGCCTTAAAGCTGCCCCTGGATAAAGCTGGACTGCCAAAGCCTGGGACGACCCCGCTGGCAGCGTCTCCACAGTGTGCAGCCAACAGGGAGCTGGTGTCTCCAGCTGAGGCCCCCATCATCCTCAGTTCTCCCCGGACATCCAAGACGGACAGCTATGATCTGGTGTGGAGACCCCGGCCTGACAGCAGAGCCCCCATCCTCTATTATGTGGTGAAGCATCGCAAGGTATCGCTGTTTCGCCCTGCTCCCATCTTCCCTCTGCGCCGTTCCACAGGCGGGCTGGTGGCCTCACTGCACGTTTTCACACCTCGTGAGCAGGTGCGTTGGGGCAGGGGCACCCATCGCTCACTGGTGGTGCTGGTTTGGTGGGACCTCCTCAGCTGCAGCCGCAGCCTGTCGAGGTGTGATGAGTACAAGCTGCGAGAGGTTTGCCGAGCTGTCCAAGAAGGGCCCACAGCGGTGCCTGTCTGCCGAAGTACGCAGAGGGCGTATGCACACACATGTATTTCCAGCCTGAAGCGCTTCCATTTCCAATCCGCAGTTGTATGCTTAGACAAGTAGGAAGTCCTGAGGGCAGATTGCGCGGTGACTTGCTCTGTAATGCTTTTGTCTTGGCACAAGCCACGAGGACAACTCTGCCTTGAAAGGCTTGGGCTGCAGGACACAGAGCAGCAGCCTGTCTCTGCTGCACGTACCTCAGCAGCTGCCCTGCTCAGCCGCACTGAAGCACCCACACTTGGTGACTAAGAAGCCAGCAGAGAGCCATCATAGCCATGCTAAATCATCTGGGAAGGTCCTCAGCCACTGGTTTTGTTCTGGAAGCTGAAAGGCAGGGCAGTGTTGAGCATGTTTCTTGGCTGGTGGCACGGCATGAGCACACGGTGCACTGCCGAGCCCTGCGTGAGCCCCAGGGCTCTTGCCCTCTTCAGTGCTTCTGGGCACCACGGGCAGCGTGCCAGCAGAGCTGTAACCCAGCAGTTCCTCTAAATAGCAAAGCACTGTTGAGGTGAGAATTCTGCTTTTGAGGTGTAGAGCCTCTCTTACCATTTTGCTGGGGATAAGTGGTGGAAAAAAGAGCATCGAATTTACCCATTTGCTGGCTGTTTTTCCTTTGGGTAGGCAGGGAGTTGCAGTAGAGGCAGGTTTTGCTTTGGGGTTTGATTACATTCCTGATCTGGCGTGTTTTGGATTCTCAGCCACTGCAAGGCACCATTTTCCATTATATGTATCTATTTTCCTGGAACTGTTTGATTTTGTGAAAATATAGTATAATAGGAGGCTGTTACAATCCCTACACATCCTTGATTTCTTTCTAAACAAAACTGAAGTTGAGTGTTTCAGCTAACCCTCTCTTTAAAGAGTCCTTTGTTTTAAAGGCAGAAGATGCCAACACAAGAACACAATAGGGCAAGCTTAAATAAAAACCAAAAGATGCCAAAAGCCTCACCAGACTATTGGCTCTGGTTGTCTGCCAAGAAGAAATTTGTCCCCTGATGGTGTATCATGTAACTACCAATTCTGTATGCGATCTTAACTTGCAGGCTGGCGTTTGTCTGTGTTTTATTTGTTTTTCAGCACTTCACCTGGAAGGGGCTGTAGGGCAGTGGAGGTCACCATGGGTCACTGCAGTTTGCAGTAATATGTTTTCAGTGTAGTCCAAATTCTCAGCTGGAGACTCTTTCTTGGGATGCTTAAGGATTGTGTGGAAAGGAATTAGTCCCAATAACCCTTAAACTTGTTTAGAAAAAGTCTCTATCAGAGATCCTTAGGATCAAGTTATATAATGATCTGGTTTTGACATCTCTGACTGGAAAAGCACATGTGCGGAGAGGGAAGGAATCAATTCAGCAACAAAAGAAAAGACTCTTTGTTTAAAAGATGTCTATAAGGAAAGTAAAACCTACTGACAGGAGACTTACATTTGTACTAGGCAAGGGTCTGCTTCTCCTCTGGAAAATATCTGTGGATGTCTCTTCTTCCCCTGCTCTTATGCTACCCTTAAATCTCAGCTGCCTGCAAGCAGTCAGATGCCACGCAGCCATTACCTTTGTTTCTTAAAAAGTTCTCTTTTTCTTTCCTGAGTATTAGCAGTCTTTAGGGCTCCCCTCCCTGGCCTCACAACTCTGCAGGCTCAGGAATAAAAATAAAACAAGCCAGGCATTAATCAGTCAGTGTCAAACGCTTGGAGAAGATGAATGATACGGCAGTCTCGGCATTTCCGTTTTGTTGCATTGCCTGCATTGCTAATGCTCCTTTTGGCACCGGGTCACTTCAGTGTCCTGCCTGTTTGCCTGCAAAAATATTATCCTTCCAGCTGGGGAGAAGGAGGAAGGTCCCACCTTCCTTCCCCCTCTGCATGGGGCATCAGGGCATCACCAAAAATGTTTCCAAGTTTCCCCCTTTCTGGGGGCCACAGCCATATTACAGTCTCTTCCCTGCAGAAACCTGTGCTCAAATGTTACAGTTGCCCATTTCAGCCAGGAATGCCAGTGGTAAGACTGGATAAAATGCCATTAGACAAACAATTTAGGTCCAGGTGACCAAAGTGGCATCCAGGTACCTCATCCCATGCAAACAACCAGCATCTAAATGAGCAGCTCAGTGGCTTGGCTGCCGGAGAGATTTGGCTCCTAAAGCAGCTCGAGCCTCTGGCTAACGCTGCCTTCTGGGGGTGCGCCTGCCCCAGAGCTTTACACACACTGAGGGGCAGCGGTATCAGAGGGGACCAGCAGACAGAATGGGGCTGAGTGAACCTCTGGGGTCAATAAAACACCCAGGTGCTTGGTGACTTCTCCTGCTTATATCTGAATCCTTCAGCTTTGCAAAATCAGGCTGGAAATATCTCCCTCCTTTACAGGCAGAGAACTGGCCTCCAGGCAGGGGAGGGAGCGCTGGTTGAGATATAACCTGTCATGAAAGTTCCTGAGCTTGGTGCAGGCAAGAAGCCCAGCCTGCCCCCAGCTTTGCGACGCCTGCGTTGGTCTCTCAGCAGGTCACCAACGCCTCGGACAGCTGGGCAGTAAGGGACGTCCCAGCCTCGCAGCACCGTCTGACCCTTACCAGGCTGGACCCTGGAAGCCTCTACGAGGTGGAGATGGCCGCTCACAACTGTGCCGGCGAGGGACAGACGGCCATGGTGACCTTCCGGACTGGTAAAGGTCAAACCTTTCCCTGGGTGTTTTGCTCCGAGTCAGAGCAGGGCCTCTCTGAGACATCCCGCCCCAGCCCTGAGGGATGGGCACCAGCCCTAGGACAAAGGGGCTGTTCTGCTCTGGAAACCCATCTGCCCTCAGCTTAGAGTGACTCTCTCAGAAAGGAAAGAGGAGGGTGGGACTGAAACAGGATGGGGAAAATCAGCTCTTCCCCTCTGCCTGGGTTGGAGTAAGTCCCTTCCTCCCTCACTGTCTCAGTTGAACACCTGCAGAACCATAGAAAATAGGTCTGGCGGGGATGTCAAAAGGTCATTTAATCCATCCTCTGCCTGGAGACAGGATCAGCCTGTGGGGCTTGTTCCCAACAGGTGTTAGTCCAATCTGTCCTTAAAAGCTTCTCCTGCACTAAAGGAAACGCCAACCTTTGCCCTGCAGTCTGCTTGGCGCCGAGCTGTCTTTGCCACTAAAAGGATATTCCCACTGTCTACACCAAGTGTCCCTGTCCCCTGGCTGCTTTTCATGTCTCCAGCAGGTGTGGGGAATGGCATTCCCTTTGTAGCAACCTTCCCCATGGTGGTGGGCTTGCTCACGTGTCCCCTCAGGTTCCCATCTTGTGCTAGTTACTACCTTCTCAGGCAGAAATCTAGCAACATTTCAAGAAAACCAATTAAAAGTTTTAGAAAATTAAATATGAGGGGGACCTATTAACAGTTTAACAAACCTGCTCATTTAGCTTTAGTTCCTGCCTGCAGGTTAAGTGCTTTGAACCCCTGGGGCTGTTAAGAGTCCAGAGAGTATCTACCTCTTCCTTGTGGCTGGGAATATTTTCTTTGCTTATTACAGCAAAAATAAACTCTGAGCTGTGTCTCCATGTCACTGATGCCACCTCTCCCTTCTGCACAGGCCGGCGCCCAAAACCAGAGATTGTTGCCAGCAAAGAGCAGCAAATCCAGAGGGATGACCCAGGCACGAGCACTCAGAGCAGTAACCAGTCCGACAACAGCCGTCTGTCCCGTAAGGCCCTCCCTGAACTGGGCAAGGAGGGAAGATGAGGGGTGCTGGATCTCTTGTGGGTGGCAGCAGCCAGGCCATGGTGGGGTTGAAATCTTCACTGGGTAAAGCAAGACTGTGCGAAGCTGGATGGGTGGTCTCCAGCTCCTGACAAGGAGAGGTCCTTCTTGAACACCTCTGCTACTGCACTTGGCAGGCTGTCTTAGGAGAGCAGGCTGTCCCCACCATTAATGCAAGAACTTGTCAGAAACTCTCTGTCTCTTGCTGAGTTTCACATGGAGGATTCCAAAAGCCCTGCTGTGGAGTCCGTGCATGTGCGATGCACAGGACCAACAAGCTACTATGCACCGGTGGGTGCTGGGGGAGCACAAGGGAGAAAGGAGAAGCAAGTCCCTGCAAGTCCTGGCATCCTCCTCTCCCAGCTGAGCCCTGATCAGGGGCGGTTAGTGCCCATTCTAGCAGTGCAGGGTGCTCCACTGAGGGTATTTTGATGCACTGAAGCATCAGTTCCTTCCTTGTTAATCCCATTCATTGTTTTCCACTTTGTGTCTGCCATTGCTATTATTCACCAGTGCCATTACCCATTCTGTGAAATTCTCTCCTTCAATCCTTATCCTGTCTGTGAAGTCCCCTCCTTCAGTCCCCCACACTGATTCATGTCTTGCCTTTTCTTCCATGGCCACAGCTTGATTCTCTTTCCCTCCCATCTTTTGATTGTTTTCCTATCAAGTTACATTTCTACAGTTCAGAACTTTTCCCCATTTCCTCCTCAGCTGGTTCTTCTCAGTCTCTCCTGTTTTCGTCTCCTATGCTGTCAGTCTCCCCTTGCTCACTGCTTCCACATCAGCCAGACCTTTTGCTCTCTCTCCAGCCCTGCATCCACAGCTCTCACTGCTCTCCCTCCCCTGATGGGTGCACACACCTCAAACCTTCTCTCATCCTACTCCTGCAAACAGGAGTAAAAGGTGTTTGCAGGGCAAAACTGAAAGGAGTCAGGATTTGGGGGTGCTAGCTCTAATGAAGGGACACAAAGGAAGAGGGGATTCCGGACTTTAAGAGCATGTGCGTGGCTGCAAGGCAGGCAGTCCTTCACCCACATACCTCTGAGCTACAGGATCCTCCAGACAGAGCGAGAGGGATGTGTTTCACATCCTGATGTCCTTCTGTGCCCCTTGCAGCTCCAGAGGCACCAGACCGTCCAACCATCTCCATGGCATCAGAGACATCTGTGTACGTGACCTGGATCCCCCGTGGGAATGGCGGGTTCCCCATCCAGTCTTTCCGCGTAGAATATAAGAAATTGAAGAAGTTGGGAGACTGGGTCCTGGCCACCAGTGACATTCCTCCTTCTCGCCTCTCTGTGGAAATCCCAGGCCTGGAGAAAGGTAGGCAGGTGTTCTCCTCCCTGCTTCCTGGAGGCCTGTAGGAAAGCTGTGCAGTCCCTGTAGGATGGTCAGCCATCTGTCACATCATGCTTAGCCCCGGCATGTGCGAGCAAAACAAAGCCTCCCCAGCTCCAGCCTTAGATGCATGGGGAGAAGCTGCAGATGCTTCTCCAATTTCTCCAGCTGCAAAGACTGGCATGGATTTGACCTCCCTTAGGGAGGCTTGCGCATGCTTTTGTGTGTTACAGGATTTAGTTACTAAAGGCATTTGGTTTTGCCATTTACTAGACAGGCTGGAACTTTCCCTAGCCACAGGCAAGACAGATGGGCACACAATTCCCATTGCACTTCACATGAGAAGAGATGGCATCACTGAGCTGGACAGCTTAAAAGGGACACATATCTACCCCAACTTATAGATAAGTAAAACAATGTTTGGGTAAAAATTATTTAGGCTTTGAGCTTTTAACTGATGTACTTAATTTCCACGTAGTAGAGGAAGGACAGTTTCCCATACCGTCTTTCAGGTCAAGACATCCTTTTAGGCATCTCTGAATCCACCCACACACCTTCCAGAACTGCTACCTGACCTCTAGACCATCCAGACAGGAACTGGGGAAGGCAAATAAAAGCATGGTCCATCTAGCACATGGCTGAAATCTGGCTGTTCAGTGTTTGCCCTTCAATCAAAACCTCTCTGTAGGCTCTCTGCCTTCTGAAGATGTAGCCCCTCTCCACAGTCAGGCCTATGCTCACAGTAGAAGTCCTGGAAGACTCCAATCTCTGTAGCTCCTTTATTTACTGTTTTTCCCCTAGGCACATCCTATAAATTCCGTGTCCGGGCACTGAACATCCTGGGAGAGAGCGAGCCCAGTGCAGCGTCTCGGCCATACGTAGTGTCTGGGTACAGCAACCGCGTCTACGAGCGCCCTGTGGCTGGGCCATACATCACCTTCACAGATGCCATCAACGAGACCACCATCATGCTGAAGTGGATGGTAAGGTTTGTAGGGGCAGAGATCTCTGAACGTGCAGGAAGCAGGTGTGTGGGTGCTACCTGCCCAGTTTACACATCTCCCAGGTTACCACACTGGAGCCTGTGACCAGCACAAATGGATCTGGGATCCAATAGCTCCCTCCACTGAAAGAGGACTGGGCTTGGGCCGCGTAGAAGTGGGGGAAGTCAGAGAGCCTAGGAAACCCTTTTCACCTGAATCCAGCATTGTACACAGGGTGCGTTTCAGCAGATAACCTCAGGGTCTTGATCATTTTGTTCAACGAGCACAGCTGAACAATGCATGGGGCAGCTGTTTACTCACCTGGCCAAATTCCTGCAATCCATTAGCACCTCTGTCTGTCCTAGTAGTTTCCAGCAGAGATGTCCTTCACTCTCACTTGCTGGATAGTAGTCCTAAGTGCTGACAATCATTTACAGCAGTCAATTCCAGAGGATTTTTAGGAGCGGGCAGGATCTTTTGGATCACAAGCCCAGATCCAAGTGTTTCCAACAGCTTATTCAGGGGGATGCATTGCCCTCTTCTCTCCTAGCTGCTTCTAGCCAGAAATTGCTACAGGGCAGGATGGGCGCTGCTGTTCATTGAAACATGACCAGTAGCTGATAAAATACTGGGTGAAAGACAGCAAGAGCACATGGAGCTTGGACACTACTGCCCTGGGTGGGGGAGGGACAGAGATGTCCTCAGAAACACAAGACTCCTGTGGTCGCCAGTTCGTCGCAAGATGCAGTTTGTCTGGAAGTCACAAGCCTACTGGAGTCAAGGTGAAGGTGTGTTTGCCCTTGGCCCAGCTCAGTCACTGGTGTTAAGGAATTTTTTCTCTTCTGCTGAGAGGGAGCAGAGTACTGGATGCTTGAGATGATGGGACTAGACTTGTAGCCTGCCTGTTAGCTGAGAGAAGCAAGGTGTGAGAGTGTCAAATAGCACTGAGCTCTTGGAAGGAAGCCCTTACCGTGCAAACCGGTGGCAACACAAGGAACAAGGACCCTGCTGGGTCTTCCTCCTGTCCCATCCCATTTATCCCTCCCAACTGCTCCTCACCTAGTACAACATGGAGCACAGACATCTCTGCTAATTTCTGCTCTCCCTCCCATTCTCTGCAGTATATCCCAGCCAGCAACAACAACACTCCCATCCATGGCTTTTACATCTACTACCGCCCCACTGACAGTGACAATGACAGTGACTACAAGAAGGATGTGGTGGAAGGTAGGAGATATCAAGAGACTGCTCCCAGCTGCTGTTTCCTCCTGGAAGAGTACACTGCCAGAAGGAGCCTTGTGCAGAAAAGGCACAAAAGGCAGCGGCTGCTGCTGTCCAGGCCTGCTTTACCTCGCACTGCTGCAGAGCGAGTCAGTTGCACGTTCCCTGAGGAAGGTAACGGTACCATGTGTTTGTTCCCTCCTCAGGAGATCGGTACTGGCACTCCATCAGCCACCTGCAGCCAGAGACCTCATATGACATTAAGATGCAGTGCTTCAACGAGGGTGGGGAAAGCGAGTTCAGCAACGTGATGATCTGTGAAACTAAAGGTAACCAGCTTTACAGGGCACCTCTGGGAGCGCAGCCTGCTGCCTTCCCTGCCTGCAGCTGTCAGAGCACAGCAAGGCAGGTACCATCCCTGCCTGACAGTGCATCATCTAAGCTCAGGCAAGGCAATGGAGGCAGCACTGGGGAGAAGAAGCAGCATAGGTTTGTTGATGCTGGTGATCAGTATGTGTCTATACCCATACCAGTACTCACAGACCCCTTGTGCAGAGTCCATCACCGTTTCCCTCAGAGTAGTAGTTACCTTTTGTTTTCCTAAGTATCATATAGATAGCGACCAGAACGAGAAGAGCTAACTTGCTAACTTGCCAAACTCCTGTGCTCAGTTATAAGCAGGTCCCATGTTGTCTTCCAAGCAGCTGCATGGTCATGATAGGAACAGCATTAAGTCCAAGTATGTGTTTTGGAGAAGCTGTTTTCCTTTTTTTTTTTTGCTTCAGCAGCCCCAGAGCCTGGCAAATCTGTAAGCCCAGCACAGAGGACTTGTTTGTACTGCAATATGCATCAGCCTAGGAAATCCTCTGCCATCCGGGAGCACTTTCTTTAAAGCCACCATAGAAGTCCATCCACTCCACAGCAGCACAGACACCCCTGTAGGGGGCTGCTATGCCACCTGCCATGCCTGTGTCTAACACGTCTCTCTCTCTCTTTCTCTCCCCCCCCTCTTTGCAGCTCGGAAGTCTCTTGGTCTGCCAGGTCGTCTTCCACCCTCCACAGTGCCCCCCCAGCAGCATCCCCCGCTCGGTGGTGGGCACAGCGGCCTGGGGACAGGAGCCATGGTGGCCCGTTCCAGTGACTTGCCATACTTGATTGTAGGCGTTGTGCTGGGCTCTATCGTACTCCTCATCGTGGCCTTCATCCCCTTTTGTCTTTGGAGAGCCTGGTCCAAGCAGAGTAAGGGTTCTTTCTTGAGGGCTGATTTACAAGATGTGCTCTGCCCTGTGGGTTAGACCTGACCCTGCGTGTAGTTGGGTTAAACACCCAAAACGTGAGGGCTGCACATTTTGGGAAGCAGGGAGAGGGTGGGCAGAGGGCAAGTCTCAAATGTCCTGTGGACCCCATAAAGGCAAAGGCCACTATTTGTCCCTTGCCCTGCTTACCTTGTTGAAAAGGAGCCCTGGGACAAGAACCAGGGAAAAGGGACATTCCCTTTGTGTTTGTGTAGAGCCCCTTTCCACCATTTGTCTCCAGTGGTGCTTTGGGTGCCAAAATACCTGCCTAATAGGACAGCCTAACACCATCCTTGCTGAGCTTCAAGTAGCTCAACTTGACCTCTGATTTTGGCCTCAGACTTCCTTTCTCTTCCCTCTGATTTTGGCCTCAGACTTCCTTTTTCTTCCCTCTACAGAGCAAACCATTGACATGGGCTTCCCAGGAGCTGGGCTGCTGGTATCGTCCTGCCAGTACACCATGGTGCCTCTGAGGGGCATCTCTGCTCCTCGTGCCAATGGACATCCCTATGTTAACGGGCAGCCCTACGCCAACAGGGCACATTTGAATGGCATCTGCCCCTCTGCAGGAGTGGGGTATGCAAGCACCAAGCCCCGAGATTACAGTCCAGATGAAGTGCCACCGGTATGTGCACACCTGTGGTTAAAAGTTGGTTTGACATGAGCTGGAGGCCATGGTTGCAGTGAGAGGGCTTCTCCAGACATGACTGGCAGACTTTGCAGCATGTAGAAGTAGCAAGACTGGCTTCTTAAAAGAGATTTCCCCTTTGTAGTGGAGTTGGAGGCATGGGAGGAATGGGAAGTTCTCCAAAACACTGATGAAGAGGTGGTTTCTTGGGGCAGTGGCTCTAAGTATAGAGGAGGCAGTGGGCAAAGGCTACTTTTATGGGAATGGCTCCTGTTCCTCCTGAGCAAAGCTCACAGGGACTGACAATGTTGAAGACTTTGTGTGTAAACAGTAACACAGGCCAAGGCAGTGCCACAGCTAAGACTATAAATTGGTTATCATCCCCACTGATGCAGCAGTAAGCATCAAGTGAGTTTTTCAGTGCTCAGTTCCACTGTTCTCTGTAGCAAAAGAAACAGTTTCAGCTTTCTCTGCCTTCTGTCATAAGAACTTCCCCAGTCTGCCCCACAGCTCTGGCTCCCAGATCAGCACCTGCCTCTTAATGCTGCTGCGTGGCATTGCTCTGCTGAGAATCCTTTTCTCTCCTTCCAGTCACTCGAGGAGACCAACGCCTTGCTGCAGGCGAGAGTGCTGCAAAATGGGAATGCCCAGCAAGACTACCAGCCCTCCAGGTTAGTCCTGGCTTGTGGACAGGCAGAGTGGAATAATCCAGCGGGACCTACAAGACTACATGCTCACAAAAGCTTGCCCTCACCGTGCTCCTATCTGCCCCAATTCACTTGGGCACCAAATCCATGCACCAGCACTAGGCCTTCTTGGTCTAAATGCTCTTCGTACAGTTCATTCCTCTTACGGTTTCAGGGAGGGATAATTTCATTGTAGAGACAGCCAAGACCTGCTTCCCCCTGCTCCCTTTTCCTCCCCCTGCTCCTAAGCCAGAGACTGAAAAGTAAGATGAGAGAAGCTAACATCTATGATAGGATGCTGATAAACAGCTGCCGCAGAATCTGACCAGGGTCCAGTTGCGGGTGCTTTGTGTCTCACTGTTCAGACGTCAGTCAAGTTGTTTCCCATGCTCTGTGGGAGGCACAACTCCTCCCAGCTCCTGTGGCACTCACTAGATGTTGAACGGTGGATACCAGGTCCCATCCCCTCATTCCCATCCCAGACAGGCATCCCAGTTTCTGCTCTTCCCCTCACTTAGCAATGCTCTGTGCCATTGCATTGATGGAGCTGGCTGAGATGTTGCATAGGTCATATCTTTCGAGGAGGAAAGATTTGTTAATAGTGCTAAACCTCTGTCTGCCTCCCCAGACTGCCCAACTCAAGAACAGAAGACAGCTCTTTCCTCTACAGTCTCCCAGATGACTCCACTCACCACCTTCTTCAGCCACAAGATGACTGTCCTCACCTTCAAGAGCACTTCGTTGGCCTCCATCATCCAGTGATGGGCAGCAAAGTAGGAGGCCCCAGCCTGGACGCTCGACGGGATCCCCTGTTCCACCAAGGTCAGTGGTCTGGAAGACTCTGCTTGCTTCATCTCATTGTTTTAGGCTGATCTTGAAGGGAAATCTCACTGTAGAGCGTTTCTGATGGCCCTGTTCATGCTTCTGTAGTACAAGGACAGTTTTAATGCCGCATAGAACGGCATGGAAAGGCCATACTAGCAATTGGGGACTGCAAATTGCCTCAGTCAGTTTTGGAGGAGACATTTCTCATTTCTCCAAAAGCTTGAGCTGTATGCTGCTGGGAGAGCACACACCCACCTCCAGTTGCAGAGATGCTGTCCTTTAGTCCTTCTTAATTCTGCATTTTCCAGACCACCAGTAAAACAACAAGGCCCCTCAAAAATTACGTGAATCCACCTCCCTAGGTCCTGATCCATTGATCCACCCCTGCAGTGTAGATCAAACTTGTTGTGTGCAAGCATAGGATCAAACTCCCACATAGCCAGGACTTCCAGAATGCAGATCCTACTCTTTGGTCAGAGTATCAATACTCATGAAGTGGATTGTTGTCTGGAAAACTACCACAGTATCTCTCATTTCTGTGTGCATTATAATCGTTTCTTGCTCCTTTCACTTTCAGGAAGCCCTTGCTGCCTAGGCCTAGTGCCAGTTGAAGAGGTAGAAAGACTAGACTGCTGCCAGTCCAGAGGAGATCTCCATCCCCAGAATCCAGTGATCACATCTTTGGGTCAGGATCTACCAAGACATCTGAACAGCAGCCCGCCACCACTGAGGCCCCTAGAGACTCATTCTCCCACCAGCTAGGGACCAAGCTGCCTTTTGCAAAAGACTTATTCTAAAGAGAAAAAGAGAATGGGTATTTATTTTTGTATAACACCCCTATTTATATATTTATGCACTTGTATATAGATGTATATGTGCCTTTTATAATGCTATGGAGACAGAAAGCATCCTCAGCAAGGTCACAGGAGGGCCCAAGAAACAAGGCAGCAACTGTCCGTGGCACCGGGCTGTTCATCAGAGCACAGGATTGAAACAGCAGCATGAGAGACGTCGCAGGACACGGGTCTGAACAGAGCTGCCACCACTGAGATCTAGCACCCTCTTGCAGCGAGGGCTGCATGAGAGAGAAAGCCGTCAGAAAGGCCTTTTCCTCTTCCCCACAGGAAGGTTTGTCCCAGGAACACACTCCTGTGAATGGACTGGAGTTATGCACTCTGCCTAATCAACTTAAACAACCCTTCACATACACGCCATCTGCAGCTGCGTATCTGTAAAGACAAACCCACGCTTTAACATCTAAAATAAAGGCTTTAGTCTTTTCGGTGGCTGGCTGTATGCTAAATCCTCCCACAGAATGAACCTACTCTTTTTTACTTGCAGACATATAGCAAGCAGGACACCTGGGGAAAGGTGACATTTTCCTGGAGTTACAGTTTTCCAAATAGCCACCGATGCAAATCTTCTTAATGCCGAGCTCAAGCAAAGAGGGATGGCTGCTACCTGTACCAGTTAAGTGACATAAAACTTGTAGTGAGGAGCACAGCTAGGGGAAATTTTCCTTTACCTGCAAGCACAGCTGCATGGGTTTGGTGATGGGGAGGGAGGCAAATTTTGTTTCCTTATCCCCCGTCTCCCATTCTGTGGTTTTCCAGCTTCAAAAGCTTTCAGCATCCAGGCCTGTGGATAAGGGTGGGTTTTCTCCCTTAAGGAAAGAGGATGCTCAGCACCTTCATAGGGACCCATGGAGAAGGCAGGCTGCAGAAGTACCATTCACTTGGCTGTCCTGGGGCCAGCAGGGGCAGTGCCTGGGCCTTCCTGGGTGTGGTTGGCTCTATCTGAGCGTATGCCAGCCAGAGGAGCAGAAACCAGTGGCAAAAGGCAGGGAGCAGGGAGGAAGGGAGCAGGGAGGAATAGCAAAAGCAGCTGCAGGTTAATTAAAAACTAGCAACAAACGCCAAGCCTGCCTGTGCACCCTCAGAAACTCTGCACTGGAAGAACAGTGCAGAACAACTCCCTCCGCTTTGGGGGTGAAAGAAGTTTTCTCGGTAAGACAGGATAAGTGTTGTAAATGATCATGCACTGCCACCATACTGAATGTCAGAGGCAAAAAAGAATAAAACCTGAAAACATACGGAGCCCGGCTCGCTCTCACTCTGGTCAGGCAGGTGCAAGCCAGTGTAATTACTGGCTGACTTTGCATTTGCTATACCCTCCTCCTGCCAGGTAAATACCACATCCCGCATGCACTGCAGGGCAGTTTTCTACTGCTACAGATCAGAGGGAAGCAGGAAAGTATCTGATTGACTCCATACCCACCTGAGCACTGCAGGCCCTGAGAAGCAATGTCCCTTTGCTTTCTTTAAACAGCTAGCACTTCCCTCCACTCTTAACTAGTTCAGTTAGCAGAGAAGTGCCATTGCTGCTAGGATATTCAGCAAATAGCAAAAGGCACCCTCAAGGCAGACCTCTTTTACCATTTTTAGAGAACACGGGTACCAAAGGTGTATTTGCCCACATGGAACTCATATCCAGCCTTCAACAACCACTTGTTTGAAGAGCAGACATATACACATGCACACACACGGAGGGCACCTACCCAGTGCAAATCTCTGCAACGGACTGATAACAGTATTTACCAGTTGTATGAGCACTTTTTTATTTTGTATCTGTTGCTACAGTCATATTTTGATAGGGGAAACAGAACCTTTTACCACTAAACCCCTGTATAGCCAAAGCAATTCATTTCACACTTCCAGCTATGTCTACTGCCACAGCTAACCGTGTCCATTTTTAAGGGAGACTTGTACTGTTAGTTACCGTTTCTGGTGGAAGAAGAGGGAATGATTCAGTTAGTGTCTCAGAGTCCTGCAGTGATGAAGGCTGCAGAAGGCGGCACCCATCTTTTCTGCTAAGGAGAGCAAGGTCTCTCAAGCACCTATCTTTTCTGCTTAGAATGTTGATTTCTTCTTTTAGAAGGGCTGTGTCACGAACCATGTGCTTGAGCCGTGACTCCAGCCTGGCCTTCTCTTTGATGTCAGTAGTTCGGGTGCCCTGAAATTCTACTCCCTGTAAGGAGAGGAAGAAATTAGCTCCAATAGAACATGGGAGAATGAACAGTGGAAGTTTGTTTCAAGCCGGAAATTGAAGCTTTCCAAGAGGCAGGACAGCTTCTAGACTTTTCCACCCCTCAGTCAGAACTGCTTGGAAGTCAGGGTGAGAGACCACTGACTTAGACTCAGGTGGTCACAGGCAGCTGCCTTACTCCCTAACACAGAGTAAAGAAAACACTTTAATTCATTTGGCTGTTTCCATGTAACAAAGGAATAATTTTTACTTGCTGGAAGACATTTTTTAATTGGAAATAAGATGAGTTTGTTTCAATATTAGAAAACAGCTAAGAAAATACAGAGAAGCTAAAGTACTGCCTACCCCAGCATCAGCTCATTCCTCTCCCTTTCTGCAGGACCTGGAGCAGCCATCCAGCCTGTGCCACTAGACAATATTAGCCCGAACTGCTGACTGCGGAGCAGAATGTGACACCAGAGCACTGGTGAGGGCCAGGTGATCCCTTACCCATTTCTGAACAGTCCCAAACCTGCATGTAGTACCGCAGCTAAAAGGCTTACCAGATCATTCTTCAGTGAAGCCAGCTTAGTTTCAAGTTGCTGCTTTTCAAGGCAGAACTGGTTCAGCTGCTGCAGCTTGCTGGTGTTTTCCTTTGTCAGCTTCATTAGCTGCTGCTGCAGGTCTAAGATTCTTTCCTAGAAAGATATAAAAGGCTGAGCCGGGATGAAAGAGGACAAAAAATGTGAAGTGGGAAAGAAGTGCTAGGCACAAGTGCCACAGAAGAGAAGTAAACAACAGACTGATCCTGCATACACCACCTGATCCCACAGTAGCTTTAGCACAATATGTCATCGTGTCTTTATTTTTTTAATATTGCAAATGCTTAGGTAGATAAAGCAGTTAGGCAAAAGTGTGGGAAAGAGAAAGCCATTAGATACGTAGTACTTCCATATGTGCCCTCCTGTAAGGGCAGCATAAGGGTGTTGCCTGCTTGCACCACAGTAGCTGAGCCTTAGGCCCCCTGATAGAGACATCAGCTTTTCCAACTGCACAGACTAGCATCCCAGGCACGAGTCAGGGCTGTCCCGTACTCAAATAGTTTGTCACCAAAGGCAGTGAGAGGAGGCAGTAGGTTCTGTATCCCAGCTGAAAACCAAAGGAAAGCACTCCGGAAGAACTTCACATAGGGACTGAGGCAGAAGGATGCATTTGAGGAAAGTAAAACAAAATGATTATCAACTAACTCCATGAGAAAATAGGATGTGTGTCAGCAGCTGGAGCAGAGGTAGAAATTATTATGGGAAATGGGAGTTGGACATTATGGTCCAACTATTAATGACAAGTGAAAAAAAAACCAAACATGAACATGTTCACAAAAGGTTTTAGTGTAACTATTCACCCCCAGGGAAATGAAGCCTCAACAGATCATCATAACACGTCCTCCTCCTTTTCCTGCTCCTTACCTCCCACTCTTTGAGCTCCTGGGAGTGCACATATTCTTTCTCCATTATTTGCACTTTCAACTCTTCCATGCGTATGTTAACAGAGTGTGCTTGAACTGCTTCAAAATCAACCAGCCGGCCAAACTTCTTCATCATCAGATGATTGCACTTCTCTTCCAGTCCTAGCAGAAGGGGCATGGCACAAATGGCATCACTGCCTTTCATTGGTTAAGGACTTCTGCCTTACCCCCAGCTTTTTGTCTGAGCTCTTTGGTATTTGCTCTATAATAAATAATTCACACAAAGCCACACAGAGCTAACAACAGAATATTGCTGTTTGTCCTTGCCCATGACCATGCCTGTGTGGTCACTAAGCCAGTTCTAGTAAGCCACTCCCACACCAAAGGCTATGTAGGGCCTCTGCAGGTTTGGTGGTGCTAGACACATCTTTGGATTTGGTCCTTGGGAAAGTGTTTCAAATAGGGCTTGTTTCATTCTTCTTATGTTACACAGAAGAGGATATTGCCAAAAAAGTTTATGCTTTAGGGAAAGTACTTTTTTCTGAGCAGTTCTGGTTTACAGCCAGAAACAGCAATCATGTGTCCTGACTTCAAGTGTCTCATCTCAGTCAACTCTCCTTACACTAAGTTCCCACATTATTTCACACAGCCTAATGACTCTGCAGTGCTGGAGAACTACCAGTACTTCATCAAAACAGTCCACTTGATCTGCTCTTTCTGTTTTATTTTCTGCAGTAGCCAGCTGTGACATCTGTGTGAGCGTGAAGACAGACATCTGGTGAGTTACCCCCACGCAGTGAGGGGGACAGAATGAGTATTGTATATTATAGTATACATATAGTATAGTATACTATATAATATAGTATGTTGTGCTGTTCAAAGTCTGTTACTCACGTCGAATCTCTATCTCCATCTCCTTTTTTTCCTGGACAAGCTGCTTATGTTGCTCCTGGGCCTTCTTATAGATCTCTCTTTGCATTATCTTTTCATTACGTAGGTCCACAATTCTCTTCTGCAGATAGTGTAAGGACTGGTTGGTAAATACCAAAGCCTGGGAGAAGTCACTGGGCATCTCCCCATTAACCAAGTACTCCACCTGCGAGAAATAGCCATAAGCAAGGCTACTTTACTTATTAAGGGTGCTGGTGATCTCTCTGGATAAGAAATGTGTGGGCATTAGAGAACTAGCGAGTGAGGTAATAGTAAGCACAGGCACAACTCTCACGTTTTCAGCCAGGGAATCACTACCACTCAGCAAAGCTCAAAGACACTTAAAGCTGTAATGACTGCCTACATATAAAGCTGTCTACCATTCTGTGGCACCTGAAACAGAGGAGGAATAAGGGGCTCCCTGTCAACTGTACTTTTGAATGACTTGGGAGCTGCAGAATTGCGGAGTCAGGCCTTAGACTCTTACGTCTTTATTACCAACCTTTTAATGAATGGTGAAAGAACAAATGGAGAGAGCTGAGCTTGCCTTAGAGGTATATAAGCCAGAACAGGCAGAGGCCTATCTTCTCTCTCTGAGGACAAGATTCAGCCCAGAGGAAACAACAGCATTCTCTTGAGTTTTCCTCTTCATTTTCTACTTATCATCCCTCTGCTAACAGCTGTGTAGATGAATGAACTGCATCCAGTCCAGCACTATTGAATTGAGCAAAACTCCCACTAGGTTGGGGGATATTTTTGGCTTGGTTTTTTGGAGTGTTTTTTGTCCAGTAGGTATGGACCTGAAGGAAAATCTCATGCCAAACCTATAAAACTCTTGAAGATTATGCACGTTTCAGCAATGGGCCGACCTGCCTGTCCTTACCCCTTTTATGTCAATATAGGAGAAAGAAATAAAAAAACAATTCAGAGGAAATAGCAGCATGAAGTTCAATTAATACTTCACTCCCAGGACACTATGGTGAATCAGGAGCTAAGGGCCTCAAAGAACAATAACACCATTGTTTAGATGTACATGGCCATTCTGCACCTGCAGATGCACAGCATCTTGAATTACCTGATGGAGTTTCAAAGGCACGACTACATAGAGCTCATTCAGTCTCTGCTGCTTTTCCCACTGAAAGGTCTCCAGTTCTCTGTCTGCGGTGTCCAGACTGGTTTCCACTAATTTTGCCTGCAGAAAGACAAATTGTGGACAAACAAAAATCCTGTAGTACTCAAATACATAAGGCAGTAAGGTTCTATGTTACAGTTCCTGATCCAAAAGAGGAAGAAGTATTTAAAAAAAAGTGGGGTTTTTTTCTACATACTATGATAGATGAGTTTCAAAGGCTCATCTACATATTCAAGCAAGATTCTATCCTGAATACCTCTGTACACAGGTACACTCACAAACGTCTCCTTAGTAGAGAAGGCCTGTATGTATCAAGAGACAGCTGCTTGGCTTAGTGTCTAAAACACTTCTAGATCTACAGAGCCCACAATGTATTTTTTATTGTGTTATGCCTGGAAATGCTTATTGATTCCGCATGAGAAAGAAACAATTCAGACTCAAATGTCAGACCCCAGGGTGAATATGTGGCAGCTGGCACTTAGGAAAGCCTTTAAAAACTGAACAAAAAATGTTGTAAGTTAAGCATATTTGATGGAACATTTTTGAGACACAATAAAAGCAAGACTTGCATAATGTTATTTTGGCAGAAGTCTCTCTCTAGCCCGGATAACCCTTCAAACTGATATTTTTGAATTAATATAAATCAAATGTCTTGATGAATGCAGGAGCTCAAAAAAGCTAAAAGGAAAACTTGCACCAAGAGAGTTTATTCAGTAATTACTGTGACAAAAAGAAGAAAAAAACCAAAAAACTAAACCCAAAAGAAATAGATGGAAGAATAGCATTTTTATGCATTTATTTTAACCTACATTTGTGTTAGGATAAGTATACTTTAATCTCTCCACCCCCACACACATGCACAGAGGACAGGACAGGCTACATCAGGCGTTTCATCTGAACCACAAAATCCAGTTCCTGCTGCTGCATGATGGCTAGACAGCTGGGACAGAACTAGACCTAAAACCTGAATCCAGCCTCATAGCAGCTAAGGTCAGAGCACCTTGATTTACTCTTTTCAGGAAGACAGGTAACCCACGTTGAGCTGCCTCCTGCCTCTGTGCTACCACAGATACCTCTACCCAAACTGAGGCCTCTCAAAGGGTTAGGATTTTGTTTTTAAATCTTAGCCAAAATCACTAGCACAACATTGTCACTGTAATGGAGCCAGCTGATGCTTGCTGAGAAGAAAACACAATAATACCTTTTTGGCCAAGGCATTATATTTCTTTCTGAGGTTGGCAGCAACTTTCTTCTTCTCTCTTAAAGTTTTCTCAATGTCTAACCGCTTCTGCCGGAGCTGGATGGTGTTTCGGAAGAGTGCCTCATTGCAATCTGAGAAGAAAAGAGTCAAAGAATAGCTTAGTTTCATTATGACAGCACTATAGTTACAGGCTTGAGCTAGTAGCTTCTCCTGCTGTGCACACTGCCCAGCGTTCCCCATAATAAGATGAGGCTCTTGGTTCCCTAGAGCTTTCTCAAACATAAACCACCTTCCTCCATGAGGGGATGAATGTCTCGGGTAGATCTTTTTTTAAGTTCAGTCAAGACAGTTTGTTTCCAGAAGTAAGACTAAATGCATCAAAGCCAGTATTCAAGCCAAGTGCTCAAAAGTTAGCTTTTGTAAGTAATGCAGCCCCAGTAATTAATACATGTTACAGTATAATCTTCAATTATGTGAACACGTAGGGTTTTTTATCCATAGCACCCTTCACTAGAAACGATGAATTTGCTGTAGGGATCACTTATAGCTCTATTTGTAAACACAGCTGTCGTTCATAGAACCTGTTTCATTTGTTTCATGGTAAGGAAGATCTGTGAATTTCTATCCAACACAGTGATTTCAGTCATACTAATTAAGTGCATAATTATACCCAAATCAGCAGGCATTAAAAAAAAAAAAAAAGTCCAATAAAGGCAAGGGGAATGACACATGAAGAGACAAATATAAAGAGGCTAATGCAACGTGTAATTTCCCTGTTAAATTAGTAATTTGGACTTTTTTAATAAAAAGTAAAAATCTTCACTTCTTCCCAAAATTTCATTGGAGATGAATGAGGAGTTAATCAAAAATTCAATTTGTGGAAATGATGTTAAAATCCAATTAAAAAAATATATGATAAGGTAATTTGTTGGTAAGTCCTAACAGACAGTAAAGCAGTGTTGTTATATGGTCATTGACATATCACTCAAAGATTTTTTTTAAAAAAAACCAACACCTTAAACTAGTTAAACTCATACAAAAGAAAAGGTAGGGGGCGGGGGGAAGTTGCTTGCCTTAGCTGAATGAACAAATGATGAAGATTTTGCAAAGTAAAGCTCCTAGCTTTTCAGAAACCCTTACGAGAGGAGCCTAGCAACAGGCAGTTGCTGCATAAATCCACGAGGGGGTAACAAAGAGCTTAATTTAACAGCATGGTGGTGTCCCCTCAGCTAGGACAGGCAGCAGGTTTCCAGAGAGCAGCTACAGCCTCCCACCAGTTCCACTCCTGAGAGGAGCCTTTTCTCTCCAGAAAACAGCCATGAAATGGTGAATGGTTCTTTACACAAAATAATTAATTCTTAGCACTTCACTACATTTTATTTTTGCAAACTTTTTAATTAGGGTACCATATACTACCAGCAGTTTCATTATCTTCACTGAGATTTCCTGGGGAGAAATGCTGCACTCAGGAGAGGTACACACATTCTGGCCCTTAATGGCATTAATATGCAGTGAATAACGAAAAGTTTTGTGTTTTCTTTTTAAACACACAATATTGCCGCTAAATCTAAACAAGTTGTCAATGCATGGAAATGATGGCTTAGGTACTCTTTGGGCAAACAGAGTCATCAAAGACTTCATCTTCAGATCCAGAATTTTCTTCATCAATCCCCAAGCTGGACTCTTCATCATTCTCCTCTTCATTCTCATCTTCTTCATCTGGAAGAAAAGGACAGTACCGCTGGTTTGCAGAATGTCCACGGACCCACTGGCTGGGCACTATGCCAATCTGCTGGTGAACACAATCCCAATAATCCATGAAAGATCATCCTGATAATACGTGAATCCAGGCACCTTTTGCCTTTTGCATTGATCTGATAACTTCACAGAGAGAAAAAAAGAAAAAAATTAGGGAGAGAGATGACCTAGTAATGCCAAAGGCACAGACACAGGCACGTTTTTGGGACTTTGGTAATGTTTCCTCTCTTTATATGTGCTAGGAATTTAAACCTTGTGGGTTTACCATTCTGCTACAGAGACTAATCAACCAAGCAAAATACGAAGGCACAAAACTGCCACAACAGCATCACTGTGTCTTGCTTTTTGCTAATCATGTCCCACTTGAAATCAAAAGCCAAGCCAGAGAGAAAGCACAAGTATTTTAGCTCAGTAAGACTGCCTAGCCTTAGCAGTTTAAAACAGACTCACTAAGACAAATTAAATCCTTTCATAATATGTTTAGTTCTGTGACTAATAGATAATTGCAGATTAGGTCTATGATCTCTCATTAGTCAATGGACAGATTAAAGAAGAATGTCATGAACGTGGCAGACTAATCACTTATCCATAGCTCTCATTGGTATAGCATGAGAAGTACCTATTTAAAGCTTTGACTCTTCCTCATACCAATTACCAGTACTCAATATTGATTTACAGGAAGTAAATTGCAGGAGCTGTCATCAGATGTAGTCACATTAGAGGCTGAATTACATCATTGTTATCATTCAAGATGGCTGCCACAGAACACGGGTTAGGACATAAACAAACCTGTGTAGGTCTGATCTATGGTTTTTTTGAACGAAGTTCAGTGTTGCATGTATTCAGGGCTCCAGCTAGATTTGAGAGATGTTTACTTGACGACATGGAAGCATGTGTAACAAATCCATAAAACAAAAAGAATAGTATATCTAACCTGGTTCTCTTTCTATTTCTTTTTTTTCCATCCAGTTGATTTTCTTCTTCAGAACCTTGGTCAGAAAATGGGAAAACTCATTGTTTTCTCCAAGGGATGCTTGGAAGTTGGCATAAAGAGCTTTCTCACATTCCTGAAGCTTTACAATCTCATGCTTTCTATCCTCCATCTGTGCAAGGTAGCTGTTCAATTTTAACTAAACAAACAAAAAAAACCCTACTTCAGTTAAAAGGTACAACCCACGTGTGTGTGCGTGTGTGTAGGATGTATAAGGTGTATACAGGATCTGTGAAGATCTGGAAATGCAAAACTTGTCTTCCTCTCTTTAAACCCATGTTTCAATCAAGCAGAAGCAGAACCTGGAAGTATGTTCTTAAATTTAAGTATATAATTTGTCACCTATTCCACATCATGAAGTACCTATTAAAATGCAACTGTTAAGATTACAAAAATATTCACTATTGGAAGTTAAAAGTGACCATCCCAGGCTGATTACCAAGAGATTCTTGTTTTTCGAAATTTAGCACTAGACACACTGGATCAGCGCTAATATGAAGCAAAAAAATGCCACTATTTACTTTACGGTTTGCTTTTGTTTCAACCCATGCATTAGTGATACTGTTAAATCCAGAGACACATGGTGTACTTACTTGTATGGCCTCCTGCTCACTGATGAGGGTGTTAACACGCCCCTGGAGAAGGTTCTCCTGTTTCTCAAGATTCTTCAGGATAAGCAGCTCTTCATACCACGTGACGTAGCGCAGGTCAGCAGTTTTCATCTGGACATCCAGCTTCAGTTTCTTGTGCCGCAGAAAGCGAAGTTCAGCATCAAAGTTGATCACCAGCGCGTTGATCTGGAGCATACAAGAGAGTCAAATGAGGAACAGGAAAAGTATTAGGAGTGGAGCTAATCATGTAAAGCCTGTAGAAAGACAAAGTTAACCCCAAATGTGTCTTCATTCTCAGCACAATAGTAAAAGAATCACCAGGGCTTCAAAGGAATGTTTCACTGCATCCCACTCTACCCCAAGTATTTTACTCTTGAGAGAATGTTTTACAGTAGCCTGAAGTAGTTAATGTAACAATCCCAGATGTAGCAATAAATAAGTCTTCTGCCTTGACAGACTTCTTTTACAATAGCTGCCAGCTCTTCCCTTAGACATTTACAGTTAAATCAGCACTAGCAGCTGCCAACATTAACTGGTATATATGTGATGGTCACAGCAGCATTTGGATATTCTTTCAAAACCTTCACACACATGAACACAAGGGTGTTTGTGTTGTGGTAGACCAAAAAGTCAATGGCCAATAGCAGAAGTTAGAGAAAAGATGGTAAGAAACAAAGCAAACAAGTGAACAGTGGTACACGTCTGGCACGCTCCTCTCTGTACCCGCCTAAATTCTGACTTAGGGGCATCCTGAGCTTGAAGGAGTATGTTTGTGCTCAACAGCTTTGAATGCATTTTTCTTCCAGATTTTATGAAACTGTAGCTCCCCCCACATCCTAACACTGAGTTCCAAAGTTTAGTTATTGTTGGATAGGAAAACTACTTCTATTCGCATGTTTCAAGATTTCTACATGACCATTTCATCTGATATCTCTTCTTCTTTTAAGAGGTGATTCCCACTTTCCTTTTCTATGCTACTCATAAGCTTATCACCTCTTCTACAACCCTGCTGGTTGCCCCTTTTCCAGGCCAAAGATGCTTTATCCATTTAGATGTGCCTTTTAAAGCAGCTTTTCCATGACTAAGCATTTTGTGTACCTTTTCTAATTCTACAATATAATTTTTAAGACTAAAGAGTTAGGACTACAGTTATTTAAGAGCTGAGAACATAATGAAATCTACAAAGTTGTAGTGATACTCCTTTTTTTCCCTCTTTGTCACTTTTCAAGTAATTTCTAACATTTTACTTGTCTTTTTTGGCCACTAAGCTCATAGCTTCATAGAACAATCAATAAGAAATACAAGATCTGTTTTTCAAGCAATAATAGTCAGCACACAGGTCACAGTTAGGGATGTATACTGATCTACACTGTAAATTTGCACCAGATAGCATCTTCCTGGACTTTGCAAAGGCAAGAGTAGCTGCAATCCTGAGATGGAAGGGGTTTTGGTTTTATTTCTGGTCCAGTATGATTGTTCAACCTGTCAAAAATAACTTTTGATTTCCTACCTTTTTAATCAAGGTCTCCTGCAAGTATAGATTTTTTATCTTCTCCCTCTTTAAAATTTCGAGTTCCATTTCTGTTGGCTCTGCCTTCTCAATCTCAAAAACCTTTTGCTGCTCTGTGACCACAGATGACACTATTTTTATTGGTTGTGCAGCTGCAGCCAGTGCCATAGGGTCAATCTCTTTAATGGAAGGAGCTTGAAGAAACCCATGCCTAAATGCATGGGATGAGGGAGACCCTTCCAGTTCTTCCTGGAGCTTTGCCTTTGCCTCCTGCTCTTCTTTGAACTTCAGGAGGATGTCACTGTCATACTCAAGTTTTTTTTCAGGAACCTCATCTGGGTGTAACTGAGGTATCAGGGGAAGAGGGAGACATTCTGATAAATTCAAGGCTGCCTGTATGGATTTCAATTCTTGCACTAAACCCTTGATTTCGTCAATAACAGAAACCTTCAGATCCCGCAAAGATATGATCTCTTTATTCATATTCACTTTCCTCTTATGGATCTGCAAAGGAAAAAATAATTTTAGCAGGATTCCCCAGGAACACTTACAGAATATGTAGCCTTCCCCAACACAAGTAATGGTTAAGAGGCTTGTCATACTGACTTTCTCTCTTTCCATACTAGCTTTCTTTTCTGTACCATCTCCACAAATCAGCATTTTTAAACAGCTGTCTTTCAGTCTGTGGTATTAAAATCTTAGGAACCACCTCTCTTCCCCTCCTTCACAGAAAATAGCAAAGGTGTAAGAAAGGAAACGAGGCTTTCTCATTCCCTCAGTTCCTGACTTGGCTGTGAGATTCTTGACATGAGATGTTGAAGCCGTGCAGAAAGCAGACAGAGGCTGTGAAAAGAAGCTGTGGGGTTTAGAGGATTAGTCATTTGGGCTGTCTCTCACTAAATACAGAGAGTATCTCAGCTTTGATATATGGCCTTCTTTTCAGGCAAACAGTACAAATAATACACTAAGAAAATTAGATTTCTTCTAATATTTTGTAAAGCAAGCTTCCATCCCCAAGACAAAAGAAACATACCTGAAAGGACCTTTACTGTACATACTACCAAATGCACAGCTGTACAGAAATCTAGACTTCTTTGACATTGTCACTGAAACAAAGCCATTATCTCACATAACCTCAAAGATACTGAAGCAGTCCTCCACAAATGTAGGTTCTGGAAGGCAGATGAGATTCTTGTCTTTTATATGTGATGGTGAAGCTGAAATCACAGCTATTGCAGGTGGTTAGAAGTGGAATAAAGTTTTGAATTTTCAAAGTATAGTAGATAGCAATATTAAAAGCAAGAAAGTAACATTCTGTCAGGTGCTTTTGGATTTCATACAAGCCACTAGATGTCCAAAACAAATTCTCTCCAGGCCTTCCAGCAATCCAGAGTCCCAAAGTCAACTCAGAAAACTTTGGCATCAGCTGAATATTTTTTCTCCAACTCAAGATGAAGATCCACTAATCTGAAAAGTGACACTTATATCAGATGTAAATGTCAGGTGGGAAGTAAACAGCCAAGTGCAGCAAAACCTATTTGTAAGAACCTGTTTGCATCTTGCTTGGCCTGTAGGCAGACCTCAGTAATAAATCTATATTCAGAAATCAGTAATAATAATTCTGTTCAACATCATTAATTATCTAGATGATGGGGCAAAGCGTACCCTCAGCAAGTCTGCTGATAATGTAGAACTGGGAGGAGTGGCTAATACACCAGAGGGTTGTGCTGCCATCCAGAGGGACAGGCTGGGGAGATGGGCTGACAGAAACCTCAGGAAGTTCAACAAGTGGAAGTGCAAAGTCCTGCATCTGGGGAGGAACAACCCCATGCACCGGTACACACTGGGGGCTGACCAGCTGGAAAGCAATTTTGCAGAAAAAACCGTTTGGGTCTTGGTGAACACCAAGTGGACCATGAGCCAGCAGTGTGCTCTTGTGGCAAAGAGGGCTAACATTATGCTGGACTGCACTGGGGAGAGTGTTGTCACAGGTCGAGAAAGGTGATCCCTCTTCAGCAGTAGCAAGGTCACATCTAGAGTGCTGTGTCCAGTTCTGGGCTCCCCAGTACAAGAGAGATGGTGCTACTGGAAACAGTCCAGTGGAGGGCCACTAAGATGATTAGGGGACTGAAGCATCCTTCATATGAGGAAAGGCTAAGAGAGCTGGGACTGTTCCTGTTCAGCCTGCAGAAGAGAAGGCTCGGTGCGGGGCAGAGGGGAACTCAACAATGTATATAAATACCTGAAGGGAAAACTGCAAAGAGGATGGAGCCGGGATCTTTTCAGTGGCCCCCAGTGACTGGCAAGAGGAGATGGGCACAAACTGAAACACAGGAGGTTCCGTCTGAACATCAGGAAACACTTTGTTACTGTGAGGGTGACTGAGCACAGGCACAGATTGCCCAGTGAGGTTGTGGGGTCTCCATCCTTGGAGATATTAAAAAGCCATCTGAACATGGTCTTGGGCAACCTGCTCTAGACGGCCCTGCTTGAGCGGAGGGTTTGGACTAGGTTACCATCAGAAGTGTCTTCCAACTTCAATCATTCTGTGTCTGTGATAAGGAGACACTGTATTAATTTACTTTTTTCACATGAAATAAAAAAGGAATGTGATCTAACATTAATATATTTGGCATATATATGTAATTTATTTGGCTCTCATCTTTCTAAAAGAAAACAACCCTATACACCAGCCACCTGAAGTAACTGGAATTGTTCATCTGTATAAACCTGGAATTTACAACAAGAACTATTCCCTTTGTATTGGCTTGTCCTACTGAATTAGGTTAATCACTGAGTATCTGATAACATCAGCACTACAGTGAAGTACTGGAGCCCAAGCATGAGATTAAAATGATCCAACAAATCCCCTGAGACTGTAGCGTTGCTTCTGTAATGTTTAGACCTCACTATCAAAGCAACCCAGCCTAGAGGGTGCCTGAGATTAGGCAACTGGTTCATGAGGATAAGAGTGGAGAAGATTCAGGGCCACTGAGAACACAAATTACACTTCACCAGACAAAGATAAACCATGTGGTGAAGACACTTCTCTTGTCAGTAAGCAGGGCAAGAAATAAGCCTTCCTACCAAAAAGCAACTAGACAGTTCCAAGTTCAATAGACATATTTCTTCATTGTTCTTTTAGCTAAAGACATTTGTTACTCTGTTTTACTCCAGCAATAAAATTAAAAACAGTTTCTATGAGAAGAAAGATGGGGGGGGAAAAAGTCACAAGGGAAGCAACAAAGGTATTACACAACATTTGAGCTTCATGTGTCTTTGTGGTTAAAGACATGTGGATGCTGTAGCAGTCCTACCACAGAAAGGTGGCTCCAAAAGACCTGGTTTCTCAGGAAGATTCCAATGCTTAGTACCCAGAAGCAGTGATTGCCAAAGTTCAAATATAGAAAGGCCACACTAAAAACATCTCTTTCCTCACATCCCTGTTTTTGTAAAAAAACTTTACTAGATTATAAGAATTTTTAAAGAATTCAGAAAGACATATGTTCCTGCTGAAGTACTAGAGAAGGTAAATTCTCATTTTAAAAGAGCCAGCTGAGAGTTATCCTAGATTGATTCAGGTTTGAGTTTGGTGAAGCACTAACAGTTCATAAGAGAAAGGCTGACTTGTAACTAAAGCTGACTCAATACAGTCTTGTCCTTTAAGGCCTTTCCCCACATCCACTTTGATTTCCTTTCAAAAAATTTCTTCAGTGACTAATACACTATCATCCCTCCTGCAAAAAGGGAGAAATATACACATCAATGAATCAGTTTACATACCAACACTTCCAGGGATTTGAGCTGCATCACCTTCTTCTCAGCGTTCATAAGCCTGTGTTCAGGGACTCTGTAGTTAGTGGCAGTCTTCAGCATATAACATCCCATATTTTCCTGTGCTTCTTTGATATCCTCAACATCTTTGGGATTCTCATAGTCATCACTAGGTTTGCTCTTGTATCTGGTAGGTACAAAACAAAGCTGAACTTTTAAGACAGAAAACATACAGATGAACAAACAGGGTCATTTCATACCTTCTGATTTATGCAGCAAGGCTCAGGAGGTGAGCTAGGGATCAAGAATCACACACCTCTTTCAGAAAAGAATGGCTACTTTGGGAAGAACACCCGTGCACATTTGAATGAAAACCTCAGATAATTTTTTTTCCCCAAGAACTCTTATGACATAGCTCTGCCATGAGACAGGTTAAACCTTTACACTTGGACCAAGTTCTGGGTTTAGTGAGTACATGCTGCACTCAATCTCAGGGAGTGTGTGTCAACATTCCATCAGACTGTAGTACAGAATACCTGATCCTACTTTATATTGTTAAACACTTAATAGCCTTAAAAGCCTTGTATTCTTACTCTACATTGGTCCCATTCCCTGTCATTCATCTCCTAATGAAGATCTTCTGTACTTCCATGAGCATTCAAGATGTCTTGTCCCCCTTTCTTGCCTCTTAAGATAAAGGCCAGCATGGAGGGTGAAGGTATGTCACAAACACTCATATAATGGCCATGATGTTAGCACCACTGACCCAATGCAGCTGTTACAGCATCTGCTCTGTGTGGTGCAGGCAGGGTTAACAGAGTTGACTGCAATGGTCTAGGTGTCCCTCAGTCATGATTGATTTAGACACCTTTTTACTCCCTATCTGAAGACGCAGCTACCTAGCTGAATTCAAGTTTTTTAATGTTTTAGAATAACCATAGAAACTAACTGAAAGATTTTAATGCTCTCTTGAGACTCAGAGATACATGAAAACTCACCTATTTTAATTACAACCATTAGGAATATAAAAAACTAGGCAGAGAGATTATAGTGCCATATGACAGCTAAATAGCATTACTTGACCTCAGAAAAGAAGCAGAACTCAAAGGGCATAGAGTCCAGTTCAAGACTCACAATTCATCCCACTCTGCCTTCCTCTTCATGATCTTAGCTTTCACCGTGTCAGATTTCTCAACAATTTTTCTGATTTGCTCATGTTTCCTTTCTATATAATGTGTGGTTGGCTTTCGGACCTCTGACGTTTTCAGCTTTTCAGCCTCACCCTCAAAAATTGCAGTATCTAGACCAAAAAACAATAATGAAGCTGTAAACACCATGCAGCACAGCGTAGTCCCAACTCTTGTAGAGCTAGTGTTCATCAGTAGAGTTCCACTGTAGTGGATCTTCTGAATGTATTCAGGTTCTTTGACCTGACTTTTAGCCACATTCTACCCATGGAGTTGACAGACAAATGCTGACATTGACCTAAACATGGAAAACTATGTTTTACTATGTATGTAACATAGTAACATGTGTTACTATGTACATAGGTACTGAAAAAACATACCGCAGTTACATTTCTTTACCTGTACCTAAAGAAATTATAATTCCTTTAGCTTGGAGTCAGGAAAACAAATCGACATGAAAGACAGAAACCATATTACTGATAAGATTTAAATGGTCACCATCAGCCCTGTGCATATGCCTTGTCTCAGGTGTGACAATCTCCCTTTTTTCGGCTTGTTTCCATGCTTGTTCAAGTACTGTCCTCTTCCATGATGGACGTTCCTTATCTTGGTAGCATTCCTCAGACATTGCTGGAAGTCTGTAGGTGGAAATCTGATGATTGCTTTGAATAGCGTGAACAACAGTGTTAAATGCCAATGAATCCCGAAACCTAAAAAGCCAAATTAGACAAAACTATCAGATGTCAGTAGACACAACTTACCATTTTGCCTTAACCAAAAGGACATGAATAATGTAATTGACTTATTGCACACACAATCATTACATGTAAATTCACAAGTCAGTAAGTAATAGCATGATGATATCTGATGCTATCTATTGACTTCTATCCAACCTAGGAATAGAAATGCTCAAAAATAAACATATTAAGACCTCTCCCAATATTGAAACTTACATCAGGTTCTTCATGAGAATATATTTCATCTTCCATTAAGGACCGATCAAAAACATGTTCATTCAAGCCTTTTTCCCAGTCACACACTCTGTATGCCTACAGTGTTTTTGTTACTGTGTATTATTTCTATTGTGTCTTTATTTTTAGGAATTCATCTTTTGCTACATACTTAGATTTAAGAAAATCAACCAAAAATGCACCTCACACTTAAATTTGCATTCTCAAGAAAGTTCATGTCATAACTTTAAACTGTATAGTGTACATTGTGTTAGCAATGACACTAAAATATCTGACAGACGTGCAATGTACCTGAAAAACAGGGTTTCTTTTACAGGCTGTTCTTCAAAAGTTTCAGTATGAGATCTCAGTTCTTACTGAACTTACTGGCAAAAACCCAAGCAAACCTAGTTTCAAAAAAAACCACCCCAGTTTTCTTCAAATAGACATGAATCAGAATAAAGCTACTTCCTCGATTTGAATATCTGAGTTTTACCAAACATTCAAAAGTAGTAAGTACACCCAAACGTCAATATATACTATTGTGTATGTTCCAAGTAAAATAAGAACAGAAGCATAACAGAACAGAAGAAATACTGATTATATGAGGAAAAACAAAAAAACCACATTATTTTTCCCTGTGGCAGGTACAACTTTGTAAATGATAAGCCCCATGCAAGGTCAGAGGGAGAAGTGGAAGAAAAGTGGTACTTACTGATTTCGTAGTTTCTGCAGTCCAATCAAGTGTTTCTCATGCTCCCAAGCCAGCTCCTTTTGCACTAACTGGATTCTCTGTGCTGTCTGTCTATTTAGCTCCTCGAAGAACCTATGGTCCATCTCAAACTGCTGCAGAAAGACAGAAAACACAGCATCACATATTATATATTTTGGTAATAAATATTTTTGCCCAGGTGCCAGAGTTCCAGGCACTTCAACATAATCCTTTATTTCAGGAGTTATTCAGATTCCCACAGAGAACCATGTTTTTCCCACATGCTTCTTAAATAGCACAAATCATCAGCTGTGATTCAGAAGTCCCAGCAAATTATATATTCATAGAACTACCTTAATCCAAAGGGCTGGACATCTTAGGCCCCAACACATCAGGTAGCAACATTTTAGAAGATGCCTCTAAAGGTAAATGACCCTTATAAAAACCAGATGTACCTCTCTGTGCAGCTGCATGTGCTTGGGCAATTCCTGATTCTTTTGAAGAAGAAAAAGAAACTCATGCCTCAGTGCAATTAACTCCTCTCTTTTCTTGTGTTTTTTTTCTTCAGCTTCCTTCATTATTCGTTCATACTCCTTCTTCTGCTTGACTTCCTCAATGCTAAAAATGCATGACAAAGGAAACTGTTACCTCAACAGAAGAAAGATTACAGTTTATGTAACCTTTTAGATTTCCTTGACAGCCTTAAACTTCCAGTGAACTCAATGGCTCTTAAGGTAACTTAGAAAGGAATCATCTTCCTGTATATTTATTTGTACAGTCCTAACATCATAGGGCTCTGACCTTGATCTCGTGTTGTCTCTGTAGTCTGAAGTTAAGTCTCAGAATACCATATTTGAATTACTGCCACAGAAAATGAGATAAAATGGAGGGAAAGGCTGAAAAACCTTTGTGTGTAGCAAGGAAATTACCCAAACACAGGGTGATCAACTTCTCCCTCCTGTCAGAAGGCAAAAACAAATACGTGGTCTGAAGAACAAGCTACCAACACTTGAAAATCTCTTTCATCATTATCCGAGCATCTCTTACTTGTAGGCATTAGGATCCTCAATGTCTTCAGTGGCCTTCTTCTCAAGATCACTCTGGAATAAAAATGTTGCCTTGTGTTTAAACAAGCAATACTAGTTTCTACAGAGAATAAAGCTTTTACAAACTTTAAGACAGAGCTCCCATTGCCTCTCACAAAACCAAAAGAAATCTGCATGATCAGTATTGTTAAAGGGGCCTTAAATGTTAGGTTTTAATGTTTCAAGAAGAAAGAGCAATTAAGTCGGTTTATGTGTAAAAGAACTAATGAAGCACAGGTCTTAGGGACAGAGAACACAATCCTATATCCTCCCCATCAACATTAACCATAAAAGCATTGCTTGTCCTAACTTCACTCTGTCCCATAACATTTCTGGTTCTCTACCCGCCAAACCCAATTCTCTTGTCAACGTGGCAGCAAGGGGAGACAAGAGACAACATATCCTGGGCTAATTCCAAGTTACATGTGTAATTAATCTGGTTTGCTTCTGCAGACTACGTAATGGGTTCACAATTATTAGCTGTGAGGAATGACAGATGGATGGACACTGCAGTCGCACAAGCCTCATTTCCCTAGGCAATCATGCTCAAAA
>JAVJGI010000060.1:6831909-6859670 GCA_035590275.1 Ibycter americanus | reverse complement strand
CCCCCCCCCCCCCCCCCCCCCCCCCCCCCCCCCCCCCGCCCCCCCCGCCCCCCCCGCCCCCCCCCCCCCCCGATCACCCTACAGTGAATATAGTCAGACTAAATTGATCTGTAATTTAACTCAATTAGTTTCAGTGAATTTGTATTTGATTCTCTAAGAATCTCATTAAGTTTAATGAAGATGGAATATTTAAAATCTTCCACATGACTTAAAACTAGAATACTTAATGAAGATATACTTTGATAAGGGAAAAACTCCATTACGATGGTCATTAAGCAATGTTGCTAGCCTGGAAAATAGAAATTAACCATAAAGATCTTTATATAGAGCTACTTACATACTCAAAATGATAAACTGTATATATGCTTTATAATTATATATTAATCACTACTTGTAATACTGGAGCTAGCAAGGCTCTGGTATCACAGGTTCCAATCACTCAGTTTAAGAAGATAATTTTGAGTCTATTCTCAGTGCTATATATACTTGTGATACTGGTAAAGAATTCCAACTAGTCACGAACAATTTAACTAAATGACCAAAATCACAATTTCCTCTGTCTCCCTCATCAAGCACCTTTCAAAATGTAGTTACCAACTAATATTAAAAATAATTGAAAGTTGAATTTTTTTTTATGCTGACATTTTCAAGACTTTTAAACTGTACTGAATGTATATCTGCTCAAAAATTCATTGTGCATGATAGCACTTTACGCAACAGGTCTCACTGCTTCTTTCAAGTTATATTTGCTTAATTCAAGTGCTCAAGATATTTAAAAAATTCTATAAAGTCTGAACATTTTCAGTAGGGAACCTGACACCTCTATCTTCTTCTGTATTATCAGTAGAACTGTTACTACATGTCATCTGTTCAAACATGCTACAGGTGATGAGCTCTACAGTGATTACAGGACACCTGTAAAATCATTACTGCTAATGCTATCCAAGAGTGAAACAGCAACAGTATCAGCATCACACCGTGCTATGTTGCAAATTCAAAAAATCCAACTTGTGAATTGTATATGAATGGTACTAGATGCACTGAGAAACTCACATTTCATATTCTCTAACATTATTTCTAGAATGTCCGTCCAGAGCAGAACCATACTTTACTGGAATTAAATCCAAGACAGGTTTAAGTATGACAAATCTTTGTGGTTCTTTCATTCTAGGAATGTGCATGATTACACCTTTGAGTGGGAAAAGACTAGGCAAATATTACATATGAACAGCACATACTATGTTTATTTGGAGAAATACGCAAAACATTGAGAAGGAACAATGCAGTCATAGTGCCTGTTCATTAGGGAATGTTTTGCAAGAGCCACCCTTCCAAATTTTTTAGGAAACCTCAGCTTTTACTATGAAAGATGTATGATGCCAAATAGTTGAACTGCATTTTGCCCATCTGCAGTAGTTTCATAGTAAATAGGCCAAATTCAGCGAAAGAGGGTAGTGACTTACCCTAGGAGAAGGGATTTTGGCTTTTAGCTCTTTGTGAACATCCTCTGGAGACAAGATGTTGAAAGCAAAAATGTTTCCATCTCCACCACAGGTAATCAGAAACCTATCATCATGACTTGCACAGATCCCCCGGATCTGGCCATAATCATTGTCATGTACATTGAGGCACCAGTATTCCTTCAGGGTATTCACTGAGAGGTCTTTATCCTGAAGAGGATAAACACGCAATGCGCCATTCTGCATCCCACAGAACATCAGTAATCTGCTGGTACTGTCAAATAAGCAATGAGAAACAGTAAGAGCAGGCAACTTGCAACAAGTAAGGCCACAGCTCGAAACATGATACTTGGAAAGAGCTAATTAGCTTAATAAATGTAGCTTTCCCAAGTTTGTAAGCTGGAAGGAAAGCATTTGGACCATTTAAACTATATATGATACTGCTACAAAATTTTTTTCAGCTAACTGCCTGCTCAGGAATGTTCTAGCACTTGCTGGGTATCATGGAACTGGTCTCAGTCCTGAATTGGGCAGGGTAGCAGACACCAAGTTCTAAGCCCAAAGAGCAGTGTTCCCTCCCTTTTCTCCATCTAGTTCAGATGGTGGTAAACACAGTAGATTAAGGGCTGAACTAAACGTGCCTCTTTAGATGCAGAACATGCCTAGCCTTACAGGCAACCTAGTATTGGGAGTCTGAAAATAGTTCACCACTTTCATTCATACAGTTCACAAAATGTCCTGAGAAGCCTGTATTCTTTGCACAAGAAGGAGGGATGGCCATGTTCTGCTCAAGGGCTAACTGTGCCCTCTTTGCTAACTATGAAAAAGAAATGCTGTTCTGGTGATCACAATTTGCGGAGACTTCTAATGGTTCTCCTGGAATTCTAAAATATAGGATGTTTGAGTCCTAATCAGTCTTTAATTAGAAATCAGACATTTTCATCTTTGAAGGGCTTTTTAAATTATTCTGTCAGACACAGTGCCCAGCTGTTTCCATTAAGAATTCTAAGTGAAACTCAGTGCCAGGAAAACCAGACAGAGTTCCTGCATACTAGAGTTGAGTCACAATTAAAAAAGGACAAAGCAGTGTACCCTCCTCCCTTACAAGTTTTTTTTCTTGGATTTCAATTTCATCAAGCTTTATCACAAAGCTATCTGCTACACTACAGTGTTTTACCAGAAGGAGATGTGGTGGATGGGATTGTCGTCAGTGTCCTCAATAGGAATCACTTCAAAGGGTTCATCTTTCCTGTTTTCAGGGTCGTCTTGGTGATCATGTGAGAATTCACAATGATAGAGGAACCCTGAGTCATACCCACCCTGCAGAAGAGAAAGAACATAAAATGGTGACAAAAGAACACTGAAGCAGCTGAGCAGGTACATGCAATTTTCAGAATTCTTCCTTTCTTAATGATCTACAATAGGTTAGAAAATGTTACTTCCAAACATCCAGAGATTCTGTTTACCCACAGAGAAAAATCTGTCATAATTACTGGCATTACAAGCCATCTTACCAATGTGTTAAGATTCTACCTTCTGCTTGTGAGGGAACAGCTTAGTCTTTGTGCCCATTCAGACATCACCAAAAAGCATACCTATCGGAAATCTACTGAACAATGCGAATTGGAGTGATACTACCGGTTTACTTCACAAAGATCCCTGAAGCTAACAAGTATGAAGGGAATTCCATGTTCTAGAGATGGCAGGTTTCAAATAATCAATTTTCCAAGCCACCCAGATGTGAAGGGAAGGTTGTCACATCTTGCACTCCCATCAACATGCAATAAATTTGATTTACCAAGGAAAGCAAAAATTTTCCTGCTGCTGAATAAAACCCACAGAGGATGGGACTGGGCTCCTCTGGTATGTAGAGAGGTGGCAATGGCTCTTCTTCAGGTTCCTCTTCAGGTTCTTCTTCTTCTACCTCCTTTGCCATCTCCTGTTGCTGCTTTATCCATTCAAGTTTTGCTTTCTCCTTCTCCTGCTTTTTTTTCTCTCTCAGTGCGATCTCCTCTTCCAGCTATTACAAGAAGCAGAGAAACACAGAGACATGAAACCAAGGCATTCCATCCATTACTCATTGAAGGAGTTTCAAATGAAATACAAGGTGGTCCTGGGGTTATACATACAGAATATCTAGAGAAATCTCTTTTCCGTCAACTATCAACCAGACTTCATGGAAGTCTCCAGTGGAATGCCCCCATTTGACTCCTCCAAAGTATTTTAACTCATGGTCCTTTGAAACAGAAACCATTCTGCATGAAAAGCAGACTTTAGCATTTCCTCAGAGAGATTACTGCCAATATTAACCACTATTACCATATTATTTCTGCAGAACTCCTAAGCCCTGTCCTCTGCCTGCTCAGGAGAAAGAAAAGCACTGGAAAGCTGAACTCAGATTCCCAAGTTCTAGTGCATCATTGATGTAGAGTAAAAGGGAGAAGCTGTAATGGTCTTTACTTCTCCTGAACGATGAAGGGAAGACATTTGCAGATTTATAAAACCTTTAAAATCCCTTTTCCATGCAAGTCTACCTTAGCATAACCAAATATCACACATTCTCTAAAACAGAATCTTCTTAAGAGGATATTAGATAGTAAATCATAGAGAAAGGTCTGGAAAGGATCTCAAAAGAACATTCTTTTGCCTGAAAGCAAAATTGGCTAAAGCTTAAATATTATCAGCTGATGTTTGTCGATCTACCTTTTAAAAATCTCCTGCTATGGGGACTCTACAGCCTATGTAAACTATTTCAGTGCTTCACCACTCTTACTGTTAGAAATCTTTCCTTACATCTAACCTAAAACATCCTTGTTGCAACTTATTAATTACTGATTTATTCCTAGAGGGAAAAAAAGAGCAATTAATATTCTTTCTCTCTGCAGAAACTTTTTCTATTTTTAAAGATTTATAGTGTCTCCCAACAATATTCTTCTCTTTTGAGTAAAAAAACAAAAACACCCCAACAAAAGTCCACACACATTCTTTCAGTCTTTCCTTATGTATGTCTGATAGCTTTGTGATCTTTCTTGTGGTTCTTCCTGTGAGAAAACCACCACGAAATTTTTCTCCTGAATGCTGACTTCCTTCCAGTTGTAACAAGAAATGAAGCTTTGCCTGACATTTAGTAATGCACCACTCAGAAGACAGAAGAGTTAACAGAGAAAGCAGAAAAATCACAGGTTAAGAACAGTACCAGAGAGGCTGTTGGACTGTGTTGGATTGAACATGGCACTGAGAGCCTGCTCACTGGAATTCTGCTCCTGAGCCTAACATCAGCTTGCTTTTTAATTTCACAAAATTAAGTACAGCTGGGAGTGAGCACAACTCTTTTCTTTTGGCCCTGCTTATCTTCTAAAATGCTAGTTGTCATTCAGAAATGAAACACACACCTTTAAAGTTATTATAGCATTTAAAAAAAAATATATATATAACTGTTGGGGGGGGGGGGGAAAGATGTTTCATGTTTGCCTCAAAGTGACCACATGGGTGTTTTATGACTGTTCAAAGGAATTTCCTACAGGTCTAACATCAACCACAAGAAACATACCCTGTGAAAATTAGCAAAATGGAAGTATTCTGAGAACTAATGTGCTATACTACCTTTCCCTTTCACTGATGGTATCTTCTAATTATAATCAAAATGCACATCATGCTTTCAGTGTGATTTGAATAAACAAACAACAACTTGTAATTTCAGACGTTGAAACTCAGCTACAAATGGACTCTACCTGGCCTACGCCTTCAAGAAGCTCAGAAAACATCCTATGATGCAATACAGGGACTAGAAACATTTTTGGGTACTTTGTCCTCTGGCACAATGAAAAGCACGAAATTCTGCCACAGGAGAGTTCTTTACCTTGATTCGGGATTTAATACTACAAAAATGGAAGTACTGCGTCGGCAGGTTTTTTATTTGATAGGTGGACACTGTATCCTGTTCCTCAGGGGAAGGGGCAGGAACCTGGAGAGCAAAGCCATTCTCACAAAGGATAAGCAGCGTGCTTTTCACCTAGACAAAAACACAAAAAATACAACTATAGGGCAGATGTATACATGGAATTGAGAGAAATGGGAAAAAGTTAGTCAGAAGATGCACAGGCACAAAGCCAAGCTCCAGCCAGGAGGCATTAACTCTAACTGTGCTCTTATTAAAATGGACATCAGAAATCAGTGAGCTTCTTTTATGCTGTGTATATTTGGCAAAGCTAAGGAACTGAAGTCTTTGCCACACAGAAAACAGCTATCACTCTGAACTGCCTAGCTTGGAAGCAGCACGATGAAATTTTGGGAGTTTGGTTAAATTAAAGAATGGATCTGACCCAAGAGTTAGGAGCTGAGGTTTTGGTTTGATAATTGTTTGAAACGTCATATGTTTCTGTACTAATAAATCCTTTATATCTCCAAGACTGGGCTCAGAATCTTGCCAAATGCTTTTTAGCTTCGAGTGAGTTTGTTCTTTGCTGGTACCTGCCAGGCCCTTTAAAATGCAATGTTAGGAAGAATAGGTGAGGTGCGGGTAGTAATTATTTATTGTTCTGAGATTTTAAAAGGCAAGTTGTATTTAGTTTCAATTTTCATAAACTATCTGGAGAATGGAAAGAGGGTTATTTTATCTGACCCATCATTAAAAACATGCAAAGGGGGTATACTGGAGTTGCTATGGAAACCTTAACTAGGAATTATATGGTTCTTGTGTCTATAAAATCTCAGCCTTACAAATGCATTAATTAAGCGTATAGTATTTAATCACCAAGGTGCTTCTTTTTAAAGAGAAAAAAAGTAGCATAACACTCAGATGCTTGTACTATGTTTAGTAAGTGTTAGCATCTAGCAGTGGAGACCTAATACTGGTAGACAAAACTACTCAGGCAGAATCTAACGTATCAAAGACATGCAGAGTGCTTTTTTAGTAAGTAGGAGTGCCTTGCCCTCAAGAAAAGGACTCAAAATACAACTGTCAGATCAGGATCTGTCATTTCTGCAGTAAGTTAGAGTTCATACCAGCAAGAGTCCTTTTGCCAGCAGAGTTCTTATCAGTTCCCATGAACAAGCAATAATAGCTACACTTTGCCACTGTGCACCAGTATAATGTATCTTGCCGGCCACTTTGTCAGCATCTAAATATAATGAACAATCTCCTCTTTTAAAAAAGAATACTGGACTAACCAAAATTTCAGATGTTACTCTAAACTTATAAAAGTTTTTAAATACTAGCAAGAATCTATTTGAATATGCACTGACACACTTCAAACACAGAGTGTGAATTCCAAGAAGCACCCAAAAGCTTTCTTAATGTGGTCTGAAAACTTTGCAAAAGCCTGTTTTAATATAGGCAAGAGGCACAGGCAATAATGCTCAAATAACTCTTTTATTAAAGAAGACTATGACCTTCCAAAAGCTAAGGCAGAAGTTTGTTTCTTCAAGGCAGGAACTGAAAAAGCTGAGCAAAATTCTGTGGTTTGCATGTTTCTGTTCTTTATTATCCAAAGTCCAAAATACGTCCAAAGTGACTAAACCAGAGATACAGCTACACGGAACTTATCCGTCATGCTGAAGCATCATGAAGAACAAAGTAGCCAAACATCTTTTCCATTGTCTATAGAGAACATGGCTAGGGTCATGGATCTTCATCTATTTACACTGGAAGTTCTTTACAAAATCACATTTTAACACTGTAGGGAAGGAAAGGAAAGGAAACAAACATGCATTACTCACATGAGAAGGTGGAGACCACTGTAATGCCTGCACAGGCCCAGGAACACAGATGAATCCAATTGGCTCGTATTCATCTCCAACAGCAAAAAAGAAAACAGTTTTGTCTTTACTCTGAGAGAAAAAAAACCAAAGATGATGACTGAATCAAAGCTAACCAAAAATTCAAAAGACTGTAGGTACTTTATGACATAAACACATACTTCCAATGTTTTGTGGCTCAACAGGGGGACTTACAAATGCCTTTGAACTTAGAATTCGATTTCCATGACGATTACAGGGAGGAAATAAAAATCCTGCCCAGCTTGCTCCAGGAACCTGGGTGCACCACTTAATTGCCCCGATGGGCCTCACCTGACATCCCTAGCCATGTGCTTTCTGCCTTTTGCCCCAGGAGCTCCTTTAAAGCTTAGGTTCAGGCCTGATTTTTCAGATAAGACAGCACAGGTTGATTTCCTCAGATAACAAGAAAATCCAGAATGGGTGCACAACATGCTGCATGTCAGCTTAAATCCTGCATTAAGTGAAATGCATGGTGATTCAGCTCAAGGAACATGTAACTGCAAATGCACTGACCATGGCTAAAGGCTAGCTTTTAAAAGCATAGATCACATTGACTGGAAATCATCTCAAAGACTAGCAGACACACTGCCAAAGACACCAGACAAACTGACTGGTTGATCCTGCTGTAAGGCCAAGCAGTGCTGGGTAGCAGCTGGCATGTTGCCAAGGTGGTACATGAACCTTAGTGTATGAATTGCTTTTACTAACTCCAAGATACTACTAAACTAGTTCCAAAATGAACCAAATTCATCTTCAAAGGGGATTACAGAAACCACACTAAACAGTTCAGTAATTCACAAAATTAATTGTATGGATTGCATGGTTGCTTTCCTTCAGAAAACAAATGTGAGTGCAAACAGAGCCTTCTCTTCCCCCAGCACTGCAGAGAATTACAAGAAGTGATTAACGGCAATAACAGAAGTATAACTGTGCTGTCAGTAAACAAACTTCACCTTATCTCTTTAAATAACCTCTACATTTGTGACTTAATAAAAATAACCAGAAGAAGTGACACATACCCCTGTGGCAAGCACATCTCCATTTCGTTCATATGCCAAGGCTGTAACTGCAGCAGCATGAGGTTTGAAAGCCTGTTTCAGATTTATCTCTGCATTCTCTGTATTGGTCTGTCCTGCAACAACAGGCAGTCCTTTGGGATCATAAACTTCAATTATGCGGACAACACCATCTTCAAACCCCACAGCAATTAGACCTCCTTTAGGATTTACCTTTGAGTGGAAAAATGAAGAAAAAAAAAAAATCACAGTGTACACCTGAGAGCTTAGAATAAGAATTTGTATGGCACATGCTGTGGTGTTAAACCTGTAACTCATCTTACATGGAGGTGTTGCTAAAGCACAAAGAATCTTTCATACATGGGAAATGTGGTTTGTTCTCCCTAATACGCTACCATAAAGGGAGTGGGAGAACTGGGGGTTATTATTTGGTTTGGATTGTTTGGGATTTTTTTACTGATAACATGCCACTGAGACTGTAAATATTAATGATGATGTGGCTGTAACATCTGAGGAAGAAGTAATTCCTACTGATATACAGATATATCAGTAGCTTCTTTTTAAGGAGAAGAGTCAGAACTCAAAAAAAGAATTATTACATTACCCTGAATATAATATTGGGCATTGAATGTGGGTATGATTTTTGAAGAGGTGAGGGCACAGACTTGGGTCTGGCTGACTCCACGTAAAGTACAGTTGTCAACAGCTACTTGAGATGGAAAGAGGAGGCTATGGAGTCTTTACCATAGGCCCTGTAGGTAAGCCAATTGCTAACAATGTAGACAGGCTTGTATTGTGAGAGAGAATAGTTAGCAGAAACAGGCCTGTGTTGTAGCTGAATTTGGACTTGCTGGATTTTGCTAATGTTAGCCACACATAATAGTGTCTTGAAAGTGATTTACAAGCTGATCCAGCTCCAGACATGGCACAGATCAATATTAATGCACACCAGAAATGAGACCAGAATGAGAACTGCTGTGTAAAGAGATGAGAGTGAATGGATAAGCTCTGTGAGCAATTGGCAAAAGTATGATCCTAGGTATGAAAAAGTTTGTTGTTCAGAAAGGAGCTGGGGGTAACTGTCTTCCTATTATCTGGGGAGATCTTCCTGTGATGTCTTACATTAAAAAGCCCCTCTGTAATAAACAGGTGTACAATAGCATTGCTTAGTAAATGACTAAGAGGAGTCACTCACGGACCCCAAATTTATGGATCTGCGTTTGACTCCATTAATTCCATATCTTTCCTCTACTAGGGAGCCAGCACTCCAGATGTGGCCTTCCCAGTGCTGAGTAAAGAGGAAGGAACACCTCTGTCAACCAGATGGTAACACCCTTCCTAAGGCGTTGGGCCCCAGGATGATGTTAGACGACTTTGGGTGCATTGCTGGCTTGTGGTCAGCTTGGTGTCCCCCACGATCCCAAGATCCTTCTCTGCAGAACTGTGTTCCAGCTGGTGGGCCCCCTGGCAGTACTGGTGCCTGGGGTTATCCCTGCCCAGATGCAGGACTTTGCATTTTCCCTTGCTGAATTTCATGAGATTCTTCTCAGCCCAGTTCTCCAGCCTGTCCAGATCCCCCTGAATGGCAGCCCAACACTCTAGAGTACCAGCCACTCCTCTCAGTTTTGTATCATCTGCAAACTTGCTGAGGATGCACTCTGTTCCAGTGACCAGGTAATCAATGAAGAATATTGGCACCCATAATAACCTCTAGGGTACACCGCTAGAGACTTGCCTCTAACCGGACTTTGTGCTGCTGATCACTACTCTCCAGGGCCCAGCCATTTAGGCAGTTTTAAATCCATGACACTGTTCACCTATCTAACCTGTGCATGGCTAGCTTGTCCATGAGGGTATCATGGTATACAGATGCTTCAAAGTATGTTGAATGAAATTTTCTTGAATTAATAGTGCAGACTTTTCAAATACATTTGAACACCTTAAGCTATGTGTAAGTATCTAATGGGATTTTAAATGCAGCTAGGTAGACTAAGTACCCTTGATTTTTCTGATTGTGTTTAGTACCAACTTTTGTAAAACTGAACTGAGTCAGTTTCATAATGCTGTACAATTTATTGTGGCAGTCAGCTTACCTCTTGAATGTATAGGTCATCACCTAACAGCATCCCTGAAAGTCTGCATGGCCAGAATTACAGTTATAAGAGCACTGTCCCAGTGCTACCCTCACCTTGGAAATTCAAGTAAGCACTTTCCTCCTTATTTTGCTTATCATTAACCCACCAGGCTTGCTATGTTTCCTCAAAACCATAACTAGACACTATTTTAATTAAAATTAGCAAATATGTCTAAAAGTGATAGACTCCACACTCCACAAATGATCAGTTCTGGCAACAATTTTTTATGATTTATCTCCAAATGTTTGTGGATGGTCTGGGCTGTCATTTCAAAATGTGTTAACTAACTCATGTTAATTGGCAATTACTCTGCATGGGTTAAATAGAAGCTGTTACTCTATAAACTAAAACTACTTCCTGAGACTGCACACTGAGATCTGATTTTAAAATCTCAGGAAGACACAAAGTAGGATACCTGATAATTCATAGTAAAGTCAAACTGTACACATGCTATATACATACATACTACTCCACAAACTTTTTATATATGTATGCACATACACTACAGTAAATTCCACCGCAGCCTAACACTGACTTCTTTAAGGTCTTGCATGGTGAGCAACTTTCTTGATGCTGGCAGGCTCATAGGCCCCTTATGAATTTTTGTTAACACACTAGCAAAAACTCACAACACAAGGGGCCCACGTCAGCGCTGTTCCTCCTTGTTTAAACTTAATTTCACTCAGTTGACTGTTGCTGATGAAATCATAGATACGCACTGACCCTGTGTGGCAAGGAGACAGTAAGAATTTATTTCTTGCAACATCATTTACGTGTTAAGATTTACGGAGAAATGTCTATTTATTTGAATGAAAAGCTGGATACAACGTTATTAGCTTTTTTCTTTGAGTATCAAATGCCTGCCTGGAAAGACAGGACTGATGGTTATGGAGTACCACAGCTAGCATGGTGCTTGTGAACAAAACATAAGCTTTCTTCACTCTTTAACTCAAAGGCTCCCAAGAGTTGTTGGGGCTGAGGGTTGTAAAGAGAAGTCCCATGCTGACCACCATGTGTAATTTTCAAGCAATCACAGAACTGTGGCATACTGTAAGGAAAATCTGTACTGACAACATAGGAAAAGATGATACGCTATTACTTGGGATTGCCTAGAGAGAAAAATATTTAAGTGGATGAAAATGGGAGATTGTCCAAAGAAAAGCCAGTTTCACCAGAGGTGAAATTAACAGATTCTTAGACACACATATTGGTCTGCATAAAATTTCATTCCAGCTGGCACATATCCGAAGTGTCATTTGCTCAACTGGTAGGAGTTTGTCTTCAGGCTAGAAGAGCGTCTACATTGTATAATACAGACAAATGACAAGATACTGCTGACAAGAATTGAGTTAAAGACCTTGTAGCATTTTTTGAGAAGTGTAAATGACATTGTTAATGTTCTAGCCAGTGGTTCATCTTTCAAAGCATGATAAAGCTAACTGTGAGAGGCCTAAACTGCAAAATTTATATAAGTTTAAAAAATATGTCTGTAATTATGTTAGCTGTTGTTGAGAGCATGATAGCTATTGCATTTTCTAAGAAAGCCACAAATATTAATATTCACAATGACTTACACAATGCTAGAGATGTATGTAATTCCTTACAAAACAAAAATCCCAACACTTATCAATCCAGAGCCTTGAACACAAGTGCTGTTATTCAAACCAAACGTCTCATCTTTTCAGCTGCTCCTTCAGAACAAATAGAATTTACAAAGTTTCCCATCAAAACTTCTCTTATTAAAATCCCAGGCTTTTAGAATGAAGCAGTCTTAATGCATTATTTCAAAACATTAATGATTTGTCTTAACTATTAAAGAACTGATGCCAGGAATAACAATTGTCTGTAATGTGACTTTTCAAGAGCAAATACATAACTTCAGCTCAAAACTGAATAGTTCCAAACCAAGCATCATTGTTCTTCAAAAACAATAATTACAGTGGTATGAGAGGAAAGGAATAGTGTACTTACGGTCAAGAGCAGTGGTGGCCATAAGGTATGTAATGGGAGAGACACTCATAGCCTCAATTCTTCCAGAGTGAAAGGTATAAAGGCACTCTGGATCACGGGTCTACAGTGCAAAACAGAAGAACAGAAATTCTGCTGCCTTCTAGAGCTGCACTTACAAGGTATTACAGCCATACCTACATCAAACCTGAAAAATCTAGACAGCTGCTGTTTGTGTGAACAAAATTTGGCATGCATGAGGTACCTATATGCAATTCCCACCCACCCCCTTTTTTTTTTAAATGTTCCTAAGGAGATCATGAGCAAAATTAGTGTAGGAACATTAAGCTCATTTAAAATTCCATCATTTTCTGTGTGAAAATCAAGAGGAATGCCTTTCATTAAATGATTTCAGGCTTGGAATTAGTATTTTTTTAAAAAAGCTGTTGCTCTGAAGGCAAAGAAAATGCTCTCAAGCCTAGGGCTTATGCTGCCTGAGAAATCATTTCATCATCCAAGGAATTTTAGGTTTTGTTACACGTTTTTTTCATTAGTTTTTAGAGTATGCTTTGTACATCTTTTATTTACCATAAAACTACTGGGACATAATTTTACCTGTTGCCACAGAACTTTATTTCACTCAAAGGGATTTCTCCCATTTACTTTAACATGTTCAGGAGCAAAAATTAAATGCCCTTATTTTAACTGTGTCATCTATTTCTCCATCAAAAACACCTCCAGCAGTAACACTAGTAATCAGTAGGATAAAACATGTGAAGTGCATTTACCTTCTCCTTGTTTTTCCTTTATACAATTTATATAAGTTCTTTATATAATTTAGACACAACAGTAAGGATTGTTTCAAACACCTATCTAGATAAGATATAACAATACTCCATGAACTAATTTCCTTCATCCATGCAATTTTTATTACCAGTTTATGAGAAAAAAAAACTCCTTTAAGGTAACTTGAATTTGGCAGCAAAATTTCAGGAATCAAAAATCAAATTATTTTTTATAACCCTGCACAATCATTATAATCAATAACATTATACAAAGAAATTTTTAAGAAAAAAAAAAATTCAGTGCTAAAAGTTTCAACTGCACAGCTTCATAAAACATAAACTTCATTGCAAATGCATCCAGTATATTTAAAGGAAGCTATTGCAAAGGAATTGAAGAAATCAGAAGAAAGAAAAAGAAAACAAACTTACCATATTTGAAAAAGTCAAATCCAGCTTCCAGATTGCTCCATTGGCGTCCTCAAGAAGAAAACACAAAACATGTAACTTGAATATTTTCAAACTCAATTTGAATAAAACTGCCCATGGTAACTCCTTAAAAATTTCTTCATGATTATTACTGTGAAAATGAAATGACTAAATGTGGTGATGTTGGTCCTGTCAGTCCTATCCATCAGTCCATGATAACAGAACTTGGACAATACCTTTCAACATTCTCCTATTATGCAATTCTGGCTCTGAAAGCCAAAGTCTCACATGTTACTATAGACTGAAAATATAGCATAGCATAGCATAGCTCAGTTGGAAGGGACCTACAAGGATCATCTAAGTCCAACTGCCTGACCACTTCATGGTTGACCAAAAGTTAAAGCATATTGTTAAGGTCATTGTCCAAATGCCTCTTAAACACTGACAGGCATGGGGCATCGACCACCTCTCTAGGAAGCCTGTTCCTGGTGTTTGAAAGAAGAAGATTTTATATTTTTGAAGAAGATTTTATATATACATATATATTTATATTTATATATATATCCAGAAGAAGACTGAATTCTACCAAAAAGAAACGTACTGATCTGCAATGGACTCCTGCTGTTACTTAACATCACCTCCCTCATTCCTTGTTTCTCCACAGAAATGTACGTACTTGAGTGTATCTTACCTGAGCATACCAAACAGGTTGTCCACAGTCATGAACTTTTGACATGAAACTCAGGCTGACGTTCCTGCCGACATGAAGTTCATTCACAGGCTCCACCTCCAGTAACCCTGTATCATCCACCGAATCAGCAGCATCTATTATCTCAAAGTTCCACACCTTCATGGCGTTGGAAGCATAAAATAAAAAAAGGGGTGGGTGGGGTGGTAATAAGGCCAGGTTATGTTTTCATACACAATTAATACGAAAATTTAAAATTCTAAGAAACCAGAAGAGTGTAGATTCTACACGAAGAGCATGAAACCTGCCATATCTGCCTTGCTGGTTTGAATGTAACCTAGAACAGTGAAAATCGGCAACTACTATCTGATACATTTGGGTGCAATGCAAAGTACATGTAAAAGTTCTCTGCCCAATTCTGAAACAATATTAGCTTAAATTCAGCCCTGGCACTAGCAGAGCTATACATGGCAGCCTCAGAACTAGAGAGAGTAAATGATACCTGTGTGCTCTCAGCATTGCTCATACTGAGGCAGCACAGAAAAATGTGAAATCTAACACATCCATGTTCTGCTTTGTGCGATAAGGACAAGACATCAGTTGGCACCCTTATAACCAAGTGAATTTTCCTAATGGGATAATATCACTTTACAAAACACAACAACTAGTCCAGGGTGTTTGAAACTCTCCACTCTCCCATCCACAGGACAGCTTCCCGTTGATTATTTGGGTTCTTTCACAAAGCAGCAGACACGCTGTCTTCCCTTAAAGAGCAGGAAAACAACACTTCAAAATTCTTGATAACTGACAGTGAGATCAGAAACCGGCATATGGATACAGCAAACTTCTTGATCTTAATGTATAGAATTATATGTTAACTTCAGAATGCTTTTTCTTTTAACTGTTCTTCTATTTCAGTATATGTATCTCTGAGATGCTAGTTAATCTCTTTGTCACTTTACCATTAATAATCTCAGCTTTCAAATACTCAGAAAGTTAATTTCAAATATTGCTGTAGCTTATCCTTCAATATAACAACAACTGTATTAATAGGTCTGAAAATTATAAAGATTAATGAAAACTACACATGAAACAAAAGTTAGAATGCAGACAAAAACAAAGCTGTTAGACAATCACTGAAAATTATTTTGATTTAGAAGAGTAAAAGGTGATCTATTCACTACTATTAAACACAGAACGTTGCGTGAACGTGATCCAATTCAAACATATACACTATGGAGATGTGCTTATATTCTGTTTGTTCTCAAAATCCATTCTCAAAGAAACCACACTGCAAAATTGCCTCCAAAAACAAGCCCTAGTAAAGAAAATACGTAAAATTTACCTGCTGACCACAAAATTGCACACTTAAAGGCAGAGCAGAAGAAAAACTTACCCGAATGAAGCCATCTTTTCCAACAGTGACAAGTTCTCCCTCATCCAGAACTAACTGGCTGACAGGGCCACTGTGACAGGGCTTGTGTCCAGCTCGACAGAGCTCTACTTTAATGAGGCCCCCTTCCCAAAGCAGCAAGTTGCCCCACTCAGTCCCTGAGATAACCTTCAATGAAAATAAGCACATAAGCACCTGTACTTAACCATGCAGAAACACTGGCATGAATCTGGTTAACATTTGTGGCTTCCTTCCATGAAAGCATTAAACTGATAGCAATCTACAGATATTTGCAAGAGAAAGTGTAAAGGGTGAGAAGATTCAACTTTTTAGCAATGTGACATAATTTACACACACTGAAATGGTTAAAGATTAGGGCTAACAGTCTTTGTATTTCTTTACACTAGTGTTTTCACTAGCCCATTAGAGGAGGCTCCAAGCCAACAGAGATCTTTTGTCTGGCAATTACAATACCAACCGCACCTTTCAATTATTACAAAGCAAGCCAGGGTTTTGGCAAATTAATGTCAATATTAGCTTATCAGAGCAGTGCATCAAGGGTCTACATCAAACCACTTTGAGTCAAATAGTGATTCTCCAACTTAGCAGACTTTATATCAAAACCTGAGGGAACATAAAATCAATTAAACTTTTTCTTACTTACCTTCCCATCAGGCAGCGCCACATAACCTATAATGTCGGTCACCGCTGTTTTTCCAAACCTGCCCAAAGCTCCTTGTAACTTGAGACCAGTGAATGTGAGAGCCATCTTCCAGAACCTGAACATAGAAAACACATCCCTCTCTGATACATGACTTCCTAAACACACTCTTCAGTCCCTCTCAGACATTGTAATAATCTTACCAGGGATACCTCTGAGATAAAAGCCACTCTTATTCTTTTTCACAGGAGGCCTTGGGGTTTTTCTTTTGAAAATGAGATAAAGCTTTGTAACTACACAAACATTGCCCTATACTACCCCTGTGAAAAAGCTAGGAAAAGGATTTGGAATGGGCAGAATTAAGATTAAACTACTATTTAAAATTACTAAGTGTAAAATGCATAGCTCCATCTTTCCAGCTACAGCCAATGCACGTAGTTAGGGATATACATTTTATTCTTGTCTCCAATGTACGATGCTCAGCCTTGTAAATCCAACGGACTGAGGTCTTCACTGAATTTCATGCAAGTACCCCCATGGACTTCAGCTTGACTATGAAATCTGAGACAAAGGTTTTATCCTAGATTTTCATAGCTATTTCTATTTAATCATTACATTTTTATCAGTATCAAACATAACTTTATATTACTGCATTACAGAAAAATTAATATCTACTGCAATTAGGGATGGTTCACTGCGTGTGCAAGAGACATCACATTTAAGACAGGTGTTGGAAATTGAGACCACGTTTGGGTGACAGGTCATGTTTACCATGTTATAAAAGCCATGCCAGAGTTTATTGATAGTTTATTGATTCAAAAGAAAGTTCATAAGAGTTTTGTCAGATTTCCATGATGTATTCTATACCACATTCATTCGGGGTCTAAAAAAGCTATTTGCTATTGCAATCAAACTGTAGAACAAACCTCAGATTTTGATCTGATTCCTCTGTTAAAATTCAAAGAAACTTTAGATGTGTTATAATTTTAAAGGTATAATTTCTATTATAATAGCGTCCAATTCATATCTGAAGTCTCTGCTGGGTTAACATTGAACACAGGATAAATACAGAACACACAACTAATCCCTGTCCCAAAAGCTGTGGCTTATTTTTTATTACAAAAGTATCTATGAACTTACCAGAGGAGGGTGTGCATAGAAGTATATCTTTTGTAAAGGTTCCTTGCAGGTTTTTGGTGGTATCAGAAGGTTTCTGATCCATGACTTGGCAACCACTTTTAACGGCTGCCCAAACAGCAGATGAGTTCAAGAGATCAAAGGTAGAAAGCCCAGTAGGCACAAAGGTAGAAAGCTCAGAAGGCACAAAGGTAGAAAGCACCGGAGGCATATACGCTATGTTACCAGCTAGAAGACATGTATATATAAATATCTTTTCTTAATTCTCTCCTGTACTTGTTGAAATTACAAGAATGGAGCCACTGATACTGACACTCATCATCAAATATTATCCTTTTTGGACAGCAAAAGTGTTAAAAAACTTGGTAACTGGCTGAAGGACTTGAACTTTCTCATTTTTGTAACTGTAATGGCCAGGTAAAATAGCATTCCTCATCGGTTCATGTTTGCTAATGATACATTCCTGTTAGTCATCTTCTACCTATTCTGAATTTAGAGGTTATATTTCTTTATTAATTCTAATCTGTAAACATACCTGATGTGTCCTGCCCCAGATGTAGTTAGTTGCTCTTCATTACCAGCAGAAAATGTGACCTTGTAAACATCCTGTGAAAAAGCTTTTGACCTCAACACAATCTTTTCTTGTTTCCAGTCCCAGATAGTCAGCGTGTAGTCAGGGCTGCTTCCAACACTGGCCAGCAAAGTGCCAGCATGATTGAAATCGCCAAAAACATAGGCTTCCTCTGTTCCACCTGAAGAAACATACACAAGGAAAATAGGAAGAAACAATAGGAAAATCTACTTAGAAGGAGCTCAACTTTCTCTGCAATTACTTTTTTTCACTAGGTAATAGCTCTCAGTTGGCTATTTCTACTAAACAAAAGTTTCCTCCCCTACAACAATGAAAAAGCTTGAAACCATTGTTTCCTATTTTGCTGCGAAAGACCAAAAGGTTGTATTTCCTTCTAAATGTAAAGTGACCCACTACTCCATCTGCTGGGATGTATAAACATTGGCCCATTTGTGTAAAATGAAAATAGAACTTTTTACACTACCTCGCAGTATTCTGTAGGGCCTCAGTGAAGGATAATCGTAGATGATGAGGTTTGGCTTCCTTCCTTTTTCTCCTACTGCAAAGTACTGCTTAGTAAGGTGTGCCTTGAAAAAGCAAAAGTCCCATTGCATGCTGTAATGACACCTTTGTCTCTGTCCTACTAGTTATTGAGTTATTGTATTTACTCACTCGTTAGTCAAAAGATATTGCTATAAATACTAGGTTGCATTTTTCTGTGTTTTTTCTGAACAAGTGCCAATCTATTGCTCAATATCAGAATGAAGCCACTATGCACATAAAATGGTAAAACCATTATGCACACAAAATGGTATATTACGCATGTAATGTGGAACCATAACTAACTGTGAAATAATTTGCTTTATTATTCATTCTTTTACTATTTCTACTTCACTCAACCCACCAGCTGATCTTTCCACAGCAGCATTTGCATAAGCAGCCATCTACTTCAGCAGACAGTGGCAGAAAAGCCATCCTGAATGACATGGTTCTGAAGACGTAAAAACGTACTAAGATTCCCCAGAAAAGGCTGCTTGCAATGGAGCAGAACAGTCTGAGGCTGATATTCCAAAAGCCTTGTTCATGTGGAATAAAACTGAGAGATGGCAGAGCCATTCAGAGGGTAAGATGCTTCAAATCCAGAGATAGCATTTGAGAGTCCAAACTCTTGGTAGGAGTTTACTAGAGTGAAACCAGATACTTTTTCTCTTCATTTGTTTAGGAACTTGATTTTCTACATTTTAACTGCAAGCAAAACTCTATACTAGTATCAGCTGTGACAAGGAAGATGAAGTGTTAAAAAAAAAAAAAGTAAAAAAAGGGGTTGATATGAGCCAAAATATTTCAATAAGATTGTAATAGTGCTAAAAATTAATCCCAGCTAGCACTTGTCAGTCCTTTAAGGTACCTGGGTCTGGAACTGAAGTATGCAGATACTTGTCCTCTGCCAGTTATCAGTGGGATGAGTAGCCTACACTGCATGGTCCACACATTCTTTAATCAATACCATAATTTCTTATGTATATGCATGTGCCACTGTAGAAATCTCCCATCAGGCAACCAGGTGAGCATTTCATTTCTCAAAAGTGACTAACATCCTAAAACAAGAAACAAAAGCCATACCGTGATAAACCCAATTCCACCACCACTGCTGCTCCGGAGATAACTCTGAGACTTAGTTTTCAGGTCCAGGAGCACCACCTGGTTGCCTGCTATATACAGCAGTGTTTGGCTATCCATCATCAGCAGGTTTACACTTCTGGTGCAGTCATATCCAAAAGAATGTCTGGGAAGAGTTCAATAAGGAAAAGATTTGATAGTAAACTTTTCCAGAAAGCCAGTAAGTGGATAGAAATGCTTAATCCAAATCTGAAACAGGAATACTGAAACAGGTGACTAAAAGCCTGATGGTAGGAAATAATTTTGTTCTGTATACCGTGAAGGTATAATATAGCAAGCCTCTATAACTGAGAGGAAGGCACAAGTGAAGACCTTCTGAAGTTCATATTCCATCCTTTCATCTCCGCTACAAGGCACACCTCTTGCCTCTGCTGGATCCTTACGGGCTGCAAGGAATTCATATTCTACCAGTGTTCTCTTTTCAAACAAAATCTAAAAAATGTGCATCAGATTACTAGCAACTGTTTTACAGGGAAGAGACCAAATAAAAGAAGTGCTCAAACTCACTTCTTAAAAGTTTACAGGCAGATGCAGAGAAGGGAAAATCCAGTCTTCAAGAGCAACCTGACCATGTCTGCAGAGGAAACCACCAGCACATGTGAAAGTCACATATCATAGCCTATCTGACCATACCTAGCAAAGGACTTATTGTAGCTCTTAACTGATGGGCATCACTTCTTCATTCTACCAATTTAGGTCTTCTGGGCAGAAGGTTACAAATCTACCTGGTCTCTTCATTTCTCCCTTAGTAGTTCTGTGAGGAATTATAAGGTACACAGCTGCTCTTCTCCTGTCCTCCCCTCAGCTTCTTGGGGAACAGCAGTGTGGCTACATAGAAAGGGAGAGCTTTGCAGGGGACATTCTTAGGCTAATCTTCAGCCTGGTCACGTCAACTTGTCCATGACCCAGTTCTACAAGTGTACTTAGAACAGTAAGCATCATGCCCAGTAAGAAATGTGTATGAGGTCAAGACAACATTTAGGATTAAACTCACCCAGAACCATAACTGGTCAGGATTCTTATCTGTGTCTCAACCAAAGGTATCCCAGTAATGCCACATAGGCTACTCCAAATTAGACAAGTACAATTTTAAGAACACATATTAAATATCCTTAGCTTTAAATTTGCACAGCCTCAACAGAAAGGATACTTAAGAGTAAGAAGATTAATGGGTATCCCGGAGTCTTCTGTGACAAACGGCCGTGAATAGATATCTTCATACTTATAGAAGAAAGTTTCTGAGATTTTCTTTTCTACTTTCTCCAGCCTTTTTTGTGCCTCTGAGGGTACTTCACTATTATCGCACTCTTCCAAATCACCTTCTGCATCTCAGAAGAGGGAACATAATGGAAATTTATATTCACCATAAATTTCAGGCTCCTTGCTAATATTTGCACCTAACTGCAAAAGGAAAGGATTCACACATTCTTTGCCTCCTTTGACAGAGTAATAGGTGTTCCATAGCTCAAAACAGGGGTACCATGTCTTAGTAACAATTTGTCCTGGAACTGTCTGTAACAAGCACTCCTTCAGGCTTTTAAAAACTTGACTGTGAATATTCAAAACTGAAGAATTTACAATCTCAAAATTTTTTGCCTTTTTTAAAAACACAGAGTTTAACACTCAAGACAGTTCACTTCAAGATTTGCTTGGTGTTTAGGTCTCAGCTTTAGAAACCAAATGCAGTTTAAAGTGTCTTTTTTCAGTAGCTACTGAATGCACATCATTATACAAACCAATTAGTAAAAACACGTACAACAGACCACGAGAAGACACCATTGTTCTCAAAAAGGCATACTGCTGATGTGTGACCCACTGCAGTTCTTCACTGGACTGCAGCGCAGAATACTGTCAACTTGACTTCCAACTACTCATAAGCACTTGTTAAAAGTACTTTTCAGTTTGACATCTCAGATCAAATCCCCGTTACCTATTTTGTAAGCTTTTCACCCTGTCTTGATTTTTTTCTCTCTTAGGTGTTCCACGAAAAGCAATCAAAGGGGTCACAGACCAGCCATGGGAAAGAGCAAAATGAAGTACACAAGGTAAGCCAATTGAAAGGGAGCAGAGAAACTCAATCACTGTAACTTGATGGCACTGGCCTGAGATGTTTGTAACAGTAACAGTGAAAAAATGAAAAACTAGAAAGTGGTGGGGTTTATAAGTTCATGCCAACACCTCCCCAGTGGAAAGCAATACTCACCAACGCTCTCAGTTTCTGATTCCACTTCTTCCTCCTGTTCCTCTGGAGCTGGTGATTCCTTTGGAAAACTAGTTTTTCTTTCTTCTGCAAAGGACAACTGGTATCACACTTCTAGGTATTAATTCCTTTGACTAATTTGCTTATATGTGCCATGTTAAACAAATAGATAATTCTGCAGTAGTAAAAAAAATCCTTTCAGTCCAACAATGGACTTCATGCTGTTCAGCATTAAGTGTAGGGAGAAGTTTGCTTTCAGAAAAACTGTAATTTAAAAGTTAGAGGAAGGAAAGAAACATAACCTATAACAGGAAAAAGGTATAATAGGAAGATCAAACAAGTGCCAGAAGTAATGCACCAGCATAAGCATCCAAAAATCCTTCCAAAGCTCCACAGGAGACCCACTAGTGGATTTTGTTATCCATGGTACCTAGATCTAGTATGTTAGATGACATGCAGAACATCTGAAATAAGACACTGGACAGGTATTCCACGGTAAAAAAGGTGTTAAAAAAAGAAATCACAGAATCATAAATACAGGTCTCTGACTGAAAGAGACTGGCGGAGTTAATGAATTGTTTGCAGTACCAGATACAGAGACAGGTCTGAGTAGCAAAAATTTTCAGGGAGAGACTTTGTGGGCTGAGGGACAGTGGGAACTACAAACACAGCGGTCAGCCCAGAAATTCACTGGAAGAGACCATCTTTGACCAGAGTCAAAATGAAATTTGGCAACACCAAGAGCAGCAACTGAAGATGAACACTTACTAATAAGGAAGGGGTGAGTGGTAGGAGAAGCCAGAAGCTACGGTAGGTTCAGTATTGAAATCACTATGTAACAGCAGGAAGTACTCACGGACACCACTGTCATCTGCCTGTGCACCTTCTGCTGGCTTCTCATCGGCTCCCTCCTGTTCCCTTCGAAAAGATGGCATGTCCTCTTTACCTGGTGGTGGTGAAGAGGAACGTTTAGTATTTTTGCCTTCATCTGCCATTTAGACCATTTTCATTTCCTCTCAAATGCTTTGAGATTCCCAAAGATGATATTTGTGTTCAAATGTACATTTCTGTACAAATTGTGTACACATATGGATAACCCAAAGATATGTCCTACTTTGTAGGGTGAATTAATTGGTTCAGGTTTTAGGACTCCAGGCTCTGTGCACATTGCCACAGAAAGACTATCATCTAAATACTGTGTAACAGGGGAAACTGACAACTGATTTAAATGTTTTGGGCTTCTCTTTAGTATACTGGGGGGTGATCTGTTTTTGAGACAACAAGGCTATTCCTCCACCTTTCTGGTGGACTTCACAAAAACATCAGGAGACAGACATTCTGAGATCATCTAATATCCTGAATAAAGAAGCAGGAGATGAATCTAAGAAAAAAAGGACTTTCTTCAAAACATGCTATATTCATGGAACGTGAATTGTTCCATATATATGGAATTAACACAATTTTAAAAACTTTAAACAGCTTAACTAACACCTCCCAGAAAATTTTCAGCTTTCAGACTATCATTTTCAGAGTGCTATAATTTCACTAGTTACCATTGTCCTCTGGAGTGGGAAAAATCTGAACTCTTTCAAACAAAAACCAAACACATTGATCACTTATATATAAGTCTCTGAAAGAAGCAAAAAAGCACAAGCATTGGTCTTATTCTAAATGTGTTCCACCTTTTGATTTCAAACATGGTCTCCATTTCCAAATAAAACACATCAAAATGAACACTGGAGAAATTCTGTATGAATACTATTGCTATAAAATACTATCAGAAAATTCAGAAGTTGAATGTAAAGAAACCTAAATATTCAGAATAACAAATATAGACAGGATGCAAATGAATCTCCTTTTATGTGTAAGTGTGACTCTGATAGCAAGAAAAAGTTCCTAAAAATGCATTTCCTGTTTCTGGCTTTGGGTCAGAATCCATTTAGGAAAAGGTATTTTGAGACATTTCAGACTTTTCAGGTATTTCAGGAAAGGCAAAGTGTCCAAACATAATGCCACCCACCAGAAGGACAGCAAGGACAAAAAAAATATTGTAGACATGTCATTCTTGTCATTACATAGCCAACCTGCCCTACTCAATCTTCATCCAAAGGTTCTGAGTCTCTGCCAGAGTCTGAGTTCCCGCATAATTTCATCTAAGAACTAAAAGGAGCTTTTACCCCTCAGGAATGCTGAGAAAAACTTGAAAATAGACATGCAGAAAGTTTTATTTGCAGAAAACAAATCAAAAGACAACAATTGCAATATATCTCAATATATTTAAATGAAATTACTGAGTTTTTAATGGGGTAACAACTGATATCACTGAAGTTGAAGAAATAGCTACTGACTAGTTGCATAAATATATAGTGGAGTGTTCAGAGACCTGAATTCTAATTCCAAACCCAGTAATGACGTGTACAATTTGTATCAGCCATTTCACCTCTGGCTCTCTCAGTTATCTCTTGTGAAAAATGAGATAATAATACTTACCCATCTTAGCAAAGTGTTTTGATATCCATAGAGAAAAGTGCTATAAAATTTCAAATTATTCTAACTAATTAGCAATCATTTATCTTCTAAAAATTAAGACTATCATAGTTTTCATTATAAATTAATTCCTATCTGGAAAATGCTTTAGGCTGAAAGAGGGTATGAACATTTCCGCCTGCATTGATATCTGGGTTCTAGTTAAAGAAAGCTATTGCAACGTTCACTGTGCGGATTACTGTGATGGCATTCAAGCACTGTGCCAAAACAAATTTTGAATTTAAAGACTCAGAGGACGCTCAAGGGGAGGACACGTCCACTTTGATTGCAGATGCTGGGTTTTATCAGTTGGCTGATGCAGAAAACTTTTGTGCATGTTCACTATGATAAAGGCATGCATCCCTCTGAATGTTGATTTTCTTTTCCTGTATATTTTTTTGTTGTTGTTGAGACAGATTTCCTAAATCAGCAAGAATTAAGGTTTTTGATACTAAAAACTGAGATAGCAGCAAGTAGAACTGGTGTGACAGTTCTAGTGGGGATAACTTGAAACACTGTACCAGATCCACACCAGCTCCACCATTTAGCTTTCTAAGAACTCACTCAGAAGTGAGTTTAGATTTTCCGTGTTTCAGTGGCCAGTGCTACAAGGTGTGAATTTCAGCAAAGTTCCATTTTCTTTCCAATTGCCTTTCTCTTAGCTATGTTCTCAAAAGCCACAGCTCACCTCAGAATGGAGAAATGTGTTCATTCGGGTATATTCTTTCAATTATTTCAAAACTAAAATGTTTCTTGGCAATTTTGCTGCCACACAAAATCCTTATATACAGGAGCTTCTCAAATTCTCAGTAAATTTGGACATTAAGAGATCTCATCTCAGACAACCATCTCATTTACTCAAAACGCAGGATAATTAAATCAAATAGGTGTTTATTTGGTAACACATAAACAAATTCACTGACATTACACCACTTTCTTTGTATTTTGTCATCCTACATTTTTCTTCTTTCCAGAAAAAAAAAAAAAGGTGTTTAAATGTGTAAGCTTCATAAATGCACTGCTTGCATTCATAAATCCCATGACTGACACTTCAACTGCATAAAATGCATCAAATTAAGTAATGACCAAAATGTGGCCTACAGTTTTACTTTAGAAACTGAACGTATTTAGTAGTTATTACTTTAAGCTGTCTCTGCCCCACCATTAACTGTGTGACTCTGCTTAGAAGACATCACCTATCTCACCTCAGCTTTGACATCTACAGAAGAGTGATAATCAGTTTTGTCCACTAATTCAGGATATGTAGAAACAGGGAACTATTACTGCAGAACATAACTGCAGTGCTATCAGTACCAGTAATAAGCAAGAGATTAAAAATTCATCTCTACACTGTGCTAGTTCTGCAGGATTTCATTTTTTGGTTCACTCCAAAATGTGTAATTTTTTCTAAAAAAGCTTTGACCATTAGTGGGCTTTAGGTAGGTAGGGGAAGGACAAAGTCTCTTGTTCTTTCCTTCAGGACAGATTGTATTCTGTGTTATTCCTTTACTTGTGTTTATTCCACGTGAAGGAACTCAGTTAGTGCCAGGACTTTGTTTTGCTATTTTGCTTCCAATCCTGACCCTTCTTAGCACCGCACTATGAGCCTTAGGAGCTACACTCCACCTTTCTGGCCTGGGGGTAACACCAGCCTAAAATGATGACTGCAATGTTCGGCTATCCTGAGGGTGATTGCCACAAGGAATGACATATTAATCAGCTCTTCCAAGCCGAGGCATCTTCTTCAAGTCTAGCTCTGCTTTGGATGTGCCAGATTTCTTCCCATCTGCCAAGTCCTGATTGTTTAACTCAACTTCGATACAGTCCCCTCAGCAGTTTTTTCTAAGTCTTCCATTTCTTTATGAAAAACAGCACGCCATTGAACAACTCTCTCAGCATTCCTTTCAGCCTTGAGACCACATCAGAGTACATCAGGAATTTACTGGGCTGCTGATGAGCACAACATATGCAAGCAGTGGAGTTTTGCAAAACTTACTTTCATTCAAAAAAATTTAAAGTCTTTTAGTGCTTATATACACAAGGAAAAATATCAAAGCCTAAATCAGGCATAGCTATGCAGTGCTGTCTGTTTACCATTATCAGTCAGCATTACTACAAAATTAGTAATAAAAGTCAGTTTTAGGCAATCAACCCAAAATCCCAAGGAAGCAATTTTTTGCACTAGACAATATTGCTGCCTCTTTTACAATAGCTAGAAGACTTGAGAGGAAGGAGAATAACAGAAGATATCAATTCTCACAGCAGTTAAGTATATAAAATATTTACTAGTCAGAGACTGAGACAGCAAGGATAAAGCTACAAAGCAGGATCTAGACACATCATCTTTATCACAGCCCTATTGCCTCTTCCCCCCCGCCATCAGAGCGAGAAAAGAAGTGGCTAGGAGAGCCCTGCTTAGAACCTATCACTATGTTGCACACATTCAAAATATTTTCTTATAAAATTAGGAGAAATAAAACCCCAACTCTGATTTCCAACCTTACAGCTAGTTTTCTGTATGATCCAGATGTCCTAGCTCTGCCTCATGCATGCAAAAGTTTAAAGTCTCTTAAAGTCTGCCCTGTGAATAAAGGTTACCAGGTTTTTATTGAGCAGAAACAAGAACAGGTGACCGTCATCACAGTTACTCATTAACTTACAGCATAAAGGAAAATCATAAAAGTGAACATGAGAACAATGCCAAAAATGCAACAGCTAATAAAATTAACAGCCGCACACATGGTAAAGCAAAACCAACAAGTCCCATATTTCAAATTAAGTATGGGGTGGTCTATCCCAACTGCAGAACATTCCTTCCTGTTTCGCTTTCCTGAAGCTAAGCACCTACATGAGAATAAAGGCTTTTCTTTTCCAAAAGTCTCTGTGTAGGAAGCCTGGTACCACAGTGGCTCGGGCACACAGAGGTGACGGCAGCGGCCTTGCAGGCGTGCAGGCCCAGCACCCAGGCCTGACCCCTCTCCCACAGCCGCCTTCTGCCTGGGCACCAGGGAAGGGCGGCGGCGGGGCCAAAGCACCCCGTCACAGGCTGTTCTGCGGGGGATAGCGAAGGGACAGGCAGGGGACACCTGGAGCTCCTCAGGGAGAGCTGGGGAGGGACCCTCCCAGGAGCCACCGGGTGCCATAGCGCAGGGAGAAGATGCCCGGCAGTGGGCAGCGTCGGGTGCATGAGGAGCGGAATGCTACCGGGGACAGGTCCACAGGACGCGGGGGCCACAGGGAGGCCTGCGGACCCCCCGAGAGGCGATAAGGGCCCGTGTGGGGCCGCAGCGGCCCCTGACCTTCCCCACCACGCCGTACCTGAGGCCGCCTCCATTGCGGCGTTACCGGTTTCCAGGCA
>JAVJGI010000060.1:6802659-6831230 GCA_035590275.1 Ibycter americanus | reverse complement strand
CCGGCACCGCCGGCTGCTTTTTTTTTTGGAGGGGGTGTCCGTGTCCCCCCCCCGCCTCCCCCGCGGCGAGGGGAAGGGGTGGCCTGGGTCGGGCGAGCTTGTTCCCCCGGCTTGGTGGCCGTCCCTGCCGGGGGGCAGCGCGGGGCTTTCCCGAGCTCGGTACAAAAGCCATGCGAGAGGAGTTTCGTTGCCCCAGAGGTGCGGCTAGCTGCTCTCCCTGGAGGAAGTGGCCGCCTGCTTCCTGGCAGCCTCCGGTATGGCTCCAGTGCGGCCAGCTTGGTTCAGATGCGAGCACAGGGGGCAAACAGGGAGGGCTTGTCGCAAGCACCCACCCCAGCCTTTGCTGCTGGCTCAGCAGCCCCGGCCTCGCTGAGGGTCTGGTGTAGCTGCAGCGCTTCCGTACCTGCTGGATACAGGCTTGTATGGAGGACAGGAGCTCACCTCCGTGTCCACCGGCAGCCTTCAGCCAGCAGAGCGCTTTCTGCCAAGCTTTGCAGGTTGCCTGATGGTTTCTCATCTCCTGTAGGAAATAGAATGATCATTTTGCCTCTTGGATGCTTGAGTCTTTCCTGATGATTTAGCTTGAAACACCAAAGTTTAGTTCTTCACAGAGAACCAGTAAAAGCAGCAAAAAAATATGGAGGTATGCTTGTTGAGTGTCTTGCTTGCCAGCCGCATTCCTGCAGGACATCCTAGGTAAAACTTGGCCTCGCTGGTTCTGAAGGTTAGTGTCTTCAACGTGAAGCTACCTTCAATGAGGTAGCCATAACTTACTAGGTTGGTAGTGTCCAGATTTGTTCTTCCCGACCAGAATAAGGAGGATAGCAAATGCAGCAAAGTAATGCAGTCCAAGTTTAGGAACTAGACTTAATTTCACAACTTTTCACTTTTCTTGGAGGAGGTTAGTATGAAACATCAGGTGTGCAGAGATAGCCAACTGTCCTCCGGTGGGAACAGTAAGTTTTTAACCTCTTTAGAAAATAAGTAACTTACCTTTCGACTCTGACTCTTCTGAAGAACAGAGGTAATGAGAAAGGAACCCTTTCGTAAAAAGCTTTGGTTTCTGTAAGTGAAAAGCACGTAGTGACTTTGAGTATTTTATTCTTGCCAGAAAGATACTGCTGTAGGAAACCCATGGAAAATCTGGTGTTTCCATGAGCCTCAGCAGGTCAGAATTCATATGGAAATTCATTTGATTGACCAAGGTTTTGACAGTCTTGAGAGTCTGGATTTTGGGTTGGTTTCTTGTGATTTCCTGCAGTAAGATCCTGTGGGTCAGTTATTTTACAAGTACAGTGTTCTTAAATAAGAGCAACTGTAAGTACCTGTCACCAGTCTGGACCTTGCTTGCTACAGCATTGTAAAGACTGGAGATCCTTGGTTTTCCTAGAGGTTTGCACAGCTGCTGGTATTTCTGTGTTTAAGTGCATGTGTGTATATTTCATTTTTCAGAAAAGCCTCACATTCAGAGTTTGCCCTGGTCCTCTCTGTGCTTGTGTAGTATTTTTAAGGCAAATGAGTTCGCTCTGCCTGTGCTTTGGGTTGGCTGACTGGGAGTCCATTTCAAACCAGAAACTGAGCAAGTACTGCATTAACAATATCCTACTGCAGAATTACTTGTTGAGGCAGCATTGCACCTCTGCAGCGTGTTTTCCACTGGGTAGAAACCGAGTGAGCTCGTATTTGACTGGAACATACTGTGGAGGTGCAGCCTAAGAGGACACTGAAAGAGTGATGCTTGCAGTTTTGATCCAGATGTTACTACATAGTCCCTTGTTCCCTTGCTCTCATCCTGAAAACATGGAGTAGAGAGAATGTCTTTAAATACACAATAAAATTGAGTGTTGGTTCATGGTGACCCTTTCAGTTGGTACCTTCCAAGCCTCCCCCTTTCCTTCCTTCCTTTCCTGCTGTCATGCTCTCTGGTTAAGAAGCAACTGGCGCACTGGAACGCTTGCCCTGTTCTCTGGGGTATATTCCAGATCAAGCATCCCACACTTGCTCTGCACTGTTTGTATTCCCTTATCAAAGGCAATTGGTGGTAACTTCACTATTGTTAATGACAAACACAACTTACTGTATTATCAAAGTTTAAATAAGATAGACATGTGTCTGGAGTGTGGCTAAAATAAAGCATAGCTTATTAGAAACTTTGTAAAACTTTCCTTGGTGCAGCTGCTTGGATAGAAAATGCTGTGAAGGTTGTTAGGGATGAGTTCAAAACATACATAACAATAGCTTCACTAAAAAGGAAAAAAAAGGGTAATTGATGTGTGCTGTTTCAAAGTGGCGATAAACAGACGTTTAACTATGATGCTACAGCCCAGAAGTTGTATTGTCTTATTCCTGGTCACCACTACATAACATTTTGATGACTGTCTTAGCAAGACCTTGATAAAATTCATTCGGTGTTTATATGAACGGATGGCACTGCAGAACTTTTCTGGTTACGATGACAAGCCAAGGCCATCCCATCCTGTGTGCTTCTGGGCCCAACAAATTATCTCCCTCAGCGTGGAGGGACAGTTTTCCCCTGCAGAAGGAGAACACAGAGTGATGTGCTACATAATGGCTACTAACAGTTGTTCTGGAGAAAATAATTCAGTCCATAAGGCAGGCCAATGCGTCTGGCTTAAGCTGCCTTCTATCAGGGAAAGATGGACTCACATTCTAACCAGGATTTGTAGCTCTGCATGGCTTCAGCAGAGGGGCTGGTGCAGGTCCTGGATGAGGCTGAGGGAGATGTATTTCAGTTGTTGATCTGGTGCAAAGTGAAGACTATGATGTGAAGGTCTGTTCCTGCAGGCTGACTGCCTTCTGTGTTCTCATTTGCAGGTTGCCTCTCCCTCCTGGTGACAGTGCAGGATACTGAGCGTTATACCACTTTATTTGCCACTGTTGTCCTCAAATGTGATTACAGCACCTCAGCTCAGCTGCAGGACGTGGTGGTGACCTGGCGCTTCAAATCCTTCTGCAAGGACCCCATCTTTGACTACTACTCAGTCTGTAAGTGTCTTGTCTTGTCAAGGAATACCTCTTCAAATGGAAAGGAAGGGGAAGGTGTTCTTACTGGGTAATACAGGCTTTTGACCTCTTCCTGCCCACAAACCAGGTCGGGTGGTCGTATTTCCCTGCGCTCCAAGAAAAAATAGGTCACATCTGTGATTTCCTTTGCAAAGTCAAGGCTTTACGATGTAATGTTATAGAAATCCCAGCCAAAGCAGCACATTTGTCCTCCTTGTCATCAACTCAGAGGAGAGAGGCTCAGCCATGTTTGACACGTCAGTCTTGGCAGCCCCATCTTAGGCTTCAACATGTTTGAAAACAAAGGCCCTGTAACAAGTGGACTTCATGATTCCACGGGGGATCCCATGGTTGGAGCTAGATATCTGTGACCAGGTGTTACTGATTTTAGGAAGTAGAAGAAACGTGCATTTTGGAGGGCAGCACGACTTCGAAGTAATAACATTTGGTACGGGTGGCAGCACTTCATGTGCAGACATTCTGGTGTGTGCAGCCTTAATTCAGGAGTGTCTAAAATGCTCTTAAGATAGTACGCAAACTGCATCCTGGTGTGCATCAAACACAGTATAACCAGCCATTCGAAAGAGGTGGTGATCCCACTAAATTTAGCAATAGTGAGGCCTCACCTTGAATATTGTACAAAGTTCTGGACCCCACAATTTAAAAAGGGTGTGCAGGTGCTTGAGTGCATCCAGAGGAGGGCAACAAAGCTGGTGAAAGAGCTGGAAGGCATGTCCTGTGAGGAGTGGCTGAGGACTTTGGGTTTGTCTAGTTTGGCAAAAAAGAAGTTGAGGGGCAACCTCATGCCTCTCTACAGCTTCCTGAGGAAGGGAAGTGGAGAGGGAGGTGCTGATCTCTTCTCCCTGGTATCCAGTGATAGGACACGTGGAAGTGGTTCAGAGCTGCACCAGGGGAGGTTCAGACTTGACATTAGGAAATACTTTACCGAGAGGGTGGTCAGACACTGGGACAGGCTTCCTAGAGAGGTGGTCGATGCCCCATGCCTGACAGTGTTTAAGAGGCATTTGGACAATGCCCTTAATAATATGCTTTAACTTTCGGTCAGCCATGAAGTGGTCAGGCAGTTGGACTTAGATGATCCTTGTAGGTCCCTTCCAACTGAAATATTCCATTCCATTCCATTCTCTATAAACCCTGCAGTATGTTTAAGATGGCCAGCCTTACCTTAACTGCACACTTAAGACTGAGCTTCAGGTGGGAAGCCTGGACCTGTTTGGTGTCTTGTTGCCCGAACTCCCCTATATGCAGTCTGGATGGGTTGGGTAGGCATGTTACGAAGCGCTCTACAGCCAAGTCCACAAGCAGGTGGGTCTGTGGCTCTGCTGATCCTAGCATATCGTGAGTGCTTTGAGCGCAGGCTTAAGCTAATAGCCCCCAACAGGGACAGAAAGCATGAAGGTCACTGTGTTTGCTTAGTTGGGTCTGCTCTTCCTGATTCATTGTAGATACAGCAATGGAGGAGCCTTTGACAAGTTTTGTCCTCTCCTGTCTCCACTGCAAGCCTGCTATAGACGATGCTGACTGTATCAGTCGTCTCCCCAAATCTCAGTTCCCAAATACCTTTCAATTCATTGTTAATTTATATTGCAAGTCTGTCATGAGAGTATTGCACAGAAATTGCCTCTAGTCCTCCATTAATTGTAGGTGTCTCTACACATAATCCTTAGCTGGAATCCGTTGATGGATTCTTCTCTGTCTTTATGAGCTCCACAACATCTAATGGGATACAGGAGGGAAAGGGAGACAATCCCTACAGCAGTTCATGTATGTCTGGAGATTTTGTTTGGAAAATAATCCCACTTTTGTTTTAGTTCTGGTACTCCTGGGAGTTTTATGACTTTTTTTCCTTACAGTTTATCTTCATACTGGGAGCTACCCTCCAGCCTACCACCATTAGCTTCTTTCTACTGTTGTTCTTTCAGTTGTGAGTACAGGAGTCATCTCCTCTGCAGCTCCTACATTCTCAAAATTTCTGCCATTCCTGTGGCTCTACCTCTGTTTGCTTTTGAGTACTCCAAATCAACTTGTCTTTGCTGGTTTGAAGCCATGCTTTGTATTACTAAACCAAAGCAAATGCACACATGCATTCAAGGCTTTCTCTCCTGCTCACGGGGTGATAGAAATTGGTTCTTTGAAATAACTTTTGGCATCCTATTGGATGATGTGTATTTGTAGCATACCAGGCTGGTTTAGCTCTTGGCCAGGACCCATCTGACGACTGCAACGACAGCCAGCGAAAAGTGCGCATTGTCATCCAGAAATATGGGCAGAAGGAGCCTGTGCTGGGTATTGACTACCAACAACGAAAGATCACCATTCAGAACCGTAAGTGACTTGACCCCCCAGGCAGGCAGTGAACTCAGTAACTATCCTATATCTGTGCCTACTGTGTGAAAAGAAGCAGAAACATAGCTAATGTCATCTGTAGCTTACATATTCTGTGAGATGGCAAGGGAATAAGAGCTCTGAAGGGCCCTGGCCCCAGCTGGCCTGAGGGTGTTGGAGGCATTACAAGCTAAGGGTGAGCTGAAGATGCCTGAGCATGTTGCTGAAGAGCACAACAGTAAGCTGAGGAGCCCAGAGGCTAGAAAACAGTTCTTTCTTCTAAGTACTGCATAATTGTCCCGGTATATAATATGCTCCCTGCTTTCCCTGAAGCAATATATGTCGCTCCTGCCAGAATAGTTATTGGGATGGCTGGCCTGATGGGGACAGTGGTCTGTGTTCCAAAACCAGTAGGATTGGCAGTTGGCAGCAGCCAGTATCTGTTAACATGCGTCACCCAGCAGCATGCTGATTATTTCACTCCACACAGAACTAGTCCCACTTCTGGGTAGCATTGCCTTCTAGCAAAACAAAGAAAAAAGGGACTGGCAGTTAATGCTGTTTACAGGAGTTCTCAGTGGACTCCAATGGGATTGTTTGACAGTGATGGCTACGCTTGGGAAGAGGGGAGATGCAGTACTGTGTGTCACATGCAGGCAGAGGGCCCTCTTAGAGTGGGGCCTGAAGGTAGTGTCTGTCAGTCCCAAATAACCCACTGACCTTTCAGTCCTTCTCCCACAGGGGCAGACCTTGTCATCAGTGAGGTCATGTGGTGGGACCATGGCGTGTACTACTGCACTGTGGAAGCACCAGGAGATACCTCAGGTGATGCGGACAAAGAAGTTAAGCTGATTGTTCTCCGTAAGTGCCTGTAGTTTGTTGCCTGGGTGGTAGATATCTCCTCCTGTTCTCTTCCCTGTGCCAACACGTCTCCAGCAGTGGAGAGGTGCTCAGTGACTTACTATGCCCAGGTCCACCAGGATCTTCTTTCTCTCTCTGTTTTTCCCATAGACTGGCTCACAGTACTCCTTATTGTTCTCGGTGGCCTCCTCCTCCTTCTGTTGATTGGAGTATGCTGGTGCCAGTGCTGCCCCCAGTATTGCTGCTGTCACATCCCATGTGTCTGCTGCCCAACCCGGTGCTGCTGTAATGAGGAAGGTGAGGTTCAAGCAAATGTGCGTACATTCATGGCTTCTGTCAAGACAAAAGCTTGACTGGGAGCTTCCTGAGCTACACTTTCTCCCTCCGATTCAGTGTCTGTATAGACTGAGACATTTCTTTGACCAATGTGACCTCCTTGACCAGCTTATCCAAGCTTAGAGGAGGAGAGCTAGGATACATGGAGCCCATCTTGCTCCTGTGTCCTACTTTCAGAACTTCCTCCTCACTCACACCTTGCAACCAACTTTTCTCATGTCATCCAGGGCACAATCCCTTGCATGAGTAGCTCAGGACTTTTCTTCCCTGTCTTGTGGTTCGTATGTGTGTGTGTGTGAGAAAGGCAAGCAAATGCTTTGGTACTACTCTCCAAACTGGCCTAACCTTCAAGTGTGTTGCTCTGGGAGGTAATTATGTAAAAATCGGAATTTTCTCTCTTCGTATTATTTTCAGAGCTGCTCCTTCCACAAGAAAAAGGTTTTGTTTGTTTTTCTTTGGGGAAGGAAGTGAGGAGAAAGAGAAGAGAAACATGGTCTCTCTTGGTGGTCAACCATGCAAATGCATTCTGAGGTTCTGAGGGTCAAGAGAAACTTTGTTGTGTGTTGTTTTTAGCAGTAATGAAGATTCTGCAGCCAGACCCTGTTCTCTTAATAAGGCCACCATTTGAGTTTTAGCTGCTAAAGTCATACAACCTCAGTGTTCCTGTAACTGGAACTTAGTAGCAACACAAGGTGGACTAGGTCCCCTGCAGCTTACACAATCTGACAGAAACAAAACGTAATGAATACATTTATTTATCACTGAATCACAAGATTCTTCCCCAGATGCTGCAAAGAGAGGATTTATGAACAAGGAGTTGTTGTTTCTGGTTTCCCTTTACCTACAAAAGAGCTATTTGGTTTACCCACAAAAGAGCTATTTGGTACCTCGGGTGTCAGTAAGTTGTGCGAGTTTTAAATTTAAGCTTAATTTGCTTAGCCCTTGCAAAGAGTGAACAGAGCATCCCTCTTACTGTTAAAAACAAAACACTTTCTGGGGGCTTTACAGGCTGTCAAATAAAATGCATGGTGTTGAGGAGGCAATGGAAATTTGGCAGAAAAATTAGTTTCCATGAAGGGAGAGAGAGGTGATGGAGATGAAAGACTCACACCTTCAGGCTTCCTAGTTCTCGTCAAAAAAGGGATTCAGAATATGTGTGAGCTCATTTTTGTTTTTCTGTGCTGTAGGAGATGATGGCACACTCCAGACTGCTGCTGTTGTCTTTCCTGCCTCCTGTTGATGATAGGTAGGGGGAATTTTTGCAAGATTGCCAAAACCTCTCCCTGCTCATGAGAGAAAGTACAGACAAGTCCAGCCTCCTTGACTAGCTGCTGCATTCTGTGGCTGTAATTTCCATCCCAGCTGCTTGCCCTTCTTATCCCCTTTGCAAGGGATCCTTGTGCCTGCTCCCCTCCTCTAGTGCACCTTCTCTTAATTTCATCCTACCTTACTTCTTTGCACTCCAATAAATGAATTGGAGGCCTTAAAAACCACAAGATAGATACAGGGGGCATCGTCAGAAACAGTCCTGAGGAATAACAGTTCCATATGGCTGAAGAGAAGGCAGAAATCCTCCACGGTCTTAGGAGTTGAAGTGCGAGCCGAGTACTGGTGATTTTTTCCCAATTATTGGCCACTAGAGGGTAGCATAGATCTGCTGAACAGTCATAGATGCCATTGAGGCAAGGTAATTCTGGGTGTTTTAAGTCAGGTCATTAACTAACATGATTTTGAACCTAGCAATAAAAGAAGTGCATTGTTGAGTAATTCAGAATTGGTGTACAGAAATATTAAACATGCCCCAGCAGCAAGCCAATTACATTCCCCATGGAAAGCTCTGAAAAAAGCCTACCAGGATAAATAAACATATGACTTCCTTCTGTTCCTATTAGTTCCTTTTCTACTGTGGACTTCTTCCACTAATGAATTGGTGCAAAATAGGATATACTTGCACCTGGGTCTGACTAGGTTGGGATATTATTTTTTTTTATAATTGGATAATTGGCCCAGCAGCTGGAAAGTCTGTCAAAGGTGAAGAACAACCTTTCTCAGCAGAGAGTAAGTGGAGGAAACAACATGAAATTCTGCCAAATTTTTATAGCAGGTATGAGTTTTGGAATAAGGGTGAATCTGACCCTCCTCAGATAAATATGTTCACTTTAAAAAGGGATCTGTACATTTATTTCCATTTTTCAGGTGGGGAACCAGTGTGTATGTTGGGTTCAAAATGGAGGGCAAAGTATCTGGGGAAGGAATAGAGGAGGAAGGTGGTGAAGGAAGTCCAAGGATAATTCTCATTTGTTCAGCTGCAGGGAGAGATCAGAGAATTCACACCCTCAGTAGGTATGCCCAAAGCTGCTGAGCCTTTCACTCCTCAGGCAAAGACTGTGGTCAAAACTCAGGGACATGCACTCAGCAGGTTCTTGGACATTCTCAAGGGGATAACTGGAGGAATGGAAGAGGAAGAGATAAGGCCTTTTCCTTCTTTTTATCCTTTTTCATTTTCCCCTTTCTCTCTTCCTCTAAGTTTGAAACATAAACTGGAGGAGAATTCCTTGAGAAAAAAATTAAGGAAGCAAGTTTGACATAAAATGCTTGAAAGTCACTACCTCTGGCCACACAGCTTTGAAGGAAAATCAGAGTATCAGGATTAAAACCCCTGAAGTTTCCAGCTTTGTAGTTCACTCTGGTTGGAGCCAGGCTGGGGAGAAGAAGGGAGTCTGGTGTGGAATGAAGTGGAACTGCATGAACTGTGGGGATAGGGAAGGATGTGTTGAGAGGCATGGTCAGTCCCTGTTTTGCTGCAGGTGGTGCTCTGTATAAATTCAGTGAAACAGCTATAGGAGAACATGTTTTAATAACTGGAGTGCTACCGAAAATGGAGAGCTGAGTCCCAAAGAGCATGCAGTCTAAATGCTGCCTGCTGGAGATGAGCCCAGGGGACAGAATTAATTGGAGCTTAGCTGTGGCCTGGTTTCTTAAAGAAGCAAAGCTTATGCAGTCAACCTGTCTGTCTATCCCCTATCTCTTTCCCTCCAATAGCTTTTAATTTCATCAGACAACTTCAGTCAGATGTATCAGAGGGGTCAAAGTCTCCAAGGCAATTATGTTCCTATCTGTCTCCTGAACTGTATAGCCAGGAATGTTCTGTTCATGCCTGACCAGAGAAGATGCTGCAGTAAAAGCCTGCCACTTCTGAAACTCCAGAGAAACCATGTAAGAGGAACTCTGGAAAGGCCCTGTTGCAGAAAAGCTTCACCCAGTAATGACAAACCATGCAGTGTCAGGCTTTATAAGGTCTGGGGCTTGCAAAATTTACTTGCTTGTAAACTTCAGTTTTGATTGTCTGTGATAGAAGCAGCAAGTTTCCGTAAGACGCTTTCAGGTACTTCCGAAAAAAGAAGCAGCAATGAGCAGTGGTTTTGAAGACAGAGATGGTGAGGTTGTCTCTGTAGAGGTGGTAAGATGGAAGCATTGAAAAAAGTGAAGTGGAATTGGAGCCTGGCCCCATGAATGAGGGGTCTGGAATTAGCAGTGGTGGAAAAATAGTGAGGGGGATAAATTTCCATTGAGTTTGCTCTTTTGGCACACTGGACATTGCTGCTGAGGACAGGAACTTCAGTTTGTTCACCAGTTTGACCACACTGTTCTAAGAGATGTAATTTTAGCAGTCATGCTGAGGTAAATTACAGAGAGAGAGACAACAAGAGTGGTTGAAGGACTAGAAAGTGAGAAGCTGGACAGTGTATCTCTGAGTGCCTTGTTTGTGGAACAGAGAGGAAATGATGGATTATGGTGTGGAAAATATGATCTGGACGGAGCCTACATGAAGGTGGCAAAAAAAGGTCTCGTTTAGCTGTAAATCAAAGCCAAAACAGGAAAGGACCAATGATGAGCTGAAAGAGTTTTAAAGTGAGAAAACAGTGTAGTATGTCTTGCTGTATGAAACATTATTTCCCCCCTTTCTGCAACTGTACTCATAATGACAGGGCAGGTAGAAGTCTTGCATTTGGTCACGTGTTGTGTACTTAATCGTAGTGCCATTTGTTTCCTGTTGCTGGAACTGTACCCTGAATGTCAGGCAGTAACCCTTTTCTTCTGTTTGAGGAATCTTTTTGAAGCTGTACAACTTCATATTGGAATTTCCTGTGCTCTGTTTTATTTTCGTCACAGGGTGGAGACAGCTTTTCATTCTGTGAACTCCCTATATCTGATCACATCCCAAGGCTACAGTCTATCAAGTAAAATGGTATGTGGTCTGCAAGCTGTGCTTCCCAGAATAGATGCTGTAAGTTTTCTTCTTCTTTTACAGTACTGGCACGGCATCGGTTCATGAAGCAGGCTCAGGCACTTGCACCTTGGATGTCACCCAACATGTTCTATGGAGGTGGCGACAGGAACTCACAACTTTCTTCTTACCAGCTGAACCCTCTACTGCAAAAAGGTGAGACCATGAGCATCATTTCAGAGGGAAATCAGAAAGAGAGACAGGTAAGCTCAGGGAGGTTCAGCAGTGAGGCTTTAGCAGCTCGGCTGCATCTACAGTGTACTATAGACTTGCCTGGGTGGATAAATACAGTCTATCCATCTTAAGTGCCTTGTTAGGCTCCATGCTGGGTGAAGCAGTTTAATGCTAACTGAGGTATATCTGTGCTACACCCCAGCAACTGCAGGGTAAATATACCCAGCTTATCTTGCTTCATGTGGTAGAGGAGGGTACTGTCTCTTTGTTCTGCTGTGTTGGTCACGGTCAACTCCTTATAGCCAAAATTGACAGGACCAATGAGTTGCAATTTGTTTTGAGTTCTTATCAAATATCTAGTCTTCAAATGATTAAGGGCAAACTGCCTTCTGTGCCATAGATCTAGCCTGCATGCAGCAAGAAATTAAGGACTCCTAATGGACGAGGAAGAATTTTCCAGTTGTTCTGCCCCAAAATTGTTTGTATTAGTGATATTTATTTGTAACTTTATTGGGGGAGGGAAGATGAAGTTTCTGAAGTCCTAGAGAAATAATAAAATAACTTATTACCAGTAATGTTATTTAATTGCCCAAGGAAAATAGGGGAATTCAACATAATAACTTCTCAAATAAATATAGCATATTTTTCAGCTGATAATTAGCTTTTCATCACTATATGGCAGTCACAGATTTACTGTGTGTCTGATGAGTCTTTAACTGTTGTTTGAAGAAATTGTTTGCAAACATCTTAAATGCTAGATTCATACACTTTTTTAGCCCACTAGTTAATTCTACAGGTCTCATTTTTCCTAGCCAGAGCACAACTTTTCCTTAGGAAGAGCTGGTGACTGAGCCACCATGATTTAAGACAGAATATACTGAGTCTTCTCAGGGAAATCTGTGTGCATGCTGGCAGAAAATGGGCAAGTAAGTTCCTCAGGCAGTATCTTAGCCTGTGTTTTCACAGTGCTTGAATCTCCTGTGCTTAAGTTTCCTTTAAATTTATTTCAGGTCAGCTTTTTAGAGGTGTTGGCTAGGAGGGACCTCTAAGGTCATCTAGTCCTACCTCTTGCTCAAAGCAGGACTGTCACCAACCTCAGTCACATTAGCTGTAGCTTTGTCCAGCCAAATCTTGGAAATCTGTAAGGATGGAGATTCCATGACTTCTTTGGGCAGCTGTTCCAGAGCTGGACCAGTCTCCTAGCAAAGAAACTTCTCCATTTGCTTCTTATATCTATACATACGTGTGTGTGTGTGTGTGTGTGTGTGCGCGCGCGTGTGTACATATATATAAAAATTTATTTTTCTTTTGCAGTATTGCTTCATACTTCTTCCAGTTCAAAGAGATGTAACAGGAAACACTATGAAATTTCTCTGATTTTTTTTAAAATAAAATTTGGTATCAATGCTGTAGGAAAAAAATGTTCCTCTCTTTAAATACATAAACTGTATTTCCAGGTGTGCTGGATGACTTTGAATTCTTACCTCTCTGCTGTGCAAAACACAAATCATGCTGCAACTTTGCTTACTTGCTTACTAAAAAATACTTACTAAAAAAACTTACTAAAAAATAGTAAAACTTACTAAATAATACTACTTTTTTAAAAATTACTACTCTTTGCACCTTACCTCGTGTGGCCTGGATGTGCTGGTTGTGGTGGTTGAGGCTCGTGCAGCTCTTGTAGTGAGGAGGAGCAGGAGAAGAAAGGTTCCAAAGGGACTCCACCAGGATCATTAGTGCAGAAGGGCTCTCTCTTTATTCTTTCTCCTTGACTTGCTGCATCTCCTGTGCTTTTATCCTTAGATGTGTCTCTGCAGAACAGTCTTCCACTTGTGCAGCCCCAAGCTCAGCTTTCCCCTAACAAGGGTGTTTTGGACTATCTGGAATCTGAAATCCAAAATCTTAACATGCCACAGCTCCAGCCACCCTCCCACCAGCGGCAGGCTGCACAACCCAGCTTGCTGTCATCTCTGGGCTCCGAGATCGTGTCACCTCCTCTTGCTAATCATGTCTCCTCCATGCATGGGAGCAGCAACTCCTCACGGCCACAGAGAGCTGCCCGCACCCCCAGATACTGGGACTCTGCAGCCGAGGAAAGGAGGGAAAACCGGAGGTGGCCCTTGCCTTCCAGTGAGGATTCTCATTCTAGCTACAGTCGGGACAGGCAGCGAGAGGACCATTCTCAGAGGCAGAGGACAGGCGGCTACAATGGGAGGCCCCAGAACTCCAGACGGGATGTGTCACCCCCACGCCAGGCTGAGAGGGGCAAGAGCAGTAGCAGCAGCTGCAGTTTCTACCCAGAGGAGGCCAAGGAGCGCTCCAGCCACCATCGTGACTGGAGACAGGAGCCCGCAGGAAGGCGAGACTACCAGCACCATACCAGCAGGAGCAATAACTCAGGTCAGCGGCGGCACAGCTACTCTCCCCCTTCTCGCCGGGGGTCATGTAGCTCCTCAGAAGAGCAAGTCCGTCTCCCAGCGACAAACCGCAGGCGGCGGCACCGGTCTCGGGAATGGCCGGAAGATAAACCCCCCAGTTACCGCTCGTTAGAAATCATCCCAGGTCAGGAGAAGAAGCAAAAAGGCAGCGTGGGGCCACGATCGGTGAGTCAGCTGCCTTTTTGCTTTCCCATCCAAGGCAAGAGGTGGGTTTTGGGGAGTGAGAGTGAATGTTTGTTACTTTCTGCAGCCTGTTGTCTTTCAAATGGAGGGCAAGGAGCACTGGGTGCCCTGTGCAGCTTGGCTATGAAAAGGCTGCTGAGTTCCCTGCCTTCAGACATGTTGCATGTCTATAGTGAGTTCAGGGGCAAAGTGAGCAGTCAAACAAAGCAGGTCCCCTATCACATCCCACACCAGGTGACATATTATACCCTCTCACTCCTGGCACTGACTGGGGAGAAAGCACTTCCAGAGTGTAGGCAGCAGTACTGGCTAACCCTCTGCAACCCTCTCCTGTGTTGGTTTACTTCTGATTTCTTTTAACATGTGCACAGTTCTCCTATTATCATTCTCCAACATTTACTTTTTATAGTATCTTGGTGATATTTTTAAGATTGCTCATATGGGAAAGCATTCAGGTAAGATGCCTAAAACTATATGAAATGGGCTTTAAGAGCATGGGTGGCTATAGTGGTGAGAAATGTGTGGTCCTCCAGGCCGGGTGGAAGAGGATGGCTCGCTTGTTGGGACTTCTGAGAATGGAATGTGCATTGTATGGGCAGTGAACAGCTATTGGGCACAGCTCGTCTTGTCAGTTTACACTGGGACTAGATTTCAGGTAGCAACCTAAGTGTGAAAATCTTCACATCTAATTGCTAGTCTCCGAGCTAGACAGCATATTCCCCTTAAAAAATGAAGTTTTTCTAAAATAAAAAAAATGTTAAGTGTCCCTTACCACATACCAGGTGGGAATCTTCCCAAAGGGCCATATTTTGCACATTATCATTTTCCCTTCTAAGTTTTGGAAGAAAGTGCTATTCTAGTTCCAGCTGGGATGTATGTATGTGTGAATGGTTTCATTATGGTGTTCAGAGCAGGAAGGAAGACACAAGATTTTCATTCATCTTTCCTTGTTCCTGAATCTTCTATTTTCTCTTGCAGGACAGAGGAAGTTCCCACAGTGCAAGAAGCATAGTCATTTAATGCCAGTACTGAAAGAACTAAGAATCCCACTGGACTCCTCTTAGCTTTTCTGCTATGTAGGTTGGGATGGCTGCTTTTAATCAAACAGGCAACCAGCAAAAAAATAGATGAAGCAGCTTCCCCTTGGACTTACAACTCTGAAGAATCTATCTCTAGTCCCCTGAAAGCAATATATAACCCATTTTTATTTTTGCTGTGATTTGGAAACTTAGGTTTGCAATGGGCTGTGGTCCGTTGAAAACATTCTATTGGAAACAGCAGATTGTTTCAGCAAATGGTATATTCCCAATCCTTAAAGAGCGATATCAGTTGTCTTTGTTAGGTGCCCTGGCACTGCAAGGAGCCTGGTCTGTAGAATACCGGTTCTTCGCACACCAGTTACTGAATAAGGGCTGTAGTGATCACAGAGCTGTAAAGTCACAGGATGGTAGAATAATTTAGGTTGGAAGAGGCCTCTGGAGGTCATCTGATCCGGTCCCCTGGGAGTTTGGTGTGGGGAGGCATGGCATCTCCTTTGTAAGGCCCACTGTTGGGCTTCAGAATGTGTAATGTTTGCTGCTTCTGCCTGGCTGCTCTGCATAGCTGGGGCAGTTGCTTCCTTTTGTCCCCAGGAAGCCTCTCTCCCAAACAGAAGGATCATAATGTTGGAAGGATGTTTGACTGCCCTAAGAAGGGCTCACTAGCACATCTGCAAATTGCCAGCTTGTCTGCCCTATACTGACTGAAACAACCTGCCCTTCTTTAAGCTTAGACCTTAGTGCCTTAAAAAATAGTTCTAGTTTTTAACTCAGACTTGAATTTATTTGTAAACTTGAAGGGCTAAATTTACCAAGGTTTGGCCATCCCTACAGGGACTGAGCAAGGTATGACTACTGTCCCTCACACCATGGACCAGAACTTCCTTCAACTCTAGGAAGCGTGGCCTTGGCGGATATATCTTTCCTAAGCCGTGTACGCTTTTTCATGCATTTTATATTCTCCCTTTGCTCTCTGTGCCATGTATCATATACATGGGGTGGGACAACAGGTTCTGAAGAAGTCTTGCAGTCACTATTTTACTATTGTCCTTGATCTTTACCCTGACACTTACCAACTCTGAATGTGTCGTGCATCTGATCTGTAGCTAGATTGCAGGGTTTTCTCATCTCTCACCTTGCAGCTAGGACACAGAATTTCTCTGTGCTCTGAAGCCAGTTGCAAAGGAGGAAAACTTGCCATTTCTCCTTGGTCTGGTTCATCTACTGTTTTCATTTAAAATGTGCTGGAAAAAAGAGGTTCTCTGGATGCTGGATGCTTCCATGGGAAGATAGCTTGCCAAAGACACTTCTTGGATTCAAGAGACTCAACTGTTGGCAAGGAGCTTTTGAAGCATCTTGTGAATTATTTTGTAACCCAGAGGCACTAGAGATTTGCCAGTTTCAATGACTGTATTGCCTAGCTTATTTCCCAGCCAGTGCCACACAGGACACTTGCTACTATTTGTTCTTTAATGTCCTAATTACTGATGTCCTTATGCTTTCCCTTGGAAGACTGACTTGGAGGGGCTTTCAATTTGCCCACCTCCTTCTTTTCTTTTCTTTGGACAATGATGGGATAGCAAATGCTTCTAGCTGGATATCTGATGCAGTTGCTGGTTGACCAAAGGCTACTACAGAGAGTGCTCATCTTCCTGCAGTTCCTTGGCTGATGGTGCTTATGTCTAATTCCTGTGTATGGAGATAAAGCAAGAGGACCCACTGGCTTCTCTGGTTGACTTCAGAACCAAATGCCTACTTTTTGAAGACACAAGGGCTCTTCACCAGCAGTTGATGGCTAGCACAAAAAAGAGATAAAAGTGCTAAAAGACTAACTCCAAAGTCAGGAGGGCTCTATTAAGTGTAGTCCTTGTCTCTATTAGACAAAAACGGTGAATAATGTGAGCTGACCCATGAGTTATATCTGATATATATAGGGAATTAAGTGTGTTCACAGAACTTGCAAAGCCAATATCGCTCTTGAATCTAGTTCTCAGCCACTGGCTGTGAATAATTTTTATTCTTATTTAATGATATGCTGAGGATTTTATGCACCCCCTCTTCTATGATAGGCTAGTATTTCTATTAGTTCAGAGGAGTTTATGGTGACTGCAATGACAGAAAATAATATGGGGCTCCTTCTTTGAAAACTAGGATCCTGTTTTGACTTTAGCATTGCCCTCTGGTGACTTTTAGCAGATACCCAGGGCCCTGCAGGTTCTACCCTCGGAGGCTGAATTGGTGGTTTGGAATTTGACTCACTCCTCATGCTTCCAGTAGGTCCATGCATCGTGCAGGACAACTTCTTCCTATCATCTCAACCCAGCCCATATGTCCAGGTTTCAGGGAACGGCTGCTCCTTTCTCTGTCAAGAATAGAGGCTATTCAGACATCAGATGAGATCCCAAGATGGTAGCATGGGAAAGAATTCCCTTTCCTTCGCATTCAAGTGTGTATAAGCCAACATCTGTCCAGCAAGTTTTCCCAAGAGTAAGAAACCCCTCACAAAGCAAGAAAACCCAGTTGACTCTGTGTGATAGTAGCAGCTGTTGAAGCTTGCTGCTGTAGTATGCGCACGCTAACTGCAGAGGCTGTGCTTTTTTATCTAAATCCTGTGAAGGAGCCTTCCAGCTTTATTTGTTACTGTAGTCCCCACAATTGAGCTAGGGTGACTAATTGTAGATTGTGTGAACACAATTTGTGCTGTGTGAAGTCTGAAGAGTTTTATCTTTATCATACTTGAGTTCCTCTTCAGTCACTTTGTTCATATTTACAGAAACATTAAACAAAACTCTTCAGGGAAAATTGATTGTATCTCGGTCTTAATTCTGTAACTTCTTAAATCATGACAGAAGTAGATTATGATATCCAGCAGGGAAGCAGAAATGGTACCAGGTTTACTGGCACTGACCACTGCAGTTCATAAAACACCAATTGGTGGGCTGTGAAATAATGACAAAGGAAATCTATATATGCATGCTTTACGACTGCAAGCAAACAGAAAAGTGGGAAGGAAATAGGCTCTGCTTTGAATGCATATTTCTATATTTAATTGGCTAGAAATTGGCAAGAAAGCCATTGTGACAGCACTACACAATACTATGCGGACTCTTTTTTTCCAGTAAGATTACAGGGTCTTTGACTTTTTAAAAGAGAGAGGGAATTGAGCAGCTCAAATACCGCACACTGAAAGAAATAACAGTAGGAAATAGCCTAACCTCATTCTTTCTAAGCTACAGTTTATTCATGCTTAATTTTTCAGCCATTCCAAAGAGCTGATGTTTATATGTGAGCCCATTTGTGATGAAAGAAGTTGAATGTTTCATATATGGGATTTACTCCTGCTATACTAGACTTCTGTTCTTTCTGTCATGCAGTTGAAGGAATATACCTTACCCCCAAGAATTAATTTTCTGTCTCAGATAAAGTGCCTTGATAGCCACTGGAGTTACCCTAATTTAAAACAATAATGTAATGAGTGACCATGCCACATTGGGTAGATAAGGATGCCTGTGCTACTCCTGCCAGCTGCTTTCCACCTCCAACCAGAGATTCATAAGAGAGATAAAAAATCATGTAATTTTTCTTTGATTAAGAAAGGACTTGCGATATCTGGCTTTCTTGCTTATTTGCAGAGCGCCCTGCCATTCCAGAATGCCATTCCAGGAATGGAGGGCAAGAGCTGCTTCTTGTGCAATCATTGATCTGGTCTTGGCAAGTGCCTGTTTGGCAGTAGAAAGTGCTGAAACGCCCAGTTGCTATCTCTGGGATTGTATTCATGATAGCACTAGCTAAAGTTAGGCAAACTTCAGGGTGGGAGAAGTTACCTTGTGTGATAACAACCACAATGCAAAGCTGTTCAGCAGTACGTATTACTACATAGGGTAGCCAAGTCCCCTCTGTGTAACTACCTCCAGCAGCACATCAGTTTAAAACACCCACTTAATGTGGTTAGAGCCTTCCGTTTGTCGACCTGACATAGGAGAGGGATGACACTTGAGGTTATATTAAATTAACCCCCACAAGTAATGACTGCTTGTTCCTATTTCTGCTAAGTTTAATGCCTATAATGTGCCTTCTGCTGGTCTTCTGAATATTATTCCAACTGTAAAAGCAGATGGTAAATGTGTAGATTCTCTTCAATGACTGTCAAATGTATAATTAAAATATAAGAGAATTTTCAACCAGTTGCTCTTGTGTGTTCTTCCTAGACCATAAATTGCTTTTTAGTGTTTGTGCTAGAAGTGGAACTGAAAATTCTCTGTTCTGGCTTCTGGAATTAACCTTCTTATACATTAGTAAAAATTTTCTGTTGTTATTTTTTGGACAAAAATGCAAAATGGTTTGCTTGTATGGGAGATTTTGTTGTTGTTGTTGTTGTTCTTATTTTGGGAGACTTTTTTCTTTATTTTTCTAAGAAAGAAGATAATTTGATTAAATACTCCCCCAGAGAGTGGAGAAATGTCTGGGAAACCATTGGCAGCCCTCTTTAATGACGTGACCCACCGTAGCAATTGCTGACTTGGCTGCCGTGTCCGTAAAACAAGAACACTTACTGTTTGGTTCTAAAGTACTTTGAGCTCCGTGAGAAAAGTCTTCTAGAAATTGTGTTTGGTTGATAAATGAAGATACTGGTTGAGCTTTTCACACTTTCCACATGTGACAGTCACCTAATAAATAAGGAGCTGACATAAGAATGGAGGTCTGTTCGGTCTCACACAGAAGGCTTAATTTATGCCTTATGTCCTCCCCATTCCCTTTAGCTAACACCCTTTGTAGCTCAGTGTTGCAGCCTTTCTGTCTCTTCCCCCTACTGCTCAGCGGTTGTGTGTGCCAAATACAGATGGTTGGCCTGACTGAAGACCCAACAGGCACTTGGAACTTGACCTATGGGAAAACACACCCTACAGCGGCAATGCAGCCACTTTCTAACTGGGACCAAGTCCCTAGGGAGCCTGGGGAGAAGATATCATAGAATCATAGAATGGTTTGGGTTGGAAAGGACCTTTAAAGATCATCTCATCTACCCTGCCCCTGCCCTGAGCAGGGACATCTTTCACTAGATCAAGTTGCTCAAAGCCCCATTCAACCCGCCCGTCAACACTTCCAACGATAGGGTGTCTACTCTTCTCTGGGCAACCTGTTCCAGTGTCTCACCACCCGCATCGTGAAGAATTCTTCCTTATATCCAATCTAAATCTGTCCTCTTTCAGTTTAAAATTGTTTACCCTTGTCCTGTCACTACAGGCCTTGGTAAAAAGTCTTTGTCTTCCTCATCAGCCCCCTTCAAGTACTGAAAGGCTGCAATATGGTCTCCCTGGAGCCTTCTCCCCTCCAGGCTGAACAATCCCAATTCTTCCAGCCTTTCTTCATAGGAGAGGTGTTCTAGCCCTTTGATCATTTTTCATGGCTCTCTGGACCTGCTGTAACAGGTCGATGTCTTTCTTGGGCTGGGGGCTCCGGAGCTGGATGTTTCCCCTGGGTAAGTTTTGACAGCTGGCTCAGATGTATGCCCATCTTGTCAGCCTGTGCAAAAAGACTTGGGGATGAGGAAAGAACAAATGTGAGGGGTGCACGCTTATCCTTGTGCACAATTTGGTTAATGCGTTTGTTGGAAATGGAGGACAAAATATCAATAGGCATAACAGCTGCAAGTTCATTCCAACTGTCAGAGCAGTGAGGTCATGGCACAGGCCTTCTCACAGGAACCAGGGGAGCGAAATTCAGCCCAGCTCTAGCTGCTGTTAATGTGGAATCCGGTCAACTTATGAAAGGGGCCTCTATGACATGGTTGTCTGCAAAGGTATGGGACTCAGTGACCCAGGAGCTGCCTTCCACGTCTCTTAGGCTCAGGTCAGACTGACCCTCCATTACCAAATCTCGGTAACAGGTCCAGAGTCCTCCACAGCTTCTTGCCTGTCCCACTGAGCTGGATGTGCTTGCAAAAGAGCAAATGGGGAAACAAAGAAGGACCTTTGACCCCTTGCTATTGCTATATTAGCTCTGCATAAATGCCGCTGTCTCAGATGAGCATCTACCTCAGCTTCAGCCTGAGAAAGAGAGAGACAGCAGGACAGGTAAGAGCTGAACTCCCTGTTCTGGGTGGTATGGACTTTGTGACTGGTGTATCTAGGACACAGCTAAGTGAGTGGAAGTGGTCTTCTGTTTTGCCCCATTTCTTACTGCAAGCCAAAATGTGAGCTCCTCTCACACTCCATAGCCAGGAATACTGCTGAAATGGAGGAGGCTGGGAGTGCTTGAGGTGACCTGGATTGAAGCTGAGTTATGGATGCTCCATAAGACACTCATAGGAGGGTCAAGCCCATGGTAGGGATTGTAGAGTTTCAGTCTTGGAAGACACATAAGCTTTTCCCAGCTGCTGTCACCACAGAGACTACAGGCTCTAAAGCAGTTAAGATCACCTCTATGCTCTTGGGAAGCAAATTCATACCTTCTGTCTACAGAGGGAGAAACTGCCTCTAGGATTAAAGATCAAGGTAGAGTGGTAACAGAGCAACTGCTGCTGGTCAGCAAATGTCTAGTTGAACGGAGTGGTAGCTTTTGGAGCTAACCTGTGCACAGAAAGAAATAAAAATAGATGGAAATTTCCTTACTGTGGGACAAGAAGGAATATTGTAGCTACCTGGCACAGGACTTAGCAAAGTATTCACATGTAATAGACATGCAGTCTTTTTTGCCATTGCAATTCCTAACACTGCAATGTCGTCTTCTTGATGCTCTGAGTGATGCAGCCCTCTAATTCAAGGCATAAATCAATTTTAACTTCTAAACACCTTTTTAAGTGCAGTGTGTTTGAAAATCTTGTTTAGATGTAATATCATCTTTTCAATGTACCAAGTACCACATTTTTCAGAGTTCCTCCAATTCTGACATTTTGAATAGACAAAATAAAGGCAGTTGGATGAAGCTAAGGTTTGCACTTACTCCCTTTTCAGAACTTGTTCTGCCTGGGCTACTATCTGCTTCATTAATCCCACTGTGGAAAAGGCAAGAGAACCTAGTCGGGTAGTTGGGTCTTTCCTCAACTAGAGTAAGGCAAAATACTCAAGATCATCGTGTCACTAAGGTGATCAATGTATGTGATGCACTCACCAGCACAATGTTCTTTAGAGCAATTTACCAAAAAAAATCAAACAAAAAACCCCCACATTATGTATTTTTCAGTTGTACTTATGTGTGGAGGAAACCTATTCTGACCTCTGCCAGTTGTAGTGGTTCACTCATGTGCTGAAACAAGGAATTTTAGCTCTCGTATAAAAGTAGCTTTAACTGTCACATATTTCTTGGAGTTCTAAAAGGTATCATTCATTGTGGATATTAGTGATTATACAAATAAAAGGACACTTCCATTTTTATACTCTCTTTTCCTCACTTCTTCAGAGGAAATTCATTATGATCTTTCCTGTTCTCTTCATTTATTGGTTAGGTTTGTTACAAAGATCTGGTGGTTAACTGACATGTTTTATTTCTCTGAAAACAAACAAAACATTGTATGCTGATTCCAGCAGGTCTCTTGGTATAGAGAGCGGAACTGGTACTGCAAACCATGTTGCAATCCAGGGCATTGGTGATAGTTCTGATTCTGCTGCTTAGCACCACTCTCCCTGGTAAGTCTGAAAAGCTTTTCTGTCTGCCTAAGACAAGGCTCACCTCTACAGGTTCTCACTTGCGTTAGGGAAGTCTAACCCATCTATAAAATAGGACTGAAGCCAAATATCTTATTTTAAGGCCATGAATATATAGTGCTGGGCAGTGTGAAACAAGCTGGTAGGGGGCTGACATGAAAATTGTCTGCACCTGGTGCAAAATACTCTGCCATGTAAGGCCTATGCCTAGATGCCCAAAAATGAGTGATGAGGTGCTGCTGGACGCTGCTAGAGCAAAATCTGGGTGAGGATTTGAATCTCAGAATTTCAAGTTTCTTCCCACTGTGCCTGGGGGAAGATATGAGAGACACAAGTGACTGGAGAAGCCTCATGGTTTTTTGCCACCTCTTTCTCAGAAGTGCACTCAAAGTCCGTCTTTGAGAAAGATCGTCGTGACTGGTTGGTCATCCCCGATGCAATTGCCACTTACATCTATGAAACTGTGAACAAGATGTCCCCTAAAGTCGGTCAGTTCTTGGCGGATGCTGCCCAGACTCCAGTAGTTGTTGTGACCAGGTATGGAAAGATCCTCCATGCTAATGCTGCAATAGCCATGGGTGAAAAGGAAGAGAGAGGAGTGGGAGAGAGAACAGATTAATCAAGTATCTGTATAGGGAGACCCAATGGGAAGCGAATCAGCAACCAAAGCCTTATGTGACTACAATGGGAGCGGGGTGCTGGAAGGTGGGGCGGGAGGATATGGTTTCACATGAAAGTGCAAGCTCTTCCCAGCAATGCATTCTGAACACAATGCTTGTGGGGTTAAAAGATACTGCTCTTTATACATGGGTAGTGAGGGAGGGGGGCACTGGCTGGTGAGGCCAGCATCCCTGGAAGGGTGCTGCAGTGCTGTCTGTGAGGGGCTGAGTACTGAAGGTGTCAGGAAACACTGCTGTCACTCAACGCAAATCACAGAATTGGCTCTAGCTGTGAATACATATTCCCCAAAGAAAGGGAACAAGTTTCCTCTCAAAAGGAAAAGCATGATGACCCTAGAGATACAGTTTCATGTAACTCATGGCAAACACGTAACGCCTATTGCTGTCTTCTGAGGAAAGGCCCTCTAGGACTGCTGAGCAGCTTTGCACTCTCAGTGACAGGCAGTGTGATAACTACAGCAGATGGAGATTACCCTCACGTATTTGTGTGTCTTACCACATACCCTGTCATCTCCTGCAGGAACTTCCTCATCAGAGAAACAACTAAACTCAGTATACTGGCCGAACAGCTGATGGAAAAAATAAAGAATCTGTGGTACACAAAAGTCCTAGGCTACTAGCCAGATGGAGTCAAGTCGGTGTTTCCTGATGGGAGTTGGTAACACCCTGCAGTGTCCTCTTTCCCCCTGCCCTTACTACGGACCAAGATCAGTCAGCAAGACAGAATCGATGCTCCTCTTAATGCCGCTAGAGGGAACCCAGCTTCAAAGACCAAAGGATGGAAGGCACCTGCTGAAGTCTCCCCTGAAAATAACCCCGCGGCTGGGCATGGGGAAGGCAATGAGATTGTAGAGCTCTTCTATAGCCAAATCCCGAAAATTAATTCCTCCTGAATGGCTTGGCCATTGCCCTTCTAATAAAAAAATGTTGGTTGTTACACTTCCTTAAGTTTCCTGTTTGTATTGACTGTTAGAAAATCACATTCACCTTGGCATCCCACTCTGCTGAGAATGTAGCTGTGATTCACGAGAAGTTGCTGTGGGCACTGCTAGCAAACCCTGGTGTTCAGGCACTTTTAACTAAGCTCAGGCTCTTCCTGGGTGGAGGGGGCACTATCTGAGCATCTTTCGGGTAGCCACAACATGGCAACCATAACTTCACATCAGGAAAGACCATGAAATTTAAGTCCTACTGATTACGCTCCTTGGTTAGGTAAGAAATAAGCAGGTGCACCTGTATCAAGTGTCTGAAGATTTCAGATCATTTGGGAAAACAAGTGCCAGTAAACTAAACTTTCCACCAGTCTGAGAAGGACTGCAAAAGTATGTTTCAACAGCCAACAGTGAGACTACTGAACAGCCTTTCCAAAGGAGAAACAAGGGGAAAATTTCTCACCATCTTCAGGATGGAGGGTGACCAGTTTATGAGAGAGGTACCTATGCTCAGGATTGTCTACCAAGACCTGGCAGGTCCCTGTCAGCCCTGTGTAACTTCCTCATCTCAGCTGCCCCCAATGGATAAAGAAATCCATCTGCTTTATCATTAGGCCAGCAGAAAAAAGCAGGCAATTTTTCTGAAATCACAATAGGAGACTGTGGCAGAGGCTAAAACAAAACCCTGCTAGCCTGAGATCTAGGAGTCACGTGTACATGAGCAAAGCTACTCCTTACAAGGGACAGCATGACTACAACTGGCAAAAGGAGATTTGCCTAGTAACTGCAAAGCAATGCTACTGTCTATTAAGGTGCATCTCCATTTACTTTCCCCTCATTCGGGTCTTAAACCTAAGATTTTGTTCTGCTTCAGCATTACCCTTAACTTTCTTTGGAGCTTGACAGCACCAGTAATGGCCCTCACCTGGGATTCTCATCCACGCAGGCTGCCTATGGGCCCAAGGAGCCATAACTAAGCTCAGGCTCTGGGCACCCAGACCTGTGGCTGCTCCCTGCTGTCTTGGCTTACTGGTGGGTTTTCTTGCATGGGTCTGGACCTACACTGTAGGTAGACTCAATCTATCCTTGGCTGTGCTTCCTGGGTGGACTTCGGACCTATGCTGTAGCCTTGCCTCCAGCTCTGCCTCCTGCTGTCCTGAGTGGGCTCCCTGGTACAGCTGAAGGATCCTGTCACAGTCACTACCTCGCCTCTGCTTGGGTACAGTGGGACTTTGCCCTGGCTAGGGGCATCACTGGCTGTGCTGTGGTCTCTGCTGACTCCTGGCTTGTCTGCCCTCCTGGAACATTCCAGCTCTTGTTGTTCCCTGACACTATTTCTAGATTGTCAGATATCCAGCAATGAGGAGGGGAAGCAGAAAAAGCAGAGAAGCCTGAGGAGCAATTGGGAGATGTCAGTGTTTGGCCCTTCCCATAGAAATGTGCAAGAGAGCAAAGGGAGAGATGGGGGGTGACAGGGAGAAGAAAGCAGCAATAGAGACTTGAATAAACAACAACTGCGCTAAAAACTGAATGTATTTCTTCAAGGCTACCCCACCCCCCAGGTTTAATTCCAATAACTGAAAAAAGGCTAACAGATGAAGGCTATACTTCATCCAGTATCTCTGTGCCAACTTCTGCTAGCAATGGTGGCCTGAGCCCACATACACAGTTCCAGACCTTTATTTTAACCTGTTCTCCACATTTTACAACAGTATTTGACCATGTCTGGAAAGCAGGCTTTGCCGTCGTTGGGCTTCAATACTCCTATTGCTTGGGCAGCGTGGGGGCTGGGGGAAGAACTCCCTAAGTAAGGCTCTTTCTCCAACCTGAAGTGCTGGATACTGAAAATATGTGTGTCCACTTTCTTTCCCAATGATCAGAGAGACTTACTGGCAGCAGTTCTTCATTCTGCAAAGTTTCTTATTGCCCCAGTCTGAATTTCATCTCTCAAGATCTTGGCTACTGAGAAGAGTTTGCTTCAGCACAAACCTGAACATGCTGTAGCTGTTGTTGTATTGGAGCAAGTTGGTAGGCTATTGATAATACAGAAGAAATTGGTTCTTTATGTTTTGGGGTTGGTTATTCTGTTGTTTTGGGTTGGTTTTTTTAATTATCAGACAAATCAGCTATCAATATAAACTTGCACTTAACCATTTGTCTGAATAAAAAAATCTCATTTTGCATCTTCTGTATCTCAGCAGCTCCTTGATACCATGCACAATCAGAAAGAAATCAGTGTCCCCACACAGAGCAGCAAGTTATTTCATCTCCAGTTGTTCACCACTTCTGCAGAGGTTTTTTGCAGATTTCTTTATTGCTGCATGTTTTGCTTAGACTGTCTGTGCTTCCCTGGGCATGCATGAATGTGCACTTAAATATGTATTATGTAAATGGACCAGCATTTAGAAGAAGGTTTAGAAAAGCACAGTTTGAGCTGGTAAGAGCGTTTACCACATGAAAAAGCCAGGAACTTCAGCTCTTCCTGCTACAGAGATGATTTCCTACCTGCTTGTTTTACATTTGTCTGCTCAGTCTTTCTCTCTTTTTTCCCAAATATAACCCTTGTAGAAGAAACCCCGCAGGTTAAATCCCCTCTTGCCCCAGTGAAGAATTCAGAATTCCAAGTTTTCTCAGGATAGAGCTTGCTCTTTTGGCACTTCAAAAGTATTTCCTTCTGAAAGAGTGAAAGTCATGAGTCATATGAAAGGGCCTGAAGGTGCCCTTAAGAGTTTGATGTCCTGGAAATAGTTGCTTCAGCCTTTTCAATCTATTCGTCTGCACTGCCAAAAAGGGTAGGAAAAAGTTTGGAAAGTATAGGGGCTCATGTTGTTCTTCAAGCATGTTGTGTGACTTCATCAATGCAACCCAGCAGCATTTCTGTATTACATCACTGCACAGGTGGAGCAGAGCAGTACCTGGTATGAATTCCATGCTAAAACTTAACAAAGTTTTGATATTTTGTTAAATGCACTCAACTATAACCCTTCTGTTCTTCTACAATGTAACTGCCAAAAAATCCAAGCCAGCCACACGCTGATTAGCTGTTTGATATCTGACCAATTTTAGTATACAGGCAAAACTAAATCAGCCCATAGATCTCCGTATTTGTTTATACTGAATCACCTGATCGTGTAATTATCTATGCACTTTTATGCTTTAAAAGAAGTAAACAGAAAACCTTCCAGATGGTTAATCTGCTGTACAATCTACAATGTAGGGCAACCTCCCACTGCCACAGCTGACCCTGATGTTACTGGCATCACCCTTTGGTGAGTTCCTTAAAGGCACAAACTACCAGCTGAGACAGCATTGACGCTGACATCAGGTAGGAAAAAAAGCATTTTATCCCAAGAGGAATCCTGGGGCAAATTCACGGGACAGGTAACGAGGAGGTCATATGTTTTACTCTCAGAGTTACAATATTTCACATCTAGTCTCACTTTTCAGTAGGAATAAACAGCTTAATCTGCAATTTCTTTGTAAAATAAGGATGGAAATCACTGCCCGAGTGGTGTCTGTGCAAGTTCACCGAGTGCTTCAAGATTCTTGGAGGGGCTTCCTAAGTGAAGTATTCATTTCAGTGAGAATCATGTCACAGAAACTTTCTTTGTGAGTAATTCTCATTGACATAGCAGGTTTGGGAAAGCTTGTGGTGTAACTGGTTCAACTGAGTCCATTGAAATGAAATCTTAAGAAATGTCAGTTTTCTGTTGAGATGGATGAATTAACACCTCACGTGTCCCTGATTTCTGCAAAAACACCCTTTTTCAAAAAGTATTTATTGTGGTGAATCTTTTACACCATTTTCAGTGGCTCAGTGTTGATGGCACAGAACTGTTTGGCTTTCACATTTCCTAGCGCCCCTCACCTCTTACTTTAACACTTGGAAAAATCACAAATTAATGCTAACTAACACCTCGGGCCGCGCGCTGCTGTGAGCAGTGGTGGCTGTCCTTCTCCACACACAGCCCAAGCCCTTCATGAGCAGAAACCCCAACATGAGGTGTTTTCTCCTTCCAAGCTGAGATGACGAAGCCTGGAAAAAGTAATGTAAAATACTTGAAATTTATGGCTGGTAGTCACACTTGAAGAGCCATGTGGTGAATTCCCCTACACAGACACACATTTCCATGGACAGGTAACGTTATTTTTTGTCCTCTGGGACAGGGACGTGCAGCCGCCACCCTGAGGGAGCGAACCAAGATGGTGGACATCCAGTGAGCCAGAGCCGACACAGCCGTCTCTCAGATGGTTCTGCGCTTTCCACCGACTTTGGACAAAGCAGCTTTTTCAGATTGTAAAAGTAAACACCAAAATCACAAACAGGGTGCGTGTGTATGTGATCGCTATCTGCCCCCAACAAAAAGCAGCTGGCCCCAGGGCCCCGGGAGGAAGGCAGCCCCCAGCCCTGCGGGAGGCGGCGGCCGCTCTCCAGCAGCAGCGCAGAGGGAGGGGGCGACCGGCTACCGCCGGGCGGGTGGGAGAAGCCCCTCAGGGAAGCCTCGGGGCGAGGGGACCAGCCGGTGCCGGCCGGGAGCTAGCGCCGTGCCGGCGAGGCGCGGTCGGCTGACAGAACGCCTTGCGTGCCAGGCGGCCCGCGGGCGGGCGGCAGAGATCACTCAGCGCCAG
>JAVJGI010000060.1:6786548-6802169 GCA_035590275.1 Ibycter americanus | reverse complement strand
GGCGCTCTGAGCAGCCGCTCGCCCACACTGGGGCTGCCCGGGGAGGCAGGGGCTGGGGGAGGGGAGCAGCTGTTTTATAGCAATAAACCCACTATTTGGTGTGGCTGCGACGGGTAAATAGCTCCATCCCGGCTGGCGAGGGTCCAGCTGTGGAAAGGGAAGGGTGTTTCGGCATGGGCTGAGTTGGGGTTGAGAGGCCGCAGCCGGGACGGTGTTGGGTGGGGAGGGGTTGAATGTTGTTTCCGTAATATGCAGAAAGACGGTTTTTCACATACGTTTGCCCACTTACCTGCATGCTCACCAGTGAGGTGGGAGTTCCTGTCACTTGGGTGTGTAATGACTGCACCGTGCTTTGCAGACCCTAATTTTCCTGGGGGGAGCGCGGGTGTGCCAAACCAAATAATCCCGTATTACAGAATTCCTCTTTATGCCTAGGTTTGGGGGTGAGACGGGACTAGGTCACTTGTCAAAAAATGCTTTAAGAAACATTTCTGGTTTTGCTATTCAAACTAGAAAACTGCAGCACAAGTGCAAGCTAACCGCCTTGACAGTTGCTGTGATATAACTGCTTCATTAAAGTTTCCTGGTGCTATAAACATGGCAGCATGCAAATGTGCACCACAGCCTCAGGTACGGTCCATGTCTGGTGGGAGACAGGCTAACCTGCTCACTGCTGCGCTAGTAGCATGTCTAGAAACGGTTTATAAGTTGCTATCAACCCCAAGTTGCACTGGTTACTGAAGATCTTAACAGCAAAATAAATATTTACAAGTACAGCCATGATACATGTCAGTGAAGAGCACAGATCTTTGTTTTCACAGCTTCCTATCTCCAGCTTTAATGTAGTGTCCTTGTTAAATGGGTTCAGGTATTGGGTTTGAGGCTGCTTTATTCAGAGTCCACTTTAGAGGCGAAAGCTGCAGGTGCAGGAGAAAATGTGTAACTCATGGTTTGAAAACAACTGGATTAAGTTCACTGCTTAGAACAACCACTTCAAGATGATTATTTCTTTCCCCATTGTAACATTTTCTCTTCTCTCCAAAGGCTCCTTTCTCTCTTGCATTTCTCTGGGGTGGTGATGTTAAAAGTCCTGCTAGTGGAGGATTGCTCTCTTTGGAGTGTAGTATGGACCCTCCTAGGTAACCTTCCCCATAGAGACATCTTCAAAATGGCATGTTCAGGTCGGCTTTGTTGCTTGGAGAGTGCAGAACTGTAAAGCAGCCGGCGTGGCTGTGTGATCTGCAGGACGAATTTGTTTCCAGTTGTGGTCAGTAAAATGCAAAGTTCTTTTTTTAGAAAGAAACCCCCACATACAGATCAAATCTTGTTAATAGTTACAGGGTGTTGTATCCTTAGGTTAATGCTGTCTTTTGTCAGTTAAACTGCCACTGTGGCTGTTAGCTAATTCAGCATTTTAGGTTTCCCATGCTTCTGAGCTGCTTTGCTTGGCGTGAAAGTGGGGAACTTCTCATTTCTCCTTTTTTTGGTGTCAAAAATTGTTGGGAGTTACATACCTATACAATTATCTTAGCAATTTAAGTAACTCATAAAGTCTTTTTTCGCAGGTAAAAGCTTGCAGTGATTTTTAGATTTAAAAGGAGCTTTTAGTATTCTAATAATAAGGTTGACTCGATAGAAGTCATATTTTGTAAAAATAACTCTGGTAGATATTGCTGGAGGGAGAGAATGCTCATTTTATTTGGAGTTACCCATTTTCCCAAATAGTACTTTGATACCTCAGAAAAATAAAGTTACACTATATGAAATCAATACACATACACAAGACATAATACTTTATTGAGAAGCAACGCTTCATCCAAAATAGTTGTTCATCTGATGAACTTCTGTATTTGTAAAAATGTCCTTTGTCCATATAAACTCTGCCCTTCTCCTGAGCATTTCTCATTAACGGTTAAGTTTAAAAATTTTCCACTTCAGTAGTAAGCACCTTTTGCTCCGTCATAATATTATTGTGGAGTGTGCACTGGGTGGGTGAATGAGGGAGGAAAAGAAGTATTTCTGTATTGAATTTACTCAGTGTAGGTCAGTAATTTTTGCCAGCTCATGTGCAGTGTCAGAAATACACTGCAGGCAACTGTCATCTGTCAACCTGGAGAAAAATGCTTGTGGCAAAAGACAAAAGACAAGAATACCAGGCACTGTGACAAGTCTTTTGGGCAACTCATTGGCAGCTAGCCACCATAGAGGGCTTGGCAAGTAATGCAGACATTGCTAACTCATGTTATGTCATAACACATAAAATCAAAATATGGAATATGAATGCAGAAAGTTCTTTAGTACTCCCCAAGCACTTGCTCTCACAAGGTACCAGAGTTTATGATTGACTCGCTAGACTGAGTAAATCATGGACCTGACTTAAATAACTGAGTAAATCAAAACCCTGTTTTTGAAGTATCTAAACTGACATCAGTTTAGTGGGATCGTGTCCGTTCCCTGAGTGAACTGACAATTTGGTGATGCTGACAGGTGGTTATATCCTCAAAGCCCATCAGCTTTCTTTTTAAATGAAGGTTTGTTTCCCCTCCCATTTGCAAAGAAAGCATGTGGTTAAAGGGTAAACCTACGAGTTCCAAAGAAATTAAAAGAATCCTTTGAATATATTTGCACGGCATCTCATGACTTTCAGTGAATTTTGTGAATTCTGAGTATAAATTATGACCTACCCTTACATTTTTTCACGGATACATGTCAAGGATAATTTATGTGTATTTGCTCTTAGTGAACTAGATGATTGCCTGAGGTCTCCTACAGCTGTGCTGCACTGGTAATGCCACTTGTGTTAAAGTATGAGTCAGAATACAAGTTTGCTTTCTTAAAATAAAAAGGAAGAAGGTTGCATGTCACTATTTGTCCTTTCTGTGAGCATGAGACACGCTATGTCAAAAACCAGTAGTATTCCACAGCTATTAGCAGGCACCTCAGCCTTTGTGCTTTTACACTACAATTTATCACCTTCACTCTATGTGTGTTTCACACACTAATCAAATCATACCCATTGTGTGGCAGGAGCCCTTGGTTGGTTTTTCTGTCTGATAAAAATGTGGACACTTCCACGCAGAGGCTGAATTCAGCAAAAGATGAACTGACCATTATTTGTTGTTGTTTTAGTTTAATTATAAGAGTGAAAATGTATACTTTAGATCTTGTTCACTATGTGCAGCGTTTTGGAAATCCTGTTTTTATTGTAATCTTCCTTTTTCACTTCCTCTACACCTTTTCAGAATACTTGATTTAGGGCATATACTTTCGTATGTGGTCTTAAGGCAAATACAGATTTTCTTTTTTAAATGTTATTTTTTTGAGCCACTTAGCCTCACTCTCCACCTCTAACTTTCAGGTATGGCTGAAATGGACAGTGCCTGGGTACATGGCCTAGAGGGGCATCTAGGGGTAGAGCAGCACATTAGCTGTAGCCCTGCTGCCTCCTTTGGCTGTGCCAGAGGTGTGGAGAGCCAGGCTGGTGGCTGACTGCTGCAGGAGCGCTGGGTGTGCAGGGATGGAGATGCTGCTGGGGAAGGACGACTGTCTCGCAAGCAGAGTGGGAAGCTTGCCTTCCTGGGGCTCACTCCCTTCAGCATCCTCCCAGCGGGGTCCCTTTCCATGGCAGAAACCTTGTCCCATCCTGAACCCCACGCTTGAGGGTGGCAGGCTTGGTTTTGCCTGATCTTTAGGGGACGTTCCCCAGTGATGCTTTGTGTCCATCTGCTGGGCACTGGAGAAAGGTGCTAGCTTTGCCTGTTACAGAACAGAGAGGGGTCTCAGCCTTCAAACCCACAAACCACTGGTGTTTTGCTGTGTGATGCACTGGCCTACAGTGCAGCCAGAGCTATGGTAGCCACGTGGGGTAGCATACCTGAGCTACTTTCATTTGACTAGTTCACAGGTTTGGTATAGATGAAGAAATGCCAGTGTGCACTTCAGTGCCGGCTTGCAACCCAAGTGGACAGTCCCAGTCCCCTGCGGTGTGTTCATCTGTATTGATATTCCTGTCTCTGCGTCTTTGCTGCCCGTGCCTGTGATTGCCGCATTTGGGTGAGCAAGTTCACAGCTTCCGGTGTTGCAGTTGCCAGTTTGAGCTGTGGTACAAACAAAGTCTATACGAGGTGCAAACTGCAGTAGGACCTATGCTGCTCACCCAGGGAGGTCCCTGTGTCTGGTATTGCGCCCTGACAGTGCTGGCTCTCCTTCTTACCACATGAGAAGAGCATGTACGCCTTAGCAGAGAACACAGGTGCCTAAATTGGCATGATCTTGCCCTACACTTTATCCAAGTTCTTTAAAGGCAATTCAAGGAGGGTGCAGTTGGTAGTATCATGAAACCTAGTCCTATTCATCAACCCGAGCATCTATTCAGATGGCTTCTGTCTATATGGATGAGTGAGGCCATACAATTATAGGAGTTTCATGGGTCTTCAGACCTTTTGGAGATGAATCATTAGTATGAACTCTGAAAGAGGGCATACTAATCCAGCTGGGTTTACTACTGGGTAGGTAGTCTCTGGGTTAGGCTTTCGGTCTTCTCATTCAGCTAAACCCCAACTCTCTTGAAGTTAGTCCTATAAAACTCCAGTGGATTTCCACAAAAACAGACGTTTCCTCACTGACTTTGGTATTTATTTGGGTGACAGTGGAGGTAAGGACCTATAACCATCATTAGTCTAGTTGCATGAGTTCTTAGAATAGTGGGAGGGTTTCATCTCCTTTCATAATCAGCAGGGATTTCAGACATTTTTAATAGCCTCAAGATGGTTGTGGCCTCAAGGTGTATATGCAGATGTGAGCGTGCCACAGCACCATTGATTCATCCTGCCAAAATGTTAGCCCTAGAAGCTGTTAGATTGTAAGGGTTGTTCAAGGTTTATTCTCCCTTTCTCTAGCTAGATCTAGTCTTTTTTCTGTGTAGCAGCTCTGCTCTGAAATGTTCTCTCTCATCAAGTGCTAGCTTAGTTTCTCACTGATACCTTGTTTTAGCACATATTCATATCCACTCTTTGTTCTACGCTTGCAAAAAGAAAACAAAAAAAAAGGGATGGGTGGGTGTGCATGTGTGTGCTCTCCAGATCTCTCCTCACTTTTATTCTCCTTTTTTTTTTCCCTAAGTCTTTTTCTCTCTCCTGGCGAGATACCCACACAAGGGTTTTTCAATTACTTGAGCGTTCCTAAGTGGTGTGAAGTACCATGTTCTGTGACTAGAAATCAGAATGTCTGGCACCTTACCTACAGCTGAGCTGCTGTGAGATCTTGGGCACGCCATTGCACTTTTCAATGCATTTGTCTGCCCTCTCTTTGCTTCTTAGCACCCCTTGAGAGCGGAAATTTATATACATATATGTGTTTCTTGAAAGCTATCAAGCTTCTGCTCTTACCTGCAACATTTCCTTCAGTGGCATGATAGTACCCATGGTGGGTAACTCCCACAGATTCAAAGCTATGCAAAACCAAATACACACCTTCCCCTCCCTCCCCGCCTTTTTTTTTTTTTTAATCTTTTTGTAATGGTTTGAATGTTTTTTTGTGTGTGAGGCGTAGGTAGATGTTTCTGTGGTTCCCAGAGGAGGGAGGGTAAGGAGTGGGTGACAGGGGAAATGGGTGGTGTGGTCACGCAGGTGTTTAGACAGTGCATAGAGGGAAATCGAGTGGTCAAGTCAGGTGCATGTTAATGTACAGGGCAAATATTTGTTGTGTGTTTATTTATATGTGGTGTTCCTCAGCGGAAAAACTTCTCTTTGCATTTGAAGTCTGACTTTCTGGTTGTTTTGTGTACCAGTTTTAAAGCTAGACTGCAAATTTGGATTAATTTAAAAACCACTGACCAAGTTTCATTCTCTAACTGAGCAGAGTGCCACACAGTTTCAGAGTCTGGTTTTCTTTGCCTCAAATTAAGGGTAAAAGGGCATCCTTTGGGGAACAGCTGTTCTTCTATATTCATGCTAACTGGTTTTATCAGTTTAGAAAGAAAGAGGGCATCCGATTCTGGGATCTCCATTGCACAGTAAAAGACAGAGGCGGGTTTTTTCCCAGAATTGACTATTGACTTTTGGATGCATCCAGTTACTTCCTGGTATTACCTGATTCATTTATTTTTGAAGGACTTGCTGTTTAGAAAGTGAGTACTCAGGCCTTTCTGGAAATCAGTTCTGGAATCAGCTAGGCACTTACAAATTAAAGCCTCTGAATTTAGTAATCACTTTACGGGAAGCATTTTCTTTGAACACAGATTCTTACCCTACCTGCCCTGTGCCTCACTCTAGTCCTCAAAGCAGCAAAATGCAGTCCAAATTTCAAGAGAAACATTGGTCTCTTCTGGGATTTGTTGTTGAGATGCCTCTTGTAAAATCTCATGTGCTCTAGAAAATGCGAAAAGTAAACAGTAGAGGAAATGTGTTCACTAACTAGACTTAGTGGGAGCTTCTGACTAAGAATTAGCTCTCTTGCTAATAAAGAAACTGTTTTGAAGTTTGAAAACGTGTATTTTGGTCACAATGCATTATTTAGATGATTGATACTGATAATGTTGCGTGCTCTCAAACCATAACACGTAGCCTCTATTTCCAAAGCTGCTGCAGTCTGTTACAAAAGCATAGGAGAGGTGAATTGCGAAAATAAAACCTACAAATCAATTCATATTTAAAAAGAAGCATCAGTGCAAGCAGCTTGACCTTTGGCAGAACTTTTTTACTGAGTCACAGGTGGAAGGCTGCCTTTCTTCTTGAAAGGCTGTTGGTTTCTAATCCATTTGCTTTCTCATCTCCTGTATTTTGCATTCTTTTACTTCATTATGGACTCCAGTCTTAGCTGACTGGATGTTTGGGGCCAAACTCTCTCTGGCTTTTACTGAGAGTGGAGTACTGTGTCACTTGCAGCAAGACTCCAGCAGGATACTGAACACCCCCATCTGCAAACTGGGCAGGTGCTTGGGTTGTTACTGAAACCTAGAGTGCACTAATTGCAGGCTTTGTGGTATAGCATTAAAATGTGATACAAGATAATATGGATTTTCTCTGGTTTTCTAGGGCTAGTCAGCCACCTCTGTGTGACATTTGGTAGCATCGTAATTACTTCTTGAGTCCATTATAAGGCACAGTCAGTGCATGTTTCCATTGGTTATGAATTTAGGTAGCTCCTTCTTTGTTCCTGTTCATGAACTGATCTCCCTTTCTCTGATGATGTGCAGAACACTGACATACTCGGTAAATAGCCTGGCCGGATGGATTTCCTATTGCAGAATTGTCTTCAGGCTATGTGTGGTCCCTGCTTCCTAGTCTTCACTTGCCATGAAATGTGCTCCTTAACTGAGTGAAGCCTTTTAAACAAGAGAAGAATCCTAGAATCATGAAATTGTTTAGGTTGGAATTTAAGATCATCAGGTCCAACTGTTTCAGTTAGAAATTTTGGGACATGTAATGATTTGTGCTCACAGCTTGCAAATCTACTCACAAGTCCCTGTTGGCCTCATGAATATAAGTAATCATACAGGGATAAAAAAAATCAGTATTCCAGTAGTGTGTAACTGCTAAAAGTGCACATAAGTGTCCCCACCCATGAGCTGACATCTCTTTGTACTGTATGCCTTACAAGCACCTAAAAAAACCCCTTCTTTTGTCAACCACCTTACTGTTCTTGCACAGCAGTCAACGAATGTATCATTGCAACATCTTTGCGCAGTCAGGAAATGTTTTTACTGTAATTCAGCATATTCGAAACCTGAGGCACAGACATGCTATGAGGGGCTTTTCATCCCACCAGTGTGACAGAGCCAGGACAAAAAGATGCAGATGAAATCTTGATGCACCTTAGTCAGTGCACATTTTCCTCTTAGCTTCCAAGAGCCAACCTTTACTGCAGTACTTGGGGAGAGTCAGTCCAGTGCAGCCACTACACAACTTGTCTTAGGTGTTTGAGGGCAGTAAGCTGGCCCTGCTCATTTTGGATCTGAAGCTAATCTGCGTGACTTTCTTCTCAGTCCTCTGCAACTCTGAAGTACCATTTAGCAGCAGTGCAGTTGTCAGTGTTAGCACATCTGGTGCTGAAATGAAGATTGCAAAAATGCTTTGCCCATTTAAGCATCACATCTGGGTACAATTTTTCTTTGTGTTGAGATGAAGTACTTTATTTCTGAAAAATGCTGATTCATTGAAGCCAAAATGGAGAGGAGGAGATGCATCTAACCAGGTCCTGATTTATATCAAGAAGCAGAGGCACTTCAGCTTTGATCGTGCACATCTCAGGAAAGTGCACCGACCTCTAGATTGTTGGAGGTCGTGCTGGTGGTGTAGTTGTTTTCATGAAAAACTTCAAAAGGTCTTGATTTCATTCCAAGGCAGTACAAAAGCATCTCTGAGATCATGAAACGGTTTGTGGGATGGGCAGATGAATGTTCCCATCCAGATCTGCTGACAGATTTTCTAGTAATGCTTTGCTACCTTTCCATGACAATAAATGGAGAAGTTAGATAACAAAAAAACACCCAACTATATTTCTTAGCTGCAGTCATATCAGATTTATTTTAAAATAATAAAAGTGAGGGGAAAAAAAACAATTCAGATTACTTACCAAGATCTTTGGCAGGTGTCCTATCAGAATTGCACCATTTCCATTTCATGTAGCAAACCACTTTACAGCTATTAAGTTCTTTTAAGATGGTTAAAAAAGGTATCCTGTTACATTAGTCAAGTTTACCAGGTTAAATACTTAAAATCACAATAATTTTGGTAATACACTAAGCTGTATTAGTACTAACAAACAAATAATGAGTATTAACATGGAACAGTCAAAATTCCAGAAGTAAGTTTGTTCAAGCATAGGTTGCCTTTTATTTGACAGAAATAATTGAAAATAATGTTTACACTCTCATGAAAATGTCAAATAGATCTGCAGTTTACAAAAGTAAAATAAGCATTTTCATAAGGTATGGTCTTTTGGATGAAATCCTAAAATAATCTAGAGAGTTTTGCTTTGTTTAATTGGCTGCCTTTTTTAGTGGTTTTTTTTCGCTTATATGGAGCATTTGCTGTGGCATTTATATGTGATTCTCTTCAAGCCTGACAATATTTAGCAAGTTTATTTGGTATTTTTCCAGTACTAAAGCTTTATGCAATGGAAGGAGATCTTGGTAGATTTCCTATCTGTTCCAATTTGATCTAGTATTTTGAAGTATTAAAAAAAAAAAAAAAAAAAAAAAAAAACAGTCAGCCCAAACTTAAAATTATTTAAACTCTTGTAGAATGATTATATTCCAAAGATACTGTTCTGCTTTGGGTGGGGATTGAGGAAATAACAAATGAGTCTGACTTAGCAAGATGTGATTTTTTTCTGTGATAAAAATCATAGGTTAATTGAAATGCAAGTCTTGGGCTTCTTTTTTTAATTAAAAAAGTAAGTCTTTTGTTCTGTACTAGTAAAGGTAGACCGAGGATAAGAGACTGAGAAGACACTACTGAGACAGTAGTTTTTCAGGGTCACTGCAAATAAGATTAAAATTTGAACGGACACTGTCCTGATTTTCAAACACTGAAAAGTCTGAAAACAGAGTTGGTGCTCTTCATGCATTTGTAAGCCTGAAAAAGAAGTTTGGCTGTTAGATGAGGGGAGAAAAGGCTGTCACATGGAGGAAGAAAAACAAAATCTTTTAGCAAAGGTAGTGGGGGAGGAAAAAAATGCATTCAGTGAAGGGAGGGGAGAGCAAAAAGCTAGTGTGTATCTCTGTGATGCCTCCCTTGTAGCCCAGGCGTATATCCCAGTATCTTACTGTGTGCCAGAGAGTACACAGTGTCACCAGCAATTACTGAAGGACACTTTTGCCTCCACTGACCCTGTAGTGCCAGCTTTCCACCTGCTCCAATGAGGTCGTGCTCTGTTAGCCGGTGGGTACAGTAGGGAACTGGCTGGGCAGTTGGGCAAGACGTCCATGCCTTGGTTTCTAGGTTTGCACTGCCCTTGGGTGAGGTATGTTTTTGTCTCACTGCCTACAGCAAATGGCATGACTGCAAGGTTCAATAAAAAATGCAACTACCAGGATTTATTTGTAACAACCAAAATAATCATCCCCATTTACAGATTTTTAGAAAATACAGAGGTATGAAGAGATATAGTGGATGTACTTGTGTTGCACTTACACCAGAGGAATACTTCTTCCATTGTTCAGTTTACAATTTTTCCCCCTGCTGTCCGGACAGTAGTTGGGTCTTCAGGCTTTGCCAATTTCTCTCTGTTTTTCATGAATTACGTTAGCTGGTATAGGTGTCCTCCCTTTGAAGCCTTTTAACAGGTCTGCATGGGTGTAACCACTCTCCCTAGAATTCACTGTGTCCTCTTCTTAAGTAGGGAGCAGCAACTCCTTTTACTTAGTCCGCTCCCGAACTAGAATAAAAGTAACTTTCCATAGATTTGTAAAATGCCTCACTGTTATTCTAGCAGTGATCTCCTGCATCTGATTGCCTAGAAAACAATTCGTAGCTTCAATGAAATGTAAAAGTCTCTTCGATGGTGATCAAAGTGATGCAGGGACCATTGCTGCAAGGCTTTTTGTTTATGAGAGACTTGTCCCCCTGGTCAGTTACAGTACGGACTTGTGTGCCAGTTTATTCCTTCCCTGGCAAACATGGGAGGAGGAAACACAGGACCAAACTCTTAAAACTTAACTTCAAACACTGCTGCCCAGTAAAATGATACAGGGTTTGTTGTATAATAGTTGTGTGGGGAGAAAGAGTATAATAACTTGCGTGCAAGTTGTTACTAGCTTATTTTACTTCTTAAAAAGTAGGCTCAGAGATGTGTATTTCCTGACTCTTGTTGGCAGAATTGAATTTGTTTTATCTTACAGGGCTGTAAGTACCATTAAAAATCTTTTACTTATTGCAATTCAAGATTTGTTTCCACGTATTTTGTTTTATCACTTAGTGATGGCTTCTGTCTCTAGTCAACACCTTTGCGGGTTTTGTGAAAGCTAGTTCAAAAGCTTCAAAGGCTAAGTGCAAAAGAGAAGAGAGAGAAAAAATTTTAAAATCAGGAAATGTAAAAGGAGAGTTTCTAACAGTCTTTTGACTTAGTCACATTACACATCCTGGATGCTTTATGATACTGATTTATTATGTTTATGACAAGCAGTATTATATTAGGCTAAACATTTAACAGGAGGGACAATAGAATATGAGATACTGCAACACAGCCACAGTATTCCAGTGCTGTTGGCAGTTTAATACTTTTCTTAACTGTGCACTTCAAAACGTTGTACCCTGGTTTCTTTCTTTTAAGCAAACGTTTCTATCAATCATTGGCATTTAGAAGGATATGAAAGATTTAATAAAATAGATGTAGTCAGCTTTATCAAAGTCCTGTACTAGATTTCTGATGAGCCGCTTAACTTCTTGCTCCACATTTGTTCAGCTTGTAAATCTTGGAAGTACTGCAGCCATTAAAAACACTGAGATTTCACTGTTTCCCCACCTCATTTGCTATCACACTTGAAACCAGTTGGGCAAGTGTTATCTTCCCCACAGCATATTAAATGCAAGACCTCTGCATTTCCCAAAGGTTGGTGGATAAGAACGAGCAAACTTTATAGACCTGTTTTATTTACGGAGTTCAGCTATGTAAATGAACATTGGTCCTTTTAAATTCCTTCTCCATGAGCATCCCTGCACCCAACTTTTCTCAGCATTCTCTGTGATTCTCTGTGCTTCTCATGGAGAATCCCTCAAATGTTCATGAACTTCTGGCTGATTTTGATTTTCAGGCACATTTGCATTTGATTGACTCCAGTGGCAGAAAGTAGCCCTCCTGCATATATCTTTACATAAACCGGTTGCAGCTAAACAAAGCAGACCTGCACTTTTGAGTGGCACACAATGCTGTACTATTATATGACAACCCAAGCAGTCAGGAATTGTGTCATACACTCAAAAAAGTCTTTAAAAGCACAAGTGGTTTTTTGTTGGGTTTCTTTTTCCTTTAAGAAGAAGGTTAAGTGCGGGATCTCTTTTGCTTGTCTTCTGGTTTCTCTGCCTTCAAGTTATCTTTTTTCTGAAATCACAGAGGCTAGGAACTTACTAGAATTATTGTGATTGAAACTAAGATTTAATGCCATAGTAAGAAACTGAGACTTAAAGAAGAATGCACAAGACTGAAGTTAGGATAACTGGTAACACACAAGTTCACTAGAACATTGGATTTCAAATTCAGAAAACCTCCAAAAACCAGAAATGATCAGTTTGAGGACATTATGACACATTCATGGGTAAGCTAGGAACCTAAGAGAAGAAACACTTCTGTTGAGTTGTTTTCCTTGCTCTGTGCAGAATAAAAACCTACATACATTTAAGTTCAGACGTTCACTCAAAGCGACTTTGAATCACGTGATTCTTCTCTGTAGTTTGTAGCACTTGTACTGGGGTTCTAGTGTAAGCGTTTGTGGATATTTCTCGGTGCAATGGTTTCAGATTTACATCATGCAGTGACACAGCGATCATTGTGAACCTTAATTCTGTGGTTAAGGTTTCCTATTCCATCTATCTGCATTTAAAGGGAAGCAGCGTTCCTCCCACCTGAAGTGCTAGCTGCACTTGTACCTCTCTCTCTCGTTTCTTTTTTTCAGTGTCTCTCATTTTATTTTTTTTCCTGCCATCTTTGGAGAGGGAGGTTCCTTCCTCTGCAGTCCTGGCTCCCAGTTAGAGGGACACAGAGCGCTTCCTCTTCCTAGTGGCATATTCCCCCACACCAAAATTGGATAAGGAGTGGCTCAGACGAGTGTCCAGAGTATCAGAGTTGTTGCCACTACTGCTGATTTTCACCCGGGGGCACAGGCACCGGAGCATGGCTCTGCGGATGTAGTTGTCAAAGCAATAGTAAATGAAAGGGTTGGCACAGCTATTGGCAAAAGCAAAAGGGCTGCTCACCTTCATGCCCAGCTGGGCAACCATGTCAAGAAAACAGTCAGGCTGCTTCAGGAGTCCCAAAAGGATGGCCATAAGCTTGAAAAGATTGAAGGGAACCCAGGATATAACAAACGCTGCCACTACAATGAAGACTATCTTGATGGATTTTCTCAGTTTCTTATCATGTTTCCCAGCTCTCTGATAATGCACGCAGAGTCTCTTGGTGATGGAGCAGTAAAAGGTTAAGATACTCAACAGTGGAAAGAAGAAGGCCAGGCTTAAAAGCATCAGTGACATGACCTGTTTGGCTTCTGTTATGGTTTTGTCTGTGCAGTAAGTCTTTCCATGTTGCTTCTTCAGTTCTCTGGACAAAAGAGTTGGCATCCCTAAGCAGCAGGATAATAACCAGACACAGATGCAGAGTCCACTGGAATAGGATCTTGTTCTGACCCGTCTAGCAATAGAGGGATGCATGATAGCAAGGTATCGGTCAGCGCTCATACAAGTGAGGAGGAGGATGCTGCAGTACATGTTGACTGAGATGACATAGGAACTAGCTTTACAGAGGAAAGATCCTACCCTCCAGTTCCCGTCCGATGCCTCCTTGTCCACCCAGAATGGCAGCGTGATGAGGAAGATGAAGTCAGATGCAGCGAGGTTGATGATAAAGACATCGATCAGCCTCTGGATCCGTTGCTTGAAGACCAAGGCTAATATCAGGATGGAGTTGCCGACAATGCCCACCAGGAACACAGCAGTGTACAAGATAGAGAGGAAAGTAGACATATGTTCCAGGTGCTGATACTGGCAGTTGTCATCGTAGTAGTAGTCATAGTTGAAAGTGACTGTAGTCACGGGCAAAAGCTGGGTGAGTTCCATTTCTGGCCAAGCTGTCCTCATCCCTGCTCTGAGGAAGGCTCTGAGCTCCCCCTACCCTTCCCCTCAAGGTCTTCTTTAAGAACGTTAGCAAGTGAGCGAGGAGGAGTGGAGAGAGGGAGGAGAAAAGTGGTTTTGGGGGGGTAATTTGTATGCTTTTAGCCAATCACATAGGCAGTGGACTAGCAACAAGAGTCTCTTGATTAGTCAAAACCCTGTCCTCAGCATAAACCCTTCTTTTTTTTAAATCAGTTTTAGCTTTACTGATTTTATCTTCATTTTGCATTTGCCTGTAAGCAAACCAGGTTTGGGTTTTGCTTTTATTTTGGGGAGAGGGAAGGCAGTTTTCAAGATTCTGAACTTTTTATTTTTTGGGACAGGATATTGCTAGTTTGCAGAGGTTCGAGATTGTACCAGCTCAGAAGAAGTCAGAGAATGGTGAATTCATGTGCCAAATTCTTTATCTTTACTCAGAACATTTTGTATAAATTGCTTTTGGGGGCAAGTTCAACTTTTCTGAGGCTTGGAGGTTTTTACTTTCTTTGTCCATTTATGATTGTTTTCTGTTGAGAGTAATTCTCTCGTGAAAATATTTAGGGAAGAATGTTTAAAACTACCATCTCTCTTATGCCCTGTAGTTATTTGTTCTGTATCAGTCCCAGGCTTTCCACTGCTCTGCCACTGCCCTCCTCCTGCCCTGCAGCCCCTTCAGTTCCCCTAGCCCCAGACTCCCCACACCCAGCTCTGTGAATGTATTGGAAACTTAGAGGACAGTTTTCCAGTGTGTTATATTCCCATCTCCGCACGGGCTTCCTTATCAGCCACAGTCCTGGTCTCCAGAGCAGTGGTTCGTTCATTCTCCTGACTGTGCAGCCCGCATGGCTCTTAAACCGTTGTTATGTGCAATGCTCACTTCTCTTGAAGAACTGTGATTTCCTTCATCATTCATTCACAGTATCATTATTGCTCCAGCTGTGGCTTACCTTACAGAGGGCCTTTTCAGCACTGCATAAATTGAATGAAAATTCTCATTTTTTAAACTACTGATTTCATTACAGCTTTGTCAGTGCATACTGATTTGAAACTTCTACTACTGGTCTTCATCATCCTTCCTCTCTTCTGCAGATAAATTCATTTTCTCCTTCTGCTTCCTCCCACCCACATGTTCACAGACCAGGCACATCTTCAGGATTTTCAAAGCTTTGAGCAAATTGCTTACTGGAGTGTGCTCGAGCCCTGGGCAGATAGATCACATCTATGTATGTCTCCACATGCAAAGACCAACTCCAGACTGCATGGACAGCAAATTAGTCCCTCCAGTGCATTCCGGGTGCACACAGATGCACTGTGCCAGTGGTCAGGTTATGTGCTGCTGTGCAGCAGGTACCTGGCAGAAGAGCCAGCTGCTATTAAACAACTGGCTGCTGGATCAAGGGATATTTAGGTGGGCCCTCTCTCTTGTGTAGATATTCTGATGTCTAATAAAGAGCTAGTAATACACAACTGCCTTCCTATCAGTAGGGCATTAGTGGACTTTAGATGAGTATTTTTCATGGAATGTGTAAGGATATAATTACCTTAATGAGTGTAATTCAGCCATTAGAAACTCTGAAAAAAGAGGTTTCTCAGCATTCTCCGTTATTCTCTGTGCTTCTCATGGAGAATCCCTCAAATGTTCATGAACTTCTGGCTGATTTTGATTTTCAGGCACATTTGTATTTGACTGACTCCAGTGGCAGAAAGTAGCCCTCCTGCATATGTCTTTACATAAACCAGTTGCAGCTAAACAAAGCAGACCTGCACTTTTGAGTGGCACACAATGCTGTACTATTATATGACAACCCAAGCAGTC
>JAVJGI010000060.1:6761140-6780492 GCA_035590275.1 Ibycter americanus | reverse complement strand
ACCGCTTGGGCGGCTGCGGCCGGGCCGGCTGCGGGGCTCCGCGCTCGCACGGGGCGGGGGCCCCTCGTACGGTCACTTGCCCCGGTGCTGCCTGTCAGCCGGGTTGATCCCGCTGGGGCACGGTGCTGTGGGCCTGAGGGCTTTTGCGGTCGGTTTTTTCCCGCCCTTTTTAATACTTTTTTGTCCTTAATGAGTAAAACTGAGATTTCTGTGAAATGCTTGCAAAAAAAAAAAAAATGATGATCTCAAACTGTTTGGTTTGCTTTCTACTTGTAGATCACTCTTTGCGATCTGGTGGTGTTGAAGAAACTGAATGAATGGAACAGTTAGGGCGGATGGGAGCTTTGCGTTTCATGCTGTCTGCTTGCTGCAAGACGCAAACACCACTGTGTCTCTGAAGTGACCTCGCATCATTGGAGCTGTGTGTCCTGAGGGACTCTGAAGACCTCTCAAGGTAAAAAAGTGTTTAGTAGCATTCTTTCCTAGCTCTCCGTTGCCCTGAGTATTAAAAGGAGGATGCTGTTCGGTAGCGTGGCCAGCCCTCTCCCCACATTTACACCTTCTCTTAGGCTTTCTGCCTATTCTGCTTTCCCAAAGAGCAGTCAGATTGCAAGCAAGTTTTCTGCGAAAATGCTAGCAAACCAGCCTTCCTCTTTTGTGATGTCAGGTAAAAGGAGTTTTTTTAATGTTGTGGCCACTGTTGGCTGAAGGGAGTGATCACTGTAACAAGATAAAAGTATGCTTGTTTTTGTATTCACTTCTGCCATGGTACAGTAACTTCTTAAAATGCTTATGCATTCTCCAGTCTTACAGTTGATTCTTTTTGCCAGAGTATCTGCTTTTATATTGTTCTGTGTTTTTTCTTTTTCAACTCTGCTGACTTGCCCTCTTCTGGTTGTTTTTTTGACCCCCTTCTATGAAGTGCATGCATCTACTCATTCCTTTGAATGTTGCTGCTAGTTTGGCCTTTGCTTTCTCTTTTATGGGCTGGTGCTTTGATATGTTTACATGTCTCACTTCTTTAAAAAATGAGTAAAACTACAATATCCTGTGAAGCGCTTTTGCTCGAGTGCTTGTTTACAACTGCCTTGTATTGTCTTATATTTGTTGCATGGCTTAGTTTCAGCCATAACTTGTTTGAAGTAGCTTCTGCTGTTAGAATAAAATGTGCTGATAGTGCCATATGTACAAACCTTTCGTAAAAACAGTGAAGGCTCTTGTTGACAGCCTATAAAGGTAAAGTATTTCTATTTGTTGTCAGTCTTTGTCTTTAGAATTATGGTCATCTTCAGTAATAGTAATGTTATTTTTTGGTAAGTAAGCTTATTCTAAGGCACCTCCTACATACTGTTCTGCATAGAACCTTTTGCAAAGTGTGGCATGATCTTGTAAACATACAGTGTCTGTCTTCACAGTGTTCTCTGGTGACTCTTCCTAACTCAGCTTACTACTCCCATTCAGCTCTGCCTGGGGCTGGAAGGATGGGTTTCTCTTCAACAGAGCAAAGGACACCTATTTTAAGCAGGGGTGTGTCTACTGTAAATGAAGATGCATTGGATATATACAGTGAATGGCCAGGGTAGTCAAGTCTACCGTACTGTGGTAGGAAGAACTTCTAGTTCAAAATTTGCCTAAAGTGTTGTAGAGTTCATGTTTTCTGTAAGTAGTCGGAAGTAGTTGGAAGTGTTCAGGAGAAGCATTGAGGGGACCTTTATTACAAGGAAATGGGAGTGTGCTCTTGCCTTGGCACTGCCTTGTCCGTACTCAAAATCCATGTGTCCCATTTCTGGGACAAATGCCACACAAAGCCAGTCACTAGATTTTGGGACTGTAGCCACCTCAGCTGCTTTCCACCTATCCTGGAGCTCTGCATTATAAGGCTTGAACATCAGGAGATAGCCATGTCCCCTTTACCTAATGGGTAATGAACACTGGACAGTGCTTTAATTTATTGTTTGATGTTTAACCCTTTATGTTGCTTGTGAACTGCTCTTGGTTGCCAGCTGACATCAGCTCTGCCAAGTCCACTGTGTGCTGATGCACAGAAGGCTGGCTGGAAGCCTGTGGTTGTGTTTTAATGATGCTCTAGTAGGAGTGTTTCCAGCACCAGTGTTCTGCAGCTAGCAGCAGCGATGTTGTAACTGAAAGTAAGATTTTTGAGCCAGTTCTTTCTGCGTGTTAGGTACAAAGTTGATAGGGCTTTGTTATTGTAAGCTTTTATATTAAAAGGCAATGGCAGCAAACCAATGGCCCAATAATGTCCTGCTTATGTTCTTTTTCACCAAACGCTATTCTGAGGATGGAACTTGTAGGTTCTTGTGATTCCTCCTTCCAGAGAGCGCCCTTTCTAAAGAGAGGAGTCTGTTACAGAGAGGGTTCCTCTTGCAGTGAATGTGACTGCAATATAGTGGAAAATCCAGACCAGCCTGCTCACCAGCCTGTTCTGCTTGCCCTGAGAGTGAGTTCCCAGAGGACCTGCTCAACTCTGAGCTCAGCTGGGCAGAGCCAGGCAACACAGCTTTGGCCCTGGAGATGCCACTTGCCCTGTTTGTTTTCTGAGAAGTTTGTGAAGGGAGGGGATCCCTCAGTGAACTCAGTGGGGATGAATAGTGAGGTCAGATCTATACAGCAACCTGCTTTCTTCCCTATTCTACTCATTCAGTGTCCTGTGTACCTTGAGCTAGATGCTAGGATCTCAAATGAAAATGGAAGTACATAACCAGGAATTAAATGCTGAACAGAGAACTTGCTTTTACATCTGGACTTGATTCTATGTCTGCTAGATATATAAGCCCAGGTACGATGTTTTCTCCCCCTCAGTATTTGTCCTAGCTCATACAAGTTAACAGCTTGTGGATTACTATTTAAGTACAGTAGTGGTATGCAAACTTTGCAGTATTTTAAATGGATGCTGCTTGTAAGTTCACCAAAAATCAATTCTATCCTGCCCTGTTGCTAAGGATGCAGTGCAAGAATAGATGTTAACAGAGAGTGTGCCTCATTTAATATAAAAATCAAGCATAGGGAATGATATGGGTACACATCGTTCCTTCTCCCCAACCCTGTTAACCAGTTTCAACCAAATAAAAGGAGAAGATGGGAGGGAAAAGAAGTAAGAATGGCATTGTTAGCAGCAAATATCGGTGCCTTTGAAACTCCCTGCTTTAATTTGCACCTTGTTTCATAGTTCAGAGTTTCTTACTGGCAGGTCTGGCTTGAGCAGTCATGTTTTCCCTTGTGAATGTTGTGGTTTAAGGCATTTGGTGTTTCCAGTTGCGGTTCATTCAGTTGCAAAGAAACTAGACCAAAATATTTTGATTAAAGTATGTGGGAGAAGGGAGGTAGAACAAGCAATAGACAAGAGCTGATTAGATAGTAGCTTGTGTCACCAGGCTAGCTCTAGCTGCTGAGTTAACTTCAATTGGTGGTTTTTTTTTTTTTTGTTGGCAAGTGCATCAAGCCTGATTCATTATGATCCATAAATTTAATCAAGCACAGAAAATGCATTAGAACAACTGGTATCTGAGAGGAGTCCTCTGACATGTTGCACTATCTGCAAAACATTCCATGTATTAGCAATTGATTACGCATTAAAGTCACAGTATTGTTGTAAGCGTAAGCATGTGTGGTATCTGTATTTTCCCATGCCTCCTTTGACCCTGAATTCATGCCATCTGTGAGCACAACCCTGCAAAGGAGGGCATAAATGACCCCTAATAGAGGGAGCCAGAGCAAAGTCTCATGCCACTGCATGAAGGCCTTTCAGCTCTCGAAGCTCTTGTGATCTTGTTCCCATGGAACAGGGCACCCCTGCTACGTTGTTTTAGTTCTTCAGAAATACCACTGTATGTATTGTGGTATTATTGCAGCATTTATAGTCATTTCCAAATTTGTCTTTCAGTGTGTGCTTCGTGTTCTGTCTCTAGTGCCTAGATACATTTCTCTGCTTCCCTAAAGGCATTCCAGCACCTTGGCATGGCTGTCTTTTGTGAACAGTCTGGAAGAGCTTTTTTGGCATACTTGTGGTTCTTATCGTTGCTGTAAACACAAGCTGTGAAAGCTTTATGGGATGGCAGGCTAAAAATAACTTCTACCCTTGGTAATCTCTTAAGGAAAGATAAGTCTTCTGGCTGGGCCCTGTGGATGGATTCTCTGTGATTCCCTACAATCAGGATCACAAATGGCAGTGAGCTGTGCCATCTGCTTTGGGGACAGAGTTGCTGTTGTTCTGTCAGTTGTTGTCTTGGAGAGAGCAGCTAGCGCAGTGTGGCTGGGAGAAGGGTGATAGGCATGCCTTGAACTCACGGATCCGGTGGATGCTGACTAGCTCAGTGTTCCTTTGATTCCAGCGTGTTGGAAAAGGAAGACGTGTATCCTGAGGGGATGTTGCATAAGAGGAATGATGTCACAAGTTTGACACTGCTAGGATAACTTTACGTTTACTGTCAGAGGAGTTACTCACTTGGCCCTCTCTTTCCTTACAGCAGCAAGGGCGCAATGATGGATAACCGTTTTGCTACAGCGCTAGTAATTGCTTGTGTTCTCAGCCTCATCTCCACCATCTATATGGCAGCTTCAATTGGCACCGACTTTTGGTACGAATACCACACCTTGTCCCCAGCTGAGAATGTTAGTGAAGCTGGTAGGAGCATCTGGGAGGAATTTGTCAGCGAAGAGGCAGATGAGAAGACCTACACAGATGCACTCTTCCGGTGCAACGGCACGGTTGGATTGTGGCGGAGGTGTATCACTGTACCCAAAAACTCTCACTGGTACAGCCCACCAGGTATCTCTGGAGTAATTAACACTTCCCTAGCTTGCCTGGGTGGTATGTGCTAACTTCCTCAGAACATACGCATGCCACATTGTGCCTTCAGAAGGCTTATTTCTAGCTTATGTGATTTTGTGTTTTTTTTTTTTAATAAAGACAGTCGAAACTTTTAAAGAAGCAAAAGGCGAACTGGTCTGTGGCTGTTAGTGCTATAGGCTCTGGATTTGACACATGATACTTGATCGGAATTTATTCTGGTATAACTTGATTTACTTTTGCATCTGCTGTCCAACTGGGGATACAGTTACAGTGGCTCTGCCAGTCACTGTCTCTTTCGGAGAGGTCCTGGGATCCAGCAACAGAACAAAGATACTACTTTATCAAGGGGGCACTTGCTCCTTTTAGCTAGTCATTCATTTTGCTCACGTGTCACAAATGTCCCACTGTTGCATCAGCACATTATGGATTCCTTGTACCATAGTGCTGGATATAGAATGAAATATTTGTATTCTTTTTCACTATGGTTGGGCACTAAAAGTGTGGTAAGCAGTTATTTTAATTGCTTCGGAGTAGATTTTGGACACTTACTGTGTGTGTGAAGCCCTTCTTCATTTGGAACCCTCTTAGTAAATGTGTTTTCAAAAACACTCTTTCTGGAGAAAAAAATTACATGGAATATTTTTTTTTTCTTCTCTAATGAAAGTACTTTTGGAGGACACTTAAACCAGCTCTGCTCAATAGTATTCTCAAAGGAAAGTTTAACAGAGGGATAAAAGGGGAGAAATTTAGTGTAAAGAAGCAAATATTTCTGTTCTTTAAATAGTCCTTTCCATCCAATTTTTGTATGAAGTGTTGGGTATGATACTACATTCTGTCCATGGAGATAAGCCCAGCCTAGTTAAGGGTCTCTGAGTACAAGAATATGTAACAGCATAGTTGAACATCATATGCCACATTTCTTGGTCAGTCTGTCAAGTGTGGCACAGTTCTCTGTGGATAACCCAGGTAAGCTTGAAGATTCTGCATGTTTAAATGCTGTCCCTCATTGTAGTAACCGTGTTACACTAACTACATTATGATAAGGCATCTTACAGATTGGTTTTGAGAGGTAATTCTTTTCTCTCAAATGAAACTCTGTGGAGCTTCCCAGCTCAAATGATCGGGAAAGGGGAGTTGGGGGAGACACCTAATGGTAATTTTTTATGGTTTTTTTTTCCTCCCTCTAGAAACTGATATGACTACAAACTGCATCAGTTTTTCCCTCTCTGATCAATTTATGGAAAAGTACATAGAGCCTGGAAATCACAATAGTGGCACGGATTTGAATCGGACTTGTAAGTATCTTTCACTTCTGGCAGGTAAACAAGTAGGATTAAAAAAAAGAAAAGATGTTTCTCAAATGTAGTAACTGGTGAGGAAAGCATTCTGTATCTTGTTCTGCATTTATTGATTTTTTTTACAGTAGCACAGACAGTAGGTCAAAGTTTAAAAGGAAAGCTTAGATGTGTTAGCAAAGGTTTTGCCCATGAATGCAGTACAGGAATCTGGGAGTTAACAAATGAAGTTCTTCCTGCTTCAGTGGGGCCTTTGGTCCTTTGTAGCTATGAATGTAGAAAGTCTGATGAAGCAGAAGCAGCATGAGTAGAAAGGACTGTAAGATGATAGGAGAAAATCAGTTTCTAGTACATCTTCAACAGCTTGTCTTGTGTGTTTCTTTCACGTGCAGATCTCTGGCGATTGCAGTTTCTACTGCCCTTTGTCAGCCTTGGCCTCATGTGCTTTGGGGCTCTGATTGGGCTCTGTGCTTGTGCCTGTCGCAGCCTTTACCCGGCCATTGCCACTGGAGTCCTCCATTTCCTAGCAGGTAGGTCTCCTGCCATCCAGCACTTACCCTCCCTCCTCCAGAAGCTCATAGTGACAGGCAGAGCACTTCACCAGCAAGTTTGTTGTTCTTTGCTGCTTCCTTCCCCAGGGCTTTGTACGCTGGGCCTCGTTGGCTGCTATGTAGCTGGGATTGAGCTGCTCCATAAGAAGCTGCCCCTGCCTGATGATGTGAGAGGTGAATTTGGCTGGTCCTTCTGCCTCGCCTGTGTCTCAGCACCTTTGCAGTTTATGGCAGCTGCTCTTTTCATCTGGGCGGCTCGCACCAACAGAAAGGAATTCACTCTCTTGAAAGCGTACCGTGTGGCATAAGTGCTGCTGCTGAAGTACTGGGTTTCCATGTTATAGCCTCTTCTCTCCCCAACTCTTACTACTTTTTTCTTTTAGTCAGAATTTTACCTTGTACTGCGTGCTTCTTGCCAGTTGAGACAATGTAGCCTGCAGGCCCTGAAGACAAAGACCTCTGGGCTAGACATACTAGACTCTGCCAGAAGTCTGCAGAACTTGAACAGGTTTTTAAATTGGTTTTTTTAAGAATTATTATTACTGTTATTTTTTAAGCTTCATTTCGTTGTTGACTATCCCCTTGCTTAGGTGTACATACCCCTTCCTAATTTTATTACTCTGTCAGCCTGGAAGAAATAGGAGTGGTGATGTGGGGTGAAAGAGACATAGGAAAAGATGCAGGTAGGCAAGAATGGGAACCTCAGTGCACAAATAATAAATAATCGGGAGCTGTCTGCTGTGTGACCCAAGCAGGCACTACCTGCAGAGAGCACCCAAGAGACATGGGGGAACTCAGAAACCTCTGTTACGGAAATACTGTAGCTAAATCAGTTGAATAGCTTAGCTTTGCGTCTCCTATTCTCACTAGTTAGCTACTTTTTGTGGCTTCAGCCAAAACGGATGCAGGCAGAGCAGCTGGCTGTGGGAGTGACTGCACAGCACACCATCCTGAGCACAGACTCTGTGCTTGCTTTTGCCAAGGAGTGGGCTAAGTTGGCCCATGTGGAGGCTTGTGCTGCTCTAGCTACACTGCTTCCAGGACCCAGGCTAGTTTGGTATCAGCACTACATGTGATTGTGCACTCTTAATCTTAACTTGTGGTGCTTTTGCTTGCTGTGAAATAAGGCTTTTCTTCCTCGTTGTGTTGAAAGTGACCCCTCACAAGTTTTTTCTAATTTCGTTTAGTGTGTGTGTATATGTACATATATAAACCTAACTTTTTTTAAAGCTCACCTATTTATCCTATATAGCATACAGCCGGGTTTTTTTAAAAGGTGCTGCTCTTTTCCCAACTTGCCCCAAACCTATTGTTTAAATGAAATAATAATAAGTAAAAAAAAAAGCTCAGAAACTTTCAGCATTGCATGAATCTGATGGGAGGGTGAGGAAATGGCGTGAAGGGAATTTGACTTGGGGAAAGAAAAGCCAATGTCCACATCATTCTCTGCTTGCAGGGAAACATCACCAGAAACAGATGTTAGATTTTTTTTTAATTAAATTCTTGAGCTCCTGTGAACTTTATGTTTTCTTCTGCTTATCATTGGGGGGCGCAACACCCCATAATTTCTAATTAGTTCATAACTTCTGCACATATTTCTTCTAAATCATTGCAACTCTAGCCAGACTGGGTGGCATGTCTTATCTAGAAAACAATGTTCCAAGACAAAACTGTTTACTTCTGAGGCCTTAACTTCCCCTCATTTCTTTACTTCATGCTTAATATAAGAAGTATGTCTTAGAAGAAATAAATTCTGACAAAATGAGTAAGTCTGTGGTGGCAAGGATCCTGTGAGATACTGTTAATGAGAATGGCACAGAAATAGACATCTTTGTCTCATGTCTGTTTTCATATTTTGGTTTGTGCCCTTTTTTATTTTTTCAGTAAGTGCTTCTGCCCAGGTTGGGTTTGCTGGATCAGCAAACAGCCCTAGTCACAAGTTCCCTGAAGATCAGGAATATCTGCTAGTATCATTTCTTTATTTTTTTTATCGTGTGTGATAGGGATCAATCAACTTCTCCCTTTATTATCAACGTTGGAATCTTTACAAAATGAAACAAGGATGATGATGGAAACCAGGATCACTGAGCAGCAGTGGGCGGTTCAAGATAATACTCTTTCTCCTGCTGTTGAATAACTTTTCACCTTTCCTCCTAAAACAGCTTCTTTCCCTCTCTACGATGTCTGGGCCAGTACTAACCCCGTGAGAGGGGATATGGTACTTTTGTGCAGTACCTGAGAGTAAATGAAATTCGTGCTGCTGATATGTACTGATACGATGCTTTTTTAGAGTCAGTAGTTATCTCTGACTTAGATAGATAAGGCATAACTGCTCAGCTTGTCTTGTTCCTCGTTTGTCAGAAATACTAGGGCATGCAAGCCTCAGCTTGGGTCAAAAGGACTGTAAGTTACTATTCTGCACTTGAAGAGGAAACACTGCTAGTTATTTTGTCTAATACAGTTTGGGTTTGTATTTTTTTTCTTTTTTCAGGAGCTGACAGACTAATATTGTGTGATTTTAATCTGAGCAATGGGGATTCTGTGCACTTGCTCTCTGCTCTTGTATCAGACACCTATTTTTCTGAAGTGTAAATCTCAAGTTTTCAAATGTGAACAGTCTTGCTTCCAAAAGGATTGTTATGGAGGGGAAAGGGAATGTTAGAGGTGCCGTCAGTCCTTTCTTGATCATTTAACTACCAGCAAAACCAAGATTGCCTGCTTTTGTCTGTGAGATAAATGCTGCAGGTTTTCTCTGCCCTGAAATGAAGAAAACAGTCTGTAATTGATCCTTGATTTAGACCATGTAAGTAAAATGAGGGTCACCTTTCAGGGTTGGGGTTGGGTGTTTTGGTTTGGTTTTTTGAGGTGTGTTTTTTTTCTTCACTCTTATGTAAAGATTTCTTCATCAAAATGGATTTCAGTGGGAGGCAGGTTTCATACAGAAAGAGGTCTCGCCCTCTCTGTCTGGTGTGATGGATCTGCATATAGCTGTCTTGCTTTGTAACTGTGTGCTTTGCTCAAGATGTAAATTGAGGAAGAATTCTTGGACTGCTGGCTTGGGTCCATTAAATGGTGTTGGAGGATGAAAAAACAGTAGACACTGAGAATGGAGTAATTCTATAAAAGAGGGATAGTTAAGTGCACTAACAGATGAGACAGATCTTGATCCAGAGTGTGTTGCACAGGCCTTTCACACTGGCAGATCCTTGTGCCATATTTAGAGGCTGGCTGCGTTCAAGAGAAGCTTGAGGCCTGTGCGTATGGTTGTGGTCACATACATCTATGCAAATGCAGACACCCTTGCTCAGAAAAGTGAAGAGTGCTCCAACTCTGCAAGAAAGTGGTGAGATCAAAGGCTGATTTGCGTTCCTCAGTATCTTATGGTCTGACCACGGGAGGTGTTTACTGATACTGGTTCAGTGTTGGAGGTAGGGGGTAACACAGAGATATACAGTGAGATCAAAGTAGATGGAGGAAAAAAAGGGGCTGTCCTTTTGTGTCTGTGTGCATAGGAGGAATGGCGCACATCTATAACACTGTTGTGTGGGCCAGTGAAAGTGAAGGGATGGCTTATCAAAGGAAAAGGAGAAACAAAAGAGGAGGAAGAATCCCATCAGACTGAGAATGAGAACTGAGGATTCTTGACACTGCATGGGAACAAGCTCCCAGGACTCCAGCGTGAAACACCCTGTGTGGTACTGTGTAGGCAGCATAGCAAAGGCTGGCTGCTGCTCCTCCACCACCACTACCTTCCTGCCCACCCATGGCACCCTCACAGTGGAGGCATAAGCAAGTGGGTGAATTCTCCTCTTGTACTTAGGAGAAACCATAGAAGTTCTGTCCCCCAAATCTGAGGTGGCCAAGCTGCATTTGTCCTTCAAACATGCCCTGATAAAACAGTGTTTCTTCTTCACAGGGTTGGGCTTGTTTTCCTGCCAACACTGAAACCTCTAGGAAAGCAGGGCTAGCAGAAAGCTGCGGAGAGCAATGAAGTGTTTAGTCTAGGTAGCAGCCTTTTCTTACTTTTAACTCAAAGTGATGTTTTCCTTGTCCTCTCCCCCCTGTTCTGAACAGGTCTGAGAAGGGGCTGGTCAGTGAAGCTGCGAAGAAGGTTTTGTTATGGTGACTGTAAAGACACTCCCACTGGTATTAAAGGAGTGATCACTGAAAACAGAATAGTCAATGCCATTTTCCTTACTTCAATAAAAAAGCAGTATAGAGCAGACACAAAAAAATGTTTTGTTGTGTAAAGGGGACAGTTCACCACTTAGAAAAGGAATATGTTGTGGGTGCAAGTGACAGCAGAATCCTGGATGACCCAAGAGGTCCTTCTAAATCTGTTGTCATACCAGAAGTTATGTGTATTGATCTACTTTTCCTTCTGGATTGTGTGCTGGCCAGGTGGTCCTTTCCTGATAGAAGGTCTGTTGCAGTCTTTTTGCTTTACAGTGACAACGAATGCCTCCTCTTCCCTCATCTAAAATACTCTGAAGTGTGTTTTGAGAAAGGTGTTTGGGGTTTTTATTTTTTTCTGTTCTTTGTCACGTCTGGTTGGCACCAAATTATATACCAGCTTGCAGTCAGTTTCTTGCAGTGCTGTCATAGTTCTGTGATTCAAGGCAATGACTTCTGAAAAGCTCTTTCCTGCTCACTAGCATCGTGTGTGCTCAGCCAGTACCTGCTATTCAAAGAGAAATTCTGAAATGTCAACAGCTTGTCATCATTGCATCTTGGGCTGGTTGTCCACCTCTATCTGTGTGTATTTCCGGCTTGAGTAGATTGTGTATCTCAACAGAGAGAGGATAACATCTTGAGGCTGCTGGGGCCCCCCTCCCCCCATTTCCTCAGGAATAACGAGTTTTGAGCTGTAGAGCTTCTTTATAACCTGGTTTCTAATAGGAAAGGATCAAAAGTTTGTGCGTTTACTACTAACTCTCCTGTTGCTGCAGAATATTATTCCTGCCCTATATTTTTAAACTACAACTTTCAAGACTACAGAGTGCAAAGTGAAGGCTTTGTTCAAGTTACGGTTCAGATATGACAGTGGAAGAATGGATACTCTGTAACTGGAAACCTGGATGGGTGTCTGGATATGATAATAGCAGCCATAAGTGTAGTTTTGCATAACAAGCACTTGTCTGCCTACTGATGCATGCCAAACCTTGATACAAACCAATGACCACTGGAAAAAATCTGAGCGCAATAATATATTCTACTCCTGTCTCTCCTCCTCCCTTCTAAAGTTACCACTTTAAAAAATAACCTTAGGGACAGTGTTTTATTTATTGATCAGGTTAGAGCAATGAGTGTCAGTTGTGTCTGTGCTCTGTGACTTCTATGTACAGACCAGGGGAAAGTGAGAATTGATTTTGCACAGGATCCAAGCATCTCTCTAGCCTTGGGTTTTCCAGGGTGATGACTGAAAATTTTCAAGAAAACTAGAACCTTTTGCTTAATAAAAATTAATTATTACTTAATCAGAACCCTCCTAAAAAAAGGTATTAGTGATTTTTTTAATAGGCTTCTTTCTTTTCCCAGCTTTCTCAAGTCTTTCATCTGCCTTTTTTTAACTGTGTCTTAAATGGTTTTAGAATGTTATCTTTTTTAGGTTGATGTTTACAAGGAAGATAACCTACTGTTGTGTTTTGTATCTCTGTCACTGAAAAGGAAACCTGTACATATGTAACTTTTAAATGGACCTACCCATTACATTTGTAATTTGGACTAGTTCTCAATATCAGACATGCATTTTTTTCTAAAATTTTGGAGTACCTATTAAAACGAAGGTTGATCCAAACATCCTTAATAGCCTTTCAAAGAAGTAAATAATGAAGAAGTGTTTCCAGAGCACTGCAGGACTCGTAACTCCTTGTTATGACCTACCACATGTCTGGACCTTTACAATCAATCCTTTTTCCATCCAGCTTCCACAGCTGAATGTATGCGAGTATATTTTGCCGCACATTAACTTGATTGAGCCATGGTTGACGACCATTCCCTGTTGTAAGTTCACCTTTTATCATCCTCATGACAAAACGGTTGTACTGCAACGCCCTGTTGTTAGATGGAAAAACTCTGTGAAGGTCTCTCTTTGCGGAGGAACCATCCTCTGTTAGCTGTCTGCGTGGAGGAACCAAGGCAGAGCCCAGTGGAGGGGCACAGCTGCCCATACAGCTCCCTCACATTCCCATACCCATAAGCTCAGCGGTGGAGACTTGTGTTAGTGTCGAGTGTCCTTCACACTGTGTCAGGTGAGTCTAGCTGTGATGTGCCATGAGTATACTCTTGGGCTGAGCTCCCAAATCAGTACTGCACTGAATTACAGGGTTTTCCTTCCTTTGAGGCCAAGTACAGCTTGTATCTTTAGCTAATTTGATTCTTTGGGAGATTCCTCCACAGTCTGGTAGCTGCCCATGGCAGTACCTTTTTACATTGAATGGTTTCTATGTAAATTCACCAAGAAATCTCATTATCAGAGGATTTGCCTGTGGCTAACACATGTAAAGAGTGTCAAAGCTGACCGTCTGATATGTTTACGCTGATGTTGATTTAATTGTTGATTGAATCTACCATTTAGTCAGTGAAGTGGTGTGTGTTTTGGCGTGCTGGCTGGCTGAGAGCAGGAGCGGGCTGAAGTAGCAGTGCAGAGCGGGTGCTAATTTTCTGTGATGCCTCAGCTCTGCCAGAGCCTTCCTGCCTACTGGTGATACTGATAGCAGACGCTGGAGAACCGGTTCCACAGCCTCTCCAAATCTTTCCTGGGTCTCAGCCCTGCACTGGACCATGCTGCCTTACCACTGCTGATTCCCTAATTTAAACAAACTACTGTGGGGGTGATTTTGTGATCCCAGTGACTTTACTCGAGTCATTTCTCCAACCCTCATTAAATAGCTTCGGTTGAGAAAGGGGTGGGGGTTGTCTTCACCAGAAATAAGCTCTGCTTGCTGGGACTGTTGCAGTAGTTTCTCTTGCAAACAAATCCCTTTTGCCTTGCACTCAAGTGACCCATTTAACTAGCTAGTTTTGATTTGCATTTTGATGTTTACTTCCACACAGAACAGCAGCAGCAGTGATATAAAACCGCAGTGTCTGCCTAGTGCTAAAACTGCTTGGGTTCACTAAAGGTCTTCGAGTTCTGGAAAGTGATAAACCATCCACAAACAATGAGGACGTTATGAGTGGTGTCAGTAGCGGGATGCTGCTGGCAGGGTCACCCCTGCTTCCCAGTGCTAAACTGGGAGGTGAGGCAGGAGGAGCTGGTGAGTGGGGTATGGGCTGCGGTGGGAAATGAGCAGTCCCTGAGAGTGGGCCGCGGGTTCTGGAGCAGCTTCACCATCCTGGAGCTACTGCAGAGCTGCCCAGGAACAGCGCTTGGACAACCTCATCAGCTGTGGGAGGGACAGCATGGACGTACTCGGTGCTTTTCCCCAGCGGGCCTGGGGTTGAAGAGGCGGCTGTAGCAGCCAGGGCTGTCCTCTGTTGGGAGCACAAAGAAGCGTGTAGCGTTATGGGGAAAGGAAGCCAAACCTGTTCTGGAGCAGAGGTGTGTTTTACCTCCAGCCACCTCGGTGAGCTGACAGAAGTGTCATCATGCAGGTGATGGACTTGTTATTCCCCTCCCATGTCTCCTGGCTTCCTTCTCCCAGCTCCTGCACTGATTCTTCCCTCTCTCTCTTTCATGGCCTTTTAAACCACAATAAATAAACCAGCTACTCGCTTCAGAGTGAGTTGGGCCATACTCAGAGGACCTTAAGTCAGTCCACATCCCTGTTACACACCCATTTGGGTGTGCCTGGAAGCCTAAAGCCAGCTAATTGGAAGTGCTAGGCACAGGAACATTTGTTTGGGCATGCAGCTATGGCCATGAATGCCTTCAAAGTACTGGCAGCCTTTTTAACGTGGCCTAGATGCTGTTGGCTCTGCTCTGCCAGATGCTCAGTTTATGGTTTAAATTGTCTACATCCGGTGTTTACAGAATGAGAAATAAGACCTTAATTTACAGTAAAAGATTTACGTAGTACCGTCTGGGCTAAAGGAGCTCTTGTTCCTGCCAGCTGTCTGTTTCTGTTCTGCTCCCTACCCTGGGTCATCTTCACCCCAGGAGATGCCAATAGGGAGCTGATAGCTTCTTGATATGGGGGCATTGTTCGTGTTCAACAAGCTGGCAAGGCAACAGGGATCAACTGATGGAGCAAGAAAACCCCTGTGGTGCCATCATGCCCAATGCAAAAATTCTGATCTAGAGGTAAAGACAGATTGGGGGGAATTTTTTTCCCCATTTTTCAGAGGCTGTATCATATATTCAGCTTGGGTTTTCCCTTTATTGCCAGTAATTTTTAGATTAACTGCCAGAGTTTCTAGAAATTATAGGAGTCACCTTTGTCTTCTTACTGAAAAGGAAGATTTCCAACAAAGATGTCACTGATTTCAAGCTCCCCAGCCCAACAGAAAACCCTGAGGGTTATTTGAAGCAGTGAGAAATAAGTGGGACGAAGAAAGTCACCGATAATGAAGATTCAGGAAGGTGAATTTCAGACAAAGGTAATGTTTTCTGTAGGTTTTTTATTCTGGGATGTAGTAACTTGGGTTATGCATAAAAGATGCAAGAAATAATTGTCCTTCACTTGACTTCAGCCTTAGCCGATGTTGTGTGTTGAAGTTATAGATAGTTGGGGGTATCCTGAGAGGAGTGAGCAGCACCTCTAGGATGTTTAGAAACCATAAACTACAAGGTAGAGAGCAATGGAGTCATTTTGTAGAAAGAAGGACTCTTTGAGTGGGGCAACTAACCTTTTTTACAAAAGGAATTGCTATAGACAATGGCTGGTAGTTCTCCACATCCACTGGTGATAGGACAAGTGGTAACCAGCTTAGTTTGTATTTAAGGAAAACTAAGCTTATGGACAGAAAAAAGTGTCTTGGTCTAGGCATGCTTGATCCTGTGCTAGATGATTATTTATCCCTTCAACCCTACACTTACATTCCTCATCCAAAACATCTTCACAAAAAAATTTCACCTACCCAAGGGCTTATCTACTGAGTGTTACCAAGAGATACCATTTCTGAGGGCCTTTCTTGGCTTATTCTGTCACGGCATTATTTACGAAATACAAATACCAATAAAGGTAATTGAACATGGACCCTCAAACGAATGTTGTGAATTTTGGTGAAAATCCGATTACTTATACCTGAGACACTGGCTCAAGATGTGTTCCAAAAAGTCACTTACATAGATTTTCCAAAAACGTTCTTTGATTATGTTTGAAGTGTGTTTAGTTTGGGGCTTATTTAATTTCTCATTGAGACAAGCCTGAGGAAACTATGTATTTATGGTTATTGTCCTTCCTTCTCTTTTATAACTTTAGAATCTTGGCCTGTTCAAGCCAGAGTTGCTGAAATGCTGATTCTTACAAGTTTCTTGTAGAGAGGCCTCATAGAGGACAGGGACTCTGCTAGTGCCTCCGCTGAAGGAGGCATTGCCAGCCAAGTGCTTCCTGAGCAGAACAGTCCTTTGTCGAGGTTACAGTTCATGGTCATCTTACCCCCCCCCCCTTTTTTTTTTTTTTTTTAAATCGGTATCACTTATACAGTGAATGAGAGGTATTATGTATCTTCTGTATGTGATGCGCTGAAGTCTTATGACTTCTTTAGATGATTTTGGAAAGGATGAATGAAATGCACTGGGACTCGCTGCTCCTGGTTTTAGAACAAACAAAAAGACCAGCCTTGAAATCCTGCGGATGTTCGAATGATGCCGCGCAGATCTGGTCTGTAAAATTCAGTCATGTGTATATATAACTGGTTTGAACCTTGGTGCAGTGTTTTAAGGAAGCCTGTCAGCTGGTGTAACGAAGCAGAGCGGATTTACTTGGCATGATATATCTCGTGTTACATTCCTGCCTCATTTATGGCACTTCTTGTAGGGGCGAAATGCGACGACGGATGGTATTTGTAGCCCAGAACTGCAGTCTTTTAGACTTTGATGAATTAGTTCATAGGGAATGACATTAAAAAATTGTCATAAATAGGAGAATAAAGGCGAATGCTTGATATGCAGTGAGATTTCTTTTTTTATATTTGTTATGCTGAGTCAGGCTGAAATCAAAGCCGTCTGAGGAAGGCATCAGAAATTAAAGATGACAGAACTTGGCAAAAACAAGGTTTAGAAAATAAGTCTGAACTGCTAACAATAAAACTGATATTTCTTCTGGCATTCCAGGAAAGAAGCTTCATATTTGTGATACATTCATAACTGTTCTGAGACAGTATTCTTTGTCAGCTTGCTCACACAGAAGTACTCATCCCCTGATTGCCCAAAAACTTCTTTGAAATTTACCTCTGAAAATGAAGGTAGTTAAGCAAGATTTTTTCCTTGATACTGATTTCTAAGACAGAATTAATTATCTTTCAAATAGGGAGTAATTGTTTCTCATCATACTGTTCTTCTAACAATTGATTCTGCCCTACTTGAATTGATTGTGTGTTACCAGAGGTGCTTCGTTCTTGAACTCCCCTTATTTCTCTGTGTCTTTATTTTTTAAGTAAAGTTCTTTCCACAACTGGCTTCTCGAATGAGTTCTTTGAACTCTTTCCAGCTCATGTTATTGAATGCTGCACAAATTTTCTCATAGTGACAAAATTTAATGAGAAGAGAACATTGAAACATGAGCAGTTCAGCCCAGAGAGAGAAGAGCCATCTCCAACTAGAAATAATTAAATTTGGAGAGAGTTTCTAACATCTCAGTGTGGTGGTGATGGGCACTTTACGTGCTCTGTGGGTATATGAAGCTCTCATATTCAGAAGTTCCAAGGAAATGCTATGAGTTCAACTCTGGTAGGACCAGATCACACATTTGAGGGCTTTAAATAAAAAATTAAGATATTAGATGTTAATTTTGTTTCAAAATCTTGCCCTGAGTCTTATAGAAAAATAAGGAGAAACTTTAGGACTTCGTTGCTTATCTAGAGTCAGAGGTATAGGGAATTTGCTTTGAAACAATGTTGTGGTTTTCAGCATGTGGGGTTTGTTTTGTTTTGAGGTTTTGTTTGGTTTTGAGGCAAAGAAAATCTTAGTCTGTGATTGTAAGAGAAATGTCTCCCCAGAAGTCACTGCAACAACACATTTAATCTCTGAGATTACATTGCTTTGTAGATCATCATACTGCACTGAGGTTGACAAGTTTACCTTGTCTGAGGCTTTATCGTATGAAGGCTTCTGAAAATATCGGTGAAGGGAAAGTGTCAGCCAGTTGAACATTTCCAATCCTTACTTTTTCACAAAGCACCCTGCCATTAGCCTGTTAATACTGGGCTTCCAGTTAAACCTCCATATGGTGGTACAGAGATACTTGAGCAAATAGCACAAGGGAGCCCTGAATATACAAGGAAAAACAAATGCACAAGTACAGAAGTACAGCTGTGGGCAAAAATTCAGCCTTGATGCCCTCTCCCCAGTCCTGCATGTAGGTAGTAAGAAATGCAAATTCAGAAATGTTCTTTTACTAGCCAAGAACAGTACTTGTAGCCAGAAAAGGTAATGCAGAGAATAAAATTAAAGAAAATTTTTTTCTTAAAGCAAGCAATGACTTAGAAAACAAGATTTTGGTCATATCTGGCATTAACATAGTGCAGATAAGTAAAAATGAATTCAGTAGTAGTCTCAGAAAAAATGCTCCCTGTACAAACAGGAAACAAAGCACCAAACACACAATTTGGCAGTGGTTGAATGTGTGAAGACGTGCTCAGTGCTGTGCAAGAGAGAATAGCGAGCTTGCCAAGCCAAATTTAAACTAGACAGTGGGCTGACTATCACTCCAGGGATAGCCAAACTGCAATACCAAGGAGAAGTATAAAGGTTAAAATATCAGGAAATACAGAGGTCACTGAGAAATATGTTTTGAGTGATGGATGTACTTATTTACAGTTACACTTATGAAATGAGTGGCAAATGATGCCCTCAGTAGACCTACAAACAAAACAAGTGCTACTGGAAAAGCGTGCACGCAATTTTGGCTTTTCTGTAGCAAAGCTGCAAAAAAGCCAGAGAATTGGAAAAGACCTTCAAGATCAAGTCCAACCGTTAACGTTAACCTAGCACTGGCAAGCCCACCACTAAAAGATATCCCTAAAGACATGCAGATGTGGTGCGTTAAATACCTCCAGGGATGGTGACTCAACCACTCCCCTGGGCAGCCTGTTCCAATGCTTGACGGCCCTTTAGGTGAAGATATTTTTCCTAATATCCAATCTAAACCTCCCCTGCATAGCTTGAGGCTGTTTCCTCTTGTCCTGTCACTTCTTATCTGGGAGAAGAGACTGACCCCCACCTGCCTACAGCCTCCTTTCAGGGAGTTGTAGAGTATGATTAGGTCCTCCCTGAGCCTCCTTTTCTCCAAACTAACCACCCCCAGCTCCCTCAGCCGCTCCTCATAAGACTTGTGCTCCAGCCCCTTCCCCAGCTCCATTGCCCGTCTCTGGACACGCTCCAGCACCTCAATGTCCCTCTTGCAGTGAGGGGCCCAAAGCTGAACACAGGATTCAAGCTGCAGCCTCACCAGTGCTGAGTACAGGGGGACGGTCACCTCCCTGGTCCTGCTGGCCACACTAGTTCAGATACAAGCCAGGATGCTGTTGGCCACCTTGGCCACACTGCTGGCTCATGTTCAGCCAGCGTCACCCAGCACCCCTAGGTCCTTT
>JAVJGI010000060.1:6746247-6760485 GCA_035590275.1 Ibycter americanus | reverse complement strand
TCCCTGGATCCTCCTTCCTGCCCTTCTTGTAGATGGGCATCACATTTGCTAACCTCCAGTCTTCTGGGACCTCCCTGTTAGCCAGGAATGCTGATAAGTGATTGAAATTGGCTGGGTGAGCACTTCCACCAGCTCCCTCAGCACCCTTCAGTGGATCCCATCCAGCCCCACAGACTTGGATGTGTCTGAATGGTGTAGCAGGTCACTAATCATTTCCCCTTGGATTGTAGGGCTTCATTCTGCTCCCCATCCTTGTCTTCCAGCTCAGGGGGCTGGGTACCTGGAGAACAACTGGTCTTAATTAAATTACTTAATTTAATGTTTTGGAAGGAAAAGTAGTAATATCTTCTGTATAAGTTACTCCAAGAAGTAGACTGCTTGTGTCAGTCCAGCAGAGCTTTACAGAGTACTTATTGAAGAAAAATCCCAATAATCTGTATTTCTAAAGTAATGGAAGAAATAAGAATGTAGGCAGAAAGACTACATGAAGTCAGACTTGTCCTGAGGGACATTAAGCCGGGTAACCACCTCTGATAGTCCTAGAAAACTCAGCCAAGATGCATGCTTGCCTGGGCCCAAGCAATTTAAACAAAAGACCCTATAGAGTTGACTGCTGGATGCACGCAGCAAAAGAAATATGATCTGATTTGGGGAAAAGCCACAATATTCTTACAGTTTGGTGCCAAAAATGAATATCAGCAATTTGGGTAGAGTGCTGCCTTACCATGTTAAGAACACTAGTAACAGGGCAGAGGGGTTGAGAATGCCCCTGTGGACCTGATTTAGGGAATATATGAACCCTCAGAGCACAGTAGCTGTTATATTAGATCATCTACCATGAACGCTTGTATGACTGTGAGGACAACTGAAAGATTCTTGTGTCTCCTAGAAGGAGCCAACAAAATAAAACTGTTTGAGGAATATGTGCAACATCATACACAGCAGACCTGCTCATCACCAGGGTCTAGGACACAAGCCCACGTCTGTAGCTCTGGTCATACTGTAATATGCCGCCTGCCCAACAGGAGCAGTAGGAGTAAATATCAGTCGAGCCACCTGTGAGCTATTTTCCAGGCAGAAGCCAAGAAGAAACTGTGAGTAGGCAAAGTAGCATGAGCTTTACCAGTGTTCACACTTGTTCTTCTGACTGGAGAAAAGAGAAGCCTCGTCTTCTTCTCACGTGTCCCAAAATATCACTATAGATTGAGTGTCCAGCATAGCATCGCTTATGAAGATACTGAAACCTTCAATAAATCCTGTGTCAGGAAGTTCAGGAGCTGACTGCAACACCTATCAGAGCTGTTAGGAACGAGAAGAATGTCTTCAGGCAGAGATGGATGCTGCTTACTCTGCAAATATGACTGTGGTAGGGATCGGGGACTTGATGTCTGGTGGGATACATGCACAAGGGCAAGATGCAAAAAGGGACAATGAAAATACACAACTTCCAAAGGTACAATGGAGAAAAGTGGGAAGGATGAGTGGCTTAACTGTGAGAAAATGCACTGAAGTTAAATGTAGCCATTTTAACTAGGGCTGTATAGAGCTGACCTGCTCTTTCCTGCCCAGCCTAGAAAGCCAAACACCCTACATGAATTTACCCACTTTATCACTGCAGATCTTTTTCCTGCTACCTGCACAAGCGTTCTTATTGTAGGCAATTTCTTGGTGTGCTGGGAACTCGGTGAACTACTGAACTCCCAAGCAGGGAATGGCATCCATGAAGCGATAAGGCATTTCAGTAGGCACAGCGTGCTATCTCATTCTTCCACGTCACGACCAACAACATTCTAATGATAAATTAGCACTTAAAATTGTAATTACGCTCTCTGTATCCTTCCGTGTGGTCTCAAGTTTACTGTAAGTACTAGGACTGTATGAGAAACAGGCAGGAGAGCCACATAAAGGTTGAAATTTTCCTATGCTTTTAAGTGACAGACTACATGAAGTCATAACAGCCTTGTTAGGGTTGGTTGCTCAGCCTAAAAGGGGCAGTTGTAGTGGGAATTGAGGAGATCCCTATGGGGCTGGGAGCTTCCCATGCTGGCAGTCCCTTGCTGTGGCTGGAGAGCTGTTGGTGGCAGGAGGCACTGAGCCATGCAGCATTCAGAGCACAGCAGCATCCAGCCCTCACAAAACCTGTCCTGGCACAAAAATGCAGGCTTTGACCAGATAATGTCATGTAAGGGAGAAAAGGGCTGGCACAGGGACCACGAATGTGGTGATTTACCCACTACAAGCACGAAGCCTGAAGATTAGGTGTCATACACACAGCATGCCTTCACCTGGGGGCTGGTCAGAAAGGAAAGAAGCACAAACCAAGTAGGTGACCACAGTGACCAGCTCAGAGCATTGCCTTGCCAGCAGGAGAAATTGCAGAGCCATTTCCTCTCTTCCTCCTGCAGGGTGGAGCTCGTTTCACTGTCCTGATGTTTTTTCCTTTTCTTTTTTTTTTTTTTTTTTCCCCAAACCTTTTAATATACCAAGCATGAAACCCAGAAGACGACAATTTCCACAGCAGTGAAGAGGTGATGAGTCATGAAACAAAAACAGATCGCGGTGGCAAATATGAGCGTTGGTGCAGGGGTGGTGTATACACGTATAGAAAGAGACGTCTTGAAGGGGCTGTGGAAGGACATTAACTGTGTAAGTTAAAGTATTTGAAGTTGGGCTTGATAATTCAGATTGTGATTGGGGAAATAGTAAAGAAGAGTTTCCCAATAGGGTACTTTAATCAATATAAACTTAATCGTATATCTCTTAACCAAACCCTGGTCTGACAAACAGCAGAGGAATTCCAGGAATGCTTAAAATCTTGCCATGTGCAGCACTGGTTGATGTGAAGAAAAGAGAGCAGCTAAACCCTTGTTCTCCAGTGCCCCTCCTAATGAATCTATAGCAGTAGCCTTCAGCTCATGGCCAACCTTCAGCAGGGCTACCGGAAAGCAGATCATGAATCCTCATAGTAAGACCTTCAGGGAATGCTTGTTTTCACATTTCCTGTAAAAGCAGCAACACCACCTAAAATTTAGCCCATTATTGGCTTTCTCTTTATATACTTGGATATCAAATATAAAAGACATTAGTCTGTACACTGGATGCATCCTAATACAGCAATCTGGATAATGGGGTGGAGGTATGGAACATATATCCTCTTTTCTTCAGGAAGTCTCTAATCACCCGTCCTCTGAAAAGTGGAAGATTCAGAGCTCCCAAGTGCTCCATGATCTAAACAGGACTAACTGCTGCTATGGATGGAGGCCTTCAATAAAACAGCACTTTCCTGTCTCTGTTGGTACCTGAGGCTTGAGACAGTCCCAGCAAGAGTCTTCAAGCTATTTATGATGATGTTGGTGAAAGTTATAGGCTGGGACAAAAGGTGGAAGAAGAGAGGTGTGAGATGGGAAGTGCAGGAGTAGGAAAACTTTTAGCCATTAAAAAAAACCAGGAAAATGAAGCCTGAACAATGGGGAAATGAGAAGCTAAAGCAGGCAGCATTTGGAGGAGATGATAGTGCCCAACAGACTACATAGATAGGCAGTGCTGGAATACACTGGCAGAGCTGAGTGAGGACGGTGGTCTAGAGTTGTCAGGGTTGAAATGTACTTGCAAAGGTGGAATAAGAATTTTATGTTTTCCTGATCTGTATTACACCTTCCCCACCCAGGTCTTCCCTTCCTTCTCCCAGGAGGAGCTACAAACACACCTGTTTACATTCTCTTTACAACCAGAAAAGAAGAAGGTAATTTTGCTCTGTTGAGCACTGCCCATGAATTGAAACAACAGACTTCAAAACACTGACACATCAAAACAAGTGTTGTAATGGGCTTCAGAGCCTTGATGAGGATCATGAATCTTGGTGTCATGGGAATGAACTGGTATCATGGGTCTTCCAGCTTTGCCTCTGACAGGGGTTCCTGTTAAAAGGACACAGACATTTATCTTAGCCATTTCTTTCCAGGGAACTCGGAGGCATTTCAGGAAGTTGTCTCGGATATCAGAGTGCACGTGCATCTGTGTGGTCCCTGGGCCTCTTGTCAGATGAAGCAGCCCAGCCTTTAGGTGGATCTCATAAACTAAGCAGCCTGAGGTGATGTCAGTATTTAAATAAGATGCCTTTATTCAGCCTGTTTTAGGTGTGCCTTAATTCTGGTAATATATACTCTCTTTTAAGTGGGAAATGTCACTGGGGCTCTGAAATGAAAGCCAGCTGTGTAGAGGTGTTCAGCTGATCATGTATGCCTGTTTTTCACTACAGGCAGTGCTCGATGTGGCTCCAAGGAGATGCTCTTCTCCCTGGTTTGTGCCGATGGCAATGCCCCCGGGTGGTGATGGCAGCACACCCCCCTCTGCGTTTCTGATGTCCCGGCTGCCTGTGGCCAAGGGACATTGCAGTCTTTTTGAAGTCATGGCCCCGTTGTCCTGACAGACGCACTGGGTTATGTGATGTCCACTGAAGCCTGGTGGTTTCAGGAGGACAGGAGAGCCACTCGGTCCCTGAGCGAGCCTGTCCTGCAGGCAGCGGACCGACGGCTTGCTCTGCAGCAGAAGGGGTGGACCAAACTAGGACATGGATGCTTCCGACGGCCTCAGCATAAAAGACAGTGTCACTAACACTTGGGATAAGAAGATTGTTAAAGTCAGAAAAGCCTTGGCATTTCCAGTGATGAGAAAATGAGGCAGCCAGGCCTGTCCCCACCTGCAGAGGCTGCACCCCCTCACAACCCCTCTCCACCTGATGAGAAAGCAGGACAAGGCGGGGACACCTGCACCCCATCTCCCTTCCATGGCTTGCATCTCCTCTCCCCATGCCTTGTGGAAGGAATATGTGAAAGGATGCATCTGTGTGTTTCGTGTGTCATGAACGGAGCTTTGAGTGGTAACAGATCCTCACGAGGGCTGGAGGCAGCTGTGAGGAGCAAAAGGCAGCCTGCTGGGGTGGTGTAGCTCTTCCCCTAGCACGTGACCCACAATGTTTACCCCACATCCAGCACTGCTAATAAGGAAGAAGCTACGGAGCCCTCGGCATCTCACATCACCCCCCTGCTTCAACTATCCATCATTTACTTTATCCCAAGCATAGGACTCATGTCAGCTCTGCCTGCCTGCCTTCCAGCAGCATTATACGTGTAGACCATGAGGTCCACTCCTTCATGGGAGGGCAAGTGTGCCAGACAGTCATGCAAGACGTGCAAGACAGTGTGCAGAAGGGGAAAATTTTACGTAGAAATGAATTCAGAGGGGAAGGTCCCCCACAGTCAGCTCAGGAAACGGCACCTTCTGAGGCTGTGCTGGGAGAAAACTGGGTCAGTGAAAGCCTGAGAGGTGGCCTTGCTTCTTCATCACCTGAGGTAGGTGTCTCTGTGTGTGTGACTGACTGTAGACAAAAACAGGCACTGACTTGAAGAGGGCTGGAGCCATCCAGCTTCACTACTCAGAAATGCCACCATCAAGACGAGGCCGGGCACACAGCAGCAGCGAAGCACAAGGAGGTACCTACTGGACACCCTCAAACCAGGAGCCACTTGTAAAACTTTCCCTTTGGGGCTGAGTTAGAAACTGGAAATAATAATAGTGTTGTCTTTCCTCGTCAAAGTTTGACTAGGCTGTATCATCACTAAAGCATGGACAGACCTTCCATGCAAGACGATATTAGATAAGACTGTTTACTTATTATGTTGCTATATTAACTCTATTGTTTCGGTAACTGGTTATGTCACCACAGACCCTGTGGCAGTCACAGATCACTTTTTTTCCTCTGGACTGGTAATGTGGAGTTTGTTTCCCTTCAGAACTGATTTTCTCTTCTAACTCCCAGTACCTAAACTGTCATTCTGTATCCTTCAGTCTCTTTAGTCATCCTCCTATAGACCAGACCAGTCTTTGCAGTGGCAGTTCTTTTAAGGAACCTCTAATGCCCACGGTATTGCAAGAAAAGCCTCCTCTGCCCCTCGCAGGAGAACCCCTTGGTCTGTGCAGCAAAAGCATCATTGAAGCTGCTGGTGCTGAGCAGAGACCTTTTCTTGTGGTTGGTGGTGACATTCACAGAGATGGCTGGGTATTTCGTTTCATAGAATCATAGACTGGTTTGGATTGGAAGGGACCTTAAAGATCATTTAGTTCCAACCCCGCTGCCATGGGCAGGGACACCTTCCACTAGACCAGGTTGCTCAAAGCCCCATCCAACCTGGCCTTGAACACTTCCAGGGATGGGCCATCCACAACGTCTCCACATGACCTGTTCCAGTGCCTCACCAGCCTCACAGTAAAGAATTTCTTCCTAACATCTAATCTAAATCTACCCTCTTTTACTTTAAAACCATTTGAGGAAGAGGAGCCTCTATGGTATGGAGGACAGCCCAGCTTCTACAGGAAGATCTGACATCTTGAACCTCATTGGGTAAACATCCTTAAGAACTGTGGAGTCCTTACAAATTCTTCTCCCCTTCAAGACTTGTCCCTAATAGTGTCTTTCAAGAACAAGAAGCCCAAGAGCATGAAGTAGTATCATGCCTGAGGGCCAGTCGCTTTGGTGGTGCAACCCAAGGGAACTCTGTTTTCAACAGAGCTAGTTCCTCTGAAGAAACAGTCCTCCAACAGTACGGATTGATTGCCCCACACAAGTGACCTGAGGCTCAAAGTGTGTTTATTGCCCATGCAGTTTCAGACAGCTACTAGTCTGTATAGCTGAGTTTGCTGGGGCGATAGCCAACACCCTTGTGTGCCTCCTCTTGCTACTAGAGAGAAGTGGAGGTCAAGCAGGTAACGTGCAAAATGCACGTGAAGGGGTGGGGTCAAGCAATTCATTTTGTTCCCCTGAACAGTAATAAAAATGCCCTCATGATCCCAGTGCACTTGCCATAATATAGTAAGACCACTATTAGCACCTTACACTATTTAATAAATATGCTGAGTAACTTTGGCAACAGTAATCAGTAAAATTGCATAGATAAATAACCAGTCAGCAGTGTGAAACAATTAGTAAGGAAACAACACATTAATTCTACTTTCCATTTTAAGGTTGAATTTGGGCATCTCTCCCTAATACCTGCAGAAGTCATCTTCAAACATTGTAGATCCATGTGGCTATCAAAGGAGTCTGTATTTCTTTATTTTGTATTTATTGGTGAACGGAGGACAAAAACCTCATCTATTATTTGGGGGGCAGGAGGCTGTGAGAAAGGGAAGAATAGAATAAATTTGTGGTCTGGAAATTTATAATGCCTTTTTTGATCAGGTTAGTAATTCAGGAAGGCTTTGAAAGAACAAGATTAAATGTAAGTTTTCAAACCCAAATGCCTCTGATAAATCCAAGTCATAGAGTAGACACTTTTGGCACCTGAAGGCAGTTCCCTGGGCTTGGGGACCCTGGGAATCCTGTAAAGCATCTGCAGAGGTTCCTCGAAACTCTCCCTTGGTCCCCACTTATGAACGGAGCCTGCCAGGTGTTTGTCAGGGATGGAGGTTGCTCTAAGTGGGTGTCTTGTTCAGCCAGGCCCCACACAGTGTTTCAAGGCCTGCCTTCTTCTTTGCATCTCCCATTTTGAGGACCTGCATCCACAGAGCCCTCAAATACAACACACCCACCCTCCAGCATCCTCCTTCCGCAAACTTACATTCTTAAGGTTAAATATTAGCCAGCAACAGCTCACATACAGAGGATTTGGCATTATTACTTACATAAATATCTAATTACTGAAGGGAGTTTCCAAAAGAGGAGGTGTAAGCTGCTCAGCCCCTCCTGTGCCCCTCCGATGTCGTGGGGATGCTGGGGCACGGAGCGGCTGGGTGAGTGGTGGGCTCCCCCTCCTCCCTGCCCGCTGCCAGCACACAGCCCATCACGGGGCGGTGGTGGGCAGTGATTTCGGACTCACAGTCATCGTGAGATTTACCCAGTTCTGCCATCTTCTTTGCTCTGTATCAAAGGCACCCGATATATACTGTAGCATGAAAACTTGCTCGGCAAAGAGTGCCAGCTGCTGCGGCGGGGCTGCTCTCAGCAGAAGGCAGCCCCGTAAATTGCTGCCGACCTTTGATTCAAGTACCAATATTTAGCAAGCAAATATTTAAAACCACACCGTTAAGAAGGGAGGCACAGCTTTACCATGGGGAACTCGAGCAAGGGGTGCTGCTGAGCTCATCCTGGGCTGCGCAGGGGAAGGGGCAAGCAGCCACCTTCTCCTCCTCGCCCTCTCCCAGCCAAGCAGCCAGCCCTGCCCATCACACCCACCCCAGGGAAGGGATGGATGCTTGGACCCCAGCAAGGCGGATGGCTGCTGTACCAAGCAAGGCACAAGCTTTAAAGCCCTGGAGGGCTGGGTGAAGCTCTTTCAACCCCCAAAGGCAAAATAACTGCGGCCATCCCTCCTGCTGCCATTGCCTGCTGCCCCGCACAAGCGGAGGCTGTGTGATGGGAGGCCACCGTGCTGATCCAGCTGCCTGGTGTGACCAGAGCACGGCTGGCCCCAGGGGACCAGCCCCAGCTGCTGGTCTGATGCCATGGCTGGGAGCCACATAATGATGAGTCTTCAAGAAATCACTTGGTGTTGGTCAGGTGCAGCAACAGGCCAAGAGGGTGTTTTTCCCTCTTGAGTGGTGCAGAATTAGCTCTGTTGGTCAGTTTATAATTAGGTACTTGCAGCTAACAGTATTCTTTCTGTTGGATTTTTATAGTTTTGTCTCTTCTTTTTTAAACGTGAAAAATAATCAGTCTTAAAAAATTTAAAAAAAATTACCTTGGAAAGAGTGATCTATAAAAAGAGAAAATCCTTGCCAGGTGGATGCCACAGCCGCAAGCCCCAGCCACAGAAAGCCGGGTTGCAGGCTTCCCTGCTCCGCAGCTACTCAGAGGTTAACCAGGGTCTGTAAGCAAACAGCTTAAAGAAGGAGCCCGGCTTAGTGCTGGGTGTCTCTGGCTGTCCCAGGGACCTTCCAGCAGCCCCTCCCTCCCAAAGGCGATGCTGGGCAAACAGAGCCAGCCCTCGCCCTCTCCCCAGGCAGCAAGGATCCCGCTGTGGGGGCAAACTGGGCCCGGGCTGGGGCGCAGGGACATCGCAGCAGAGGGTGTTTCACTGCAGGCGGGCACAGCGCCATGTGTATATAAACCCTGGAGCCGCGGCCCGGGAGGATTGTTCAGCACACCCACACCTTGGCTCGCTCGGCCGTGCGAGGAAGCGCTGCCGGGAATCCCGACGGCTGAACCCCGGTGTACAGGAGCGCGGGAGCAATCTGCCCATGGGCTCCCGCCTGCTGCTGCTGCTGCTGCTGCTGCTGCTGCTTCAGGCAGGTGAGTACCACCTCTCGGTCCCTCTCCCCCTCCACACCTTCCCCCATCCCGGGACAGCTTCTCCCCTTGCCATCCCCTTTGCCTGCTTCGCTGCCGGCACCTCGGTGTGGTGTGGCCAAGCGAGGAAAAAAACACCACTTGACTCTTTTCAACTTTATCGCGAGGGGCTGTGTAAGCGAGCTGCCTGCCCACTTTGCTTGCCTGGTGGTTTGGATAGCTGCTATAAACACTGCATAAACTGCGGGTCGTTTTCTTTTCGAATAGTTTTCTGCTACAAAGTTGTTGGCGTCTGTGTTTCTTCATAGATGTACCCTCTTTTTACATCAGCAACCGTGGAGTAAGCAGTTCTAATTCATCTGAATTTAAAATAATTTTTAAAAAGCCTGTTAAAAAAAGACCTGAATGTCTGCTAACATAAAGCCCCTACACACAAAGGCAACACGACACTAAACTGGCAGGTCTGAGGTTATATCTGCAGTACAGTTTTAAAATAAAAAACCAAGACCTTGCCTCAATCTACAGCAAAGGCTGCCTGTTTAAACAAGAGATAGAAGTCTAAGTTGTCAGATCCACCACCGCTCACCTCCCTGCAGGTATGGTCTCTGCTAAGGTGCGCCGTTAGTAGTATAACTAATGACTGGTCACGCTACTAATGGGAGATGTGGCTAAATGCAGGCTGCTGTGGAGAGTCGGACTTTTTCAAGGCTTTCCCAGCTGTGTTGGCTTGGCTGCCCAGCACAGAAAAAGCAGTTTCAGTTCTTGGTCAAGTTATTAGCTGTGCAACTGAATATTGAAATGTAGTTGCTGGAGCTGACCTCTCAGCTGCAGCGACCCGCCATGGGCTCAAAACCCAGCCAGCTTTCACAGAACAGAGCAGGAACATCAGAGGCTGCCGGGATGCCCGCCTTATTTCAAGCTCTTGCAGAGCACGCAGCCCTACACACTAATTGAGTCTTTTGGACTCAATTCCCTTTTGGGGCTTTCTCTCCACTTCCATGAGCAGCTCTGCAGTGTAATTACAGTTCCTTGATCCTCAGAGATATCCCCAAAAGAAGAATGGCCTTTCTTCTTCTGGGTGAGGTGCAGTTACCTTACACCAGCCTCGGCTGTTTGCAGCCAGCGGTCAGCAGACCAAGTCCAGCGGTCCTGGCTTAAGAGGTCAGTGAAAGACAGCTAAAAAAAAAAATGCAGGCTGCTCGTCAGGAGGCCTGGATGTCTACAAAGACGTTTTTGTCTCCATTGGAACATTTTCAGGGTCTGCAAACAGCAACGGGTTGAAAAAGCAGGATTTTTAACCCGAAATCCAGAGCAGCTCCCTGCTTGTGATTTCCCCTGGGGCACCCGAGAGCCGAGCCCCCTTTTAACACCAGAGCCCCGCTGTTTAGAGAAGGGGAATAGGTGGTCTCTGTAGTTTTGAATAACACCCCTCTAATGCGTTTTTAGCACGAAACCTGAACACTCAAGTAGTGTTTAGGTGAGCAGCGTGGTTACTTTTTCAGGAATGTGCATTTAATCCCCGAGGAATGCCCTGGGAAGCATAAGGAGGCTGTGCGAAACCCCCGCGCCCGAGGCACCGATTGCCAGGGCAAAACTGGTGGAGGGCAGCGCCCGTTCCTGCTGGGGGCTCGGGCTGCAGAGAGGGAGCAAAGCCCTGCCGTGTCCTTCGTGGGGAGAGACCCTCCTTGTCCTCCCTGGGCTTTGGATCAGGCTAGGAGGGCGAGCTAGACCAGGAGATGCGGCAAGAGGCCCAAGCAAGGGGATTAGAGGCCAGGTTTTAAAAGGAAAGCAACTGTTTTAATAATAGTATTGAGTCCTCGGGTGGTTTAGGGGATTAATTAGTGTGTGTTTGCACAGCACTTTGAAGAGGTCAAGCATGCTGCAGTAGCCGGGGGCAGGTGGCAAAGCAACTTTGGGGGTGCGTTCCTGGTTCCCAGGCATCACCTCCCTCTCCATCCAAGCGTGCCACCAAGCCCCCCCATTTTGGCAGGACTTTCCCTTCGCAGCGACTGTGCACAGGTGGGACAAACAGATGGGTTAGGCAGTCGGTCTGAGGGGCTGGGTGCCACTGGTGAGTAGCTTTGCCATGCAGGATAGAGCAGTGCAAAGTGCACTTGGTCTTCACAGTTAAACCTAAGCAAGAAATACTCCTATTGCTATCGTTAGCGTGATAAGCATCAGTGTTTGCAGCTGAGCATCACGTTGGTGTGAGTATAAGGGGCAGGGTACTCTCGGTTTCTGTAACAGTCCCTGCAAGGTAGGGTCTGTGGTTTCTAAAAAAGTTGCAAATTAACATGTGAAATCACAACACTGTTTGAAAGACTGGTAACTCCAAAAACTCCAGACTGGTTTGGGTGGCCACCCGCACACTTCAGCTGACACAGAGCTCCTTTTGTGTTTTGGGGTTTTTTCCTCCCCAATTAATGCAGCCAACCTGATGTTATGACTTAAATGGAATGTAATAACGGAAGCAGATAGAAGTGTTGCCAGCACTTCCAAACATTCAAAAGAAAGCTGATGTACATACATCTTGGCTAACGTAGGCACTCTGTCCTTGACAAGGTATACCTTACAGGCTCAGGGACTTGTAGCTATCCCTCTTTGCAAATTAATAGTACTGTCAGCTTTTTGCCATCTGGAGAATGGGTTAAAATATCCTGAATAGCAGGGGAAATTTGGGTAATAGAAGGCATCTTGGGCAACGTAGAAACCCCATTTTTTTCCATAGAGCCCAGGTTAAGTCAGGTTGCGTGCTCGTCCTATGCTGCTTCATGTCCCGCTTGGGACCACAGCATAGCTAGTAAGCTTTTCCAGCTTTGGAAGCTCTGGGGTGCAGTGAAGCCCAGCCGACTCTGCATGATGCTGGCACAGGTCCTGCAAAGCTTAACAGCTCGAGCTCTGCGGTGTGCAAACCCAGGCACACTGCTCCCAGGTGCAATATAACTGCAATCACATGCTAGCGTGCCAGAGCTAGTAAGTCTTGCTTGAATTGAGCTCCCTCTGCAGAAATAGCCTGTTTGGGTATAGCTGCATCTGCCTCCTGGTTATCCCAGCCCTCAGGTAAGGCCCCTGCAAAGTCCCCTTTGCAGGCTGAATGTCGCAGCTAATTAGATTGTCAAGGCTGCACCCAACCAGCCCATCAAAACCAAAAAAATCCCCCTTTAAGGACTTTAAGAAAATCGGTGTCAGGCACGTTCAGTCCTTGTGTGTAGCCATGTCTTGTCTCTGCAGTCTGGAAAGGTGCTCTGGGAAAATCCCATTCACTGCACACCCGAGGAATCATCGAATTGGCAGGAGCTATCTCGTGTGGCACGGGACGGTCTCCCTTGGCATATATTGGCTACGGATGCTACTGTGGACTGGGAGGACGAGGCTGGCCTAAAGATAAGACAGACTGGTAAGAAGAACTTCAACTATATGTCCAGAAGCAGTGCAGGTCTCACCACTCTTCCCTGTTTGTGCCACTGTGACTCCATGGACTCGTTGCTGCCTTGTGGAGAGGGAGCTTAGTATATATGAGCAGCACTGGGGAATTGTGAGTGAGGACCCACATATCATTTGGGGTTTGAATGAGGGTTTAGCCACCTTCTGGCTGAGCTCAAAGCTCTCGGGACCTTATACTATGTGGGGTGGATGGCAAAGGAGAAACCAGGATATGATTTCCTGAAATAGCTGCATGTTTAGTCACAGAGAGCAAGCCCTGCCTGAAAAAAAAGGGAGTGATCAACGTGTTTGGAGGGTTGTTTCAGCCACGTCCTGAAAATGGCAGCGATGGGAATATCACTGTTTATCTTCTGGAAGAAATCCAGATCATTGCAAGGAGTAATCAAACCTGTTGCCTTCATTGCCTGTTAGCTCACGCTGAATCGAGGAGGACAACAACAGGGGAGAGCACGGTGTTATTTCCCCTTTTCTGTGTTAGCGGGGAAGGTGCTGTGCTTGTTATTCCCGAGGCTACAAGCAGCGAGCCCAGGAGGTGTTGCAATCGAAGGGTTTTTTCTTGTACTTTGTGATTAGCGTACATGTAAATCTTGAGCATGGTGGACCCTTTATGTGCTCTGAGCCCGTTGTTTGCAATCTTGTCTGGTTTGAAACCTGAAAGACAGAGCACACAAGTCTGTCTATCTACAGTCAACAGGCCAGGTGTCGCTGATAAGCAAGCGCTGCTTTTAGCAGGGGTGAAGGCGGCGTGTAGCTCGCTGGGAAGGAAACCAAGCTTTCGAGAATACCCAGCTGTTGGACACATTTCACATCGCTACACCACCAAACTTTGCTGAATTGGCAGGACAGGAAAAGGGAAAAAAAGGAAAAAAAGATGGCAAGGTTGAAGTCCAGCTCCTGTGGGCATGAAGAGCAGGTGGCCTTTAAAACTAGTGGAGCTGTCTTCATTAACGCAGCGAGATATTTCACTCCCAAAGTCCTCTCGCCACATCCCTGGTTTGTATCTGTGAAACATTTCATCTGTGAAACAGACAATACAGGACTTACAAATGATGAGTAACTGCCTGCAAAGTGTCATAGCTTCCAGGTGTAGAACTTCCTTTTAATTTTCATTAATATCTCTTGTCATCACCATCTACAGCAGTGTCTGTAAGGCGTTTATTATTTTTGCTAGCCCTTTTGCAGCTCTGATAATCAGGCCTTTAAAGTAAAACATGACTTCACTGATCTGGAGTACTTCTTTTACTGACGGCTGAGCAGAGCCACCTAAAAGCTGCTTACCATAGAGGCTGAGTGACCCCCCAGATTCAGCAACTCTGGGAGCTGCCCATGGCCAGCACTCCTGTAAAAAAGACAGAGTAAAATCTGGATAGTGAGGGAGCTGGCGGAGGAGCTCGCCCAGCCACTATCCATCACTTATCAGCAGTCCTGGCTAACCAGGGAGGTCCCAGAAGACTGGAGGTTAGCAAATGTGATGCCCATCTACAAGAAGGGCAGGAAGGAGGATCCAGGGA
>JAVJGI010000060.1:6724821-6745416 GCA_035590275.1 Ibycter americanus | reverse complement strand
GCCCCTCACTGCAAGAGGGACATTGAGGTGCTGGAGCGTGTCCAGAGACGGGCACGGAGCTGGGGAAGGGGCTGGAGCACAAGTCTTATGAGGAGCGGCTGAGGGAGCTGGGGGTTGTTTAGTCTGGAGAAAAGGAGGCTCAGGGGGGACCTAATCACACTCTACAACTGCCTGAAAGGAGGTTGTAGGCAGGTGGGGGTCAGTCTCTTCTCCCAGATAAGAAGCGACAGAACAAGAGGAAACGGCCTCAAGCTATGCCAGGAGAGGTTTAGATTGGATATTAAGAAACATTTCTTCACGGAAAGTGTGGTCAAGCATTGGAAAAGGCTGGCCAGGGAGGTGGTGGAATCACCATCCCTGGAGGTGTTTAAAAAACACGTAGATGCAGTGCTTAGTGACATGGTTTAGTGATGGACTTGGCAGTCATGCATTAATGGGTGGACCTGATGATCTCAAAGGTCTTTTCCAACCTAAATGATTCTGTAATTCTATGAAAATATGGCCACGTGTTCATCAGCCAGTGTTTCCACTGCCATTTGATTTCCATGGGATGTGGATTTTATCCCAATGGCAGCAAATGAGACTCTGCAACTGGAAATGTCTCAAAAGACCAGATAGTTTGTAAAAGGGAAGCTTGATCCTGTAAGTGCATTCATTATTTCTTAGCTGCAATGATTGGGTGAAACAAAAAAAAAAAAAAAAAGAAAAAAAAAAAGAAGAAAGGTTTTTAGTTAGGTTCTTTGCTAGGAAGAATCGGCAATGCCCCACTAGATTTAGCCCTAAAAATTTCCATTTTATGTTTGCTAGAGGAATCTTCTGATATCTGTTACTGAGAACGACTGCAAAAATCAGTGTCATTGAATACCCCATGCCTGTCAAAGTGACCCCATTATTTTCCACATTTGTCATTCTAAGAAAAGAAAGCAGCAGAGTGGCAAAACTACTGGCTGTGAGTGACAAACACTGTTTGAAATTACCCCCTTGACACTTCTAGGTTTGTTGCCGAGACACTTACAAAAGGAGTAATTTCCTTATGAGTAATTCAGTCAATCTGTCTAGACAGGGCTAGAGTGCTTCTAAGCACCTCTCTTTTTATGGGGAAAGAAAAAAAGCCATCAAGTGTGTAATCTTTTTATAAGGTTTATTCCGCACACTGGCTTTGATGTGTAGTCAGTAATTACCTTTTCCCTTTTGTTCCACTCTCACAGTCCCATCACTTCAAGATATAAGGGCATCTCTTCCACATGAAGTCAATAGATTTGTTTCTCTTTCTCCTTTCTCTTCCCCTGGGTTGCTGCAGCAGCCGTTTTGTAGAGCAGGACCTGAAGGTGTTTAGCATCTCCCTGAAAACACTGAATGCCATGAAAGGCAGGATGGCATATATGGCTCATCTAAGTCCTGGTAAACTCATAGGGGAGAGTAAGATTTCCCCTCAACTGATGAATTAAAGCAAAACAAAAGGACACACAGCAGTGATGGTGGTGTTAATGTGACAAATAGGACATGACAAATTCTTACCTTAATGGCATTTGCTCAACCGCAGGGGTCTGGCCAGCTGATCCCTGTGGGCCAGCCGGAGCTGTCTGTAGCCATTAGGGCTGTCTCGTAGCCCAGACATGACGAACAGGTTGCTTACCAACTGGATGGCACGGCTGTATTTGTTTTCCAGACCTGCTGACCAGTGCTCTGCCACAGTGTTGGCTGACTCTGTTCCTGTTGCTCTAACCGAGCGTTAGCAGGTTATTAAATGCTTAACACTGTGCTCTGACCCAAGTGCAGGAAAGGGCATGTCCAGGCAGGAGGGGACCATCTGAAGGTGGCAAAGGGCAACGATAGGCTTCCTCAGTCTTCATTCCCTGGCAGCATTTTTTCAGCACATCTGAAAGACATATTTGTGAAATATGAGCCAAAGTCTTCTCGCTTTGTGTTGGTGTAAGCTACATGTCACCCAGCCGCAATTATGGGTACCATCAAGAGGAACTGGTGTAAGCGGAAGCAGAATTGTGCCCCAGATCCTATGGTCCTGCAGAATTTATGCAATCCCCCTGGTTTTGCCAAGGCAGATAAGAAGCAGCGAGTTCTCACAGCTAGCTAGCACACCTCTCTAGTGCTCATTTGCTTGTCCTTGCCTGATTCACAGACCATCTTTTGCCCCTCCAAGTTCTGTTCTCACTTCTCCCACCTCTTTTTCTGTTTATTCCCTCTGGCTCTCCATGATGGGCAATTTCATTTCTTTTGCACACAGGCTCCTAATTCCTCCCTTTGCCCATCTACCTTCGTGTCGTTCCTCCTTCCCACACTTCTCCATCACTGACACCAACTTTACCAACTACTGATTCACTCCCCAGACCTCACAAGCCCTAAAATCCCAACAGCTGGCACGCCGCCTCAGCTCAGCCTGATTCACGGCTCTCCACCGTGGCCTCTTGTGCACTGTGTCCCATATACGAGACACTAGTGACACACCTGCTCTGCTATCTCTCATCCCCCTGGGGATAGATGAGGCTCTGCTGCAGCTTCAGGTATGTTAGCTGGGGTGCCCTGGGCTATAGCAACTCCTCCAGATGATGCATGTCCCAGTTGTAGCTCAGTGCTGTAGTCCATCCCTGTTATCATGTGACACATTGCTTAGGAACTCAAACGTTGGAGAAAGCAGAGACCTTCACTCTTTCCACAAGGCTGAAACTTCTTCTTTCCTTTGGCCTTTCACATCTAACCTCTTCAGGTCAAGCCCAGGAGTGAGGTGTTACTGGACCAACAAAGATCTGACCCAGAGCCTGTTACTGCTGGCATGTCCAACAGAACTGGTTGTCCCATGGGCTGAAGAAGGTCTTCTCAATTACAGCAAGTGCTGTAACTCCTTATGGGAAAACTTCTAGATACATATATGCTATGGGGCTTAGTCCCATTTTGAAGTCCTTTGAGGAACTGGAATGGAAGGAGGAACTAGACTGCTACTGCTAACTTAAAATTTCTACGTTTCACGATGCAGTGAGTAGTCTGGCCATAACCATCACATAGGTTTCATCTTGGCAAGCTGACCAAAAAAAGGCATTTAGTTTGCAGACTCATCTGTGAGATGAAAATGCTACATTTAACTACTAAATCGAGAGCTCAGTCAGTAGGGAAAGCACACTGGACTAAATCCAGCCTGTGTGTAATCACGGGGATTAAATGAAGGCTGAGTTTGATCTGACTGGTCTGATTCTGTTGTCTCTTTTACGAGTCACCTGACCTGGTTCCAGTGATTTTGTTAGAATTTGCATCAGTGGTGGATCTTCTTCTTTGCACTTCAAAAATTGTTGGTTTTTTTTTTCCCCCTATGTTTTAACACCTCACAGAGCCCTGCAGCCCTCATATCCATAAACCAATTTCTAAAAGGGCAAAATCCTCCTGCAGCAGAGGGTGATGAAGGTCATGATGTTCCTGAGCTCTCGGCTAAGGTACCGCCAGCTCCCAAAGAGTCCCTGGAGAAGCCCTGCTTCCTGCACAAGGGACGTTCATCCTTCTTGCAAGGTTGTTTCACTTTCGTAGAGGGACATAATGATGGATCCCAGACTTTATTGGCTTTTCAGGTACACTGCCTTCAGGTCTTGAAGCGATCAAAGTTTTCAACTGGATTTGGTAATCTATGGGCAGCCAGCACTCCCTTTTGGCCGGCTCATCAACCTTTTGAGCAGATTCACATCTAGGACTCAAGAGCTTCCCTACAAGCTGTCCGCTCGTCATTTACCTCTAAGATCAGACTGCCTTGATGCTTCCCAGTCAGCAGGGTAGTTTCTCTGTAGAGTCCCAGTGATCTTGCAGGAACAGCTTCTGGAAATGCAGGAGATCGTCCCTCTCCGGCTCCAACCTCTGACCTCACATCTTTGCTGAAACAACCTTTCTTATTCGGCAGAGGACCTCTCTAAGTGCTGAATCTTTTCTTAGTGTGTTTTGAGTCACTAAACCACCAGAATAAAATTCAAATGGGGTCAAGTTTTCTATAAATTCTGAAGTAATTGGTAGTGAGAATTATCTCACTGAGTAGTCTCTAGGACAGATGTCATCAGCTGAGCTAGTCACCCTCCACCCCCTCTGCGGTCAATGAAAAGCATTTGCACTTTCAAGTGCAATGTTTTTCACCTATGCTAGATCTCTGTAGTATGATAATATGAACTGTGCCTCAGACATGCATAAAGGGAGTATAGATCAGTGCCTTAGATGTAGGCGTTCACATTTAGTGATCTGAAGTTAACTGATATGAATTCCACCATTGAGGCTGATGAGTTTGTAGCCAGCCCTCAGAAACTGGATGGGCCAAAGAGCAGATGACAGGTCCAGGTGAACTGCAGATATGAAGCTTCTTGGTGATGCTCAGGAAGGCAAAAAACATTCCCACTCCAAACTCTGGGATGGGTCTAAGCCTAAGCTGGTGAGCCATGACCACACACCTCACAGGAACTCTTAGCTCCCTTTCAGTGAGGTTACCATAGAAACATAGAATTACAGAATTGTTTAGGTTGGAAAAGACCTTTAAGACCATTGAGTCCAACCATTAACCTAGCACTGCCAAGTCCACACCTGCCTTCCTGACTGCAAAACCTTAGAGGAAGCAGCACAGTGGTCATGGGAGCAAGCATGGCATTAATGAGCTCCTGAGCCATGTGGGCTTTCACAGAGACACCAGGATGCTTGGTTCCTCAACACATGATTTACTGACAGGCTGGGGCAAACATTGCTGGCATGAGCAGCATGTGAGTGCAGCAGTCCTGGAGTACGTGCAAGCACCCTTGAGCAAAACATGCAGGATCCAGGAGGACACCCAAACTCTCCCTTTTATTCTCTCCCAGGTGCTGCCACAGGCATGACTGCTGCTACGACAAGGCAGAGAAGGAAGGCTGCAGCCCCAAGGCGCAGCGCTACCAGTGGGCATGTGAGCAGAATGCTGTGCGGTGCGGTAAGGCAATGCTCGCTCACGTTGGGTACGTTTTGCTCCCTCCTCTGCAGGCACTAGGCTGACCCAAGAGCTTTGTGGGCTTCAGAGGTAGGTCTGTGTATGCTGAGCTGGTTTCAAAGCCGCTTTAGGCAATGTCCATTCTCCTTCAAGCTCTCTGCTCATCCTTTGCCTGGATCTCTAGGCTTGCCAAGAGTCCTCAGCTGGAGCTGGGAGGAAGGCTGGAGGCCCAGCACCACCCATTCCAGGTAACCTGAGTCCTCCCCAGGCTGAAGAGTGGGAGGGGGGACCGTGGAGCCCCCAAGACATCTCAGTTTGGCAGAGATGCAGATGCCTCTCTGGAGACTCTCTGCTCACTCACATTAAGCATGCCTGCTCCTCACCGACCTCTTCCCACAGCCGTGCAATGGTCTGCAGGGGTGGTCTTCCCGTGGCAGTATTGGCCTTCCCTCCAGCAGGACTGTTCACGTTTTCACTTACCATCACGTATTGCTAGAGAAGAACCATGCTATTACGCACAGCTGCAAGGCAGGTTGAATAGGGTGCCAGCCTGCATCTCTGCCTCGTGTACAGCTCCAGCCTAAAGCTTTAGGGGTCCAGGGGGATTTGGAAGCTTGCAGCATCACATGCTCCGGAGTGCTGCAGGCATACAGCGAGTGTAGGCTGTGCTCAGCTCTACAGCTGGTACCCAGTCAAGGTCTTGAATTGCACAGTCACAGCCCGTCAGTGGCTCGCACCAGTTTGTTTTGACATATACCAGACGACTTGAGTCTTAGAATTTGTCACTTCTATTTCTAAGTCTCCAAAAAGTCCCTGATGGTAAAATCCATTGTAGAACACTTTGAAAGTCTGAAAAGAAACGTGGGAGAGTAAAACTTGTCCCCATATCATCAAAACTACTTGCTTGATCATTAAAAGACTATTTCTACCTTCTCAGAAGACCATATTCTACTGGTGCAACCCTCGGCCTCTCCAGCAGCTGAAAATCTGCCAGCAGATATTGGATGGGGCACAGCACATCTGCAGTTGCTCTTTCCCAAGTGCCAGAACAACCTATTAAATACAAAGTGCTGGCTAAGGAATGTATTGCTTTAATGTATAACTGTTTTCCCTCCCACTTACCCGTATTTCCATAGCTGACAGATATTTTCTGCTAGCTGTTTTTATAGGAAAGAAAAATAATTCCTGTTTCTTTTTGCTGTGAAGGAACATTCCTAGCTATGAATGTGAGATGGATCATCAAGTTCATGAGACATGTGCAAAGTATGTCCCATAAGAGTGCACAGGGCTGCAGTTGCTCCAACCTGGCTAACAAGCGTTGGTTAAAGGAAAGCCATTAATTCCTTAACGGATGTCCAGGCAAGGCCTGAGAAGCATCCATCAACTGCACTCCACAAGCCCTCAGCAGGCTTCACTCCCCCTGACATCCCCATAATAGAAATGTGCTCCGAAGGCAAATTTCCTACCCCAGGCTACAGCACAGCAGGTGTTACTGGGGTGTGAAGATGTAATGTCTGATCCCATTCGAACAAAAGGGATGAAGAATTAAATTTCCAGGCGTGCTTGCTGGGCCAACAGCAGTGATGTCCAGAAGCATTAGAAGCAGAGATGCTTGCACTGTCTTTTCTGTGCAAAAGGAAATAAATGCCTGTTGCCTGGCACTGTATCATATACACAGATATTTTCAGGTAAATTAAATAGAAACTAATTTTACCTGGGATGACTCCTCCTTTTGCTACTGTTAGGCAGTTTTGTTTGTGGAATGAAAAAAATTGGCAAAACTATATTCTTCAGTCCAGCTATGTCATCACATGTAGGCAAATTCCATGCAATAAATATCTGTAATATAGAAAAGGCTGTAAGTTGTGAGTGCTGGCAAAAAAAATCATTCTGCTCTAACAGAAATGACTACTAAGCCAGACACTTGTGCTCACATTAGACATACAGTGGCTGGCATGGCATGGAAAGAACACAAGGAGCAGAGGGGCAAGGACAACATCAGACAAGACCGGTAGCTAAGAAAAAAAATGGCCTTAGTGCTAGAGCCGTCATCAGTGGAACCCTTGAAACACTTTTTACCAGTAAACATGATTTTTCAGGCAAGCTTAAGAAATATGTGCTTTTCTTATTTATCAGATACAAGGTCGATCCTGCAAAGTTCAGTGAAATCCGGAAGGATTCCTGTACTCATTGCTGTTGGTTTTGGAGCAAAGCCTATGGGCACTGGCATGAAGTTACGCTTTAAACTTTGCCTAGTGCAGGTTTTAGTGGGTGTTAGATAATCTATAGTAGCAGCCTCAATTAAACAAGGCGCTGTGCTCTGAAATAATATTAGCCCAATGGCTGTATTTAAGCCACCTGTAGATAGGATGGGGTTCATTAACTCAAAATCAGTCATTTGCAAGTAGCTACCTGAGCTAGTTGCTTTGATGTTCCTGATGGTCCTTACCTAGTCATGTAGTCATATAGTTGCATTATATATCGTTCCAGATGTGGTTTTGATCAGCTTCATTAGCTGCTGACTCATAAAAATCAGGTACCTGACCCTGCTGCAGAGTTCGCTGCCTCCTCTGCCATGATCAGAGAGCGATGTAAGAGCAACTCACGGAGCACGAGTGAAGGATGCCTGATGGGTGCTTCCATGCCCTCAAGTTTCTGAATGTCCCTCTGGGAGACTCCTTTCAAAGCAGCATTTTTTTTCTTTTGAAATCAGACTGATTTGCAGAGGGAAGAATTAGAAGGGAAATTAACTGACTGAGAAAAGATGGAATATTTTTAGCTCAGGCTAAGCTAAAATTTTATATTTTTTTATATTTTTTTTTTAGTTTTGACTGCTGAACTAAATCCCCATTGTTCACATGGCTCTAGAAGTGGGGAGCACTCTGTGCTGGGCAGATTTTTATAAGCATTGCCAATTTACTTTTAGCTGCTACTTTCTGATGCTCTTTGTCATTGTTAAGATCTGTTGACAGAGACAGAACAGGTGACAGTCAGATCCACACACAACACAACATGTTGGTCCTTCTTTCTTCCTGCTCCCATAGCCTCTGTTCCCTAAGAATTGCTTCATTAGGGGATTGTTCCTCCTAAAACTGTTTTTTGCCTTCATCCAATACAGAATCTCTCATCCTCTGCTCACATTTTCTTTTGCAGATAACCTGACAGACCGGTGTGAAAAAATGGTGTGCCTGTGTGACCAAGAAGCAGCCAAGTGTTGGGGAGCAGCCCCATACAACCCACACTTCATCCTTTGGCCAGATTTTTTATGTGGACAGACTCATCCCACCTGCCACTTCAGATATGGGGGGGCAGAATAGTCTTTTTAGGACCTTTCTTCTAACCCTCTGAATCTGAGGGTGCTGGAATAAAATTTTACCTCTTTTACCAGAGCTAACAATGGTGTAAGAGAATTTCTGTCAGGCCAGGGTTTACAGAGAGGGAGAGACAGGGTAATATATGTGCTGAAGTAAGGATAAGCTCCTGCTCTGATTGCTGCCTTTGCAGAAAGAGAAGGTTTGGTATGCAAGGCAGTGGGAATGCATTACCTGTCACCAAATGGCTTTTTTGTCCTTGCACATTGCCTGACCTTCAGCTCCCGCACATTTTAACATTATCTGGAAAATAGATGGAGACTTGTGGTGGAGTGGCTTGCAAAAAACCCCCACAAAAACAAACAAAAACAAACCACCCCCACCCCCACCCCCCTCCCAAAAAAAACCAAACCCACATTCCAACTCTGTGAAAAGATACACCAGCCTTTGAAGACCCAAGGTGTCCCAGTCTGGAAGCAGAGTGACCCACTTTATTTTCCTCGACATGCAGAAAGAGAGGGGACATCAAAGAGGGAGGATCCCTCATTATCCCTTGTTTGTGCTCAGAGGAATTTTGCTTCTACCAGAAGGAAAAGCAGAGTGTGGCACAGGGCAGGGCTCCATCCTTCCTTGCAGGGTGTGTGTATGTGGGGTGGGTGTGCGTTTCTTGGTTTATATAGCCAGCTGTCTTATCCCTCATGTTCCTGCCTCACAGCACCAAGGACACATCTGAGGTGTGTTCAAAGGTAAGCAGTGTTACACCAGGCTATTGCTGTTGCAAGGCCAGCAAGGGTTTCTGACTTCTACTTACTAGCAGGCACACCCACACCTTGCAAAAGAGCGTGTTCCTCGCCTGCTACACATGCTTCAGAGCTGGTAGACTGCTCTCCTATACATACAGGAGATGCTCTCCTCTATTAGCATATCCCCATGTCACTGACCACCTGGGAATCAATTATTGTCATGTCAGGAAACAGGGGCTATGGAGAACATTAGGCATGTCAAGCAAATTTTTCATCGCTCCTTTTTTTTTAAGGGTATTAGAGGCTTATATTGAAACACTACATTTCCTTCTGGCAAGAGTAAAACAAAATCCCATTCTTTCAACCAGGAGTAGCTATGTTCAAGTGGGCCTTCTTTGCCTTGTTGTTACAAGCCTGTAGGCTGGAGCAAGCCAACAGGACAAGAACCTCTGTACCGAGAGGTGCAGGCAGACGGGAGCCACGGTTGCACCCCCATTCGATTTCCTTGGGTAGGTGTTAGCAGCTGGGAAGCTGGGGGGCCAGGTAGGTCAGGCTCCTTCTGCCTCTTCTGAAGCACCCAAACTTTGAAGTACCAGCTTTAAAATAAGAAGTAATGGCAGGGAAAGGCCCAAGGTACCTCAGCAGAGTCTGAATTCAGAGATGTGTGACCTAAGTGAGGGTTTGGCAGGTGTTAATACAAATTTCTTCACAAAAAGCTGTTTTGCTCCTTGCTGCAGGAGGATGCTGCATATGCCACTGTGGCTGTCAAAGCTGCAGGAAAAAGAAACGGGCTAACCCAAATAAAAATGCCAAGACACCATGTACTGAGGCAAAGGCTTTTATTCCATCTAGAGCTCCATTTGTGGCTCACAGGGCATCAGTTGTTCCACCTGTAGGCTTTGCATCTTGCAGTGACCTCTGTAATGCTGCACCTCAAGCTACGCTGAGCAAGAAGGAAAGAAGAGCGAGTAAGCAATACAGAGTTAGTACAACACAATAAACTCTTCCAAGGCTTCCTGGCCAGTAAAGAAGTTGTGCATTCTGTTCGTGCAGAGGGTTTGCAAAGGGATGCTGCTGCGTGGGCAGCATCAGCCTAGGGATGCGGCTGCGCTGCTCAGCGAGGGCTGGAAGACCCTCCCCGGTGAGGGAAGGGAGCTCCTGGCCGTGTCCCTGTCCCCACCACGCTGGCCATCAGGGGGCGGCAGCGCTCCAGTGAATGGCAGGACCAGCTCATCCTTCATCCCTTCAGGGAGGGCATTTATTGCAGCAGGCCGAGCAAGATTTTTGAGTGTCGGGAGAAGAGGTGCAAATCACACGGCTCCCCACTAAAAGCAAAATGTCAGCTGAGCTCGGTCTGAAACGCAGACCACAGAATGGGAACTAAGCTTGTTTCAAAATCCAGCCTTCAGTGTCAGTCTACCCTGATAAGACCAGCTGACAGAGCTGGAAAAAACAGGAGAGCTTTTGGGTACCTCAGCCTGTACATCCCATACAGACAGATCTCTTCTCGGGTCATTTCTTTGGCTCGTGTGTGATGAAAACATCTAGTTTTCCCAGCCTGATCAGCTGATCTAATAAAAGATATTGGGCTTTACAAACCACACCTCACACACACACTCAGGCCATCACAGGCTTTCTGTACACGAGCATTGCAAGAGTATGGATGTAAACTTGTAGTTGGTGGGAGGAAGAACCATCCTTCAGCATAAATCTAAAAGAACCGAAGGAGACCCAGTACTTTGTTAAAAGAAGAAGCATCTCATTGAACAACTCTTTGCCGAAAGTGGCAATTAAAGAAGATCTTACTGTTTTGTTTATAGGTAACTCATCAGGCCCACGCATGAAGCTCTACCCAACAAAAACAAAGAACTATTTGGAAAAGAGATGGAATATAGAGCCAGCCCTGTCAGAGTTTCATCCACACTGCCTATATCCTGAACCAGATCCCGTCTCTGATCAGAGGTAAGTAAATGGCGAACTCCTCTACATTAAAAAAAAAGGTACCTTTGGAAGTAGGTGATTGGGTTTATCCTTCTAGCAAGGAATTCAGGTTTTGGGTTGAGTTGCTTACCTTGGTGAGAGCCTTGTCTCATGCAGAGGACACACCGCCTCAGCTGCGGGGTTAAAATAATGATCAGAACCACTACGCCTCCAATACCAGCCGCCACAACCCCAATGATTGTTCCAATGGATTCTTCTATACCAAACAAGCCTGGGGGAGAAGGGAAGGTAGAGAGGGTAACATAAGATGTCATCCAGGCAAGTATACGCAATGCAGCCAGCACACACTTTTTGTAGTGGCTGCAGCAGAAGCTACTTACTGTGATATCGATTATGCCAGTGTCGTGTCTGACATGAAATCAAGGGCTTCTACATGGGAGAGAGTGTATTGCACTATGGAGCTATTGATTTTTTTTCATTCCTATGTAGGAAGCTGCTATGCTTTCTGGAGATTTAGAGATAGGACAGCCCCATCTCCCTAGCAATCTCCCTTAACAGCTAGGTACTATGGGATGGCAAAAGATGATGCCACCTGAATTAATGGGACTCATAGCTTTGTTTTCAAATAGAAAAAAAATACTCTGACGATTTTGAGAAAGTCATCAGTCTCTCTGTCTACCTCCAAAGGAGACAGCACCAGAGGGCTGGCAGAGCTCCACTGAAGTCCTGCCTTTGATTTATTGCTTTTTGGGACTGTTGCATGGCATAGATGGGATGATCCCATTTTCTTTGAGATACGAGCACGTTGGCATTCCGGCTTTATTGGTTTGGGGGACTGAAAGATGATTCAGGAAGAGCCTTTGATCAGGTGAGCACAGTAGGATGGACTGTTACAAGGGCTATGGGATGCAGCACGGAGAGCATCTGCCCTGGTAGCTTAAGAGTCTGTCAGAGCAGCAATGTCTCTTCAGAGTGAGGGAAACTGGCTGGGCAATGGCACACAACTGATCTGATCAGATATTAAGCAACTGCCTCATGCTCATGGTAGTCATTTTGCCATGTGACTCACCCAGAAAAGATAATAAGAGAATTATTAAAAGCCCTTCAGTTTCATCTGCAGTAACAGTACAGTCAGACATTCACTACATATATCTATGCGGTTACATTTAAGCTTCACCAGAAAATTCGGATGTTTTGCTACCATATTCGCACACGGAGTTCCAAGCATTGGGCCACCCGTTCCCAGGAGCAGGCATTACCCCGTGCTGCCTAGCCTAATGGGTAGACATCCAGCAAAAGAGCTGGAGCTCATAAATAAAAATCCCACTCCCTTCTCCTGCACACAGGGAGGTACCCTGTAGTTTAAATCCATTTGTGGATTGTTCATTTTATCAGGAAAGTGAGAGTAATGAAGGTACTGTAGAACCATTACTTACCTTACTTCCAAATATATATAATTTGCTTCCTGTAATGGACAAGTTAACAGAGTTAGCTAATTTCTCTTTTTAATTTTAGATAAGTTTTTGGAGAGTCTGGATTTGTGGCATGTAACATTTCTTTATGAATTATATTTCTCATATTCTTTTGTCCCTTTAATTCAGGCATCGTGCAGAAAGGATATATTTCATCTTCTCAGGAGCACAGAAAGGCAGTTACACTGGCCAGGGTGCAGACATGGCAAGGGTAACCTGTGCTGCTAAGACTATGAGATCAAGCCAACAGGAGACCTCATTAGAGACATGACCAGGCCCTTGCAGGGGGGCAAATGCTACAGTTTAAACTGAGTAGTTTTATAAAAATTAGTAACGGCAGAACTCAGGCTCAAAAGGGCAAAGGCTTAGTGAATCTCAGTGAGCTAGAAGCTTTGGTAATGAATAAGGGGGAAACGGCACTTGCATAATTTACTCTTGACATAGAAGGTGCTATTTTTTGTTAATTAGATAATAAGATAATAAACCTTCTGATGTGTTGATTTGTTGGGACTGGAATGTATTTAGCCTACATAAAAAGGAAAGCTGCTTTGACATTGCCAGATGATAAAGGCAAAGCAAGTTATCTCCTTACTTAATATGCCTAGTGTCTATTTGTGATGCTAAGAAAACATAGCACGGCACTTTTAATGCTACTTTGATTTTCATGTGAATGAAGTTAAGAAGAAATGATATAATGCTGTCCCGCTGTTTATTATGGGATTACTTATGTCATTCAGGTTAAGGAATGAGTATGCAAGTTAGTGGGCTGCAGAGAAATAATGTCAAAAAAAAAAAGGAGTGTGGAGCTGTTCCCTGAGATGCTGTCTTGACATCTGTCACTCATGTGGGTTCTGCCAGACAGAGCTGAGAGCACAAGAGAACTTGTATAACTGTATCATTCTTGGCACTGACTTTGATTTTAGTGATAATTCCTTCTTTTTTTGGTTGGGTTGTAAATGCCCCTCCTTATACCTGTGTGACTGTTTATAGAGGCAAGCCAATGAAAATTAGCTGGCCTAATGAAAATAATGAGAAATGCTATAGAGCCATTACACTTTATGACACCAGGTGCTTACTGCTAGAGGTCAAACAGGCCAACTTCCCTCTTTCTGTAAGTTTGTAGACCAGCTTTGGAGGAGAAAGAAGGAGAAAAGAAGTAAATAACATCAAATATTACCCAGAGCCCTCCTGATCCTGAGCTTTGTGCCATCTCCTGTCACCACCTTCCCATCTGGAAGTGTAACCTCACAGAAATAAATACCATGGTCACTGGTTGTCACATTGAGGATCACCAGGGAGGCGTCCCCTTGGGACAAGTCTCCACTCACGAAAACCCTGGAGTTATTTGGCAAGACAGTCGTATTGTTTTCTAGCAGGTCCATCCGCCCCTTTTCATCTTCTTTGTACCACCTCACCATCAGGTCAGTCAGGGAGGGACGTCGCGGACTGTTAAAGTGACAATTTAAGACCACAGTTTCACCCTCTTTGGCTTTTTCCTTGGCTGGTGTTTGAGTCACCAAAAGGTGCCATGGCTCAGGTGTTGTCAGCAACGAAGGCTGTGCTGTTATGTGAGTTACAGCTGCATTCTCCTTGCTTGCACTTCCACCACAAACACCAACATCTGTACCAGGGAAGAGAAGGAAAAGGAGGGTTGAGGGTCATAGGACGATAAACCTTCCAGCTGCTCCTGACCTTTAACCAGCACAAAGAATGGCTCCTGGGATTAGGATCTGAGGGTAGTCATTATTATCACAATAGGGATTTTTTTTCCTAGTTCCTGCTGAGATTATGTTCATGTGTACTGATGGTCGTTCCCTGACCCTCAGCTCCTTTCTACTGCCATACTAGAGGAAGATTAATGCCATTGTCCAATGGCTTTGGGTGAAATTTAGAGTCCGTTCAGCCACATTTCCACCCCAAAAAGTCTTGGGGCCTGATGTCCCTGACTCAACTGCTTTTGAGGCAAAGCAAAAAATGCACGTACACTTACACACATGCAACTCCTTTCTGACAAGTACAGTGAATAGGTGCGCACCCTAATGCAACTGCCTGCATTCCAAAACATAATGTGAGCTTCTTAAAAGTTTTGGCATGCACTTCCAGTTTCAGGATAGGAAATCTTGAAGTTGTGGGAAGAATCACCATTGCCAGAGACTGAACCCCCAGGCAGATCCTATCAGTGACCTGGGGGATGGCGCCTTTGCATTCTGCGGGCATTGATACTGAGGGTGACATCTATTCTCTCTGAAGCGACTACATTGTCCTGCTACCCTTTGTTAGAAAAATATGCCAAACATGTTGTAGTAGAGATTTAAACCTGCCTTCTCTCACTCAGCTGCTAATCATAGTATCAAACAGCCTTGAGCTAAGAGTAGTGTGAGTGGATCTCATTTCTGGAAACAAGCCCAGGCTCAGAAGATGAGAGGAATAGTTGCTGTCTCAAAAAGAAGGAAGAATAAACACTTAAATATAAGCCAACAGCTGTCACCAAGAAAGAGTTCAGACCCATTTTTTGGAAAAGTTTCCTCTGTTGTTTTATTTTCTTCAAATGAAATAGTCTCCCTTCATACTAGTCGGTGCCCTCTCAAGGATTGCAGACCATTCCATAGCGGAGGTCTTGATTTTCCGTTGTCTTGAGTCTTTCATTGCCATCCAAAGGGTGTGAAATGCTGTTGTCTGCGTCTGGAAAAACTTCACAATGACAATAGACTCTCTGTGCTCAGGGACAAATGTCTCAAGGCAATGGAAAACCGAACCCCTTGATGACTGGTTTGAGAGTTACTTGAATGGCTTCTCCAGGCACACTTGTACACAAAATCACAGTTGTATTCATAGTTATTATTATTTATGACTCTTATGGGAGTCGCACTGACAATTTCTGTCAGACAGCACGGCCCTGTTGTTCTAGGTGCCCTATAAAAGGATAGGGTATAGAGCTTACAGTTTAATTATCAGATGAGAGGTAACTCATGGATGCAAAAATATAGAAATTATTAGCTGGCTATGAAAGTAGGCAACAACAAAGGATATGAAAAACCTTCAGAGCTGTTTGGTGTTCCATGCTTTTACCTCAAAGTGACAATTTTGAACTTGTAACAGGAACACCAAGCCATGGGAATTGGATAGTTGAGAATTAGGTACTCAAAGATCATCGTAGTTTTGGATCCAGTCCCCTAAAATGAATAGTCCTTATTAGAGATACTGGATGAGATATTATCCTCGTGTTCATACATAATCTTACCAATGAGCCCACTGGAGCTTCTCAGGGGGACATGAGGTCCAGATTTTCCCTTTCAGTTAGATAACAGTGCATCGATGCAGCAGTCATAAAAGCTGAAGTATTCTGACAAGGTACTTTGACAAAGTACAAAGCATAGTTGAAATGCTTGACAAAGCTGGTGGTAGCTTGACATATTACAGTCTTTGTGCATCGAATATTCTGATGTGATGTATTTGGTTATTTGTTAGAGTGAATTTTAGCGGTTTTGTCATAAGTACTCTTTTAAAATCTCTGTTCATTAACCATTATCTCCACTGGATACTGCTGCTTTACCTGAAGCAGTATGTGCTACTGCTACCTTCTTTTCAAGGAATGGCCACAGAATTTCTTCTCCATGACAAGTATTCCAGCCTTACCATATGCACCCCCGCAATTTTATAATAATAAATATTATAATTTTTATTCCTTTTAGTGATGTAAAAGGTATCATTTTGACACAGCCACTTAGTGTCATAGAGAACATAACGGAGCAGGAACAATGTGCTTTGATGTTGCTTCTGTTCATCATGAGTTTTATTTGCACCTCCTATCATGAAATAACTGGCCTTGTCATCTGTGTTATCCGACATCTTTGATTCAATACAAATCATGTAACTGAAAGCTAATTAGGAAAATCAAAACGCAAGAGAAGTAGGCTGTATTGTTTTGTCCCGGCTCTCTTTGGGGGTTTCACTGAGAAGCTCACAGCACAGCCTCTATTTTTCTTTCTTCCTTTCTTTCTTTTTCTTTTGTGATGTTGCAAAACTGGAACATACTAGTTCACTGGTATTCAAATACACAATGCCCTTATCATATTGGCATCTGGGAGCATACCATGCCAAATGCCTTGTTGACTCTGCTTCTAAGTTCTTTATAGGTCAGCTGCTTCATTAGCAGAGTGATGTGTAGGTGCTCTGCCATGCAGGTTGTAGGGCTCAATCCCCAGTGGAGAGGAATGCAAGGCTTTTTGGTGAAATCACTTGAGCTAGACCGAGTACAGAGAAATACAGCATGGATGATCTTGTCTTGACCTGGAAAAATGATTAGATGATCTAATAGGTCATTGTCATATGAAGTCGGTAGTTCACGGCCAGTTTTCAACCATGAGGGGAAAAAGCTCTCTGGGACTCCCTGTAATGTGACAAATGTGCTCCACATTTGGCACTACTAATAGGGCACCTACTAAGCCATCAGCCTCCCCTTTACATAATCTGCAGGTTGATACTTTCCCATGTAAGGCCATATCGTTGGCTGTGAATGAGAAATACACAAGGCAGGCTAGAGGAGGTGGGGTGAGAAAAGGAAAGAATAAAATATACCTGTGCCCTCTCCCAGTCCTAGAGCCTCGAACTTACTCTTTGGTGCCTGGAGTAAACACAAGCAGCCCTGCAAACTTCTTCTTCCAGCTGCCAAGAGCACTGGGGAACTAAAATGGTGGGTGGAGGTCAGTGCAAAATTTGACCTGTCTAGTTGGATCTCCTCTCCTTTCTTCACACTCAATAGATGGAGGAGAGGTTGAGGGCAAATCGGGCTCGATTTCCAGCCCACATAAAAATCCTCTTGTTCTGCCTTTCACAGGGTTTTGGGGGATTAAGAACTCAACTTCACACACAGATGATGCCATGAGGGTGCTTTACAAGCTGTATCCAGCTCCCAGGCATCTATGTTTAAGTGATCAATGACTGCATGTTGCTCATTCCAATTTATATGACTTTTGCCCTGGGCTGAGGTTGGCTTTCACAAATGGATATGAATAACTACCTTGTGACAATAACTGGTTGCTAATACACCAGAGAACCAAAATAGAAATGAAGCTTCTGGCAATGATGATACACATCGTGAAAAAGGCAGGCAAACATACTCTTTCTGAACATTTCTATTAGCTAAACAGGAATGTATCTATAAAGAAAAGTATGTTTTAGTGCAGTGCACAACACCAGACACAGTTTTCCTGCATCCTGAGGAAGCCCTCAGCGGAAAGTTGCTGTTTGAAAAACAAGAAGAGAACCTCTCAAGCCAAACTCTAGGAATAAGCTGTATTTCTTCTAATTAAGGAAAGCGGTTTAATACTCACCCACCAGCAAGAAGAAGAAGAATGAAGACACTGCAGATTTGTAGAGCTTCCCGATGTGCTGGCTCATAGTTGCTGAAGTATATGGTCTCTCCCTCTGGTAGTACGGGCAAAAAAAATATGTGTGTTATTGCAACAGGACCTCGCACTCTGCCCAGTGAATGTCACAGTTACTAAAGTTACCACAGCTTCGAGATCACAGTGCTCTGCCTGCTGCCTGGATGACAGCCACGTTTGAAGTAACAATGACTTGCCGGGGGCTGTTCTGGTCTCCCCCTGAGAAGATGCTGAAAATGTTCTGAGAGCAGAGGGAAGATAATACATTGTTTTTTCACTCTGGCCTTGTACAAACCACAACTTCGGGCTGAGTACATAATATCCAGACACTCAGAAGGAGACCTCCCTTCTGCTGAACGCCTCCCTGATAGAGGTGAGAAGAGAAAGAGCATTGGCTTCGTTTTCTGAGCAGCCAGAGTCCTATCATCCTACTGCACCATGGAAGGAAGTTGCAGGAATTCAGTATCTTTGTGGCTATACGCACACAGTGTTTGTAGGTAAAATGTATTCCTCAAAGTATTTTTTTTTTTCTCAGTGCAGAACAAATCCTTTTTCACCAAAAGTTGATTTACTTAGACACCATTTAAGTAAAGCTTCTCTGTGCCACCAGGGTGGAGGGGAAAACTGCTGAAGCAGGTGGCCTATCTGGAATATAATCAGGTGTGCTCTGGAAGAGTCTGGGTTTACACAAAGGTACACACAGAGCACTGCTTTGTGGGAAAAGCTGCAGTAGCTCCAGACCCCCACCTGTAGCATTTAGCCCTGCCAGCTGTGCTGCCACTGTACCGAGCACATGCCACTCTCGCTAGCTGGCTGACACCTCTTCCCGCAGCTACAGGATTAGGCATTAGGCACACCTTATCTAACAACTTTGCTTATCTTTAAGACTCTTCAGATAATGAAATTGTACTTGAGAAGCCAGTAAAGACTCTGTTCCATATCTGTTAAAACACATACAAAGCACAATTCAGCTGAGAGAGGCATGAGTCTTTCTGCTTTTCTTTGCATTTGAAAGCAAAAAGAACCCCCTAAAAGCCCCCACCACACCGTAAGGAAATTCGTCATCATGCCACTGTCATATGGCTTTCTTCAATATGTTTTCCATAAATTCTGTGATCTGCGTCTTTGCATGCAGATGCTCTACAATAACTGCTTCAAGAAATTCCACTTCTGACTTGCAAAACTCTGCTGACAAACAACTTCAAAAGGAACGACTTTTAGTGATCACTTGTTGCTCTAGCTTTGGTGTGGTGACACCTGTATCAGCAAAAGCAGGATAGGCTAGAGGGAGTATGGCTAAAGGAAGCTCAAAGGCAAATATTTCTTCTCTGAAATGGGTCAGGAGAGTGGGAAGACCTGGGATTACCAGGCAGGAATCACTCTGAAGTAAACTGAAGCAACTGGGACCAAGCGCAGAGCAACATAGCACTTCAGTAGAAAGCTGGAAGGTAGATTGTGAGCGTCTTCTGAAATCTGAGGGTCTTCTGAAGTTTGGTCTACTGCCAAAGTGTTAGTGAGCGAAACCAGAATATCTATGAAAAGAAAAAGACAGAGGAGTCAAAAACAATCAGGAGTTTGAGGAGGGAATAACCAGTAGAGTCAAAGGCATCTGGCAGATCAAGAGGAACTGGGACTGAGCTACTGGCTTAGAGTACTGGCCGTGACTGCACGTCAGGGAAGTCAGCGTGGGAAGATGGAGCTGGACCAAAGGCATTCCAAACAGTGTCTGATTTAAACCCAAGTATTTAGTGTGTTTCTAAAAAAACCTTCAAGTGTGTTGCAATGGACCTACTACCATTGTTCCTGCAAATGCTGTTCACATTCATTTCATCCTGTAATAGCAAGTCTCTCGTGAATCCTCCATTAACTGGGACATGCCTGAGCAAAACTGCCAGGTCAGCCAGCTTTTAACCGAGGGAATACAAAGGGGTTTTAGTGTTGCTGGCAGCCACCAGTTGAACATAAAGCTTCTCCCACTTGGATAACCCACTATGATTCAGAGGGAATCTCAGTTTTCGGATAAAAGGAAAAGTACACCGCTCTCCTGAGTGTTGTTGAGAAAAGCCTGAAAAATTTGAGTTTCAGAAGTCCAAATCAAGAAAGCAAGCAACAAAAATGAAATAAAACACATGTTGTTTTTCACACTTTATTGTCAATTTTGGGGACTCGAACTCAGCAGTGTTAAAGCTGCGCTGTCTGGGCCAACAGCTGGGAGAGGACATCAGCCGCTGGGACTTCTGGCACCTGGCTAATGTGCCAGCAGGCAGGTATCACAGCGCCGAGGGACGGTCCTTCAGGGAGAGCCTCAACCCACCTTCTGAGGTGGCGGTGAGCCAAAAGGGATGGCAAGAAGAACCAGCGATGCCATGCCAGGCTGCTCTCCTCCTCCTCCTCCCCTTGGCTATCCATCCATCTATCCATCCATCCATCCCTTCCTCCCTTTTCATTGCCTGCCAGCCAGCCAGGCAAAAATTTCTTTTTCCATAGCTCTTCTCTTTTCCTGCCAGGCGACCTGAAGGCACAGATGTGCAAGCTGCCATCGCTCTGGTTGTGTCCCCTGCTGTGAGGGGCGCCGTTTGATGCCCCCTGACTGGCAGCCCAGCTTTTCAAACCCCTGGGCGCTCGCAGCCTGGGGCAGGCACCGCTTGGCGCTGCTCGGCAGCTTGAGGAACGAGAGCCTGCGTTTCCTCAGACGAGTCCCCCACTAGTTACCCCCCTGATTTCACCTCCCCAGCGGCCGGCCGCCCCGCAGCCGGGCAGAGGCGGCGCACAGCCGGCTCCCCCGCCAGCTCCCCGCCGTAGGGC
>JAVJGI010000060.1:6693991-6715953 GCA_035590275.1 Ibycter americanus | reverse complement strand
GCCCCGGCGCGCCACAACCCAGCCCCCCCCCACCAAAAAAAAAAAAAAAAAAAACCAAAAACCAACAAACCAACCCCAAAACAAAACACCCACCCAAAAAACAACCAACACCCCAAACAAAACAAAACAAAACCCAAAACATTTGGGTGTTTTTTCCCCCCTGTTTCTTAAATGGATCAAGTAAGTGTAAAGAGAGGCAGTTTGACTTTTTTTCATTACTTAGGCAGCCTGCAGTGAAAGATCAGGTGAAGGAACAGATGTTGTTAACAAATAACATTGGCTAATTGTTTCACACACATGCTGTAGAAACAAATACGAGTCAGATGAAACTGCTGTTCGGAAAGGAATGTGGTTTTTATCCAAAAGGAAATCATCTTGGCTGAGCTTTTAATTGCTATTACATCATATTGGTTAGTACACTTACAGCTGTTGAAACCTGGACAACATAGTTACAGGACTGGAAATTAAACTGGGGAGTGGACAGATTGTATGAGCTGAAGGATAACTTTGTGCTGGGAGGATGACAAACTCATTTCAATTACACAGTGTTAAAATAGTAACTACAGAGTTCATACAAACACATTGGTTTATTTATATTAAGTTTGTTTTAGAACTTGATGTGTCACAGTTTTTTTGGTGGTTTTTTTTGTGCTTTGAAGTCAGGAAAGTAGGTACAGAATCACAGTTTTTCCCTAAAATGAAAAGGAGCTAGGTACTTAAGACCCGTATGAACTTGGCTTTGCTAGTGTCTTGGGGAGTCAGCATGAAACAGAGTCTCTGGCAGGGGCATTATAGGCATGATTTTAGTACCAGATCCAAAGAAGTTATTGCCAGCTATGGATGGTATTGATGAGAATGCTGAGTAAATCTCAGGTTGGAGCATCTTGCCTCCTGGAAGCTAAAAGCACCTCAGTTTCCAGTTCAGAGTTGAGGAAGATGTTGATTGATGGAAGTGTCCAGATCTCTGGAACTTTTTGCTTAACCTTCTGATTTTAAGTTTAAATGTTTGTTTCATCCAAACTCAAGATGTACTTGATAGAAGTTATGTAATTAATTATATTTGAAACTGAAATTATCAGCCTTATTGCTAATTGCAAATGTCCACACTCAGGTGTTTAATCAGCTGAAGATGGTGTTATAAACAGGAAATGCATTTAAATCACTCATGCTCCTGCTGCTTCGGAGGTCTGAGTCACACTGATACCCAGGCTTTGGCAGGGCCTTTCGGAGATCACACTGAGTCCTCTGTCTTTCTGATGGAAAGAAATCGCCAGTGAGTATTTTTCTGTATGGCTTTGCCTCCCAAGATCTTGCTGCTCTTTCAGCACAGAGAAGATTCCCTGTGATGTATCCTAGCTTTGCTTTGGGAAGGCAAAAGAGTTGCCTCGTTTTTCTGGTGAAACCAGTTCCGGCTATTTACATATGTAGCTGATCTTGACAACAGAACTGCGAGCCATCCAAAGCCACCACCCAGCTAGGTGTGCAAAGACAACTGCTTAATCCTAGTGAGCAGCTGAGGCTGGCAAAATGACTGTAAATCTAGTCTCGTTGTGTTTGATTGTCTTCTTTCCGGCATTCAGACTTAAATCTGAGTGATCAAAAAGCCTTGAAATGTGTTTTTCTGCTGCTTCTCTCGGCGTCCTCGGTAGGGCTGTGCTAGGAGAGAGAGGGATCTCTCTTCCCTCCTGTTGAGTGAGTCATTAGCTCTGCGTTCAGCGAGGTGCCCAAGGGGATCCAACTTGCAGGAGGCTGGGCCTCCAGTGGGTGAGGTGGATGCACCGTGGAGACACCTGCCTCTTCTCCTATGGCTCTGAAACCTGATGTGTGTTGTGATGGCTTCTAGGGGATGCAGTCTTGCAGCTGGGGATGGGTGGGAGGTGCCAAGCAGCAAAGGGGGACTCCACAGCCCCTCACTGCTGTCGTGGCTCATGATCTGTGCAGGGTGAAGCTCCTAGGCAGCCTGCTATTCCCTCTGCAGTCTTCCTGGCGTCCAGAACAGCCTCTTACACAAACAGCAGCCAGAGCCTGACTTCACATAGTTACTCGCAGAAATGTAGCAGACTGGGTCTAGGTAAGGCAGATGGAAAGGGACAGACAGCACAAAGAAAGCTGAAGGGATGTGTGCCTGCTGTTCACCTTTCAGAGCTGGTGGAGGGGGTGGGTGGTAGCATAGGGATTGATTTTGGGAGATTGGGTGTGCGTGAAGCATGCCCTGATCTCCTCCCCTCCTGCTCCGGAGCTCAGATTGAGGAGGTTTCTTAGCAAGGGCTTGACTTATAAAGTAATGGCCAAGTCTTGTGTGAGAGTAGACTTGGGTCCACACCGAGCTACCAGCTGTAGATGTACTCTGCCTTTAAGGCTGGTGCATGGGCTGCAGCCTTCTTCAGTGATGCAGAGGAGGAGCGCTGGGCACTGAGTGCTCCTTTCCAAGCTGGTGTTTCCCTGGTGATGGTACTTTCCTCTGGTGTCCCCTTTGGGACTTTTGTGAACTTGAAATGACCTATGCTATTGCAGCCAGCCTCCCAAAATCCAATTAGATGATAGTGACTTTAGAGTGGAGTGGTGCAGCTCTCAAGACCCCTGCCCCCCCCGCCCAAGTTTTCTTTGAACTGCATGCAGAACATGCTGCGACATTTGTGCGTGTGTTCTGCCAGACTAGTGTGTTTCAGCCTGTTTTCCACACTGGCATGCAAGCAGAGGCTGGCAGAACACTAAGCTAGCTCTTCTGGATGGTGTCCAGCACCTGCTCTGAGCAAGTGGGTGAGAGCGGGGGGAGCCAGAGGGGCTGCCTGAGTGTTGGCCAGGGATTTGCATGGGTTGGAACAGGCTGCAGGCAGTTAGAGAAGGAGGGATGTGTAGGGGGTGTGTGTCTTCTGACTTTACGTTAATTTCGTGCCTCTGTCAGTTTTATTTCTGAAATGGAGCATATGCTTTGCTCCTTATTGTACATGTCAAACTTGAGACTTTTATATCCAAATCAGAGCTGTTACGAAAGTACATTGGCTTCACCATTTAAAAACACTTTAGAACACTTATTTGCAGAAAGAAAGTACTGAATACTACAAAGCAATTGCTTCAGAATAAGCAGGGGATATTCTCATTCCAAACTTTTTTTTTTCCCTAGGGAAAAGTCTATAATACTACTAATGACAAGAGGCTTCCTTATCAACGATAAGGTTATCAGCTGATTTTCCCAAGGACCTTGTTGGAATAGCTTCAGCTGAACTTGATTTCAATGAAATTTAATGGCTTGTGAAATTGAGCTAATTCCAGTGGGATTTTGGAGGAGAAACTTGGGAGAGTTCCTCGTGTTCTAAACTGAAATACTTAGTTACAACATTCTTCCATACCTTTTCTACTGTTTTTTTTCCCCTAAAGAACATTTTAGAAAAATCTTTTCACTGGTTTTGCAACTTGAAGTTCTCTGAAGAAATATCTTTACAGCTTTTAAAATGTTAAGTCTTTGAGTTTTCTGCTTGGGAAGGAAGCCAAATCTAAAAATTCTTCACAAAAAATCATATTTTGTTCTATTTCTAATTACATAACCCGATGTTAGCAGCATAGTTCCCAGTAATTCATATGATGCTAAATTTTCTCGTCTGTCAAAATCATAATTGTGACAATTTTGGTTGTGGATTTTGTAGGCAGTTTTCCAAGCCATGATCCAACATGATTTGATATTTGTACTTATATAGGCAAAACTCAAGTATGAGACTTTCCTTTCTTCCTGTTCTCAGAAGGACAAGGTGGCTGGCAAGGTGCAGGAGATGACCAGGCTTTTTATGAGCCAGATCAGCTGAGTTCATGTCACACTGTGGGGTGAGCAGCTGTGATACAGGCCTGCCTGGTCAGTAGTTGAAAAGAGCTGCTTTTCCAAAAAACAGGGTCTTACCATCTATCAGATCAACAATGGCTTGATGAGACTCATGTCCACAGTGGAGCTCATGAGGGCTAGGCTACTGCTGAAGTGCTGTGGGACACAGTGCTTTTGATGTACTGGACCTGGTCTCCAAAATAAATAGGAGCAGCCTCCCTTTGAGAAATACCTAATTTAATTAGTTCCATGACACTGGTGTAAAACACTTTGTAAGTGGATATCCAATATTTCAGAAGCTCTCCGTAATGAAGTAGTTCTGAGGAGTTTCTTCCTACATGGATTTTTGGAAGCTACCAGTGTTAGTGGTAAGTAATAGTCTAACATTTTTAGTGTGCCTGCCTGTGCATCTGTGAGAACTAGTTACTATTAACACTCATTTTTTGGCAGGGGGGAACTAGGGACTCTGTCTTTAGCCTTGTTTATGGGATCTCATAGGATTTAAAACAGCTCCATAACACCCCCCAAACAAACAAAATCCTAGAAAATACAGTAGCTCAAGTACTTGTTCATCACCTGTATTTCAATATCCCTTCCTTGAAATTTGACATGTTGTATTTCCAGCAGAAGAAAGATATAGTTGCACCAAAATTCTTACTGGATGCCACTCTGTCAGTACACAGATGCCTCTGGAGGAGAACAAGATTGGTTTGTTTTCTGCTTGGTCACTAAAAGAATGTTAAAATCTGTTTCTCCTTCAGCCTCGGCAAATAAGAGGGGGGCTGGGCCACAGAAGGGGACATAATGACCCTAGTGCACAGCCCTGTGCCAGCCAGTGGCCCACTGGAAGAGTGCCCTGTGCTCATGAGACTCCCCTCTCCAGAGAACTTAAGGGTGAATGAAGAAGAGCATTTAATGAATGTAAGTAAAATAGTCCTGGCTCCTTAAACTCTTCCCACTCACTCCCACTGTGGCTATGAGTTTGTTTCCGTTTCCTTGAGAGCATGGGAACTTTTGGAAAGCAGGCTCATAAGGAATACAGTGGCTGAGCCAACCCTGGCAACAGTTGCTTGTTTTTCTTTCTCTTCTTTTATTGGTTAACATGCCTTATATGACCTATGAATTAAATGCAACTGTGTGGATAATCAGGTGTGATAAATACCTCCTTATTAAAAAAAAATAACAACCAACCAAAAGTGGACACTCTGTACACATCCAGTCCCAAGGTGCACGATGTACTGTACACAGCACAGTAAGTCACCTTAGGTAAGGTGGTGTTGCCCTTCAGGTCTTGTGAGTGGTTCTTCCCCTCTGCAAGTTGAATGTTTTTGTGCTTCAAGAGAAAGAGAAGAACAGTAAGTTACCACTAGTAAAGCTTACAACTACTCAATAATTGAAAGTCATTTTTAACCCAAAATTCTTCTGCGGTTCTGTGAAGGTATGGTTAGTGAAAATAGATCACTGTAACAGTGGATTCAGACTGTTTGCTTGTGATAGAGTAAACAGAACAAGTCTGACACTTTCAAAATACATCCTCCTGCTTGTTTTCAGAAGAAATGGAAAACTGTGCCCTAGAAATGTGAAAAACATAAAGGAGACTGGTAGTCATGTGGACAAGAGCTTCCACTGTGATTCTGTGCCTAAAAGCAAATGTGAGTTGGATTTATGTGTGTTTGCAGGGACTCCTGCAATGCTACATCTCACTCTCAAGAAGCACACTGAAAATAGGAGGAGATTCAGAAGAGCCATGAGAATAAGTCTGAAAAAAATCTTTTTGCTAATAGACTTGAAACTTAATCCCTACCCCAAAAGAAGATGTGAGGTAACTTGCTCACAATCTGAAAATAATTCACAAAGATATGATTAACGAGCAGACCACTAGAAGAACTCTCCATAGCTGGGATGGATTTTTTTCCATCAGAGTGACTCTTAAATTAAGATGATAAAATTTTTCTCTTTCCCAAAGGGAAATCTTGTCATTGCAGCTCTAGTTTCAAAGCAGGAGCTAAACTGCAGGATAGCTGTGGTTTGTGTGTTACAGATTAGATTTAGATGGTCAGTAATGAACTTTTCTGGACTGAAGAAATGGCTGCAGTGGAATCAACATTTCTGTGATGGAAAGGCTTGTCAGACTTGGCACGTTTGGCAGGTAGCCTCAGCAGAGGGACTGCCATCTCAATGTGTCATGGGAGTTGTTCTTGTGTTTATAGATAAGTCTGCCTGAATCTGTTTTGGAGTATGTGAAGTCTTAAGTCTGCCTGCCTTACGCTGCTAAATAAGGCTTTTGTTTAGGGCTGTTAATTTAGCACTCTCCTAGCCTTGTGAGGCTTTAGACTCACTGAAAGTGGGATGTTGGTATGTTCTGTTCGTTTTGTTTTCTTTTTTTTTTTTTTTATTTCTCCCTTGCCAGATAAGTTTCAAGAATACATGTAGTCTTTTTGTATAAAATCAAACTCCTCTCTGACTGTGTGGTGTTCTTCTGGAGGCTGTTTGCTTTTTCTTCTGATGCAAAGAAGGATTTTAGATGAAGAGGGGAGAAAACAATGCATTCTTCAGTGGAAATGCAGCAATTTTTGCCTGGATATTTAATGTTTGTTTTAATGTGCTAGTGTAGGATTAAGTACTTTCATCCTAACCTTACTAATATCTCCAAATTTGTTTTTGACAATGTGTAGAAACTTCATAGGAAAGTACAGGTCAAGCTCTTCTGCCTTTGGAGAATAGTACATCAGGTGGTCTTTAAGTGGGGTGTAGAGGTAGTGGTACGGATTTGCTTGCTTGTAGACAGGAGCAAAGCCATGCATCTTAATTGGCCATATTTTGATGGTTAAGTGAGGTTTCCAAGCATAAAAGGGGGAGTAGGTTGGGCAGCTTTCTTATAGGCTTGTTTGATTCTGGGACCCCAGGCACTCGGTGGTAGTTGATATCGAGACTGAAGCTCACTGGGAGGCGTGTGTGCACCTTTTAAAATGAGGTGACATCAGAATTGTGTTGCTGTAGTGGTGAGGTCAACTTACGTGTGTTCTCAGCTGTTTGTATTCATAGCTGCATGTCAAAACTATAGAACACAAATTGCCAGGTAATGTGGTTTTTGTGGTGTCTCAAAACAAGGGCAAAACACTAACAAAGCAAATGCAAAATTATTACTGTCATTAGCAAATGTTAAAAATGCACATGCTGCTTTGCTGAGGTTGATTGACTATTTGCATGCTTAGTGATATGTGTAATCAAGTAATTCTCTAATGATTAGCATTTTTACTGTACTCCTAGGAGAAGGTGCAGCTTAATTTTCCTCTGCAGTTTGCTAAATGCCTCAAATTATTTGCAGTGTCCACACTTTGAAGTGTAAATGTGAAGGGAAGCCGTTTTTTTAACAGGCTTCTATCATATAAATAACTCTGTTCAGTCCTATTTAAATTCATATAAATTTTTTCTGGAACATGACTTTATATAGTTGGACTCTGGTCCATTTCTAAACAAGGTATGAGAATCACTTGGTTATGTGTCTTCAAGTAGTATCTGGTTCTTATGTAACTGTCTTCTGTAAACTTTCTGGATGGCACTGGAGGTTTTTCTGCTTATGCTATTTTACAGGTGTCTGGTATATTTTGTGGCTTCAGATAAAGAATGCTAATATGTTGTTGGCTGGACTTAATAATTTTCTTAGTGATTAAATATAGCATACCCATAAATGCCTAAGATTATTCTCGGGCAAAGTGTTTGCCTGATGACTTATAATTAAACTTAGAAATGTGGATGTGCTAAAAATGAGTTGGTGTTTTAATCTCTTCAGTGCCATACTACAGCCTAATTTATGTCTTTCTTCTTTTAATATTTATGGTAAGTTTTGTAACTCAGAGGTGGCAACCTGCCTCAAATGCTGCCATGTCTTGGATAATATGGTAGTGATTATAAGAGATGCTGTATTCATAGAAATGGAAATGTCTTATTTTCATCACTTTTAAGTAAATTGATAGTGCCAGCAGTGTTAAAACTGGCCCTATTGTTTTCCAGGTCCATGGAGTGATCTCTTAATCACCAAGTCACATACTGAGTATGTATCTAAGTGAGCTAGTTTTCATGCAAAGTAAGGAAAAGATAAGGTTAAAAAGTCTGTGTGCTTGCTTTTTTCTGCTGATTAGATAAGGATTCAGAGTAGGCTCTTAATAATGTCCTGAGAGCTCAGTAGAAATCTACAATTAATAAGAGGCTTTCTTATTATCTTTGTCACTCATGAAAGAGAACGCTTCTAAATGCCAGTGAGGGTTTCTCAGACAAGCTATAGCAAGTTTTATGCTATAGAAAAATTCCATTTCTAAGTAAAACTCAAAAGATCTTGAGTTTGGATTCTTGGAGCTGTTGAACTGTCAGATTCAGGCACTAATATAAACATGTCTGTCATACTGTAATGTTCCTATTCTCCTCTCCCTGATTCCTTTTGTCTTGTAAAAACAAAAATGCTTAACTTCAGTGTAGCTCTTATCTCTTACATACAGTGTGTTTGAGAAACTGGTTCTTTCCTTAAAAGCATGTCTTCTTAAATCATGGTTTCATAAGTCAGGCTTGAAGACTATGAACTTCCTTCTGCTCTCAGGGCAGACCAGTTTTTTTATCTCTTTCTGTTAGCATTGTCATCACAAGCTCAGACTTCAGTCAGTTGACGTATGACCATGTAAACTGTATGGCCACTAGAACTACAGATGAAGACTTTACAGATCTGAGTTAACTTTTCATTTTTTCCCATGTCTCTTTCCAGAGTAATTGCAAAGAACTCAATTTCTTCGAGGTGGTGCAGTCATCGGATGCGTGTTTCAGACGATCAGTTAAAAGCATTTCAGGGCAGGATGTGGCAAGGCCAAGGAACTGTAGCCCATCTGCTTTAGTAGATGACACGCTTTCCAAGAATTGCTATTTTCATAATCTCAGAAATAGCTGAAGTATAACTAGAAGCATACAGCTTGGGGGACATGTCTAACATGTTGCCCTGTTAGTTGCACCTAAAGCTTTTGTGCTTACTTTTCTCAGAAGGGGAGGGGTGGACACTTTCTGCCTCACTCCCTCACTGCCTTTTTGCATTGCAATGCTCAGAATATTAGCAGACAACAAATATGTACTCACCAGTGGTCAGACGTCAAGACTTTCTTTTATTAATGATACTAGAAGATGACACTAATTTTTTCTTAGAGCTGAACTGAGTCAGGGTGACATTGCCCTCTCCTGTGCTATATGCACTTAAACACCTGACCTTGAAGTAGCACTTAATGTGTTCTTGTGGCCAAAGAGCTTGATTCTCAGGTATGGGTGTATGACAGACCATCATAGCATGTGTGTGTAGGGTGGCGTTCAGGGAACTTTAGAACTGCAAGAAGCAGGAATCTCTTCTGTGGAGAGCAGCAAAATGTGGCAATCTTGATGAGGTGGGGGCACTATGGCACTAGTTTATTAAAAGACCCTCAAGCTGAACATAAATCTGTCTTTGTTCTGGAATTGTTTTGACAGCAAGCACAGCCATAATGAAAGGGTGGTGACCAACTAATATGCTGCAAGGGTGTGCTAAATCTAGGTGGTTTTTTTTTTTTAGTAAACATGCTGCAAGGTCATACAGTCAAAAGTGGTTCTTTGCCTCCTTTCTTCTTTCTTCCCTCACCCTAAATGTAAATAGCCACTAATCTTATGGTAGAGATGGGTTTCATGGTGAGTGTCAAGTTTTGGAGTAATACAGGTGCTCAAGGAGAGAATAGCAGCCATGTGCTTAAGGGCTTTGGAAAGGCCTAAAAAAAAAAAAAAGTGTAAAAGAGGCTTTTTATAGTATATTTATACCTAGTTTTGGTAACACTTGAAAGTCACTTCTGTCTTAGCTATGGTCCAGCTGAGTCATTGCCTTATACAGCATTTAGGTAGGACAGCCCCTAAAGTAAGTGGCCAACAACTTTTAAGAAAAAAATACGGCCTTGTTATGAAAAATAGGGCTTTTATAGCAGAATTGTTTCCAGAGAACATGTTGAAGCTCTTTATTTGGGGGTGGGGGCTTTCATTTGTAAGACTAAGGACTTGAAGTCCATCAGCATTAATCTTTGCTGTGAGTTTACTGCCCTGTTTGAACCTTAAATGAACTATTAGCAGTGATCCTAAATATGAGGTGAAATGTAGAACAGATTAGGAAATCAAGAGATGGTGCTGCTGCTGCTATTTGTGCTTACTGGAGGAAACTTTTGCTTTTATTCCTACAGGTCTAATAACAGCAACTGACAAAAACTTCACTGCTTTGTAGTATTCCTGAAATGGTACTCAGTAGAAATGGGTGTTCTAGGTTGTGTCCTTGTGCCTAGCTAGTGGCCTGCATGACGACTCGATCTGCTCTGTCACCTCCTGTGTTGTGGCCTTGCTGCCTCTTCATTTTGTCTGTTTTAGAAGATGAAATATCCTTATGAGCAGAGCAGGTTGCCATCATACAACTGCCATGCCTTGTAATTGCCATCTGGCCCGATACAGGGAACGGTTTGGCCCAAGCTATCGTAAATACTAGAAGCATACTCTTACATGAGCAAGCATAAAGTTACAGTGATGTTCACATTTAGATACCACCTATTCTTTATTACTCTTTTGATGTTCATTTGTTCTTCAAGATAAAATTACACATCCAGTACAAAGACAATTGATGGCTGAAAATAAATCTGTTTGCTTAACCTTTTACCATTCTTTGTTGCAGCTCTCAAGTTCCACTTACAAGTACAGGAGTGAGGAATTCAAGAGACAGTTTTCTCATCTGCCAGACTCGGAGAGACTCATAGTAGGTAAGATGCCAAAAGTTCTTGTTTTCTGGATGATAACTCCAGATTGCACTACTGTCAAGGTGGGGTTTTTTTATGGCAAATTCTAACTACAGCTGAAAACTTCCTATTCTCCTGCCTCTGAACTAGTATCAAATACCTTCAGGGAAAGTCAGGGCCATATTCCTCTCCTGTATTGCTTTCTCTGTGAAAAAAGACAGATTCCTTTTGGGGCTTGAGAAGCGAAGGAGAGGCTGCAGAATCCTCCAGTTCATCTAGACACAGGGTGTGAGCCTCTTAATGTCTTTTCCTGCTGCTGCTCTTTAGTGGTTTTTAGACAAAACCCTTACTGACAGCAGCGGAGATGCGATTGTCTGACAGTGGTTAGCTGACAAGCTGGAAAGATAGATCACTGTGCAGGGTCAGGGTGAGCACTGGGCATGTAAACTCAACATATGTGCGTTGATGTTTAATGCCCCACGCTGGTCTGTGCAATTGTAGTTACTGCCCAGGCTAGCAGTGAGCATGAAGTACATTGTCTGGTGCTGTGCTGTGCAAATCTGTTAGCTCTGGGTTGGCTCATGCCTTGAGTGGAGGTTTTTCACAGCTCATTATACCAGGTTAGCTTATCCATACGCTGATGACATGGGTGCAAGTGTAGAAGTAACGCTCAGCTGGAAGAGCGAAGGTGGTGAGAATTGCATGGGTTGGGAGGGGACAGAAGCAGGTGGCAGAGAATATAAACTACAGTGCATAACTTCTTGGCACTGAAGTGTTCCTTTGGAGCTCTGTGAATCCCTGTTTTCCTCCACTGCAAAATCCAAAGGCGGCAAGTGTATTACTCTACCTTCTTTGCATGCAGTGGTGCACCCTATTCCCATTTTTACCACTTGCCTTGCAGGTAAAGCCTGCCTGTGCATTGTGTAACAAACACACTGTCCAAGAACTGGGTTTTGTTTTTATACAAAAGTGGCACTGTGACTATTTAAAGTTCATCTCATCTTGTGCAACCTTTAAGGAAGAGAATATTGAGAGGCTGTCAGTATATGCTTGTAGCATGCTGAGTCCCTTCCAGGATAGTGGAAGAGAAATTTCTGCAAGTTACACCTCTGAAACAGTTAAATCCCCGTGTCCTTTTCCAGCCTCGGAAGGAGGCAGTTACTCTCCGAAATGCCTTATGCATTTTTAGAATACTTGAGTTCTGTAAAACAGAAGAAAAGGATATTACTTCAAAGCATTGTTTTGATATTTCTTCTTACATGATTGATATAGAAAGCTAATGAGCAAAATCTGAAGCACTGTTTCAATGAACACACTGTCTAGGACTTGGAGAAAGATTTAGTAGTGGGTTAACCTCAACAATGTAGTACCTGCTCCATCAGAAGCAAAGTCATTACTTTATATAAATACTTATTTACCCTATAAAAAGCAGTGCTCCTTCGGAAGGACTTTTTGCATCCTGCAAGCAAAGAGCTCTTCCTTTCCTTGATGCAGAGGAACTTATCACAGGCTTTATAGTGCTCAAAGAAGCAATTACTTGCTGCTGTTCATTAAAAGAGCTGTAACTGCTCTTGTTCTTAACTTAGCTGTTAAAAAAAGAAGCAACCATTCCACTGTAATGAGCACTGTAAATAAAGATTATATGAAATATAATTATTCTCTTATAATAAAAGAGAAATTACTTAGACGTTAGAAATGGGAGTTTAAAGGAGTGCCACTGACTTTAATTTGTCTGAAAATGTTGTTTACAAGCTGCATCTTAAGTTACTGGATCTGAAAACTTAGAAGGAGAAATGCTAATCTCTCCCTTTTGTTTTGATATTCTCTTTTGTGTCGGTAGGTCATGGTGGTGGTGTTCATCGCTTGCCGAGTGCTCCAATATTTATAGGTCTGAATCCCTCTCCCTCCCCTAAACATAGTGAGATGCAAACTTCTCAGTAATGCTTTCCTCAAGTCCTTAACCTCAAACTCCTGCTGCCTTCACTCTCCCAGCATTTTGGTATCTGACTTTTCTTTAAACATGCATGTAGAACTTACTGGTTTGGATTTCTGTAAGTTATTGCAGTTATGTCTCCAAGGGTTTGTATACATGCCCCATGCTTGTTGCCAGAAGCTTTACTTCTGCTTGATTGTTTGAGGGGGAAAACTGAAGAGAATTTTAAAAACCATAATAAAAGCTTCTGTAGATGCAGACTCACCTTGAAGCTAGGATTGTGAGGGACCCCTGAACCTCTTGGTACTTGAACAAGAACTGTTCATCTTCTTGCTGTACACAAAATCAAAATTCTGGCTCAGACAATATGAGATACAATGCTTTTCAAAATAACAAAATTCTCTACTTCTAAAGTTAAAATCATTAACATCCTACATGAATAGATATGTTCTGGGTATTTTCTGTACGTGAGGTAGCGTTCTTTAGGTTGGAGCTTCCAAAAGGAGTCTGTCTTAACTTTCTAGCAGCAGTACGTCTGGAAATTAATTTTGTTTGAACCTTCAGACTCTAAAATTTCGAAAGCTTTTTCAGAGAGGTTTTTAAAAAGTGTAACCAAATGCTCTGCTCTTGTTCTTAATTAGTAGGTATCTGATGGTGGGTAATTGCAGTCTAGATAAAATCTGTTCCTCAACAGGGATGTTTCAGCCAGAGGCAGTATCGTAATAAAAATGACAGTTAGCTTCTGAAAATATCCCCTACCTGAAGAAGTGGATAGCTTCAGGCTGCCTTTTAGTGTCTGTCTTTGCAGATAGTTTTAGCTGGTGATAGGATCTGTTTAGTGGCAAATGATCATCTTACTACAACATATGAACTACTGTTATGTAGGAGTTGCCAGTATAATCTGTTATACTGTAAAATGTTTGTGTATTCTGTTATTGAGGCGCTTTGAATTTTGACTTATGAACGCTTCTCCCATGTACTCCTGATCTTGCCTAATGCCTCGTCTCTGAAAATACAGGATAATGCATGGAGGGGCAATACATGGAGTGCTGTCCTCACACAGATACTTCCATCAACTCTGGCTTTGGGGTGTTCCCAGAACAATGGTCTGCATGCAACCCCAGACAAGTCTGTCTTCACAGACTTTTGAAGAGTGAAAGAAAGGGCTTTTTATTTGTGTTGTAATATGCTTATCTCATTTTAACTTAACAGGTTTGGGTCAACTGAGCTGCAATAAGTGAGTAAACTTGCTCTTGCTCTCTGTACACAGATTATGCCTGTGCACTCCAGAAGGATATCCTGCTGCAGGGACGCTTATATCTGTCTGAAAACTGGCTCTGTTTCCACAGCAACATTTTTCGATGGGAGACCACAGTAAGATCTCTCCACTCACTTGAATCCCGCCTTTTGTTTGTCTAGTACTATCCTGTCCATCCCATGCTAGTAACTTTGTGCTGAACAGAAAGAATGTGCATCCCTGAGTGGGAATGCAGATCCATTGCTCTGTAAAATGAGAATAGTATTGGAGACATCTGAATGCTGAAGTAAGCCGGCTCAGTCAGTCATTCAGCATGAGAACGAGTTCAGGAGTTATGCTAAAGCTGATCTTTTACATTTCCAGATGATGATTTGCCTCTCCTTACCAAGGAGAGTTGCTCTATAAAGGGATGTAATATGTAATGTTCTCCTGTAAGACCAGGAGCATGACACAGTATCTGGTGTTGGCCTGGTCAAGAACTCTCCAGCATTGAACTTTTAATTGGTTTAGTCTTGTATGTAAATATCAGCATCTAAGAATAGCTGAAGACAGTCTATAAGTGACCTCTGCAAGTTCTCATATTGTGGTTTGTAATTTTTGAATGGTATGAGCAAAAGTAGATATTTGTGACATTTTGGCCCTCTATTTTCTGTCAAATTAGGTTAATGAGTTCAATTTTTTCACTCAAGCAGTTGAATCTGCTGTAGAAATAGCATAAGGCGGTGAATGAGAAAGGGAAGTTAATAGGTGATGGAGGTGTGTCAAAATGTTCTGCAGCTGTGAGACTGCTCATACCTTAAGTTAATCTCTTAAATTCTACTGTGTGCACTCTGAAGTACACAGGACAGATGACAAATAGCTCATGTACTTAAGACAACGAGGGGATGTAGAAATGGTTAACTGAAAACCAGCCTTAATTTCATCAGATGAATTTGGTGATTGAATGTTTCTTACTGTAGACTTGAGATTAAAAAAGAAATAATTCCCTTTGAAATGACACCCTTGAATACATAAACTATTCAAAGAATGATTTTTTTTTTCAGCTGAAGCAGCATACATCCTGGTAACCTGTTCCTGCCTGCCTAGCAGAATGTTATCTTAAGCAATATCTTAAGGCGATCTGAGCTTATCAGCTACAAGGGTAGAACCAAGTTTTGGGACCTCCTTAGTGAGCTGTGTTGATGCAGAGAGAGAGTAAGTGGATGACCTTCTGCACACACAGAAAAAGCAAGATCCAGATGTATGTTCTTCCTTTCTCTGAGCTGAATGGCAGCACAAACTTACCTTCAAGGGAAGGGGATGGGCTGAAGAGAAATGGCTTGTTGCAGCCAGTCGGACCATGCTCTTCTAAACAGAAACATTTCAAGTACTAATATGCAAGGCAAACACCTAAGCAGGAAGATTTCCTTGCAGTGTCTGGACTGCAAATAAACCCCTGTCAAAACGGACTAGACTGCAAACTTCTGTGAGATGCCACAGGCAAAATAGTCTGTTACCTGATCTATGTCCTGCCTTGTGTATAGGGTACAGATTGGGATTGGCTTTCAGATCTGTGGTTTTTATGTGATTGGGATTGTGCCCTTAATCCTCAAGCGCTGCTAGAGGAGTGGAAGGAAAGAAGAAAGAACTACTTGCTTCTCTAGTCCTAGTAACGAAGGAAGAGGAGATTACTCTTTAAGTCATTTTTAATTTGCTTCTACTTTGGAATGCTTGCTGTTAAGGTTAGCAAACGGAGACAGTAATTGTCTTTGATCTCAACTGAATTACATCCCAGGGTTTGGGTTTATTTTGAGTTCCTCTTGCATGTTCTGTGACTTTGTAAATTTTTAGTCTTAACAGTTATTTTTAATGTGATTTAATAAAATCTGTTTCTGCTTAGATTACTATTGCCTTGAAGGATATCACTTTCATGACAAAGGAGAAGACTGCTCGGCTCATTCCAAATGCCATACAAATAGCAACAAAAGGAGAGAAGGTGAAAACCTGTGTTTAAATACATTTTTAAAAACCACGATGTCCAGAGCAGAGCACTTGTAGTTTTAAATTTGCATAAGCAACTTCCCTGTCAAGTCTTTAAATCTAATTGGGATTAGAAGACAGACTTGGTGATTTGGTCGCTGTGCATATTGGCTTGATAATTCAACTTTAGTTTGATTGTAGAATCCCCTAGTAGTGTTGATGCAGTAACCAGAAAGTAAGGGAGTTTTTGTCCCACTGGTTCTCAAAGGAAAGCCATTTGAAAACAAAAAGTTCAGGGCATGAATTCAGAACGTGCATCCTTGAGATTGCAAAAATATCAAACTCAATGGGTTTAAAGTGCTTCTGGAAGAAAATTGTTGAAAACAAAAAGACTGATGTCGTGGGTTTCAAGTCATGGAGAAATCTGCCCATAGAACGTGTGATTTTATGTGCTGGGAAATGTGTTTTTTGGGTCTGTATTTAGAAAAACTGGAAAGTATTACACAGAATGTTATGTGCAACACACTTCATGATACTTCTGTAAATGCTTTGAAAATAATAATTCTTGGCTGGCTACATGGAATAGCTTTCCAGGGTGAATCTGGAGCTGTGCTTTGTGAAGGAACTGTGATTCCTCATATTTGTCTGTTCCCTCTCAATTTATTAAATATTAATTTTAATCGTCAAGGAAGATAAACCTCTTTCTCTGCTAAACAAACTTTCAAATGGGAAAAATTTGAATACTGCAAATGATGCGTCTAATTTGATCTCCTATTTTAATTTAATTTCACGTCTTCTTATGTGAAGAGATTAGTAAAAGGAGTATGTAGTGGAAGGATGGAAAATGCTGTGGCCTTTAAGAAATAGGCATATGCATTTCTGATGTGTTCCACCACCTATGTGGAAGTGGGAGGAAGATTTAACTGTGTAGTTAGTTGAGGGGGAGCTCTTCCTTTGTGCCAAAGGTACAAATGATTGCAATCAGATGCCCAGAAGAGCACGTGTCTTCATATAATGTGTGAATATTGGGGAGCTAACTCTTACTTAAAGTGATAAAAAGTGCGGAGTGTGAGGAATATGAGCCCAGGTTTGTTGAATGTGAGAGGAGCATGCCATCGCTGAAAACCTTAGGATATTCAAGATACACGGAAGTGTTCTGGGTTTCTTGAAAATACCTACAAGTGAGCTTTTTGCACTTTGTTTTTCCTGCAGTTTTTCTTCACGTCATTCAGTGCAAGAGACCGAAGCTACCTCAGTATCTTTCGCTTATGGCAGAATGTGTTGCTGGATAAGGTAAGCTTGTAAGTGCTAGTACCTGTAGTTAAGTAACAAAATAATCTTTTTCTGATGTAAGCAGCTGTGTCTTTGGAGGACAAGAGACTTCCCTTCAGTGAGCTTTTCCTTTCTGGCAGGGAATTCTAATCTGATGTTCTCCTTTGGCTTCTTGTACTTTAGATCCCAGATAAACTTCTCATCCTTTCCTTCCCATATTTCCACCTACAACTTCTGCTGTTGATGAAACGTTTTGTTTTTGAAGAGAGGTTGCATGCTTCCCTTTACTACCAACTCAAGCAGATATTACTAAACTGGCAGGCATTTACTTCACATTTTCTTTGGCTAACTTGCAATCAAAAAAGCAAGAGGCTTTTTCAGTGAAAGCTTTTTTTCCTTTGAAGGAAAAAGCTAAAAGTCACCTTCTCAGATAAGTTAGCTGAACCTCTGCCAACCCACTCCTTACAACTCGCCCTGACCTTGAATAGACGCAACAAAGGCAGGCTGTATGATATGGAGGTGTATTTTGGCAACTTCTGCTAGTTAGCTTGATTTATATTGCAATTTGTGGACACTTAAGCTAATCTACTTTCTAAAAATGTGCTGATGCTTTTGCAGAACATCACTGTAAGTAATGCAATTTTTGTAAACCAATTCCTTCCTGTTTATGGCTTTTGTTGTTTAAATATTTCAACACAGTTGCAATTGAATGCTGAAATATCCATATATAACTCTGCACTATAATGGTCCCCAAAGGCTTAAAGCTGTTGCGCTCCTTATATATAGTACCCACACAAGGCTGTTTTGGATTAATTTTAGGGCAGACTAGAGGCACTCTTTGTTAAACAAAAGCTGAAAATAAAGGAAAGTGCCATTTAAGGCAAAAGTAATGTTTCCTGCAAATCTTTTATCCCTCATATCAAATACTAGTTAACTGTAACATCATAACTATCTTGTCTTGAATCTAGCAGTAGCACTGCAAAAACCACAATGTATGATGTCATCTTTTGACTGGAATGTGCAGCTGGAATCTTGTTTTCTTTTGTCAGGAAAATTTTGCCAGGAATAGTAATTATCATCTTCAGTTGGCTAGTTTGTGGTGCTGGAGGGTGAATGAACGTATAGGTGTTCAGGTATATGAACATATCCAAGGGGCTGGAACAGAGGCAACAAGCTCTGTGCTGTTCAGTATTAGTTTTTCCCATGTGTTTTCACTCTTCAACACTGAAATGAGTGTCCCATTAGGAACAGGTTTTTTTGACTTCACAGCAGTAACTAAAGGATAGATATGGAAGTAGAAGGCATGGACTGCATGTAAAGTGAGACAAATTAAGCCAGCTGGTTTTAGGGACCGGTGCATCTGCGTAGCTTGGGAACTCTCCTTATTCTTTCTATCTAATCTTGCTATTAGCTTTCTTGCATCCTCACTGAAGTACGTTGAAACCTAAGTCTGTTATGTGAGTTTCTCCTTGGGGTTCTCAGTTGTAAAATGGACCATTGCCCTGAGTTGTATGTAGGGCTTTTTAATGTCGTATGTTTGGAACTACTTATTGAAACAGGATTTCTGTTAGGTTGAGCTCCTACTTCTGCAATGTAGTAGTGACTTGATTCTCGGCTAGAATGTGTTTTAAGTCACCTGTCAGCCTGCTTTATAATTCTTTACTGCTTAACCAAGCTAGATGAAGCTATAGAGGGGCATTGAGGAGTTGAAAGTAGAAGCTACAGTTGCTAGAGCTGGATCCACGAACTGTGCTACAATGACAGTTGTCCACTTACCTGTTGCTAAAAGAAAGCCCTTCGTGCATCCAAACAGTATTGCTGCTTCTCCCCTGCCCCATCCCATGTCAGGAACAGCATACATTTGAAAGAGATCCCATACATCTGAGGCTCTGGTATGGCATGCAATGCCCTGAGTATGTGAAGCCTGGTGTTTCTGGGCTCCAGTGGTCGAAGGGATCCTGTCAGAATTTGTAAGGCTTATGACAAAACCCCCAAATCTCACTCTGGAACCAATTCCAAAAGGAGCTTGTTTTAATGCTTCCTCTGCAGATACCTAAGTATTTTAAAGCTGTGGATAACTCGGTTATTATATGAAGTGTATCTGCTAGAGCTGGAGATGACATCCAACTGTGAAATTTTGAAGTCAAGTCATTCTGGTGTAATCAGAGGTATAACTGAATGCAGCTGTCACAGTGCTAGTTTGCGCCACCTGATGGTGAATAACCCCTAATTTGCAGGATTTTGATCCAGGGGATTGAAATTGCATTTACTTCAAATCAGGTTTGTGCAGAGGTAATTTTCAGGCACTGGCACTGGCCTCTTCAGTGCTTCCTGGGCATAGATTTCATGTTACGAGGTCTCACCTCTGAAGAGTGACCTGTCTGCTTTACCTGATATGCCTTAAGCTTTCACCACCTGCAGAACATCTAGGTGGGGTCAGCATGCCCTTTCCCAGATCTCCATCTTGTGGCTGTTCTGCCTTCTACCTAAGTATCACATGTGCTAGACAGCTGAACAAGTAGTCTTCTGTGAAGTCTGTCTTTCTGTTGGAAATTACTTGCATTGTGTAAGAAAAAACAGTGAATGGTTACATGCTATTCCATGCCTAAGCTTACTTCAGCCATGAAGATGCTCTCCCCCGACTTTGCATCACTGTTCTGATAGGACTCCTGGTCCCCTCAGCTGAACTGTAGTTCTCTAGCTCAGAGCTTCTCCTTCAGATCTTGCTCGGAGTACAATACTGTACATTTGGTGCCCTTCAACTTTGGTTCCTCTGGGAATCAGCAGGTACCTTCCGCTTAAGATGGTCCTTTCTTAGGCTATTATTTTAAAGTGTCCCTGTAAAGACTTTTCTTTCAGGGAAAATTCCACTTTTTTCCATTGCTATTGCAAAATGTGCTCAGAGTGAGCCTCTTAGGCTTTTACCTTGCCATTGTTTTTAAGTGCTCCTGGTTGAAGGGGAAGCATCATGGAAAATAAGGAGTCATTAATGCAGGTCTGGAAGAGACATGACACCGGTCTTGATAAAACAGATAGCTGCTTCCACATCCGCTGAGGCTTTCAATAATACATCAGTTCATAAAATCAGCCAAAATTCCTGTTTTGCAGCAGGCTTCCCAGATTGGTAAAACAAACTTACTAATGGTTGCTGTTGATAGTAAGAGCAATGCGATTTATACTTTTGCTTTATTTTCCTAAAGCTTATGGGTGTCAAATATCCCTCCAGTTTAAGAGAGAAGGAACAAATTAAAATCTAATTAGGCAGGTCATTCAAATCCCAAACAAACACAGGACTCCTTATTTCTAATGGAACAAGATCTTAACTTAATCTGTCTCAGTTCCCATGAGTCCTCTTCCTTAGAGTTGGATTTATTTTCCTATTGTTCTTCTTAAGCTTTGCTGGGTAGAGATTTGCGCCTGTCTCCAGAGACATCGTAGCAGGTAAGTCTAGAGGTGTGAGAAGGGACCAGAATTTCTGATGAGCTGGGCTTCTTGTGGCTAACATTTACCAGGACAGCAGTTCTGCCTTCCCCAGCAGCTTCTCAGGGAAGGTTGCGAAAGAGATGTTTATTTGCACTTTTGTGTGCAACCAGGGTTGTTTCAGAGATCAGCGAGTGATTGGGTTGATTCTGACCTTCATGTTTGGGCAGTTAGAGGGGAAGTCTGTTATTTCCCTCCCCTGTCCTGCGAACAAGCAGACTGAATTCTAGCTTAGAGTTGCCTGGTGGGAATGTGGTGTGTGGTGGGGAGTTGTCTCTGGAGTAACCCTGTACGGAGTGTCTTGTTATTTCTGCATCTGTCCATAGGGGGTAAAAATCAGCAGCTTTGCTTATGTCAGTGGTGTTCTGTAGTACTGGGTATGCCATGCCACTGCTTTGTCTAGTGTGAAACAAAGTATTGATGTTCTATGCTCCTGGCTGGAAAGACAAAAAGTGCCCCAGCTGCTTGTTGTAGCTTTTGGTTTTGTATACAAAGAGAACTGAGGAAAGGCGTAGCATAGACCATCACCTTGAGCGGGCAAAGTAATTCATGTTGAGGTTCAGCCTTTCAAGCTTCAGAGCTTCTCAAACCATCCTCTCAGAAGCAGAAGTCTGACCCAGAAATTTGTGCCCTTTCTTTGCCTTCAGAACTGGTTTGATCTCGGGCTGTGACCGTGAACAACTTATTACATCTTAGCTGAGCTAGGAATAATTGAGCAGAGAGCAAGAATCTTGTTTCAGAAGCAGAAGTGGGTAACACTGACTACAAAGCCACAGGAACCAGCTTTGTAGATTCCTACAACGCGTAGCTGAAAGGTTTCTCTGCTTTCCTCAAACCGTTGCGTTCCCTGCAGGAGGGCAGGCAGATTTGGCCACACAGTGGTGCAGAATGCACTGGTGAGGGTAATTAGTGACATTAGCTATTTCCCAGTTATTTTCTTCCGACTGGAAATAAAGGCATTGGCAATACCGGGCAACAGAAGTGAAAGTGGCTTTGTTTCTGTCCTTCAGCTTCTGGTTGAAGGGTGTGCTTTCTAAAAGATACACCTCGGTGGTATTTTTGGAACCATGCAATGCCTACCTCTGTTCTTAGCTGTTTAATGGAAGGAGCTATAGGTAGCTGTTTGCGGTTATGGGTTTATTGCTCCACAAGACAGCGTGCCTGGGGAAAGCCAGGCAGCGGTGTCTTCGGTGTGTTCGGCGTTACATGGCGTTGTAGCACGCAGCCCCTTGGCAGCGGGAGGCTGCGGCATTTGCTGGTTTGACCCTTGTTTTATACCTGTGTGTTGTGTTTTAATGTGTTTTTTGCCCTCGGGAGGATGAAATACCTTGAAACTGAGCCCTCCCAACAGCACGCTTTCCTGCAAACCCTGAAACCTTGTTGCACCGGGAAAGATCCCAGGGGGAAAAACCCCTTTCCCAGAGCGGTGGGGAAGAGCCGTGGCCGGCTGGGGTTCGCGCTGACCCCCGCGGGCCT
>JAVJGI010000060.1:6662228-6693891 GCA_035590275.1 Ibycter americanus | reverse complement strand
CCGCCAGCCGGTGCCTGCGCTTCCCCCAACAGGTGGCTGACGTGCCGGTCCCTGCCGCCGGGAGCGCTGGGCAGAATCGCCGACACGGTGGCGGACCGGGTGCGGGTCCCCTGGTTCGCCGGGGCCGTGAAGGTCAACGTCAGCCTCGTGCCGCCGCTGGTCCTGCTGCCCGTCTTCCTCCACGTTGCCGCTCTGCACTTCCTGCTGGGGCTCGTCATCCTGACATCCCTGCCCGTGCTGGTGCTCTGGTACTACTACCTCACCCACAGGAGGAAGGAGCGGACTCTCTTCTTCCTGAGCCTGGGGCTCTTCTCCCTGGGCTACATGTACTACGTGTTTCTGCAGGAGGTGGTTCCCCGCGGCCATGTGGGGTATGCCCAAGTGGCCGCCCTCACCTGTGGGTTAATTCTTATGCTTGCAGCCCTGTCTCGAGCCAAGAAAGACCCCGGCTACCTTCCCATCCCAGCAAGCAACGACAAGGCGTCGCACCAGGGTTTGCCCAACAAGAGTGTTAGAGGGAGCTCCAATGGGCTCCATGGCGTCGCCTCCTCTGGAGCTGCCAGCAGCCGTGCTGTGAACGGGGAAGCCAAAGGCTATTCCAGGCTGTCAGCTGAGGAGCCAGAAGGTGTGAAAAAGGACTGGTGTGCTAAATGCCAGCTGGTCAGACCTGCCCGAGCAGGGCACTGCCGGCTCTGTGGCCGGTGCGTAAGGAGACTGGACCATCACTGTGTCTGGTAGGTTTTGCACTGCTGAGGCTACACATGTCCTCTCTCTCAAGTTCTCCCCCTTTTTAAGTTAGCTTCTTTTTTTTACAGTCCCCCTTAAATGGGGTTGCTGTTCTTATGTGCAAGACCTGGTGATGTTCTTTAAAACAGTAAATGTATGTTTACTGTATTAAAGAACAATTTAAACAACTTTGTTTCTTGTAAGTAGGTTGACCTGATAGCTGATAACTTCTGCAGCATACTTCAGAATTGCCTCTGGTTCTCTACTGGTTTTCATTTGGGTGGGGTTTACTCTGTGTGTGCGTGTGTTTTTGGAGTGGCTTTTTGTTTCATTTTTTAGACTTGGTCTGTGGAGCACTAGCAGTCCTGCAGTTAACTTGCATTAGTGCTCTCGTGGGGCGAGGGAGCCTAAAGCTGCCTGTCTGCATGCAGTACCGGAGCCAAGGAGCAGCAGGGTATAGATACGTCTCAGCAAAGGATACTACGCTTGCTAAAAATTTGAGGCAGTCTACCGCTGTTGCCCTGCTGGTTTATTGACTTGTGCCTATAACCTTTCTGTGAAAAAGCTATAAAGCTTCTTCGAACGTGTTTCAAAGTTCTTAGCCTGTGTTGTATAGAAGCACCTTAGAAATTAGGTTCTCTGACATCTGGGGGAGGGAGCAGGAAAGAGAAGCCAGTTTCTTTTCTTTCTAAGCAAAGTAATCTCTTCTTTCCTTTTGGAGGATTAACAGCTGTGTAGGGGAGCAGAACCATCAAGCATTCATCCTTGCACTCTCCTTCTTCATGCTCACCTCTGTGTATGGAATTACGCTGACCCTGCACACCATCTGTAGGGGCCGAACTCCGTTTGTGGCGTTGTTCTACTGCCCTGGGGCCTATTCTGACTACAGGTGAGATACTTGTCTGGGAGAGAGCTGGGGTGGGAATGGGCTTGGTCAGGCAGCTTAGTTCCTGTTCCTCATTCTGTGCTCTAGGCCAGTGCTGTTGACTGTCAAATCTGACCAAAAAGTGCTCCTTAAAAAGCTCTGGAAAGCAGGATACGTCACTGCTTTTGCCAAGGTGTGGAGCCTGAGACTCAGGGAGAGCTCACCCTTTATTTGGAAGAAGTTGTTGGAGAAGCTGGGATTTGAAGTCTGTCTATTTTGTCTTGTATAGATACACCCTTAAATATGTTTGCCCCCAGGTGCAGGTAATGGTCTGAACAGTCTGGAATCTGTGCTGTCTCTTCCTCTCATCCCTCAGTCTTTATCAAGGGACTGTCCCTCTGAGTTGAGGGACTGCTTAGAACAGACAGTGTTAATGTGTCTGGTGGGGAGGGTGGTGAGGAGCATTGTACACAAGTTCAGAAACTAGTGCTACCACTGATCGGCAGAGTACGCTAGTGCGAGTGACTCTGCCCTCGTGATCTGTGGAGTGTGAACATCATTGTGTCCTTAAATAAGGACCCAGTACTTTTACAACAGTAAGAGTAAAGAGCTAGGTAGTGCAATGGCAATGTGCGAGAGTAGCTCTGGTAGTGCTAAAAGCTCTCATTAAGTAAGCCCTGAAGCTTTAATTTTGAGAAAGCCTTTAAGGATTATCTGATGAAAGCAGCAAAGTGAGATCACTGTGGCAGATGTAGACAGGGATTTGAAAGGATAGTGATTACCAGGGACAGTCACGCTAAAACAGCTGCTCCAAAACTAAATGGCTTCCTTCCCATCTTTTTCCCTGCTGCCAGCTCTGCTCTGTCGTTCACCTGTGTGTGGTACTGTGCCATTGTAACAGCTGGCATGGGATACATCCTCCTTATCCAGCTGTTGAACATCAGCTACAACGTGACCGAGAGGGAAGCTCGGCTGGCTCTGCGGGACAACACTGGGCGCAGGCTCCTGGGTGGGTTAGTGATAGACACTGGCCAGTATAACAGGGGTTTCCTATGCAACTGGGGCCATTTCTTGAGCCTGGGGTCTTCTCCTCCACAGCGCTCTGCTGAAGACATCGTGTGACACCTCTTTCTGCCGATGACGTTGACTGACTTTCTTTAGCAGGGGAACGGCCCCTTCCACTAGGACTCCCTCCTCCCACACGCTTCCTTTGTGGTCGGTGTATGGGTTGCCTATCCCGTCACTGACAACATCAGAGGCTTTCCCAGGCAGAATGGTTCTTCGTGTGCTGGCAGCCAGCAATAGGATGCAGAAAGCAGTAAGCCATATGCACAGACCTGGAGAGGAGAAGCCTACTGCCTTTTTCCACTGGGGGAAACTTTGTGCAGCTCAGCTCGGCAGGAAGAAGTGCACAAGGTTTTCAGAACTTGAGTTTTCATTAGGTGTGAACCCTGGCATCAAGAGGAACCCACTGCTGGACTTCAGAGTGAGCACTGGCTCCTGCAGAGGTTGGGGAATCCTTGGCTCGTACCTACATGTGACATTTCATAGATGTCAGGAGGATGAACTTTTGATACAGATAACAGATGGACCGCTGCAGAAGCCAAGCTCTTTGGTTAGAAGAGACCATCTAGGCAGTTGCTGAGCAGCTTCCCCCTCTCTTATGCATTTTTAATTTTTATTTTTTCCTATCTTCTATTCCGTCCAGCTGTATGCATGCTTGTACTAAGTGCCTTTGTGAGCAACATTCCTGTAGGGCTCTGTAAGTTCCCTTCACCTCTTAGCCTGTGAAGTTGTTATTCCATCCCCATTGTTCCGACTGGGTGAGAAGACACTGTCATCTTCAATCTCATCGTTCTTTCTGCAGGCTGGGTCTGTGTTGATTTGCAGGCTTGGCTCATCTCCCTCAAAGTGTTTCTGCTCAGATTATGGATTGTGACAGAAGACAGCAGGTAACTATAGCAAGTAAGGAGGAGACGTGTTGAAGCAACATGTAACAGTGGACTCTGAGGGGAAAACAAGAGTGCTGTCTGGTGTTACTGTAGCTTTAGGGAAACTAGCTTCCTCCCTCCCGCTATGGGAGAAGGGAGCCTGTGGGAGAGTAGACAATTCTGCTAATAGCGTTTTGGGTGGGTAGCATCTTGGTCTGTTGTGTTGCTAATAACATCGTGATCCTGTCTCCTCTCAACCCAGTCACTGTGGAGCTGCCTGACTGTAGATCTGTTTTCTCAAGCTAGGAAGCCAAGGAACAGTTCAGCCTCTGCATATGTAGGGAGAGGATGTGTTGGAGCCGTCTGTTTTTTGGGGCAGATGACCTGAGCTGGCACGTGGATGAATGTATTAACCGTGCTCTGTAAGAATGCTACTTGTTCCTCATCAGCCTGCAACTGTATTATTGCCTGGACTTGAGCTTCAGCTGAAATACCAAGGTTTTGGTGGTGATCGTTTCTAGCTTTTGTGTGGGGGGTCTTTTTTTCCTTTTTTTTCTTTTCTTTTTGTTTTAAACCCTTTTGTGTATGTTGTTGGCCCTTCAGTAATATGAAAGGTCGGGCTGGAAAAGCCTGGGACTATGGCACAAGAGTTGGGCCTGAGATGCAGAAGCAGATGCAAGAGCCTTGTAGCTACTGACGTTTTTAGATGTGTGTGCAGCACGCGCAGATCATAGCTGTGATGATCTGACTCCACTTGTGTGGCAGGCAGCTGGGGGATGTTGGCTGAGTGATGCAAATTCACTGTGCACTGCTGTGCGTTCTCTCTGAAGGATGGTGCGTGGTGCCAAAAGGTGGCAGGGTTGAGGGTGTCTCTTGAGATCCTTGCCATGACATCCTGATACGTGTCCCTGTTTAAGGTAAAGACCCTGTCCCTCCTTGCACTGTTTGGTTTTCTCAAGTGGCACTTCCTATAACCAGCAGATAATTGAGGAGCAGCTGCACTTGGAATGTGGCGGTGCAGAGTTACTGAGCGTCCCTTATCTCCTCTTACCTCTCCTCATCCAGTGAGCAATCCTTTATAAGGAGGCAAAGGGGACACCTCTCATGCTTCCTCTCTCTAACCAAACACACCAAGATGTTTCTGGCCACTTCCTTGGCCCTAATGTGAAGAAAAAGGCACCCAGGCAGACTGTGCTAACTGTTCCTCTATGACCTTCTGACTGTTTGGAGCTTGGAGCCTGACCCTAGGAGTTTGAATTCACAGAAAGACCTCGCCTCCACATGAGTTGTCTGTAAATGTTTCCATGGCATGTAGGCATTTTGTGGTGCTTGCTGAGATGAACTGGAGCTTGGCAACCCTGGAGACCAGGATGCTGTGGGCTAGCAGGTTTGTGATCTTCTCAGATCTCATCCTGCTGGCACTTGGGAAGACGAAGGCAGAATGACATCGTGGGCTAAATGAACCCCTGCAGCAGAGGTAGCCAAACCCCTCTGTCCCTGTGAGCTACATGCACAGAAATCAGTCATGCACCCCTGAGCTGGATAAGCTCTGGGAGTGTTCACAGGCTTGAGATAGGTGGTTTCTCAGAGTCCTACTACTCCTGGCTGGGGGAAAGTAGCGCACACCAGATCGCGGGTCGTTTCCCTGGTAGTGCCTGACCCTGTTGCGCTCACTGTCTCCTACGGGCAGAGATTGGTCAATGCTTTGCAGCCTGTCAGTGTAGCCTTATCCCTTGTCTCTTGGTGAGCTCTGGCATGGGAGATGTCATCTGAACTGCTTATACTGAGACCCTCAGAGAGGTGGTCTCCCAGGCAGCATGGGCTTTGGGGTGTAGATTAGGAACAAAGGACCTTGGACTAACATAACCATTTGCTACCTTGGTGAAGCCCACTCCAGTATAGTGAGGGTAAAGTGCTAATGTAAACTTTCTTTTTGCACTTGCCATTCAGGACACTAAAAGTGTTGTAAGGCTGGGTTTTTTAGCAGGAGAGTACAGTGCTGATTCCCCAGTCAACAGGAAGTTCACAGGGCTGTAAACTGCATAGCAGTGGTGACTTTTTCTTTAAGGACATGGCTTTTGTTTACCATCCTGGCTTCTTCCCCAGAGGATTTACCTTGTGAATGCCTTGGGAGATGGGAAGCATCAAGTAACAGGATATCTAAAAGGCATCTAAAAGGGTGGAAATGTTTCGAGCTTCAGATGCATACTTGGGAGCTCTCCTTTTAATAGCCCTGAGAGTTAGCAAGAAGCCCTTGAAGGGTAGTGGTCCCTTTTGTACTTGTAGCAAGGGCAGACTGTTGTGATCTCTTGTGCACTAAAGGACAATTTCTTTTCCGAGTATTTTCTTGCTGAGATTGTTGCTGACCACGCTGGCAGAAAAATGTTAAAACCTGGGCATCAAGGTCAGTCCTTGGGCTCACTGTGTTAGCAGCTGCCTAGATCCATGCTGCCTGGGTGCTGGAGCAGTGGGAACAGCCTGCCTTTGACAGGTGACTTGTGGTTCATGTGTGTGGCCTTGAGGTAAGGACCAGTGCTGGACCAGTGTCTCACCTGTAAAACTGTGTGCATGTATCTGGTGGTCTAGAAAACAGTACTCTGCTGGCCCTTGGAAAGTTTTTCCCTAAGAGAAGAGGACCTAGAGCTGGTCAGAAGCAGGGAGGGATTTTGATAATAGCTAGCCTTGATGTTCCTCTGCCCAGACTTGGAAATTAGCTTATCCAGCTTTAGCCATGACCTTTTAAGAGGTATTTGTTGTTTCACAATGAGTGTGGACTTCTGCAGGGCAACTCTTAAGGGGCCAGGGTTCTGATGTTGCTGCTGTTGTAGTGTTAAACCTCCCGTGTTCAAATGCCAGCACCCTACTGTTTGGTAACTATAAGAACTGTGCACCATTAGATGCACCCTGTAAATGGTGGCTTGGCACTCTTTAACTGTGTCTTCTGACATTGTGCTTTTTTTGTAGGCAAGTCACAGGTCCCCACATTGACTGTTTCTCCATTTAACTTGTCCTCAAATGACAAAAGTCACTGGTGAGCCTGAGTTGGCGCTGCTTGTGACTCCTAATCGCATTTCAGCCTTCATGCTATGATGGTGCTTTTTTTTCTTCAAAGTACGTTGCTTTCAAGTGTCTTAATGAAACCATTTGCTGTAAAATTTCTTCTGAAGATAAAATGGATACTGCCTCACTGCCTAATGTCTTAATAATGTGCTTGGTTTTTTCTTTCTATATGAATGTATATTGCCTCATTAGGGCAGGAAGTGTGTGTGATTATGGATGTGTTTTCCTGTATTGCTTTCAGTGAAGAACTCTACAGTTTCCTAGGATTTTCTTCCACTATCAGGATGTCTGTACAGCAAAAATCTTCCTGCACACAGGTGAGGTCCTTTCTGAAATGTAGGAAGTCGGCCTCCCAAGATCTATCTTTATGGAACTTCTCTAATGATAATGTGAAGAACGATGGGCTCTGGAAGAAGTCTGCCTTGGAGAATTGAGTGTTTTGGGTTTGGGTTGTTTGGTTTTTTTTCCACTCAGAGCTTTAGGAAGAAACTTTGTGAAACATATTTGAGAGCTTTGTTGAAAGGACTGGTGTGTGTGTGTGTGTGCGCGCGCGTGTCCATTTTGCATCATATTCAGTGTTTCCAAATGGATGCAATTATGAATCAAAATAAATTATTAGAAATGATCTGTGGAGTGGCCCGTTGATTTATGCCAACACACTCAGCCAGGTCAAATGATCAAAAGCTGCCATCATCTCATGGCTATTTAGCTGTGAGCTGAACTTGGGAATAAGGGAGCAACAGGCTACAAAGAAGCTAGGAAACGAGTGCTCTTCCAGTTCTGGGAGAGTTAACTTTTGGGTTTGTTGGTGTTGGGATGAAACAGAGACAGTTCTCGCTGGCCTGGAAACTAGGGATATTCCCCTAGAGTGGGGATTTGAACCAGGATCTTGCATCCCATGAGCAATCAATCCATTATCAGTGTCTGATCAGGCTCCTAGCCTGTTGTCCAGTGTCTTGCTTTCCTTCCTACACCTGCCCACACAACAGATCCAGAACCCCAAAAAGGAACAACCTCTTAATTTAAACCCTCTTCTAAGCCATGTTTGGAAATGACTTGGATATTCTCTGTGCAGTGGGAAGAGATGTAGTCTTTGATTCTGTTGGTATATTGGGACATCTGCTGAAAGGCGAGATGACTTTTAATGAGTAGAATCACAGGTGCCTTTGTTCCCAGAGCTCTGCTTTGATTTGCCTGGGTGGCACTTGCGTCTGCTGTTCAGCTATTTCTCTTTGAGGATTACTTTGCACTCGCTGACAACAAGGACCTTGTGTTAGCAGCGAGCCAGGCTGGTAGTTAGGTGAGAGTGACGGGTGCAGAAAGGTGTCAAGACTTCTGACACTGCAGCAGCCACCAGCTTCATTAACTCCAGTGCCGATGACAGGGTCACGTGAGACCTACTGCCTCTCCCCAGCTCTTATTTTTCCCCCCTTGTGGCTTGCCGTGTTCCCCTGCACAGCAGGAGCATGTCTGGAGTGGCAGCTGGTGCTGGGGAAGGCCAAGGTGTGCTACTGCGGCCGGTGTCCGTAATGTGTAACAGGTCCGTGAAGATGTGAGCTGTGGATCAGACTGCAGTGGTCTGTGGACCCGTCCCAGGCTAACTGCAGTCCCCAGCTACAGTCTTGTTTGCCTGGGAGGAGGCAGAGGAAATCGTTTTATACTTCAGGCAGTGTTTCAAATTCAGTTTGAGCTGGGCCTTGGAGGCTTTGAAGGGACTGGTGTGCAGATTTACCAAGGAGAAGATGTTTCTGGTTGAGGTCTTTGGGAAAGCATGCAAGAACTCTGGAGGGCAGGTGTCTGCAGGAGGTGGAGTGGAGGGGGAAGGGGAGCCTGCAGTCACTTCAGGGCTCTGCGTTTGCTGTTGTACCAAAGTGAAAATCCTCTCTCCCTCCCTGTGCAGGAGAAGGAAAGTCTGGCTGTGCAGCCACCTCCCTCTCTTGCTAAGAAAAGCAAGGAGCTGACAGGCAGGAGTGTGCCTGAGCTGTGAGTGTGGGCTGATGACCAGCATTAAGGCATTGACATCTGTGTCTAACCAAGCGCTGGAGCAGGAGGGATGCTTTGGCACAGCTGCAGGCTGAAGCTGTTTCCTTGGTCTAACAAGCTCTTCTGTATGTCACCCTCCTGCTGGGAAATGTTTGCTGGAGCTTTAATTTGCAAAACACTAACATCATGCCAGGGATTTTAGGGGTGTCCTGTGCAGTCTCTTGGCAGCATCATCAGGCACAGCCTTGCTTCTGCCAAGGAGGTAGGAGTTGTTTCAGCCAGGTGTGGACTGAATGGGGAAGTCGAGGGGCTTCTCGTCTCCCCTTTGCTTCAGACCATGTTCAGCGTGCATGCGCCTGATCCCTGAACATCATCCCTGTCCTTCAGCTGGATCCAGCTGAGGCTTCAGCTCTGTGCTAGCCCTGCATTAGCAGTAAGCAAGGGCAAAGGAGTGTCAAAGCACAGGTCCTCCTGGATCTTCTTTTGGCTTCTTGCTGCTGGAACTGTCCAGCCAAACAGCATTTTACCAGGAGAATCAGTTTTTCAAAGCTACTAAGAATAGAAGAAAACCCTAGAAGGTGAGAGTTTTGGAGACAAAGGCCAGTTTCTAAAGCAAGCGTTGACAGTACTTCAAGTTCTTTGGGGGGGTTTATACTCCACATAAGCAGTATTATTTTCACGGACGGTGAGTGCAGTTATGGGCCTCAAGGACAAAACGTGCAACTGTGGCATTGCTGGGGAAAGAATCTGCAGTTCAGTAAACAGGATGGTCCCCTGAGTAGCCAGTGGTTTGGGGCACCCTTTCAGCTGTGAGGTGCAGATCCAACACCTGCTTAGCCTGGTGCTAGGGTCAAGACCAGGCTGCGTGTGGGTGCACCCACCCTGCTGCTCCATATTCCTGCTACTGTCCTTATAGCTGCAGCATGTCCTGTCTCCAGCTGGCTGTAATGCTTCCTTCTCTCTAGCTGAGAAAGGGTGTGCCCTCGCCTTTCATCCTCTGGGTCGCTGTCCTCCTTATGCCATGAATCCAGATGGATGGTGGGCTGGAGACTTTCCCTGCTGTTTGTTGCCAAGCCCAGGTAAGGAGGAAGTCAGCTTGGGAAAAGGCCACCGGTACTTTGGGAGCATAAGAGCTGGTTCAGAGGTGTTCCAGGAGCTCGTTAGGCATGTCGGAGAGGCTTCCAAAGGGAGAGAGTGTGCTAGGAGAGACTGGATTGCTGCTGGTAGCACCAAGCGTGGCTGCTGACTGCCCTGGGGTGTTAGTTTGGTAGCTCAGCCCCCAGCCCTGCTCCTCTCTGCCTCTTTGGCTCAGTCGTCTGCAAAAGATGCTACCCTTCTGCAGTGCCGGTTCTTTCCTGCAAGGCAAGTTATTCGGCCCTCTCAGCTTATTGCTTCCTCTCACAATCTGCTTTTTAATGCAGCCAGATGGTCTGTGCTCGCCCACACTCCACGCAGGCACCTTCAGCTCCCTGCACTGGGATAATGCGCTCATCTGACCTGCTGGTGGTCAGGTCTGTAATCAGCCTTTGGGAGACGGGGTAAACATTGATGGGTTGTAGAGGATGGCTGTGGTGGGTCACCTGGGACTGACAGTTGTCTTCAGGTCTGTGCTGAGAGTCTTGCCTGGCTTTTTGGGGCAGAGGGGCTCTCCAATCGCACCCCTGTGAGCTCTCCACACGGACAAATTCCCGATGCTAAAGTTCTGGAGTGTGCTACTGTGCTTCGGCACCTTGACCTGTCCTGTACCACTTCATCTCCAGTGCTTAGTGCCGGTCTGGGTCCCTGACACTGCACTTCTGTCTAGTGCCACCCAGTCAGCTTCTGACACAATTCGCACCAACAGCTCGGTTGTGTTCATTTCAGATTTGGGTTTATTGGAAACTTTCCGTGCATATACAGGTTTTAAAAATTATCTGATACAACAGATAACAGTAAACTGTTTTCTTGGCATTACCCAAGTGCTCCCTGTACTGCCAAATGCTTTTGGAGAGAACTTTGCCTATCTTCTTGTGAGGGGGAAGTCATTCCAGATTCCTGCCTTATGCTGTTGCTAAGACAAGACATACTGTACCTTAACAGCATTACCCTGTCTGCACTATGCTGCAGGTTAAGGTTGAACAGTGATAGGAAGCTTTCATTTTAATCATGTCAGCTTTAGCTTATGTAAAAAACCAGCCTGCCTTTTTCTTGGATTTTTAGGGTTTTTTGAAGTGCTGAATCAAGCAAAAAGGCCCAGATAGACTTGCATAATACATGCCTAAATACTACAGTTAAACAGCTTAGAAAATGTTTAAATGACAAGACGATAGAGGTTTATAAACTTGGAATTGCCACTTGCCACCAGAATCAGAGCACTGTGCTTGCGAGCTGGCTGGTGCTATGAACTAGGCAGTCCCTTGAAAAAGAATCCAGGTTTTAGGTTGTTCATACACGATACTGTGATCTGGATCACTAGCAAATACGATTTGCATAAATAGCTCTTCCCTCTCCTCCTCCCATCCAAACTCTCCTGGCACAGTTAGCTAGAAACTGTTCTCTGGGTGGCCAAGTTCACAGTAGTGGTTAGGGGTCAGCTGACAGTCGGGTCTGTCTGCTCTCTGATCAAGCTGTTGCCCTACAGGGTGCTGGCAACAGAAAAGCACCAGGTGACTGTTTAAGGAAAAACAGGTGCAGTTCAGTTCTGTGCTTCCTGTGATGGAGGAGGATTCATGCCAGTGCTGCAACTCTGCGTGTGGAAATGGTCTTGGCCTGAAACACACTCTGTGCTAGGCTTGGGTTACCAAGGCCTCGCTGCCACCAGCCAAGACACCTGTACGGAGACTTCACATGAGGAGGACCTTGTGGGGAATAAACCCCTGGAGTGCAAAGTGAAATCATCACATAAGTTTCCATATGTGCTTAGTTTACAACAGCAGCAACCCCAGGGAGCTTCCTTTGGCTGTAAGAACATTTGCGCTGGACAGGACTTCCCCTTGGATTTGTTTCAGTCATCAGGAAGACAGCACCAAAGAGAATCAGTCTTTCTGTCCCCTTTCCCAGTCTCCTTTGACTCTCTTCTGTCATGTGTGGAAGTTGGGGAGAATTTCAGCTACTCTCCTGCGGAGCTGGTTTCTCCTTTCCTCCCCCTCTCTTTCCTTTTTCATCAGTAATGGGTACTGCCTCCACGCCTTGAATGCATTCAGCGTGAGTCTCCTTAAAAAACATTGGGGACACAAAGAACAAAGTGACAACATGCAGATGTGTGCATAACAACAGGTAATCAAAAGATGACTTCTATTTGAGGGGGGAACTCCCCTATAATAGCTGTGGGATTTGTCCTTTCTGCTGCTAGTCAGGGCTGTGACATATTAAACATCTACATGCAGATGACTCCATTAATATGTCAATCACGCCAGGGAAAAATAACACATTGCCCTTCTCTGTTCCTCTCCCTCAAGAATTTTGCTCCTCCCCCTGACAGGATTCATTAGCTGGTGTTTGCTTAGCACTCTGAAGATGAAAGATGTTTCTTGAAGAATAAACAGGGTCTCTGAAAGCAGTTTCTTCAGGAAAAATGCAGGGTCCTTTGGTCCAGACCAACTACTTGTGAGCGCAGGCAGCTGGGCTCTTAATTCTTACCTGATTTTAATCACCCCATCAAAGGTGCCTTGCCCTGGGCTCCCATAGGGAGTAATGGTCCTGTCTAAAGAATAGTTTGCTATGCGAAGGTCTGAACTGCCCTTTGCCAGTCAGTGGGGGAAGAGGTAATGAGGAATGACAGGTGATTATGCTCCTAATATGAGATCATAGAATACATGGAATGAATCCAGTCTCTTCTTGGGACTGAATTTTCCCTGGTTCCTCCAGTTTGATGGCTTGTTGGGTTAAATCGTGCTCTGTTCTGATCTTACTGACACAGCAAGCTAGAACAGGTTTGCTCTACCATGCAAGAGGTGAATTTAATTATTCCTCCAAGGTGCTGCAGATCCTGTTTGGGCTATGCACAGGCGCAGCCTATTCATGACTCCATGCAGCTGACATGCTTCTGTTTTCTGCTGAACTTTGACAATAGTTTTTTTTCTTCCTGTTACAATGCATGGCTAATGCAGTTACAGGACAATGAGTGAACTGGCTGCGTCCAGCTCCCGTCATGATGGGTCAAACTGTCTGCTGTAGTTCTCACTGCTAAGTCAGGCTGACAATGGCATAAACTGAGAGCTTCCTTAAGCAGGGTTTCTAGTTGATCACCTTTGGATTTGTGAACTAAAACATCTGCTGTGGACAAAACAGTACAGTGTAATTCCTGCACAATCATTTGGCTTGCTATAATTGTACTTAAAGATTTTCCTCAGGCAGCTTTTAGCAGAAGCTGCCTGGCTGGATCTGCTAATCAGCTTAGAAAGTTTCAGCTACTTACCTGCTTTCACTGTATTCTCTTTCAGCAGATTTGAAAGTCCTGTGAAAGTTACTACTACATTTCATTTTCCAGGCTACATGGAAAATTCTTACCAGAAACCTCTGCTGATGTTGACTGTGCATATCACAGAAACAAAACACCAGCAGTAAAGAACCTGTTTCACATGTTCTTGGGGAGTTTACAATTGACCTGTCAAAATTTGTCTCTAAAATAATCTGTAAGTCATATGAAATCTAAGTAAAAAGAACTGCTGGCAAGGGAGTGCACTTACTTGTTACTGTGTTCGGTAGCAATCTTTAGCTTCTCCCATAAGGTATATTTTTCTTCCATGATCAGATCAAACCATGCCCAGAAGTACTTCCTCATGAGGCAGGCTGCATGGAGGGTACTCACTCTCTCCTCCAGAGTGGAGAGGTAATTCTTGTACTAAGGAAAAAGGACAGAGAAAGAGGAGAAAATTTTTTTTCCTCCCAACCCCCAGCCCAATAATCAGAAACAGAGCAGCGCTGAGACTGTAGCAGTGAAGGGTAATGGGGACAGAAGCAGAGGAAAATCAGCAGGGAGCAGGGTGAGAGTGCAAAGGTGGAGAGGAGGAGGATGGAAAGTGAAGAGCTGGAAGGTCTCTGAAGAAGGGAAAGATGTTGCTGAAATGGGGATGGTGCAACTCAGCAAAGGCTAGGCTGCAAGCGTGTGAAGTGGCACTCCAGTGAGGGGAAAGCGGGGCAGCAGCTAGCTCGCTTGGTATCGTTTCTCCACTGTGGTGCAGGCAAACCTTTAGCCAGTTCCTGAAGCACCGTCTCAGCAGCACACAGGAATAGAAGTCCTCAGCCTGAGCCGCTTTCTCTGTGAGGCTCCCCTGGGTGTCCTGGAGCCAAGAGACCAGGCATTTCCTCTGCAGGCCCAAGCAGTGGTGCCTTTGCGCCATCTGAGTAAAGACAGCAGAGACAGCAGCTAGTGACTGCAACTAGTGACTACATAAATATAAAGCTACAGAAAACTGGGTACACTAGAAAATCACCTCAGCTTTTTGGGCCCCTCAAAATGCAGATGTCTGACAGCTTGAATAACTTATAGGATAGGTTCCCCCAAGGAGGGATCAGCATAACGAACAAGACAAGTCTCTATCAGGCTACTGCTGTGTCACTTTTGTGTCACAAAAGAGAATATCCGTTTGAATTAATTAGATGCTCAGTTTAACCTGTTGTGAATGGAGCAGACGCATGGCCCGTAACGGTTTAGTCCAACCCCGTCCGTAACGCTGGCCAGCAGGGCTTACAGAGCAGCTGCTATCCCTCTACTTCCTCCCAGCCGGAGGCCTATGTGCATTTGCTCGAGTGCTGTAAGTAGCTGCAGTTCCAGTGACTTAAATGGAAGTTTGCCAGCTTAGCCGTGGGCTCTGGCTAAATCTTCAGGATACGGCTGAGTGATATTAGTCCACCCCTGATAAGGCATGCCAATTCAGTCACGTACAAAAATGTTTTCATTAGCAATATTTACGTGTTAAGGTCTCAGAAGCTACCGCTTGCTATTCTGCACTGAAGATATGGCCAGCTAGAACAGACCACTGGATTACCACCTGTGGGTGTCCTACATCTAGCAGCGGCCAACACTGCACCAGCAACAACTCCAGAGAGAGGAAAAACCCTACTGAGGGGCTGGGGTTAACTGCTAGAACTCCAGTGGCTTGGCAGTGTCTTACTGATTGGCTTTGCTGTGGAGCAAGAGAACAGGCTCACGTCATACAACTTCAATTTATTTTTTTGGCTGTATCATACTAAACTAACTCCCACTGTGTTATTGGCATCAAATCATGTGGCAGTACTGCAGACAAGTGGAGGCTAATAAAAGATGACTTCTCATTAGATTGAAATTTGTTCCTTTCTCTCTCCTTTTGGTTCCTGTTTAATCAGCTACAAATAAGGATGACAACTTTGTGGTGTTTTGATGACCTTTCATGATTATTGTCAGATGGGCTGATTTAAAGAGCTAATATAGGGCAGGATGTGCACAGAGAATTTTTGCTTTTTCGATCTCTACCTGGCTTAAGAGCCTATTAAGGTTTCTGCTAAGTGCTGCATCCATGCTTTTTCCCTTCCTCCCATGGCACCAGTCCTTTCCTTTCCTTAGCACATACCACCAGATTTTCCTTGGCTTGCTCCCTCAACCTTTTCCATGGCACCATTCCCAGCTTTCTGAGCAGGACCTTCTCATAGTGATCTCTGGCCCTTTTCTGGAGCTGCTGCTCTTTCTCCAGCATCCTCTGCTTTTCCAGCTCTTTCTACAATACAAAGAGGAATAGTTTTGATTCACTCTGGGTAAAAAGGATGTAAAGCAATACCAATAGATTATCATATTGGAGCTGGAGGTCCTGACCCGACAGGAAATAGGGATCTGCATCTTTAGCAGTGCAGACCAGACATGACCCTGTGTACTAGAACCTGTGGTAGAAAGCAGAGCAAACGGTCTTGAAAGTTCTCATGGAAGATGATGGTATTTCTGGATATTTCCTTGGGCCATGTATCAGCACGTGGCCTTCCCTCAGCACTGCAGTTTGGTGTTACTGTAGCAGATACGCAGTCTGTGGCTACCAGCAGTGCCAATGCAGCAGGAACCTCCTTTTCATGGGCCTTCATCATGTGGAGAGGGGTGCTTTGGTGAGCTCGAGGAGGGCAGCTTTCTGTTTATAAAACTAGACTGAAAACATGTCCAAAAATGATTCCGAGTTTACATATGGACCCTACCGCTTAGTCTAGCCTAAATAGTGGGTATTATGTAACTGTACAATATTACTTTTGGCTGAGACTCAGGGATGAAGGTCAAACATCCTAAAACAGTCCAAGTAGAACAGTAGTTGTAGGTCAAATTCCTGTAGGATTTCAAGTATGCTATTTGGGTTATCAGGACAGCTCATTTCCAAGTAACAATAATGAAGTGGGACTATTCTCAGGCTAGCTCCTAGGAGAGGATGCTTCTATCCTTCAGGTGGAAAGTTGCCCTCAATATAACTGTCAGGCTTGTTTACTTTTAAATCATGTGTTTGTGACTGGTATCATTGTGTACGCTGGAAGGGGGATACAAGTGGAAGGCGCAGTCTGAAAGTAGGCTGAGCATGCTGCCACTGCGGGGGGCTTATATGGCTATACCTCAGCAGTGAACATCCACCAGCTGGGACCTCTAGTCCTGCTGATGAGACAGACTATATGCTTCATAACGCCTTCAGTCCACAGCTCTTCCTCTAATATTGCCAAAAAGGGGGAAGGTGGTGAGTCGATATAGTGAGTGCCGGGCTATGGAACTCTGCTCTACTAATGAAGACCTTCAGTTCACATTGGTCTGAGTGAATGCTAGTGGGTAATGGCTCCTTTTCCCTATCCCTGCTAAAGCGGGGGAAACAGGTGAGGTGTTTGGTCACCAGCTTCTGCTGCCTTCTCTCCTCCCATCGTTTTTCTCGCTGAGCTTCCTTTTCCTCAGCCTCTTTCCTCTGTCGTGCTTCCTCTTCAGCCTTCAGCTGGGCCTTGAAATGGAGAAAATGGAGAAAGGTAATATTTAATTTGGTGCATGTGGTCTTTTCAGAGAACACAGACCTCTAAGCTTTCCCAGTATTCCTCTAGTATGGACCAGCACCTGAAGCTTCAGAAGGAAGCAGGCTTTGTCACATACTAGACATGATCTGTGCTGGACAATGAACTGTGGAAGAGAAAGGAAGGAGGGACTGTTCTTTCTACTACATCTATCTATCTATCTATCTTATCTTTCTTTGGTCTAACTTACAGTATTTGCCCACTCTTCCTCTAAAAAATTTAAGCCATACACCAAGTTATTCATTGATAACCTGATAGCTGAAGTCAGTTCTGAATCCCTGGGCTCTGCTCTTAAGTTTTACTTCTACATGCAGAGCAGCATTACAGGTACCCAAACATTTCTTTCTCCAAACACTGAAGATACTTTACTTCAGTACTGGCCATACTGGGCAAAATACACTTCTCTGAATGTTTATCTACTCCCCTTGCAAACCCCACTCTGATTTCATTTCACAAAGCTTTCATTCTCTATGTATGTATCTAAGGCCTAAAACCCACAGGAACCATAATGCGTGATTATTATGTCTGTGCTTCCTGATCTCTACAATTGTGGCAACTGCAGCTGAGGAAAACTAACCTGGTGCTTGTCTGTCCAGTCTGTGGTTAGAGTTCTCTAGAGCTCATTTCAGCCTCCTGTGTATGTGAATGCACCTCTCTTGCTTGGAGAAGGAAGAAATGCTGGTTGTTTTAGGACCCCAGTTCTGAGCTTTCTAATCCTAACACAATTTACTATCAATGTTTTCAGTAGCAGCTTAATGCCCTGAAGCTAAGAAGGCTCCTCTGTTAGATGTGTGTCACAGAATTTGTGTATTACCTATGCAAACATTGTCAGTATCTTCTCTCTTCAGCAGAGATTTGCTAGAAAGATGCAGGATTTTTACTGGGTGAGACTGCATGTCCTCAAACTGCAAGTGACCAGACAGGAAAGGCAGGGGAAGAGAAATTCACCATTGGCAGATCCAGTCAAGTGGATCTCTGCAAGCACTTCCATCCTTCCCATCCTTGGCAGAGACAAGTTATGGGGTAGGTGTGAAAAAAGTATTGGGAAGGTAGTAAGGGAGGCTGCTTCTAGAATTGCAACTGCATCAACATGAAGTGTCTGCCTGTGATAAGTCACGGCTAGAGCCGTCACCATATGCAAATGCGGTATTAACTACTCCTTTTGATATGTGCTGGACATCTGCTTTCTCACAAGCTATAAACCTCCTGTTTTATATAAAGGGCCTTTTCTTGGTCCCTAACTCTGGGGGCAAAACAGCATTTCTTGTAACCGGAATGGTGTGAAAGAGACTTATTTAATTTTCCATTTCCCTTACCAATTTTGCCTCTTCTCTTTGTTGCTTGGCTTCTTCTAGTTTCCTCCTCCGTTCTGCCCGCTGAGTTGCTCTCTCCTCCATAGCTATAGAAACAGAGGATGTGAGGCTTAGTGGAAACAAGCTATAGGATAATGACAGAAATTAGGTGAACAAGGATGACCACTTCACTCTACTGCCAGGCCTCTGTTGACCTGGCAATGCCCAGACAAAGGGACTTGCTTTCTGCTGCCTCTTATGGCTGGCAGCATCATGAACAAGGAACCCATAAACATTTATGAGATGACTCAGGACTACCCCAATTAGATTCACTTCACCCTCCATATTTGACAGTCACAGCCATGAGGCTCAGTTATGAAAGAAGCTGTGTTCAGGGTTTTATCCCTGTCTTTCCTGATTGAGTGCTGAGGCTCAGGGGACTTGATTTGGCAGCAATTGCTAGGAGGTCTCCAGTAAGCTCCAATTGCTTAATTATAGAGCGGTTTCATGATGGAAAGCATCCCTGCCACAGTGACACACAGGTACTTGGTCCCACTAGTGAGAAACTGCTGCTTGATGCTGCTTTTGGGAGATAAATTGCAATGTGGTGATCTTGCTGGCTATCAGCAAAGGTCTTACAGTGCTGACATGACCATGCGGAACATGCAGTGGAGTTGAGAACCCGTGCTTGCTGCTTCTGAAGTTGCAAACAAAGCACAGCCTAGAGCAATTGATAACTGGGGGGAATTCAGTGCTTTGACTACAATAGGTTTCCTCAGATTCTTTTCTCCTCTCAGCTGTCCCAGGATTTTCTGTCAAGGAAAAATCATCCACTGATAACTTACTCACTGAATTTTTGGGGATCTTCACAAAAAAGCACTTGAGTGCTCTGAAAAGATGCTTACTGTCTCTAAGGCGTACAGAGTTCAGGCAAATCAGAGTTGAGTGATGGCTTAGACTAGGTAGCATCAGAGCTGAACACAGTCAGTTAATGAAAGGCAACTATTAATGTCCAACTGTCAGTCATTGCCCAAAAAGCTCAGGGATCCCAAAACAGTTGAAAAAATCACAATGATCATATTCCAGACAACCTTTCATGCAGACTGTGACCACCCCCTAGTTGATATGGAAGGACATGACCTGGGGATGTAACAGAACCTGATCTTAATTTACTGCATGAAAAGGCTGTGCTGCATGTTTAACGCGTATATGCTGTTCCGGTGTGGGCAGAGAAGGGGAGATATCTCACACAAGGCAGGGATCCAGAGCTCCTTCCCCAGCTTAGCTACTGTTGTCTCACAAAACCCTGGGTAGGCACTTAATTCCCTTTGAAATCTCAATACCTCTGTCAAAGTTAGATGAAAATGACTGGTCGGTTTAAGTGTTACCTGGATGTGCAATGAAGGGAATAAGACTGACAGCAAAAAGCCCTGTAGAGCTTCTCTCTCCAAGTCTTGTCACACCAGAAACAATCACAAGTGTTAGGAGTAACTGCCACCACTGTGTAGTAAGCATGGACTTGAGGGGCTTGCAGTGGCCCAGGTTTTACAGATGCCTGACTTGGGCATGAAGATAGCTCCCCCTCTCACAGTGCTGGTCAAGGCTGGGAAAGAGTGCTGAGTTTTATTTGCATGCTGTCATCAACCAGTAAGGCTGAGGCAAAGAAAGGGAAAAGTTCCCAGAAAAGCTGTTGAGAAAAGTGGTCTGGAATGGTCTCCGCTATCTAGAACAATACCTTTCAGTATGGGATGAGCTGAGATCAGCTGGCTGGAGGGCTTTCTGCTTTGCATCACTGCCGTTGTGTTTTCTGGCTCATGAGAAACAGGTGAACTATGAAAAGAAAGAGTAAAGAAATTCATCAATTAATGTGGTCACATGATATTTCACACCTACCACCTATTGTTGAGGAACAGGCCTTGTAATTTCTATTCCTCATTGTGCTGCATTTTCATTCTGAATCCCTGACACACCTTTCTTCTGCTTGAAATGGGATTAATGATGCATCCTTGCAAAGGAGCCAAGTACCCATGGCTGCTGCATGTTCTGGAATACTGAGGATGACACTCTTTTTTTTTTTTTTCCTAACTACATAAAACCCTGCTGCTACTATGTGTGACACTCTAGTGTTGCTGTTTCTAAGTGGATCCTGTATGGATCACATGGTGTCAAGCCATCACAAAAAGGGAGGACAGAGAACTGTGGCCAGCCTAATACTACCCTTGAGGCTAAGTCACAGATGAGCAGAAGAAGATAGCGCTAGCGTGGCTGAAGTGTGCCTGCCAAATCCTGGCTCAACTTGAGTAGGAATGAGACATGCTGACTAACTGAGCCTGCTTTATCGAGGGCATATACCTCAAATGGGTTGTATTCTTGCACCTGGATTGTTTTTCTGTCTTCGGTTTTTCCTCCCTGATTTGTGAAGCAGAGTTGTTAAGCAGCTGGGTTACAGCCGTGCCTTGTGCTGACTCTTCTTTAACTTTGCTCAGCCTCTGATTTTCCTGCAGTTCAAGGATCAGCTCTTGCTGTTTCTGAAGCTGCTGCCTCTGCTCCTCAATCAGACGTTGCTGGAAGGCATGACGGTGTTCAAAACGGCTACCATAAGCAGGAGCCGTCTTTGGACCAGGTACCTGGAACTGCAGGGGGAGAGAGGCTGTTTGATTCCTGTACGCAGCCTGGTCCTTGGCACTCAGGGCTGCATGTTTTACGGTCATCTCCCAGGCAAATTTGGGTTTGCTGTAGGAATGAGATGTGTGAGCAGCATCCCAACGAGAGTTGTCTCTGGTCTGGTCAGGTTCTTTCTGTGTGAGTCCAGTTTCAGTTGGCTAGTGGGGGGGAAAGAAATAAGGAAAACTTGGCATTCATTAGAATGAAGTACCCTTCTGCCCCTCCTACAGTATTTCTTTAATGCAAATCTAGTGAGATGCTTGAGAAGTAGGGTAATCTCAGCTATGCAGTCTTTATCCAGTTCCTAGCCATGGCAGAGGGGCCCTGTTATGCAAAGTAACAGGTTGTGGGAAAGGACTGTTAAGGAGCTGTGTGCGATTTCACTGGGAGGAAGAAATCCTGATCAGGCAAGAGCTGTGGCAGGAATATATCCTGACTATTTTGTTAGGGGGCACAGCTCAGGACAGCTCATTTCTCAGGCGTTAGCAGTCTCCCTTTTGGACTGTGTTGTCCCCACTCATTGTTGAAGTGATATACATGGCTGATCCCTTTTCAGGTGGAAGAGAAGTCTACAAGGTGCTGCCTCCTCATGCCTCTTCTCCAGCTTTGATAAGTATTACCATGAAACTGCTGCACAGTGCGGCTGTACCATTTCTGACACATTTTTTCTCTGAAGGGGCATCAGATGTAAGATCTGCTTTCTGATTCCTAGGTCGAACCCCAAATTCAGTCCCATCCTTCCAGCAAAAATTTTACCAGTGCATCAGAAGAAAACCATGGGCCTACTAGGATGATATAAGCACTGTAGGAAATCAACTTTTGCTGACACTTAAGCAAACTAAAAGCTTGACCTGTAGTATGTGTGTGTGAGCTCTCATGCTGGGATCGGGATACTGCTGTGGTACAGGTTTTATAGACAGAAAAGAAGGGCAGGCTCTGACCTGATAAATGACAATTTAAGGAAGCTAGCTCTGATTTTCCTCTCCTACCTCCTTGTGATGCGCATTATCCGAAACAGCCACTGACAACTTTTTTCCCCATGCTTAAAAGCCAGAGAGCTGCACTGGCATGACAAAATCTCTTGTCACGCAGTCAAGCGTTATTCTTTTTAAGTCTAAGCAGGCATCAAAGATGTAACTAATCTCTCAGCAAAAGCGATCTGGGGTGGGATGCTCATTGCGACAGTACATGAAGGGTTGGCCTCTGGCAGCATTAGAGATTATTTTTAAAACTCATCCATTGTCATTCACGTTTGCCTCCAATTTTTAAAGACTTCTCTCCTGAACAGTTGCAGGCAGGTATTTGGGGGTCACCCTGGGAAAGAAGCTTTCCTCTGGGACAACGTACTTTTTATTTCAGATTGCACAAAAGTACTTTATAGGAGTACTGAAATGCCCATAGACAAAAAACCAAAATGGGAATGATTTACCTTGTCTTGCTGCAAATCTTGATGATGGTTTACTTCTGCTGTCCCAGGCTTGTTAACCTCCAGTGGCCTGTCCAGACCACCCTGCCCCAGTGACACTGCCTCCAGCAGCTGTGCCATCTTTCTCTTCATCTCCTCCCTCTGGATCTGCAGCTCTCGCTTTTCTGTCTCTGTTCGGCTCCAGCGCTGCCACGCCAGAAAGCAGCAGCGCAAAAGCCGTTGCTGGTTATGCTCCACAGACAGTTGTTTTTTCCTGAATGAGAAAGCACTTGTGTTATGATAGGAGTGAGACTTCTGCCCAGGCTTGCCTGAAACAATTGCATCAAGTACAGCAGTCCAGGCTATGGCATGAGGCCCCATAATTTCCTGACTCTTTTTGTCGCTTAACTCTGAGGGCACTCCAAAGCTGTACAGAGTTTCTCCAAGGAGGAGTGGGAGGGCAGAAAGGTGCCCATTATTTTGAAGTAAGTTTCCCTAGTTCACATTTTGCAATTTCCTGTGTCATCTGTAGGATAGGTCTGAAAGAGGAAGAGTTCCCTTGCCAGCTGCATAGGGGGAAGTGGCAGTGCCTCACCACACAATCTGCCAGACACCTGCAAGAGCAAAATTTTCTCCGGCTGATAGGTAATTCATCCAACAGCCTCCTTAATGAAAGACACTGGCCAAAATGATCTCTGCTATACTGTTACTGAAATAGGAAATAACTATATTAATCAGGAATAAATATGGCACCTCATATTCTCTGGGGTCCAGAGCAAGCCAGGGTGATTGCCAGGCAAGATACCTACAGAGCAAGTGAGATGCAGGCTTGTTGCAAAGTGCTAAAGCTCTTGTTTATCTCTGTCCTCCTTTTCATCTGTGCCACAACGTCTCTGGCAGACTGCAGGCAATGTAGCAATTTTCTCAGAAAGCTACTGTTTTCCCCCTGCCGGCTAACTGGCAACCCCCTTTTACAGTCCCTGATCACTGCTATGCCCAAGTATTACTGCAGTAGGAAGAATGCCACAGTGTAGGGTCACTACCTGTTTTGATCTTGGAGATGAACTTCCAATTGCTGTGTCTCCTGCTCTACTTTCTGGGCCCAAGTATATTTTCTCCAGGCTCGCAGGGCCTTCACCTGGCATTTCCAGTCAGCAAGGGCTCTGGCTTTTCCCATTTTAATTCTGTGCTCCAGAATGACTTTCAGCCAAGCAGAGAAATGTCGCTGCATGCACTGCATGGGAGAGTTTCAGAAAACCAATGAGCAGGTACAGCCCATCACACAAATGCTGATCTTCTCAACCCTTCCCCTTATTTGACTTTCCTTTTTGAGATTCTTTTTAGTATCCCCACTTTCAACAATTACCTTGAGGGTAAAAAACCCAATGCAGAGCATGTGCAGGTCTTCCACAGGAAGCAGAAAGGGACTAGAAAGATAACATCATGGGGCTTTATGCTTTTGAGTGAAATGCACTTAGTTCACCAAGTATAAAGGAATAAAATGGGTGAGGATCATAGAACTTCTAGAGAGAGGAAAGTAATTTCAAAATCTAGAAAATGTCTTTAAGATGTTACAGGTACAAACGCTTCTGGAGAACAGTTCACAAATATCTCCCATGGGCCACTTGTTTTTTGGTGTGTTTTTAACTTAGACAAAAATTAAGATACTTCGTAGCATGAATTTATGACACAACCTGAGCTCACCCTTGTTCCAGTATGAAGCCAAACCTTTCCCCTGTTGTGTAATTAGACTCGCTGCCTCTGGGAGTGATTTACATTGTACAGAACAGCAATTTGCTATCTAATCTACCCCATGATTCTAGCCCTGTCACTGCAACACTGTTCATTTTGATCCTCCTAGTGGGTCAACTCACAGGACTCAGCTGTTCCCCTTTTGTCATAATGCCTTGTTTTAATTGCATTCCTCTCACTCACTGAAATCTCCAAATGGAGACTTACAAAAAGGACAAAATGTCAATGCATTAGCTATTTCTTTCTGCTTTAGGAAAATAATCAAAGTGTCACTATTGCTTAGCTCAGCTAAGCCACGGCTTCTCACATTATGCCAGGCCTAAATTGTTCTGTGGTTTCATTCAGGCTTATCTTCATAGCTTAAATTGTGCTGGAGAGAGGTTGTGTACCGCTAAACAGTAGCCAAGCTCAAATCCAGCAGACAGGCAGATGAAGTCAGCCATGGGGAGAATCACCATAAAAGCTATGGGACTCTTCTATAAAAGAAATTCTAAATGCAGATAAGTAGGCATTAATGATGATTGCTCTATTAATTAAAACCACTACCTGATGGGTGGCATTCATACCTGCACTCAGGGAAATTTATTCCCTTTGCTGAAACTGCCCATATAAAATTATTCAGTACAAAACCACTGCTCTTTAATTGCAAGTATTTGATACAATTAGGTGTTTAACCCAGAGCTGGCCATGGTAACAGGATAATGAGGGTAAAAGAAATAGGTTCCTACTAGAAATTATTAAAGTCTGCACGCTTGCCTCAAAAGAGCTGTTGCAATATCACAGAATATCCTACTGCACCCAGTGGGAGTGGATCCTTGAGGAACCCATTACTGTGGATGTGCTGGCATACTTCAGTTCTTGGAGACCCCGTTCAAAATTCATTCCAGGCCTCAGAACCTCTCTTTCCTCTCCCTGCTCCTGCACCAGGATCTGCAAGGCAATCTTTAAAATATCTTCCCATACGTACAATAAGGTCTTCTCAGGCCCTTTTGTGCCACTCGCCCCTTTTTACTTCCTTCCTCAAGGGAAAATAAATCTTGCTCCACTGCCTCCTCTGTACATCTGCCTATTTCTCAAATGCAGAAGCCTGTATGTTCATAGCTGTCCTGAAAGCCACATCTTTTCTACAATTCTAAGTGAAACCTCCCACTGAGTACACTTGAGGCACAGACACACTGGGGATGGAGGCTCAGGATTTCTCGCTCCTAGTCTTACAAGATGCTTTTTGCCTTACTGTTCTACTTTCCTGGTATCAGGAGGATGGCTTGGAAGGAGTACAAAATTCTGATAACCAGGACTTTTTACTTCAGTTTTGTAAACGTTAGCTGAGGGCAGGTAACTCAGTCTCAGACAAAGAGACGTGATGCTCACTCTCTGTTTATTGGTGTGAATCCTGCGCAGCAGCTCCTGAGCCTTTCTCTGTTTCTCCTCTCCTTGCTCCTCCTTCTTCGGGACGAGGGGTGGCGATGCAGTAATAGATACCTCCTGCATTGACAACTTCTGACTTTTTTCTTGTCTCTTCCCCTCCCTGGAAAGTGAACAAACATACAGATCTAATACAATGAGGGAAGTATTGTAGCACAGATTCCACTCTCTTTTTGGCCAATCCTAAAAGAATCACCTCTACAGCTTCGAAAGTTGCTGATTATTTAACTCAGCCTTCTTAGAAAACAGCCTCTGTCATGGTTTAAACAATCTGGAGCATTTCCAAAATGTAGCATGCAGAAGAAAACGGTAAGATTTCAATAAAGCACTTGCATTAGAAGACTTAGGATCTCAGGGCTGCCTAAGTGAATAAATGGCATCCCTACGAGTCACATCTCTGACAATTCAAGCTCAGCAGAAGCAAAAATCATGTCTCTGCAGAATCCTCAGGCAAAAATGCTGTTTATTCTCATAGCAGAGGAAGTATTGTAAGTGCTGGGGGTGGGGGGGAGGGAAGGGGAGAGAGGGAGCGTGTTGTGTACTTGCTTTCATGCTGCATTACACACTACCAAGGCTCGATGTGGCCACAAAGCTGATGGAGGGAATGCATGGTGGTGCATGCACACTCCTACTTTGTGATTCAGTATGCATACTGGTAATGGCTGAAGGGGAGACTAATAGTATCTTTAGCCCATCTTCCCACTAACGATAAGCTCTGCCATTGATGTTGGTAACAAAGGAATAAAAGGTTTTGGGAGAGTCTGAAGACAGAGCAACAACAGATGTTTCCTTTGGGACCACTACTCCTCTTACATTTAGCCAAAGGACCTGGTAAGCGTTCTTCTGTGCCCCCCCTCTCCCTCTTACATTCTCCGTGCTTCTGCCATAGTGTGCCTCTTCTCAGCCATTTCCTTTCGCAGCTTCACCATTTCCCTCTGGATGTCCTCCTCCTCCTTCTTGGCCTTCAGGGCCTTCCTTCTGTCCTCCTCCTGTGCTTGGAGCCTGGCCTCAGACAGAACTGATCTCTTCAGAGACTTTTCTTGTCTCTGAAGCTCTAATGCCTTCTGACGCTTCATTCGGTTTTCTTTCACCTGGGGAGGAGGAAGTCAGCAAAAGTCAAAGCAGATGCCAAAGGCTGAAGAATTTGAGTTTCACTGTACACTGACAGGGTGGGTTACAAGCCACCTTTCACATGAAGCAAGCAACCCTATCCATAGCTGGCACTGACTGGACAGGTTCTGTTCTCACACCAGCAAAAAAGTTCCATTCAAGAGAATGAGGTTAAACAAGTGTTACTCAGAACTGATTGCCATGACGGCTTTTCCTGTCAGTCTTCAGAAAGGGGGGAAAACCTGAACAGAGGTAGTGAAAGTGGACTGTGCAAGTTACTGTAATAGCTAATGTGCACTCAGAAATACAGTAACATTTCAGCTAAACTGTGGAAGAGTATCCTCAGGTATGTGCCTCCAAGTCACAGATTATTGCAGGTTGGGAGAAAATACTGGGGAAGTATCACAGAGCATTTACTGTAATCCTATAATCCTTCATCTTACTCCTTTTAACTGTGCTGCCTTGCCTGCTCACACCTGCTTGTGTCTGAGCTCCATGATTATTCGTGGATCTGCAATTTTTTTTTTTTCCTTGATGTCTTCAAGTCTAAGGTCTTCCACTATCCCACAGTTCACAACTTCACTCTGCAAAAGATGCTGTAGGTATTCTTGGACAGAAAAACTTTCCATTTCATGTTCCAGATAGCTGCACAAGTCTGAAATGAGGAATTCAGATTATCTCAGGCTAGTCTGAAATGAATAAACCCCTCTGTCTCAGATCACAAAGCCTAACATAATTAAAGGGATCACTTTCCCAGACTGTGAATGCATTTATCATGGAAGTGGGCACACTGACTGCACTCCATTTATCCCCAAAGAGTCTTAATCAGTCTCCCATTGAACACACTAGAGCCGTAACAACATTTCGACCATTTTTTACTGCCTTGCCTCTGAGCATCTCAAATGGCTGTATAAATTTGACAGGCCTCACAAATACCTATACACAGAAGAAATATGATTTCTCTTTTACAAATGGAGACACCAAATGTTTATGAGGTGCATTTGTGCAGCCCTACAGCAAGCTGCTGTAAGAGCTAGGGGAGAAAAATCATCACCTCTGATCTTGTTTCTACTGAGCCCGCTATCCTGGCCTCAAAGCAACTTTGATCTCTCAGTATGACAAGGCATGAGACCTGGCTCCCTTTCCCAGCACATCCTCACAAAGGAAGTCAGGAACTGCTTTGTTGTGCTCTCACCATCAAACTGCTCATGCTTCAGAGGGGCTGCAGAAGGCTTTTCCAGGAGGATAGAGTCAACTTCCTCTTCTCCATCACTCATCAGCTCCAGTTGCAGTTTGGACTTCATCCAGTTACTGAGCAGCTGCTGGGCTATCATGAGGAAAAAGACCGATGACTTCACTTGCTTAAAAAATATATAGGTAAGTGTAAACTAGCAAGACTATCTCTGGGATAGTTATATCACATGCTGGGAAGGCTGTCTAAAATGACTGAAAGCTGATCTGCAACAGAAAATGGAATAAGGCTAATAGTTCTGTTCTCATCTTTTCAATCAATAAAAGAACAGGAAGAGAAGGTGGTAAACTTTTTCCCTGTCACGTGTCCCAAATGAATTCTTCACCTCATTTTTCCTACAAGATTCTGTGGACATTTAGATCACTTGTGTGATTATTATAGCATTTATCAAGGAAACAGAATTCACATGAGGTAATTCATAACTCAGATAGCTTTCATATGTTTTACCACTGCACTTGCAGACACTTAGATATTTTCCACATATACATGTCAGATCTTAAATACAAAAAGAACCAATGTTTGGACAAATGTTCATTTCATGTGTACAGGCTAACTTTTGGAAGTATCACAGCTCCAAGAACAACTGGTGAGTCTAGATTACAAATCTGTCAGGTGGCAAGCTTCACCAGAGGCTACCTGTAATCAGCATTAAGACTGCAACTACAGGAGTGCACCCATGATGGATTTGGTACTCCTCAGTGAGCTCAAATACCTAATGAACAACTCAGTATAAAGTCCTTCTCTGGACTTTATTTGTATTTTGAGTCTTCTGTGGAAAAACACAAAAATTCCTTTTACAGAGTTCCTACTCAAAAGCAAGGACAGCTAATGTGGCTGCTGCCTCAACAAACCACCTGGCCTCACTGCATGGGTGGCCAAGCTCTTCCCGTAGCAGAATGCAGGGCTGTAAACTGCAAGGCATCAGAGGCAGCCCCACGAGAAGCTGGGCCATCCTGAGCTATCCATGCGGTAAGGATGGGCAAAGAGCAGGGATCTCAGCAGCCACTGTAGTGCAGGTCATCCCCTGTAAAGGTACAGAGCCAACAGACAGGAGGAAGCAGCTGCTTCAAATCTCTGTGTCTAACACAAAATGAAGATGCTCCCTTTGAGTCCTGGTATTTCTAACACAATAAAGCCTTTTTAAAACTTCCTTAAAAAGGGGTGTGGTTTTTTTTAAGAAAACATAAATGCAATGTTTCTTGTCCTTCAAATCACTTTTGTTCTCTTTCATAATCTCTCAGGCCAGCTCAGGAACAAGGAAATACATCTGATAACAGAAAGAAGAGAGAAAAACAGCTTATCACTTGGGGAGGAGTTACTTTTTTGACTGGGAAATGTGAGCTCCTCATAACTGCAGTAAAAGGGTTCTGGCACTTCTCTTACTGATACCTTTCTTTTCAAAGTGGATTTTGTGAAGTTAATTAAGTATTCTAATCACGAGTTCCAGTTAAAAAGCTTTCAGTTGAGGTAGGAACAATTCTGAGGGATTGGTAGCTATAAAAAGGAAAACCCTAGCAGAGAAGGGCAAACAACAACAATAAAGAAACATGAGGAAAGCAAGCAACTTTTCCAGCAGTTGCAAGGACAGCTCCTTTTGAGTGACTATGCTGTATAATGCATTCAGAGAGTGCACTGTAAGCAGATAGGTGCATTCCATGCTATTAGTTGAACCCTTGATGATTACAAGTGAGAGAGCTGACTTCCTGTATTGAAGTGGATGCTCTAGAGACATGTTTTCATTCCATTCTGTAAGGTTCACTTTTGAGTCTTAAAAGAATGGTTAACTCAGTTTTTAAAATCCTGTCTCCTGTCAGCTTTTTACACTGCAGATGTACTTCTAGCACTGATGGGAGATAATTTCCCTCTTTTTTTTTTTTTTTTAAATGTACTGCAGTTTTATTTTCAAATTTCAGTAAGCATTTGTTTCTGCAGGCATTACAAAGGGAATATTTAGTTAGCTAATTAGTAAGGAAAATTTTGCAAGGGAATCAAACTAAAACCACACAATTATCTGTAGATGTGAAAATTACACAGAGCAACTCCATTTTCACATCTGGCCCGCTATCAAAAATATGTCAGGCAATTTCACCCAGTTCCCTATGGCCCACTAACTCGTATTTGACCATACAGTGTGTCTTCAAGGGGAGTATTCATCCTTGTCTTGACCTGAAATCTCCAGAGAATTTATCCTTCTCTTAGGTATGCTAATCAAGATCTACCTTGAACTCCAGCAACTGATTCTTACGCCTTTCTCCATCAGATGAAAGACATGTTACTATGAACTGATTCTTACGGTCTCAAGCCTTGCAAGAGCTTGTTCAGTCCAGAACCACAATGCTAGATCAAGAACAGTTTCAGGCATCTTGTGGCAAGCAGTATTTCAGCTCACCTTCCTCACAGGCCTCATCATGATCTTGCAGCTGTTCCACAGTTTCCAAACTTGTCAGAGGAACACAAGGCCCCTGTGGATACCTTGACTTTTGAAGGGAAAAAGGTTCAGAGACAGCATACTCAAAGGCTTGGTCCACTCTCTTTAAATTAAAGAAAGGAAAATATTTTAAATGATTGCTGGATATTAATTTTTAAGCTTCCTATATCCATGTTTCTCCTCTAAAGAGAGCAAACATTAGTGGGAATATAACACAAGACAGCATGGCTGTTATAAGACAGATCTCTTTTGAAACATGTTTCTCCCACTGGAGATATTGGACTTAAGAAATCATTAAGTAATAATCATTAATTTGGCAATTAGCGCCAATCATAGTGATGGGAGAACACACAGGGAGAATGCAAACACCCAGCCCCTGGAAGCTGGATGGTGACTTGCTGAGCTAGTCCTCACCAACCACCATGAAATTTGTATCAGTATTTTGTCATAACCAGGCTGGCCACCGCATAAACAGTCTGGGTGATTTTCTGTCCCATATTCATCCCTCTAAGGTGTAAATGGTTCTGACACGTCACTTGTGTTTTCACTTGTAACACCTGTACCCCAGACTGCCTGCATTTCTGCAGAACTTCTTCCCTTTGCGCTAGGACAACCAGAGTGGCTGCTGCCAGAGGCCAAGGGGGCTGCATGAGGCAGCAGATGCCCACTCCTACCTGCCTGCCGTAAGAAGGTGGTAGCATGGGGGGTGCTGTCCTGGTTTCAGCTGGGATAAAGTTAATTTTCTTCTTAGTAGCTAGTACAGTGCTGTGTTTTGGCTATGATGTGAGAACAATGTTGATAACCGCACTGATGTTTTTAGTTGTTGCTGGGTAATGTTTATACTAAGTCAAGGATTTTTCGGTTTCTTGGGCCCTGCCAGCGAGAAGGCTGGGGGCGGGGCATGGGAAATTGGGAGGGGACACAGCCAGGACAGGTGACCCAAGCTAGCCAGAGGTATTCCATACCATATGATGTCACGCTGAGCATATAAACTGGGGGAAGAAGAAGGAAGGGGGGGGACATTTGGCATTATGGCGTTTGTCTTCCCGAGTAACTGTTATGTGTGATGATGCCCTGCTTTCCTGGGGATGGCTGAACACCCGCCTGCCATGGGAAGTAGTGAATGAATTCCTTGCTTTGCTTTGCTTGCGTTGTGGCTTTTGCTTTACTTATTAAATTGTTCTTATCTCAACCCTTGAGTTTTACATTCCTTTCCGATTCTCCTCCCCACCCCTCTGGGTGAAGGGGAGCGAGCAGGCGGCTGCGTGGTGCTTGGTTGCTGGCTGGGGTTAAACCATGACGGGTGCCCAGGGAAGCAAAACAAAGGGAAGTTGACCCTAGAATTCATTTCCCTTCATCTCAGGTGGTTGTAGACGCAGGAGATGGTGCTTTGGGGTAAATCTCTTGTATTACCCCCTACACATGCAACCTGCAGTACTGCCCAACAGCAAGCCCTGCGTGTGACCCGTGAGTTTTACACATAGCAACAAGGTCCCTTACTCCTGAGCTGCTGTGCAAGCTACCTCACCTTGACCTCGTGCTTCAAGTTATTAGGGTCAAAACTGGGTTGGAAATAAGGTGGTTTTTTTAAAAAAAAAAATAATAGCGTTGCAAGCACCTGAGCTGAACGCCGCCACCCACCCGAGTGCATCGCTGGCAAACCCCACGGCCTCTGCCCGCCCACCCGGGACGCCTCTTCCCTGAGCCTGACCCTCCACTTCCAAGCGCCCGGGATCCCACGGGGCCCTGCCCGCCCTCCTGGAGCCCTTGGAGCCGCCGTTGGGCGCCTGGCG
>JAVJGI010000060.1:6622773-6661617 GCA_035590275.1 Ibycter americanus | reverse complement strand
TGGCCCAGCTCAGCCTGCCCGCCCTGTGAGTACCGCGGCCGGGGGACGGGGGGCAGGGGGCTCCGCAGCGCTGCTGGGGGCGGCCGGGCTCCTCGCTTTCCCGGTATGAGGCACCGTGTCCGAGTCGGTTGCCCCTTGGTTGCTTCCCCATCGAAGGGAGGTGCGGTGGCGGCGTGGAAAGCAGGTAAAGGCACCGAGAGGGCGGCGTAGTTTCTGAGTGTGTTTTGGCCAAACCTCTCTTAGCGACTTCACAGCCATCTTCCCAGCAGAATAACCAGCCAGCTCTCAAAATGAGTTAGGTAAGTGGCATCTGAAAGGAAAAATTAACGTAATGAAGCTTGGTAGAAGCTCTCCCCTCCCTGGCTAGTGTAGTTGTTGAGTGATGCCCTAGTGATGCTGCCTGGAAAGTCACAGCACGACTTCATGCTCTCCAGCAAGTTAGTGATCGCTGGTCAGTGTGGGTAAAAGCTCTGCCTTCTTGCCACGGAATTATGACTCCCCTGGCAGGTAAGCTGTGATTCTTGAGCATCTTGTAAGCTGTGACTCTGGAGTCTCTGGCACTTAGTTCCATCTATCCCTGCTTTGCTGCCTGATAGCTGGATGGCAACTCTCGGTGCCTAAACCGATCCAAGTTCAGCCAACACATCAGTATGGAAAAAGAAGCCTTAGTTATGAAACCGCTGATCTTTCTTCACGGTTGTTTGCTTAATTAATGTGTTTCTGTATCTGGATGCAGGGCAGAACTTCATGACGTCCTGGAAGAATATAAAGAAGGAGCTGCAAAATTTATAGGTAAAGCTTGCATGTCTGCTTATATGTCTGGAGTGATAATGCAGGTGGATCCCACTGCTGCATTTCCAGGCAGTACAGCAGGCAGAAAGATGTAGGCGTAGACTTTCCACACTTAGGCAATTTCTCACTCAAAGTGACACTAAGGAAGACTTGAAATAGTGTGTTGTCACTAGTATGGCCAGAAAGCCTTCAAGCAGACTACAGAAATATGTAGTTTGGCTTTATTTCTCTTTTTCTGCGTCCAGCCTTCTCCCTGAGGGCTTCAGCACTGACTGGGATGGGCTTAGGCCAAAAGTTGAGACTAGAACTGAGAGATGTTTTACTGTAGCCCCCAGTCACTGATGTAAATAAATCTTGCCAGATGCAATTTCTGACTAATTTTGACGAGGAGAATTAGAAATTCTCATGAAAATTACCTTCCCCATATAGCTGTTCAAATACATTTCCTGAGAGTATCTATCTGCTCAAGCTGGCTTTTTTGATTCTTGTAAAATAGTTGGTTTCATCTAAATTTTTCCATCAGGAAGTCTTCATCTAGTATGAAGAATAAACAGACAAAGCACCCTACATTAAATAAGTCTCAGCTGGTGGACACTTCTGCCTCTGCGCTATTGATGTTCCAGGGTGGTGTTAGGCGAAGGACCCATGTTGGATTTGCAGGAGCTTTGAGGAACTAAAGAAGCAGGCGGAGAAGCTAATTTTTCCGCTGTTCTTTGTTCCTGTCAGTTTAGCAGTTGGACTGTACTTGCTCCCTGTATTCTTCTTTTATTGTTTCATGTTAAAGAGTCAGTTTGAGAAATAAACTCAGTTTTACTTATGGATAGCCAAATGCAAAACAGTCAACATTGCCATAGCGCTCAGCTACTGCACCAAGCCGTGGTGATCTTCATCAGTCCCTGCACTCCATTCTTGGAGCAATTCCTGAATGAAGTCTTTATCTGAACACCTTGCTGATAAGAATGAATAAAGCAGCAGTTCCTGTGTTTGTGACTATCCTGGGTTTTTCCTCTGGTTATCGTAACAGAGCAGCAAAGGCCTGACCGCATGCATTGTGCAGCGAAGATCACTGTTGTCAGGCTCATGTGGTGAAGGAACCTGAATGCACAGCGAATGCAGAGTTAACATCTGCGTGAATATGTGTATCATAGCCTGTATTTATATCTGGGGAGGTAGGTCAAAGAACTGGAGGATGATCAGCCCAGTCAGCAAGCACCTCTGGGACGTTTTGTTTGTCTGCAGATCTTGGGCTACACTGGGTATAAGGTAAATCCTGTCAAAGTGACGGCATGTCTTTAATGTGTATAATTTACACACAGTTCTTTGTATATGGAATCTAGCAGACTTTGCAAGAAAAAACAAATTTCGAGTTGCTAATGCTTGTGTCAAAGCTGAGGTATTTTATGAATGTTTTCTATGTGCCAGTTGCACATAATTATGAATGTATAAAATAATGTAATTTATTATAATTTTTAAAAATGTGTAATCATTTATCTCCTATATACAGAAACCAAGTTTTTCTTGTTTTATTGTTGTTTTTTGGTTTTTTTTTAAAAAAAAGCACATCAAAATTTGGACATGCATGTCACTACATAAGCAAAGTTATGGCTTGGATTTCCAAAGGAAGTTTACCCCCAGCTTCTAGTAATCCTTGACTGTGTTTGGACAACTTATTCCTTCAAGAAAGATTGAAAATCTCTTTATCTGAAACTTCTTGGAGGCTTCACCAATTTCACTGACGACCTGTGAAGAGAAAACTCTATGTCATTGAGACATACTGTCTAGCTTTCTTATATTTGAAATCTCCAATCTGGCAGGGATGATAAATATCTCATTTGTATAGCTGATCTGTTCTCTCACTATATGTTGTCCTGCCTTACAAGTTCTAGGCTTGAGGTTGTTGCTCAGTTTAGATTATGTCAAATGTCTCCAGTGTATTAGTTGAGTGGTCAAGGGAGTCACCTGTTGGATCTGCCAAATTCTAGTAACAGGAGTATTAATCAAGAAGAAACATAAATAAACCTCAAAGGAGCTATGCAGGCTGCAGAACCAAAGGGTATTATTTGATGGTTTGTCCTGATGCTGCCCTCTTCCTCCCTGCAGCTAGCAAAAGGGGAAAAAGTCTGCCACCTTTGGTGCTGAGGGATCAAATGAACAATATTGTCTTTGTCATAATGGATGTACTTGTCTGTGGGAGAATACCCTGTTCCCTTTTGCAAACTTACAAACCACATCTTTGCATTAGCTTTGTTTTGATTCATGAAACTACTCTCTGTCGCTCTGTTCCTAGGGATGCCGGACGCGGTGCTGTACTGCTCCCTTCATGACCCGGTCACTCCCTGTCCATCTGGCTACAACACTAACAAGGTACAGTAACTGTAAAGACTTGAAAGGGGCCACTTAAAGTTCCCAAAAGAAAGCTGTGAGTCCTCCCCTCACCTGTGTGCGTGTGCTTAGACGGCCACAAGATTTTTGTTATGCTTTATAGAAAATTAAATCTTTGCACAAAAAAGAATATTTGTGCTCATACCTCCAACTAAATAAAGCTGGACACTTCTTACTTTTCAGTGTGCTCTCTGAACAGTTCCTGAACAGTTAAGTGGCAGTTCAGATAGAAAGGAGAGCTCTGGACTCCCATGCTGTTACGGTTGATATGGTCGTAAAAGAAAATACATATGTTTTAACTTATATGTTGTACAGACTTACAATGATGCCACTGATAAGCAACAAACTTGAACTCCTATGTGTGCATTTACAGTCTGCTACAGGCTAACAAAGAGGAAGAACTTAATGTTCTTGCAGGGAGGTGGCTCAGCAGTCCAGGAGTGTGTAGCGTTGTGGATGTTTGCCCATTCCATCCCACAGGCACCCACATTCCCTGTGCGGTCCCCATGCTACCTGTTGCCTGCCACAGCTTTGGCCTGGAGGGGCTGCTCCCGGTACCTGCTCAGATATGGTCAGTCCCAAGGCCTGTGTGGGTACAGCCACATGTGGTGAAAGGTCACTGAATGACAGAGGAGAGCTACTGCCATCCAGCTGTCAGTGTATATTCTTTGCTGCTGGGATCGAGGCTGAGTCCTGTCTCTCTGCAGGGAAGAAATTGCCTGAAGCTTGTCTCATCATTGTGCATCTATGAGTGATAGCAGCGATCTAAGCCTGGGTGTTGCAGGTTTGATTTGACTTTTTTTTTTTTTTTTTTTTTGTTAAGCTGGTGGACATTTTTATCACCTTGTTGCAAGGCCTTCTGCAGCTGGCTCTGTGCTGACAAATACTTAGGAAAGCTTTTTGAAAGCAATGGGACAGGAAAGGTCTGGATTGTGTGCCAGAAAGCCTGGCACAGGCTGGATTTAAATAATCATAGGGTAATGCTCAGTTCTCAAAGCCTTATGGCTATTTTATTTATTAAAGCGGCTTTTTTCCTCTGGAGAGCAGAATGAAGGTAACTAGACTTGATTAAACTCTGTGGCCTTTGGCTTAATCAGTTCTGACTTTCCTCTGCCTGCCTGCACCAGCTGTTCCTTGATGCTCTCACATAAGAAACAGCAGGAAGTAACTGGCCAACATGCTGCAGCAGCACAGCATACAGCTGCTGTGTTCCAGTTACTCTGCAGGTACTAATTTGGGATCTCCTTCCTTTAGAGTTGCTTTTCTTCTTTTTTTTAATGGGAAATTTACAAAATCATTATTACTTTGGAGACTTCTGTCTGTTTCTTTGTTACTCAAATTTAGTGAAATTGGCTGATGAGGCCGGAAGTAATCAGGAGAGATGGATGGGCAACAGACATGTAGTGTATTTGATTTGCGCAATCCTTTTGTTTTTTTGTGGAGACCAGACAAAAAAATATTCTGCTCATATTTTTTGCATCAGCTGATCAAATTCAGTTTGTGAATTAGTATGCATGAGAACTGTGCTGCTTAATCTGTCTGTCTGGCATAGGCTAGGAGAATGTGTTTAAACCCTCAAATCCCAAAAAGTCCACATATCACTTCAAGCTATAAGCTATTTCTGGTAGCTGAAGACGGTTCCTCATTTAAGAAAGCACTAAGGGAGTTGCAGATGAAAAGAACTGACTTCTAAAGGGCTCAAGACCAGTACTTAACCTACTTGAATACCCCTTTAAAATTTTGGAGCAGCAGTGTCGCAAGTCTAACAATAATACAACAGAAGCAACTGCCAAGCTGCTCTCACAGGTTAATTACAGATTCTGCAGAATAGGAATAAATGTGGTAGCGTGTGTAGTTGCAGTGGCTGGAGAAATATTTTGTGAATCTGAACGTTCAGTGAATTGAATGGTGACATCTGCTATCCCAGAGGTGTTCAGGTAACATAACCTCTCTATGCAGGTGCTTTTGTCTTGCTTTAAAATCAAAATCTTTCAAGGGTAATGTGGTAGTAAGGGTAACAAGGAAGATGGAGACCTGTGTGTCTACACAGAATGGAAAGCATATGAAGAGACCAAGAAGACTTTGTGTGAAATCCTAATGAGTTACCTGCCGTTTCTTACATTAGCTTGGCTTGAAAGCTGTGTGTTTCTTTTGTGCTTGGTGTTTCAATCACTTCTGAAGTGGCTGGATTTAGGGCCTAAAATAAAATTGGATTCTGAGATTAAATTGCCTAACAACCTTTTGTATTCTTCCCGGTGTATCTGTGTGGTTTATATATACAAATATATTTAAATGAATGGTATGAATTCACTACTTGGAAGAGGAAATAGTTTCTTGGTTTTGCACTGTATACAGAAAACTAGTGAGCTGTATTTCCCATTGCAGCCTTTGCTGCTTTTTATGAGATGACAACAGAAGTTTGATGAGAATTAAATCTCTTCTATTTTTTTCCAATTCTGCCACTAATTTGTGTGATGATAGGCCAGCTGCTCTGTCTCAGAGACTTCCAAACGTGTTGTGTGTGACGGTTTCACCAAAGAGTATCCGAGAAATCCCAGTTCAGTCATTTATCTCCTTTCACTCATTGTGCAAAGTGCAGCTGATTATCCGAGCTGTGCTTCTTGAAGAACTTATCTATGAAGTATCATTGCAGTATCTGGTGTTTCACCAGAACAATTCCTTCTCCTCTTTGACCATTAATATCTGTTAACCTTTGTGACTAGCGTTCATCCCTATTCTTCCTTGATAGGCAGTGTCTCTGTGGGGAAGCTCGGGGCGCATGGAAGTGACAGCTTCCAAGTTCATGGACATACAGCGGGCCATCCAGCCAGACTGGTTCCAGTGCATCTCTGATGGAGACACCATTTCTGGTGAAGCTGGCAGAAAAAGAGCCAAGAAGTCTGTGGATAGATCGCTTTCCTTCCTGGATGTATGTCTTCAACTGCTAGAAAAATCACCGGTAAGGTCCCTGAAATATCAGGGCAGTAGCACCGCAGCTGCTTTTTGTTCTGTGCTGCATCCTGGGCTAGTCCCAGGATGTGATTTAGTAGGAAATCGTGTCACACCTATGTATCAGAGAATGTCCAAGTAACAGTCCTGGATGAGGTATAACCAGTAGCACAGTGGGTTCTCCTTCCTTCCTTCCTTCTTTCCTCTAATTACTTGCCTCCTGCACCAGGTTACCCAGCTCTACTAGCTGAGGAGAACTATTATTTTTTTTTCTGCATTTTTTTCTGCTTTTGGACTTCAGTGCATTTTTTTCTCACTTACCTTCATGCTATATACATGGGCAAAGTAGGATCTTCTCATTCAGATTGAGAAAATCCATCTTTTTGCTCTGAAGCCCCCTCAGTTCCGAGTGAGGGAGGACTTGCTAGAATTTGCCAGTGCTATTCTTTATTTCTTCCCACAGCGTTAAAAATTCCCTCCTTTTTGGGGAAAGGGAACATACTATCTGAGTCTGTACTACAAAGGAAAATAGGTGACAGGAGCTGATACTGGTATTCCCTGAAAGGCAATTCATTTCTGGTGTCTGCCAGCCAGGATAATGGCACCTACTTTGTATTCTGCACTGACAGACGTAGTGCTGAGGAGCCATCTTTAAAAAGCCGTGTACAAAGATGATCTATGGTTATTGCCTTCTATAGGGTGGTGGAAAGAATGGCACCAAAATTCACAGTGAGTTAGTGTCAAGGTAAGGAGCAGAATCTTGTCTCTCTTAATCCCGTTTCTACCTTACACTGTTCTGTGGAGAGTAGTCTTGCATGGGATGAAACACTGTGGTTCTGGCAAGTTCCCGGGAATGCAGGGCACCTGGAATCTGGGCTGTGAGATGACTTGTGTGTCTTTGGCAGAGCATGCTCTAACACTTGTGGCTTTCTCCTGTGCCAGGAACTACAAGGAAGTGTAATGTTTGGGGCAATTGAAGGTGGAGATGTCTTGGAAGAGAGGCTCAGATCAGCCAGGGAGACTGCCAAGCGACCTGTGGGTGGCTTTCTGCTAGATGGTTTCCAGGGGTGTGCCATGGCCAAAGAGACCAAGTTGAAACTGATAGCTTCTGTCACAGCAGAACTGCCAGAGGATAAACCAAGGTAGGTTGTGTGGGCAACATCCCAAGAAGTCCATCTGTCCTGTCATGAGGAGTGTCTGCAGGCTGCTGTGCAGTATCACTGTGGGAAATAATCACGGTATTGCATAGCTCTGCTAGTGTGCCCGGCTGCATAAATTCTACCCCTGTCAGTCTGCAGTCTTCAACCTCTGTCTCAACTCTAGCTGCAGCTGGCACCAAGCTGGGCTCATGCTGTCGGTTTGAGTATTCCCCACATTTGGAGAATAATCAAGATTTTAGTTCAGGTCATCTTTATTATTTTAGGAAGAAGGACAGGTGGGATATGTCTGGGCTGCTTGCATTTGGCTTTTGAGGCCATGGCTTACTTGAAGTTCAGCTCAAACAAGAATGTTCTTACCCAGCTATTTTACAGGGACCTCTTCTCAGAAAAACTGTCATGTTTCCAGTTCTCTCTGGTCTGAATTGGAGGATAGCAGAAAGGGGTGCTGACAGAACCAGCTGGTGCTTACATGATCTTACAGCAGCCAGCTCTGACCTAGCGCCTGAGCCACTGAGCCTGTGAGCTACCAGGGGGTGGCACAGCCTGGCCCAGAACAATTGTATTCTCTACTTGGACTGGCATAATGTGCAGATCATTGTGTGTTCCGTTAGTTATGCCTGTTGTATCCATGCCAGAGACTGGACAGGAGTGGTAGCTTTCTTGAACCTTATAAATGGCTTACAGTAAATAAAGACTTCCAGAAAATGTGTGCTAATATTTGCTAGTGGTTCAGAAGTGGAGGGCTTTCTTAGCATTGGGTTGAGCTTGCTGGCTTTTTCATGGGTTGCTCTTAGAAGAGCAGCTGCAACAGAAGTAGTATGGGTGCTTTTTTTTCATCTTTTCCTGAGGAGTGACTCAGGCCCCGTTGTCTTTCTGCTGCCCTCTGCTAGCTAAGCATTGCTTAAGCATTGCTCTGACTTAATGGTGTTCAAAAGGAAATTAAATGCGAAAGCACGTGTCTGGTGTTACTGGTTGTTCATACTTAGCGGTACCTGGGGTTTGAATTTTCCTGACAATTAGAAGGCTTGCTGTGTTGTTGCCATTCTGTCTGGCTGAGCTACTTAAAAGATCCCCTGGGAGCCATAGAGTCCAATCTGCTCAGCTAACCTTAGTGGCTACCAGTGCATCTGCCTCATCTATCAAATAGTTTGCTTTTCCGGTTAAGACAAGCATTTCTGACCTCTTAGTAGGAAGAAAGCTGGTTAGCCCTAGGGGATCTTGTAAGTGACTCAAGTGAATTTCAGACAATCCTGTTTTCCTGAATCACCCTTGCCATTCTGGCTGGAGAAGTTGTTTTGCAGCTGTGTTCTACCCCAATATGAAATTCTCTAGAAGACAAACACTTTCTGTGCTTCACCTAAGAAGTGTCTGCTTTTTGTGTGATGGTGAGATGATCCTATGAATGTGCTGTTGAGAGTCCTTTCATGTACCTAAAGATGCTGAAGTCTCTTGGTAAAACTTATTTTCCTTCTCAATAGCATCAGAACCCTTGCAAGAACAAATGTTTGTCCTTCCCTGTGCAAAGATAAGCTTTAGCAAGGGTTTTGATCATATATGCAGAGCTACTGATTTAACTGTTGAGTTAAATCATGCCATGAGAGCCTGAAACATAAGACACTTAGGCTCTAAACTTCTCCCATCCTTATTCTGTGCTCATCAGTTTAATTGGAGTACTTAGAAAAGTGACTAAAAATGGCACCTTGTGACTTCATTTATCAGCCCCTGTGTATTTTCCTAATTATCTGTTTAGATCATTGCCCTACATTAGCTTCTACTGCTGTCAGCCCAGCCATGCACCTGCAGGAGAGCAGGCACTGCTCTATTCTCTTCTGCTTCACCCGCCCTCAGGGAAGCTGCCAGCTAAATTTGGCTAACAGCAGGATCTCTATTACCATTGATAGCAATCCAGCTGGGCTCTTCCTGGCTCTTAATGCCATGTCCCGGGAGACGTTACAGCCCAGGTTTCTGGATAAATCATTTGAGCTGGTAGAGTGTAAAGAGGAGCGAAGAATAAAGCAAGGAACTTTCCTCTTTCCAATGACGTTTGCTACTAGTGCATTCTCCTCTAGGTAGTTCTCCAAGTGCTGTATGATGTGTCTGTCACCTGAAGGACTTGTATCTTTGACCTGCTGTCTCTGCTGCTCTTGAGCAAGTCTTTTTAGACTGTCCCCTAAACAGTTATCAAGCAAAGGGGTCCATGTGTCTGGAAACTGCTATTTCCCCTAGGGCACAAACATGACTAAGGAAAATGTCTACTTTATGGCATAGATACTAGGTGAATTTTGAATCTAGGTGTACTTATGTGTGTGTGAAAGAAACCAAATCACTTCAAAAATAATGAACAGAATGAGGTTTTTCCGCAGTGAATGAGGGATTATTGCTGTCTTCCACATGGCAGATAAAGAAAAGCCTGCTATGTGCCGGGTAGGTTGGAGGTGGGGAAGTGGAAGCACACAGGATTCTGAGCGATGACTGCCATATCCACTTGCCTTCTGATTAGCAGTTGCAGGGATAAGCTATGCATACTGCACGTGTCTCTTCCTTCAGGTGCCTGCTTGCTTCTACTCAGAATACTCTAGATTTGTCTTCTTGTATGTCTCTTACAGAATCATCCACGGCATAGGCAAACCGGATGAGGTGATTGAGTGCATTGAAAGGGGAGTGGACATTTTTGAGAGCTTTTTTCCCTTCCAAGTGACAGAGCGAGGCTGTGCCTTGGTTTTCAGTTATGACTGCCATTTGGATCCTGAAGCAGCAGGTAGGCTTCTTAGTGGACATTATAATTTTTACTGTATCAGCAGTATTGTGGCGAGTGTAATTCATGCTTTGGAGGATCTATGTTTGAGGTTTTTGTGTCTGAAATAAGTGCAGCAACTACTGGAAAAACTGGGATTACACTGTCAAGTGTTGCATTTGAAGGTGGAGTATTTTGGTGTGAAACCTCGTGAGGCAAACTTGAGACCTCAACCGTGGATCTGAATGTCTGATTAGCCAAAGTATGCTCCAGTATTTCTTAAACACCTACTGAATAGAGGAGGTTTTGTTTGACACCATTGGCAAATTTTCTGTTACTGTTAGCAGCGAAGGTTGGACCTGATAAGTGGAGATCTAAAATACTTGATCTCTAGACTTAACTGAATATGTGTTTGTTTTAATAATGGATTTCTGAAGTCCCTTCTTCTTTCTAGCTGACAAAAGTAAGGGATCCATTTTTGGGGGGAGCTTTCCCCTCTGTCCTTGCATTCATCAGTTCATATCAAAACAAAAAGATGTTCATAACTCGTTACCTCATTATGCTGTGAGATGAAGCACATGTATCATCCATTAAAGCATCTATCAAATGTGTTTCAAGCAGCTGTTTTGTTTTGGCCTATTACATGTTTTTAATACAGAAAAACATTTTACATTTCTCCTCCTGGGTAGAACCTAGCGGCTCTTCATGCCTGGGTAATTCAAAACCAGCTGAATAGAACAGAACATCTTGTTTCTTTGTGCTGGCTGCTATGCTTTTTTTAACCCTTCTCTTTGTTTGTTGTTCTTTACCTTGTCTCACCGTATTCTTAAATCGTAACATTCTGAGTAAGGGCAATCTTTTGGTTCTGTGTCTGTTTAATACTCAGCAGACGTGGATTGTGCAGACAGTAATACTGATGTTTCCAGTTACATCTTATTCTTAGAGCAAACCTAAAAATGCAAACCTACAAAATTATGGGGTGATTTTTTATTTTTAAGATAAGATAGACTGCCGAAAAGGCAGATGTGGAATCTACATCTTCTGCATTAGTGCTACCAGCCTCTTTTGATTCCAATTGGTTTAAAAAAAAAAAAAAAAGCATCTAAATCTCTGAGCCTGATGACAGCATGGACAGCAGAATGATTGAATGCAGATGAGTTGCCTGTCTACTCTAGAAAAATCTCAATAAAATCAATTTGTTCAGGTGATTGCATTCTATTCAGCATGCAGTTCAGACTGGAAATATTTTTGACATTTTATTAAGAATTCAGCTCAGTAGAGCAGCAAAAAGTTATACTGTTGTTTCAGCTCTAACTCTTCATCAAGTTTAGTAGATTAATTTTCACTTGTCTCTTGCTGTTTTAATCCTCTAAAATTGTATTTGTGTTAACTAACCTATGACAATTAAAGAAAAACGGTTGCTTACTGATAGGTGGAAACTTGTGGCAGGAGTTTTCACCTAACAAGAGCAGCAGAAATACCTACTGTAAGGTGGCTGCCCTTCCTCTGCCCTTGCTGTCTGTTCATAAAAGGCTGTTGTCTGTCTTTAAAACAGTTTTAAAACAAAATGGGGCCCAGGACCTGGAGAAGGGTGGTGCTGAAGAAGACCGGGATGAAATTTCCAGAGCTGACCCAGAAATGACACCATTTGAGATACCTCTGAAGGACAAAAGGTACGTGAGTTTGTGAGGAGGGTACCTGCAGCTGTACCACGAAATATGATGGTTCTGTCCTCTGTATTTGATTGCATGTGGTCAGTAGCTGGATAGGAGACTTCATAAAACATGAATGTGTTGAAGACAGTACTTCTGGACATTGAATGAAGAAGTTCTGGACAAGTGTTCTAGCTTGTTATCAGGCAACAGTGTATGACTGAAAGTGCTATCTTTTTGCATTTATCCATGGATCAATGGATCATTTATCCAGCAGACATACTGTGGTTGTAACTGTGCCATCTGAAAGTCAGTACATTGACAAAGGTTGTCTGGGGATCATTTTGGTCTTCTGCATCTAATGTGGGTCACCTTGAGATGCTGGATTTTATTTAAACTATGGAGAGCCTCCACTTTCTGGCTTAGTTTGGACAGCTGCAGAGCAATTCTGCAATTTCTGGATACTACACAAAAACTTAGGCCAGTGTTACCACTTGTACTTCCTTCTCTTCTCCACAGCTGCCACTAGGCTGTCTAAGTAGACGATGGTGTCACTTTGCTAGATACTCTCTCCATTTTGTGAGAATGGTGCATCTCACAGTAGAGGGGAATACAGTTTTGTGAATAGTGGAATCAGTAAATCCTTGTTTCTAATAGCTTCCTTCTTCATAGAGTGTGTGATGGCTAGTGAGGCGTGTCTTGTGCTACAGCTTTTCTGTCAGGGAAGGCACAGGTAAGGCCTCTCTGCTGTTAGCTGTAATGTAGTTCAAGTTATCATCTGACTTTAGATGCGCAGCCTTTTGGCTCTGTAGTGAGTTCTGGCATGATATTTGAAGTCCTTAGTGCCAGTGGTGGTCTTAGATGTCAACACATCTTGCAGCAACTGGATTCAGGACTTCAAAACTCAGATCCCTGCAAAAGGCCGTGTAGTAACTGGATGTTCTTTATTGCTTGAATGGGTCTTATCTTGATGTTATCCAACACTGCTTCCTCCTTAGATACCAAGATGATTTCGGTCCTTTGCTGGAAGGATGCACCTGTTACTGTTGTCAGAGGCATAGTCGCGCCTACGTCCATCACCTCCTTGTGACCAATGAGTTATTGGCTGGTGTCCTGCTCATGATGCATAACTTCCAGCACTACTTCAGTTTCTTCAGTGCCATACGGGATGCCTTAAGAGACAATAAACTGGATCAGCTGAAGAAGCTTGTCTTCAGGCAGGCGCTTCAAGGCCCAGCAAATGCGAAGCCAGGCCAGTGAGTTCACAGAGCATAGCGGAGGTTGCAGGCTACATCCTTATCCAGTGGGACTGTGTGAGGTGTACTGCCAGTAGGGTCCCCAGGACCTCTTAGTGGTAAAATGCCTGCCTTCCTGAAGGGAGTTGAAGGGACATTTGAAGATCATCTCACTTCCTGGTGGGGAAGGAAGATCTTATTCAAATGTCCCTTTCGATTAATTGACTTGGTGCATTCTTGGGGTATGCAAGAGCCTGAACAGCTCGCGAGACCAGCATGGATAGCTTTTTCAGTTACTGTTGGTTTTCCATGTGGAAGAATTGAATTACTGAACTTGCGGTTGAAGAAGCAGCAGGGCATATACGTAAAATTAATCCAGCTGCCTGGAGGCTCAGCAGCTGTTTGGGACTCTCATTCCATACCCAATGGATATTACAGGTAATTATTTTTCTAGAAAATCCTAGTGGTATTGTTGTCCCATCATGGAGCTCCTTGATGAGAGATCCCGCCTCAGTCTTAATACACTCTTCCTTGTGGCTGTTGCCAGCATCTGTCCCTGAAAAAACTGACTGGAAGTGCTGCTGTGTTTGGTGGCACAAGGGACTGTGTGTGTACTTCTCTCTCGGGCTGCCTGCAGTGCAGAATGTTCTCTGGGCCGGGCCTCAGCCTGGCCTTGACAACCCTTGCCTCAGGAGTGCTAGTCTGTGACATTAGAGCCAGAAAGAAGAGAAAGTGTTTAATCCATGTCCTGCTATAGAGCTGGGTTTTTTTTTTATTCTGTACCCTTTCACCTGTATGGACTAAGATTTCACTCCCGCGCTAGCATGTGAATGATAATGAAAGTACCATTTCTTCCAGCTGTCCCAGCAGTGGTCAAATAGCAGGTTACACAAATGTCAGTGTGAGATGGAGCTGTGGAAGAGATGTATCGCAGGAAAAGGCGTTTGGATTCTTGTGGCTCCCTGTTTTAAAATATGACTTTTAGTTATGTCACGTTCCTCTTACTCAGCTTTTTTTTTAATGCCTCTTGCTTTGGAATCCTGGATTGATTCATTTTATGTTACAAAGCAACAATTAAAATTGTTTTCTAATTACACTGGCTCCTCAATGTGTGATAGAGGTGGTGTACCACAGACCTTGAGTGCAGTGCTCCAAGATGTCTCCTGGAAACTTGACCTAGCAGCTTGATGGAGGACAGTGAGTCATCTAGGAGTAGGATCCTATCACTAAGCAGGGCTCCAAATAATTTGCTTCAAAAGAATGCCATAATTGACCTGGAAGTGTTAAAGACACCCACCTGTCCCTTTCCCTGTAAGAACTCTATTACCTGAATTAAGTTTAAAAAAATACTACAGTTAAAGTTGCTGACCAGAAAGCAATTAAGGATAATCTGCAGTTTGCTGCTCTTCACCATTTCTTTAATGTTGTAACACTTTAATATCTCACATCAGAATGGCTTTACTGTAAAATAAAAGGAGGTTTTAGCATCCCTGACAGTGTTGCCTGTGCATCCCTATCTCCTTGGGCAGCTACACAGTGGGCTCAGAGTCCTTTCTACCATTCCAGCCTTATCCACTGCATTGCCCTAACTATATTTCTGGTCCACAGAATCCTAAAGAAATGGTGCAAAGACTGCTTTACTGTTGTTGTTAAACAGAGATTATGGGGAGTAGTTCAGCTACAGAAACTACATAAAACATGGGACAAATGTCCTCATTCCAAGAAGTACTTTATGATTGTCAGTGTTGATGCAGCACTGGGAAACTTGGAGATGGTGTCCTGCATACGCAGTGTGAGGTCTGCCTACCCTAAAGGGCAGGGAATTCTAATGAAACAGAAATGTTTTAGCCTTCTTTCAAGAGGGAACGCAGGATGTGATGGTAGTGTTGGGACCTTGCAATGCTTGTTGCTGCATTGTCTGTTTCTACAGTGTTGCAGATGTCAGTGCAAAACCTAATGGGGGGGAACAGTGACCATCTTAAAATGTCTCATTTGCTGACACTTTCATATCCACCTACTCAAAATCACCAAAATGCCTGAGTCAGCCCAACACTTGGGCACCAAGATGCTTATGTTCAAGAGGCCTGTCAGGGATGCTCTGTGAAGATGTGGAGGATAAGGAATGGCAGCTATTATGTCCTTGTGTTGCCTGCATTCTTCTTAAATTTTATTACTAGTTTTGGAAGTGCCATTTTGTACCCTTTGGGAGCTAGCTGTGATCAGTTTCCCCACCCTGCCCCACTTCTGTCAATCATCAGGATTTACTCATTCTTCCTTGTCTCCCAACCTGGTTGTCCTGAGAAGCTGCATGTAGCTGGACTGGGATCTCAGTGACCTGCTAAACTAAGTGCCAGTAATGTGCCATTCTCATTAACCCTTCTGTTCTTCCTTCTGGCCTTCCAGTCGTGCTGTACTGCTGTCTGTGTTCCTGTTCATTCTCCAGTCATACAGACCAGGTTTTCCTGTTACAGTTCTCTGCTTAGCTCGTGTGTGTGTATGTGTGTACCAGAGCTGCACAAAGCAAACAGTTTCCTAATGGGCAAAATTTGACTAGCTACATCTACTCATTATCTAACAAACACAGTAACGAACTGCACTAACCCTGAAACAACCTTAATGTGTTGTATTTACACAAGTTTTCAATCTGTCAGTTCTCCTAGTTCACATAGTAAAAATTAAGCAACATTTTCCATGCTAACTTAGAAAGTTTTTTATTTTATTTCCAAGCAGACATCTAATTTCTTTCAAAAACAGAATTCTTGCCCTAATATGGGGAAGAAAGCTATACAAAGAAAACTAAACTTTCCATGAAGAAGTGAAAACTGAAATGAATCAGGAGTGGAAAAATTTCCGTGCTAAGTTACCTTAGCACAGAGACTGCAAAATCATCTTTGACTGCCATCCATCCCCGAATGGCAGAATACAAAGGAGCAGAGCAGAATACGAAAGAGATGGTGTGTTACAAAAACGTTAGACCCTTGAACATCTTTCCCTTAGCAACTTCTAGTGTAACCCTCCCCTTGATAAAGAAAAATCTTTCATGCTCCTCTGTTTCTGATGACAATAACTGTCAGGGCCACATCTTAAATGCTTTTCTGGCCGCTTCATTGGTATTCTGCTCAGTAACTTACCCCTTTCAGAGCTGTTTTAATATTGCAGACCCTTTAGCGGTTTCAAAGGTACGCTTTGAAATGTGTTAAGGATAAAAATATCAAATTGATTTATCACAAAAATGTTTTCTCCTTTCCTTCAGGTATGTAATTTCTTCCCCCACACATTCACCCACCCCATCCATCCTCTAAATTACTCGGACATGAGGTCCATGACAGGCTGTATCAAGCCTTGTCTGACAGTTTCTAGGTCTGCTCTTCTGTGGCTCTACAGGATTGCAGGAGCTGCCCAAGGCTGGAAATGTCCCAGCAGGGTGTTCAATTTATTTCTACATCTCTTAGGTCCAGAGGGCTTTCAGATCATTGGGGTTTTATGCATAGAGAAATCAGTTCCCAGTGTATTTCAGAGATGCTTTTAAGCATTGGGTAGCTATTTTTTTTCTTTCTGAACCCTGTTGATTTTTGATCTGTAGCCTGAGTTGGCAGGCAAAGGACCCCAATAAAATGTTTAAACCTTCTTCTCAGTAATTTCAGAGAAGTTTCCTCCTTGATATGGAAGGCGTGCACAATATAGGTGATGGTGCAGGCCAGTTAAATGGTCTTATTTGGGGTGATCTACATAATTCACTAGGGACCTCATCTCTTTTCTGGTAATGCAGCAGTCACTTCTCTAAGACTATTAAAGACGTTCAAGCACGTTACCATTCTTCCTTAAGCACATCCTGTAGGCATGATAGGACTTTTCAAACCAAAAGAGAATGAAGTTAAATCTCTTTGAGGAGTTGGATCTAGATTGGCAAAGTTGGTGCTGGCACAAAAGTGGTTCACATCTTCCTGCAGCAACGTGGTCTTGCTTCCCTCTTGATGTTGCCGGTGTGAATGTTGTCTGTCAGAGTGCACAGTCTCTTCCTTGGTGGCATATACCTTCCCTGCCTCGCAGCGAGGTGATGATGAGCTGCCTGGTTACTTCTACATCTCTCATCTGTACGATTTAATTAGATTGGTCAGCCAAAGGTGCAACACAGTGGGATGCTCTTTTCGCACTTCTGATGTACCTTCTCCAGCTGCTGGCCTTGCTCACTCCCCATCATTTCAAAAACTTCAGAGAAAGCCTGCTCTCTTTGGCAGCTCTTTGTGCGTCTGAACATCTTGCAAAGCTCTTTGGGAAGAGGTTTGGGTGAGAAGGGCTTATGTGGTTAACTGGGGTTATTTCAAACTTCAGCCTGAAAATTTAAAAAGCTATGTAGTGAGGACAGGGCCATACGTAAGGGAATGATAACTAGAGGCATCCGGATCTTCTGCACAGCTCAGGATTAGCCAGTTTTCTGTCTTCCCTATCCCCCTGCTGCTGTGTAAAGCATTTTCTGGTCAAGCAGTGCACTGGGAAAGGCAACGGCTGTGGTTCATGCCTACTACTCTACAGGACAAGGTGTCCCTCACCTGTCGACATTTGCAGAGCAGGCTGATTTGCAGATTGGTGGTCAAGAAAAGATCTAAAAACTACGGCACTTAGAAGTAATAGCCCAGCACAGATTTTCACAAAAGAAATGAGTGTTTTCAAGGTCCTTGGCCAGAGTTCCTGGACCCATTCCAGTGCTCTGCATGTGATACCTTCTGCTCCTGAGCTGATTGCCTTTCTGAGGTATCAGACATGTATTGCAAAGCATGACATGAAAGTGGCTTTGTAGCAATGCTTTGTGCTCGTTGCTCCCCTCTTCCACAGGAGGACGGCTGGTTGCCTTTTGATGAGGGAATCAGGGGAGGTACTGAAGTGATGTAGCCAACATCCTGCAGGAAGTCAGCAGAGGCTATAAATCTGTCCTGAGCTTTTTATACTGCCCTTCCCAGGCTGGAATGGAACCGTCTACGATGTAATGTCAAATTTAATGCTACTATGTGCTGAAAAACAGCTGAGGAAACCAACCCTTAGGAAAGCCAGATGCTTTCCTCAGACAAAGCTGAGTGAACTGGGATGGGAGAGAACACAGAGACTGGCAGGCAGCCGAAGCCTTCAAAGAGATGCAGCATCTTCAAGGAAGGGAGCAGGAGATGGAGCATCTGGGAGGAACCAGCACAGGCAAACAAGATGATTAGGATTTGGCAAGGCCAGCAAAGAAAGGAGTGGGAGCTGTGCAGTATGTCCACATGTAGCATTGCCAACACCAAGCTGCAGAAGACACCGACATGTGCCTTTTTACATCACTTGTTTTGCATGTCTTGAGGAGGAAGAAGTATTCTGTTGTTACTCAGGAAGTTTAGTGACGGCTGCTGTACTCTTCCTCACGAAGGCAAAAGGCTACAGAGTAATGCTGGTGGCTTTCAGATCTGGGGCTGAGGGTGGACTGAGTGCTGGCCTCACTCCTGATACCTGACTTTCCCATTCCCCACAGCCAGTGCCATCAAAAATATTCAAGGGAGTCCTACAGCGTTAACCATCCACCCACCTCCCTGCCTGTCCCTCCCAGACAGAAACACTGCTGCCTCTGGGCTGAGGCATAGCAAGGGGTCCACTTGCACCACAGCCCTTACACCATGGCACAGGGTGGCAGAAAGGAATGTAAGGTCCCATAGTAAGTGTGCTTCTGCCCAGTGAAAAGTAGCCTTTATTGGTGCCATTCGATTCACCATGCTCACAGCTGCAGGGTAAAAATTATTAAAACTGACAAGAGTCCCCAGGGCAGGGAACCAGAAAGGTCTTCCCCATATTGCCAAACATACAGAAGCCTGCTGCTTGTCTCACTGAGATGCTTAAATCATTATACTGAAATTAATTTTTAATTATGTTCGTTTTCTTCTTTAGCTCTAGGGGTTTTCTTTTTCTTTGCCTCACATTTCCAGAGGCATTCAGGGGTGAGATGAGACCAGTGTCTAGCAGGAAGAGATTCGGTGATGTGTGGCCAGAACCTTGAAGGAGGCTCAGGAGAATTCCTTGCCTGGGCCTGGGAGAAAGAGCATCCCTGTTGGAGAAAGGTGTGGTTGGCACCAAAGCTGATGGACTCCAGTTCTGGTGCTTGAGGTGGTATGAAACCAAGGAAGGGTGGCACAAGTGATGCCAGGAAAGCAGAACAAGAAAGGTCACCAGCCTGTCTTGAGCTGAGATTGACTGACTGGAGAGCAACAGCACAGCTGGATCAGTGGCATTTGAGACCGAAAGGCAGGATTGGTCTGGGATATATCTTCTACCTCCTGTTCGATGTCATTCAGCAAGGTGTGGCAGTTGATGCTGACTTTGAAGAAGTACTGTTTCAAGTCCCTCATGCCTTGAATTGCCTGCAGCCTTGTGAGCCTTCCTTTGCTCCTAAGGCAGCAGGTCAGGTGGTAAGATACCACCAGGCGGTTACCACTATGTTAGTTCCTTATTGCCACTAAATAAGGAAAAGTCCACCCCAATGGTTCACTCAAAGGCAAATTCAGGTTTAGGATACTCGCATTGGTCTGAAAAAGAACTGATGTGCCCATTCTCTTTGGGAGATGAGCCACCTCACAGCCAGGAGTGTTTGCAGGCTGAAGGCTGCCAGAGCCTGTCATCACTTCACAAGCAAACCATCACACACATGGCTGAAGCTAATCAGATTGGTACCAGCATCCTCCAGGTGTCCGCAATTCCTATTTTTAGTTTTCTGAGCATCACCATATCAACAGCCTCCAGCTTGTTGATCCTTCCTTGAAATGCTGGCATCGATTAGACATTCTTCAAAAACCATCACGTCAGTAACAGTGGCTGAGATAGGTCACCGAGACAGGGCTTTGCTTCACAATCACCTTAAGCCAAGCTCCAGCTTGTGTAAGGCTGACCCTTTCAGAGAGGCAGCTAGCCTGAGCAGGCTGTGCCGACCCCAGCTGTGGGCAGAGGACCAGCCTGGGGAACTGTGTCATTCCAATCCCCCTCAGAGGCTGCAACACGGTGGACTCCAGGGGTACTCCCTGCCAAGGGGGAAGCTGCTCCATCCAGCTAAGCTCAGCTGAGCAGCTGCTCTGCCCATCCCTTAAGGAGTCTAGGGAGGATTACCTGGGGAAACAAGGTTTTCTGCAAGACTGCTTCATCCTTGTAGCCTGACAAATGTGGTTTTTTAATGTTTGGCTGCAGCTGGGATTGTTAAGACGACATGTCCAACAGCTGCTGCAAGGTGTGCTGGAGCATGTCAGCTGAGCAGTGTCACCTGCAGAGCAGTGGGGCTGTGCCAGCAGGTGAAACCTGCTTCCTCCATCATTTCCTTGCTTTCCCAGCAGGCAGCTTTCCCTCATGGAAGATCGTTCTGCCTTCTGCCCCAAGGGCCTTAGTGCTCTCCTGCTTAAAAGCTCCTGCGTGACCTGGTGCCTGTTGTGCCTGCTGCTGTCTCTGACGGTGGGGAGTGTTTTATGGTTTCTTCTTTGTTTTAGAATGCAAAACTCAATATAAGAACTGCTGATTTTAGCTCTGGATGGCTTCGGTTTGGTGCCTGGTACCTTTTAAGGTTTTAGTAACTTGGGTAACCTGTGGTTTTGCTGCCAGACCTGAAGTTTACATCGTGGCCCTTGAGTACCCAGCTGAGAGCCACGGGACACATGTGGGGCTCTGCTCCGATGGACATCTCCTGTTGCACCTGCACCCAAGTAAACCACAGAAGTAGTTACAATAACCATCACGCAGCAGCCTAAATAGAAATTTTTATGATCTGTGAAGGGGTGGCAGTGAGCTATGGGGATGCTCTCTGCTTGCTTCTGCCTGCCATGCTCTTAGGAGTGAGTGCCTGAGAGCTGCTCATGGTGGGCTGTCTTCAGATGATCGGTACCCACCTTAAATACCTTCTACCATCATGGCTACTGCACAGCAGCCTGAGGAGAGGCTGCAGATTGAGAGGCACCATGGGGAGTAGGTTGGTGCCTGGCCGGCTCTCCCTTCCAGCCCTGAGTCAGGCTCTTACCGCTTCTTCTGAAAAACCTCTAATTCTGAACAACAGGTTGATAATCCAGTTTATTTCAGTGGTTTATGCTCTTAAAAAAAAAGCAACTCAGAGCTGCAGCTGTTGTCAGGGTCCCCCATGTCCCTCCGGCAAGGGCACTGGGAGGTGCACACACACGCCTGGGTGGGTTGTGCTGTTTAGCAGCCCCCAAAGAGCAGCATCGCAGGTGGGAGCAGCACACTTGATGCATGCAATGTGTGGCGCATGTACCACAGACCCTGGGGAGCCCCAGGTATGTGTGGAGGAAGGAGATCAGGGGCTCAGGGGCTTTTTTTGAGTCGGTGTGCGGTGCCGCAGGAGAGCTGCATGTGCCTGCTGACCTGCGAGCCTGCTGAGCACGCCGGGGGGTACACGGGCACAGCGGCTCGTTCATCTGGGCTCCTGCGGCTCTGCGAGCTGGGACACGCGGCTGCCTGGAGAAATGGTGGAGGCTGGGGCTAAACGGTGTTTTTCAGTCCATTTCTCAGGCGTGCTGTAATTGCGTCTAGACAGGCAGTACTTGGATGGCTGCCTGGTACCTTGCGGGGAGGGGAGCTGCTGCTCCCAGTGGGTTTTGCCAGCTCTCCTTTGTCTGCAAAGGGTTTTAACTCTTCTCGGCTACAGTAGAGATGCTTCCTGGCTATTCTGCCTGCTGGCTCGCTTACAAATGGCATCCAGCATAGGGGACCTTAGGTATGCCATTCCTGCTGCCCGGTGGGGCAGAGCGCAGGGGAGCACGGGCGGCAGGACCCCCACCGCACCTGCACGGCTGCTGCCAGAGCAGCTCTCCTGGCACTGGGAATTATTTACAGCCTGCGGCGGTCTCCGAGCTCCCTCTTTCTCTCTGCGAGAGAGGAGATTTCTGTATTCTCCAAAGGTTCTTCTAATGTGACTATCAGCATGTAAATGAAAGCCTGTACAATGCCTGCAGCTCTTCAGCAGGGTCGCGGCTCGCCTCTTCCAGCCAGCCGTGGAGCCAGGGGGAAAAACCAGTGAAGATGAAAACATTGTAGAAAATGAAGGTTAGAAAGAGGCATTTCAGTTAAAAAAATTAGAGAGCACAGATTATTCTATTGCAAATAATGAGGGGGGGGTTGTGAAGCCCAGGTCCTGTGGGGCTCCTCAGCTGCCCCTCTGGCTTGCTGGGGAGGGTGGGGAGGCATCAACTGGTTGCACCTTTGGTTGCTTCTGTTCCTTGTCCTTTGCTATGAGGCCACCCGTGTTCATATTGCCACACAAAACTGGGCAGGAAGCTCGAGCAGTACTTGAGGGAGGCGAAGAGTGAGATTTGTTTTCTTTTGGAGTCAAGTTTTTCTAATTGTGTGTTGGTTTTGTGGTGCCTCTTTTTTTATTATTATTTTTTTTTTCCATAGCAGGTTACAGTTCAAGAGGTTGCTCTCAGTTCTGTGATCTGATAGTTCAAATCTTAATTATTAAATAAAGGACCGTATTTTTAGATATAGAACTTTCCCCATCCCTCATAGTTGTGTGGATACCAAAATACTGTTTGGGGTCTTCTGCTGCACCTCCAGTTTCTCACCTCTATCCTGAATTCCCTTGGGGATCACTGCTTGAAGACCAGGTTTGAATTCAAGTAAGATCAGACTGAACGTGACACCTGACACATGCTACGCTAGGGCTTGAAATGGACCTAGTCATCCTTTAAAAGATCTTTTTCCTTGTTTCCACCTTTCTGGCAACTGTGTATATAAAGCAACTGAATCTCTGGTGATCTGTGTTATGAAGCATCTTAATGGGCATTAACTTGAGCAGCAATCTGTCTGCAGGTCGATTCACTCGATTGATACCCCAATAACCTGTGTGCTGAGTACCTGCCGTGCTTCCCAGCACCGCTGAGCAGATGGAGTAACGCTACCGCACGCCTGCCTGGCGTAGCTGGGAAACTAATTGACCATATTTTCAGAATTCATCTGCTGGAAGTGCTTACAGCAGCTGTTGATTTCTTTCCCAGCTGCAAGTAAAATGCAAGTAATAACAAAGAACTTTTGTGTGTCTGGTGTGTCCAGGCAGATGATAATTTTGTACAGGGAAGATATTAAGAGGGCTGCAGGTGAGAAAAGGCTTATGGAAAGGCTGTGTTCACCACAAAGGTACCAAAACTTCCAGTTACACCTGTGTTTTATTGGATTAATGCAGTTACAGTGCAGTATGGAGGGCGCCTCCCCAGGCAAACAACACATGCTGTCCACGAGCATCTCCTCCCCAAACCCAAACAGAAGCTGGAGCTCTGCTGTGTGCTCCGGAGGCAAATATTAGGAAGAGGAAGCCCTTCCCAGACGGAGGAGCTATGGCATGGACACAGGCAGGGGCAGCACACTCGGTTATGCCCAAAGCTGTCGAACGAGCGGGGCTAACAGCACAGCTAAGCCTAGTCTTGCAGTGAGAGCTGGAGCCTCTGGTCCAGGATGGTGAGCAGGGAAAACGAAACGTGTTGAGGCTGTCCCAGGTCAGGCTTGTCTGTACAAGGAGAAGAGCAGTAGGGTGCCCTGACATGAGGCAAGCTTACGTGGTACAGCAGGGCTTGTCTGGCCTTTTCATCCAGGACCTACTGGAGATGGCTTTGTAAAAGACTGCTGGGGAAGGAGAGCGTGGCAGGGCTGTATTTGGCTCCTGGAAGCTGGGATGTGCAGATGCCCTGTGCGCTGACAGATGTATCAGCCAGGGAGAGTCCTGGGTCTGATCCTGGGGCACACCAATGTTACTGAAACAGCTCTCCCCCAGGCGTGGGCTGTAACAGGGGTTATCACAGCAGTCAGGACAAACCCTTAATCTAGCAGTGCTCCTGACAAGGAGAGGGGCACAAATGGAGAGTGGTTCCAAAGAGATCACGAACAAGTTTTGAGACAGGGTGCATGCAACCTGTCCCAGCTGAAAAAACAGGTTTGAATCCATCACAGGCATGACTGGAGCTATCCTAGGCCTTGTTCATTACTTAGTGTCCAAGTAGATGACGGCGTGTGTGGTAGTTAAGTAGTGGCCAACCTATCGCTGGTCCTTGGGTTAGGAAGAGAGGGAACACTGCGATAGCGTTGCACTTCTCGTTTGACCAGACCTACCAGAAGACTGGTAGCCACCTCTGCCTTGCAAGGAGCAATAAAACACGAGCTGGCGGCACAAGGGAAGGTTTCATTTGCAGCTGGGGCAGTTTTCTCAAGCACTGAGACTGCCCCAGTTTTATGGGCAAACCTTTTGACGGAGACAACAGGGATGCTGTCGTTTCTCCATCAGTGCTTAGTTTCTAAGTTCCCTTGCCAAATTTTTGCTCTTGGCTGCTGATTGAAGGGATCAGGGTCCTTCTCAAAAAGGCCATGTCCTGCCCTCTTATTAGGACTGCTGCGCATGAGCCTTCTGCAGGCTGAGGCTCCAGCAGTGGGAGGGCAAATGCGTTCCCAGCACGTAGGCGGTGGAGACGAGAGATGCTGTCCACTTGGGTCCTGTGTGCTCTGCGAGCCTGGCAGCTCCCAGTGGCATGGTGGCCAACCTTCCACTGCACGCCCAGGTCTGCCTCTCAGCACTACTGTGCCCAATGCTGAGGGACTCGCTGGTTTGCTTCTGTCTTCTTCCTCTCCCTCCCCAGAAGTGGGAGGCACTTGTACATTTTCAAGCAGGAGCGTTGAGGCTTGGTGTGGGAAGCTAGCCGTGCAGGCGGGCTGCCATCCTGCTCTTCACGCTGGTGCAGAGGGTGCCTGGCCATCAGCAATGACCATGTCACACCGACCACCACTGCTCACGGCCGAGGGGAGCACATCACTGCCCATGGCGTGTAAATCAGAGGCAGGAAAGGGCCTCACACCTTGTCCACAGCCCAGGACCCTGCTGCAAACCACAGCCCACGTAGCCCGGAGCCGGCCCCACGGTCAGCAGCAGAGGATTTTGAGGAAGGCTTTGCGGAAGTCGGTGTTGAAGGTTGTGTAGATGATGGGGTTGAGGGCACTGTTGACGTAGCCAAGCCAGGTGCTGGCACTGTAAAGCCCTGGGGGCACGTGGCAGGATGGGCAGTGGGTGTTGAGGATGTGAATCAAGAAGAAGGGCAGCCAGCAGACTATGAATGCCCCTGGGTTTAGAGAGAGGGAGAAAACAATGCATGACTTTAAAGAAGCAACTACTTGGGAAGGGGCCTGCGCCTGTGCCCTCTCCCTCCATCCTCTCACTATTTCCATGCACATGTCTGCATTTGGTAAACGTGGAATAAATATCATTTATTCCTGATACACTGGGACTTGGCAAGAGCTCAGGCTCCTTGGGACCAGTTTTGTGAATAAATGGATGGGGCTTCAGAGGTGACCTGGTGACTGGCAAAAGCAAGTGGCCACAACTTAGAGGGAAAGGCTGCTGCCTTTGCTGCTCTAATCCATTAAGACAAGGGCTGCATTATTTCCTTACTACTACCGAGTTAATGAGGGGAAGCAGTGTGTCTGGTGACCGTGGCAGGTGCCTGGGGCACCACTGTCCTGGCTTCTCCATCCAGCTCTACGAGGTGGTTCCTCTGCTGCTCCTTGCCTCGATTTCCCCTTCTGTAATTGGACCTAAGAGCTGCTGCATGTATAGAAACTTAGGATTCCATCTAAAGTTCCAGCTTAATAATAATGAAAATAATGATAATATAATAATGATGACAATAATAATAGTAGTAGTAATAATAATAGTAGTAGTAATAGTAATAGAAAGGGAAAGGGAAAGCAAAGGTGCTGGCTGTTCCTCTCTCTAGCAGGTCTTGTTGGCCACTGATATAAAACAAAAGGGTAACAAAACATAAATAAAACGCTAATATACTTGGCTCTCAACATTTGAGAGCATTACCCTAGATGCCTAAATATCCCACTGTTGTCTCTCCTGACTTTGTGGAGCAGTGACAGCTGCAGCCTAGGCCTGGCTTGCATTTTTCTAATCTCAATACTGTGTTAGGAGATTCCTTTCTCTTGCAAGTCCCAAACCATCACCCCTTGCACCCCACTGGACCGCATGGCTCTCACTCACCCAGGACAATAGCTAGCATCTGTGTAGCCTTCCTCTCCCGAAGCTGGATCAGCCGGGGCTGCTGGTGTGCTAGCTTCAAAGAGCTGATGGTTTTGCCATTGCTGAGCCTCCGTACCTCCAGTCCTGGCTTCGTACTCTTTCTCCTCTCTTCCAGCCTGCTGTGTTGTGTAGTCCCCGGTGGCTTGGTGAGGGATGCCTCATGGCAGAAGCTGCGGTACCGCTGCAGGCTGAAGATGGTCAACAGCTTCCTTTTGGGAGACATGTCCTGGCCTGAGCATTTGAGTGGGAGACAGGGGGAAAAGGTGCCTTGGCATCTGTTTGGCAAAGCTTTTCTGTCCGGGTGTTCCTGCAAAAGAGGATGCCACAGAGAACTGGGAACCATCCAAACTATTCACTGGGTCAAAGGATGACGAGGAGAGTTGTAGGAGTCATCCTTAGCCCCACTTGCTGCTTAGGTTTGCACCACATCCCCTGAACTGACCTTGGCTTAGCAGAGGGGTGAACCAGCACCGGAAAACTCTCCATCCCACCAAGAAGAGCATCAGAACAAGAAGAGCTGACACACCTGCTCTGCTAAATTTTCACTCGTATTTTTCTGTTGGCCCTGCTCCCCTCGACATCCCCACCCTTTTTTAATGTAGCTTCACTGTGAGAAGATGGGTAAAACAAGCAGATATGCGTGACCAGGCGATCCCTTTCAAACCATTGTGCTGGTTCCCATGGTTGCAGGTATTTCATCTAGAAAGGTCAGTGGAACAAATGCTCCATGCACCATGAGCATTTTGATTTCCTAAGTCTGTCAGATGAAGAGTTGTGTTGGGGTTTTTTTAATAATCTACATTAAAGTCTGTGAAGCCCTGAGAACGAGGCTTCATAAAGCAAAAATCAATAAATGAAGAAATTAGCCAGACTTCTGCATGGCTGAGAAAGCCCTGCTCTGAAGAAATACTGAAGTAGGCTGTGGTCTTTTCTAGTTGCTTGGTTCTAGAGGGCAGAGATACACAGGGAGCATCCTCTTTCTAGAGGGATGGAAAGGATTTAACTGGAGCTTCTGCATCTTGAGTATCATGGTGTATGAGTGAGGGATGGGATGAAAACATGCCATGTCCCTTCTTTATGCTTTCCGTTCTGTGCTTTGACCCTTTGCGGAGGAGAGATGATGCATGCCCTGCCCTTTTTGACAGCTCCTACTGCATTGATGTGGATCTTACTTTGTGTGCATAACACGGTTTGGTGCTGGCGCTGTGGCTGCCCTGCCGGGTGAGGGTTCGCTTCTTTTGTCTTTGTCTTAGCACGAGGTAAATCCGGACATAGAGCAGCAGGGTTACCATGAAGGGGAGGTAGAAGGACACCAAAGAGGAGTAGATGATGAAACTAGGGTTGGATATGGAACAGACACTGGGATCCCCTGGGGAGGAGAAGAGAGAGAGAGAGGAGCGGCTGAGCTTAGTACAAGGAGGCGCTGGTGTGTTGGCAAAGCAAGTCACAAGGTGGACGGGGGACAAAGGCAGTCCAAGGAGTGCCAGGATCTCCTGTCTCTGTGGTTGCAAATTATACTGTGACCTACCCACTCACCTAGTGGATGCTTAAAAAGGACTCTTACCTAGGGCCATCTAGCATGACCCAGTAGTCATCTGCCTGCTTTTCTGGCCAACAGCTCTGCCCTCTTCTCTCAAGTCTACTCCCATCCTTTCTCCTTTTGCCTGTTCTCCTATTCCTCCGACAGCCTCTGCGCTGTCTGGATGCAGATGCTTGCCTTCACCCCCATCTGTCTGGACCAGGCAGTGCGGGACAGCAGCACTTCCCACCCCCTGTCTCCTGCCCACCTCAAGCACTGCATAGAGGATGGACGGGGAGCAAGGGACTTCTGCCTGTGGCCCAGGGGGGAGGAAGGCTCCCCTACCCCTCTGCCTCCAGGGAGAATGGGCTGCCCTAGGTGAGGGCAAGGAGAAAGACCAACCTGCTTCCAAGGAGAAGGCCAAATTGTTGGCTCTCCTCAAGGGATTAGGTGAGGAAGCAGCCAGCCAGTTGGATGGGAAGAAGCTTTCTCACAAGCAGTGCCAATATTCAGTCCTTGCTGTTTAGAATGTGTCCTGAATCAGATTTAAAACTGGACCTGTTGATACTAGTAAGATGCAGTAAGGTGGGGTGTGTGTGGGTGGGTGGGTGTGTTGGACGTGCTGCGCCTCTGGAGACTTGCTCTGTGTGCACAGAGTGATTGCCTGGGGGGGATCTGTAGACCAGGACACCGTGTCAGTGTCTGCCTGAGCAAATTGCAAGTTTATAGAGAAGAGCACATCTGCTGTCCAGCGCTGGAGATTTTTCTCACCCTTCATAGTGCACTTTACAGTTCCCTAAAATTTCCTGTAACTAGGAAAGTCTGCAGGACCCATGTTAAATGACCTGGCCACACACAGGGCAGCTCCATGTCCAACCCCTCCCTGTGTGCTATTGTTCGGGACGTCACCTACCTGTAGTATTGAAGCCGAAGAGCAGAGGGCACGACACTGCGAACGCCAGCATCCAGACTATCACGATCATGAGAGAAACCCTCCTGCAGGAGCTCTGCCCAGTGCTGTACTGGTACTGAACTGGTTTCACCACTGCAGTGTATCTGCAGACCAAACCAGCTCCAGAAAGAGGAGAGGTAAGAATGAAGGAAGGACAAAGATCAGGTTTTAAAAGGAGAAATGAAAGCAATGTAGGGGACATGATGGTGAACGTGGTGAAGAAATGGAAGAGGAAAGGAGAGAAGATCAGATGATGGCATCAGCAATTTGTAGAAACGGTAAGCGGGGTGTTGGGGGGAGGAACAGAAGAAATCAGAGTTAGTTGGCAGCACTGCAGGGAAATGCTTGGCAGACCTGCCAGCATTGTGAAGCTACTAGGTTTGGGATACCCACTGGATCTAGAAGCCCCAGGAAACCCCCCATCCCTCAAGCCCCTAAGGCTATACGTGCCCTGCTGGGGAAGAGCAGTCTCTGGAGCAACCGCAGCCTGCTACACTCTGTGCCTCATCCGCCAGCTCTGGTGTTGGCCTTGCTGACAGCCAGAGGATTGCCCATGGGTGGGTGTCCAGGGCCTTCAGCTGCCGGGATGCCCCAGGGGATGCAGCTCAGCAAGGCTAGGATTTGGAAGCCACAGGAGTCTTGTCTTCAGGATAGCCTGGGGGCTGCTCCTTGCAGGCAGAGCCGAAATGAAACGGGGATAAAGACTCCCATGGAGGAACACCAGACCAACCCAGCATTGCGAGCTGCTTCGTATGGTTACCCTTGAGCCACATATTACAAAGGTACTGCATGCAGTGCTTTTTTCCTTCCCTCACTCCTTGGTCCTAACAGCACCACATGTGCCACGGTCTTGGCTCCCAGCCCTCAGCGTTGCTTAAAATAGGCTGGTTTAAGATGCAGAAAAACAGGGCAAGGCTGAAGATTACACAGCAATAACCTTCACCCCTCCCTATGCATATGGCAGGATTTTGTTTGTTAAAACTTCATGAGTGAGGTCCCCAGGAGAAACCCTCTTCGACACTCGATGGGAATTAGATGGCCAATTCTGGTTGCTGCCTTCAAAAATCATGAGGATGTGGCTGAGTGCCTACTGGTGATGTTTCACTGCTTGTGCCTCCCTGCCCTCAAGTGCAGACACCTTCTAGCACAGAGGGCAGAGCCCATTAACAGCAGTAGTGGCAGTGACAGACTTGCAGGGAGGTTTGTGTCCCTGAAGACAGCGATGCTGCCTGTGCAAACCCCACTTTCTTGCCCCAGCCATGCTGGGGTACAGAGCCAACCCCCATCTCCAGACTATCCCCTTGGATGCTGTCGGCTCTCACCTGTCAATGCTGATAGCACAGAGGTTTAAAATGCTGGCTGTGCACATCATTACATCCATGGTGACGAAGATATCGCAACAGATGCGGCTGAAAGTCCAGACTCCTCCCGTCACCTGCACCAGTAACCACAAAACCATCAGCCTGGTTCTGCACCGAGTCCTGACGCGTTACGTATAAACAGGTGCTCTCCTCCAAGTGTCTCAACAGCTAGGTGAGTTCATGTCCGCTGTGATGTGCAGAGGAAAACTGAGGCGCCTATGTCGTGTGCAAGATAACACAGCGGTAGGTCATGGAGAAGGAGCCACACCTTGATTTCAATCCTTTAGTTACCCTGACAGAGGGAGGCAGGGTGAAGAAATAGGTAGCAGCTAGCCTTTCCCTTGAGCCCTAGCATGATAGATTGATTTAAATTTGATATCACTGTATATATCCTTTGACTAAGGATCATCTGATTAAATCTAAGGGCTGAAAGTGTTTCTCAGCTTAGCTGCTGGAGTTCTCTTGCAGGCAGTGAGCTGGGAAAGTGCTGCAAATGTTATGCATTTATGTATGAAACGGACCTGAGAGCCCAGGCTTCTCTAAAACCTTAGTTAGATTCTTATCTCATATTTTGATTGTCAGATCTGAGTTAGAACTCACAAGCTACTTGCACAAGGGGTTTTGGTTTGCTACCATGTCCAGCTTTTGTTCTGGTTGTTTTTAATTTTTCATCCGAAGCATGTAAGCCTGAAAGCTTAGCTGTGGCTGATCTTCGTGATGGAGAAATGCATTTTTTGGCCCAGCCGTCAAGTTCTTGACAATGACCTTTTTGGTTGACAACATATGCTCCAAGCACCATGTGGCACTGCTGTCCTCAGGGCTGGGATGATATCCTGACTCCGAGTGCTCCTCGCAGGAGGTGAACAAGGAGGCAGCCTGCCCTCCAACAGATAAGCCTGCTGGATGAGTACAGCAAAGGCATCTAAAGCTGCACTGGGTGGAGAAGGGGGATAAGAGAGAAAGAGGGAGGAACTGGTGCTAGTTCCAAATCTTTCTGCTTACATCTAGACCTCATCTGGAGTACCGCATCTGGTTTTGGGGACCCAGTACAGAAAAAGCATTGATAAATGGGAGCGAGTCCAACGGAGGGCTACCAAGACAGTCCCTGGGGCTGGAGCACTTGTCCGGTGAGGAGCAGCTAAGGGAACAGGGCTTGTTCAGCCTGGAGAAGAGGTGGCTTTGGCGGGGGGCTAACAGCTGTCCCCAAGTGCCTACTGGGAGGTTATTAAGAAAGTTGGAGCCAGGTTACTAAGAAGATGGAGCCAGGTTTTTCACAGCAGCGCAGGGTGGAAGGGCAAGAGGTACCAGACATAAGTTGAAAGAAGAAAAGCACAAACTGGTTATGGAGGTAAACTTTCCGACCATGAGGATGGTAAGGTAGTGGAGCTGGTTGCTTGGTGAGTCTGGCCAGGCTCCATCCTTGGAGGTTTTCAGGACCCACTCAACAATACCCATCCCAGATCAGGCTGGAGAGGGTGCCCACAACTAAGCTTGGCTTCTACAGCAGCGGGTCAACCCTGCAGCAAGCGTTGATGCCTAGGAAGGACGCGGCTCCCTGCAGACAGAAGTGCTTGTATAAACACAGAATTCACTCTGTGCGAGTTGTTTTCAGAGTTAAGAAATAATCCTGAGAAATTGAAATGGTTTTGATCATGCCAGTGCTCCTGCACATGGGCACAGAAACTCATTCTTTGGGGTGTTCTCTGCTGGACCCAGCTGCTACGTGCCAGAAGTCAGGTACTGGGTGAGGCAGTCTTCCGTGAGACCCCCTCTGAATAAATGCAGGGGAGAGAAACTGCAACTGGCTTGCAAAATGCAGTAGGGAACTGTGCTTTCATCTTCAGTTCTCTGATACTTGTGGGGCTCCTTTGTTTTCTTTTTAAAAAAGCAAGCAAAGGAAAAAAAAAAAGGAAACAAACCAAACCCTTACAGTTTTTCTGCACGATTAGGTGGCTACAAGATGTGCAAACTGAAGGCTGTCCCTCTGAAATTGGGGACCTTAATAGTTCAATTCAGTTTTCAAAGAAACCTCACATTGTTTTTGCTTTAGTTGTAGATTTTGAGATCTGCTTGACCATCTCAAAATATTAAAAAATAATTTAAAATGCTGGAAGCCTTTGCTGTGGGACCCAGTAAGGGGTGTTTCTGTAGTCTGAGGCAAAATGCAATGAAGTGTCTCTGTGATCTGCAGAGTCGGAAGAATATTTCACCAGGAGCCGGTGCCAGGTGTTCGCATGAAAGCCAGCTGCTGCTAGCCCAGCAGATGTGCAGGCACTTAACTGAGGGAGTTTCCAAGGTCCTGAGCACATTCAAATGCTAAGCCCAAGAATGTGTACCATTAAATCTGAAGAAGGTGCTGGTGGGAATGGCTCTGAAGTGAACCCTTTCAGGATGATGCATTCAGATCACACCACCTGCATACTAAGCTGTAGCTTGTATGAAGATGATACTTGACAGATCAAAACATTTGAGCTTAAAACCCATCCTCGCTTTCACCAGCCACAAATTCTAAAACGGGGTGTAGCTTTGCTGAAGTCGGTGAAGTAGTTAATATTTACCTGTGGGGTATGTGAACCCAGAATCTATTCCCGAATTTAACAATGAAGAGCCTTTTTATTACAGGCCTTGTTCATAATTTTGTTAATTCTATTTCTGCTCTTCCTTTTATTGCTCTGTTCCGCTCCTCTTTGCTACAGCAGCTACAACTTGCTAGTGTGCTGGCAGGGTACCTGTTCTTCATCCCTCTGGTGCCTTTTGTCCAGAAATCTCAAAGCACATCACAGGTATTAATTGAATGAATCCTCACAACTGCCTGGGTGAGGTGGATGGTCATATATTATTTTCTTACAGCTGATGAGAGCAAACCACATAGAGATAAGCTGACAGAATCTCTCGTTACTACTCAGTTTGTGTGCAGCAGAAGTGGGAATAGAGTCCAGGATAAAATCCTGGCTCTGGCAAAGACAGTGCTAAAGCTCCCTATAGACTATTCAGGTCAGGTTCTCACCTCATCTTTCTTGATGACCAGTCCGGTCTGCTTTAGCCACAAAATGTATTATTATTTTGAACTTTACAACCCTATAGGAAGTCTTGCAGTTTTAAAAAAATACATATCATTGTGCATTCAGAAACTTATGCAAATCCACCACTCTCCTGAATCCTTAAACAAAAAATATCTCTGTAAATCAGATAGGTACGATGATGCCGTATTGAGCAGTAGATGGACTTGACAGGATGAACACAAAGTTACGCGAGGTGATGACAGGCATGCAAGCAGCGGTGCATCTAAGCGCGCTCACTGAAGCGCTGTGTTTAAGAGAGGGTTCTTCTTGGGGGTGCTGTTAACTCCCTGCAGCTGTGAAATGGCTGCTTCTGTTTTTGCACGGCGGGAGTGACCAAGAGCACGTGTGCAGTCAGACCTACTGACAAGTGGTGAACTGCCGAGCTGCAGTAACTCGGTTGTCTGCCCTCCCTTTGATGGTGGCCTGGTGAGCTCCTTGAGCTCAAAGAGCTGTTGTAGGTCTCGCTGCTCCAGTGTGGGAGCCACAGAGGAGCAGACAGCGTTACTCTCACTCGCTCTGAAGAAAGCTGCAGGCTGGACCTCAATGACAATCATCTTCTGAAGCTTTTTTTCCCATTGGAGGTAGAACTGGATGTTGTGAGACTGAGGAGGATGCTCCAGGCCATGCTGCTACATGTCCTCCTCCATTTATACAATTACTATAAGGCACGATGGTATTTAATGCCATCAAACTCTAGTGGGCAGGGCACCCTAATGCCACTGTCTTAGAAACCCTGGTGAGCTTCAGTAGTCACACCAGCCACAGCATCAGAGGTCAGTGAAGAACTGGGGCAGCAGTACGGCTATATTAGACATGTCTGTTGATCCCAGAAGATTGCTAGACACAGTGCTGAATAGCATTTTTGTGCCAGAAGCTTCATTAGGTAGAGATAAGGATTCTGAGGTTATAAAATGTTCCCATTGTTGCTCTGTCACAGCCTTCCCCAAAGGCTTCTCAGAAAGAGACAGTTCTGGTCTGCAGGACTGATAAAATGAAAAATTACATGGAGAAGGTCCAGGCCACAGATGGCTCTAAAAATTGAGTGTAAAGCACAAAGTTCACAAGTGACATTTAAATCTGAGGTATCCATCCACCTTTAGCTTCTCAATAAATAGGTCTCAGATGTCTGGTTTGGCAAACGTTCAGTAGATGAATAGCTATTGTACACAGTTTTGGGGACTGAATGATTTCTTCGCAATTTCCAGGGCCATAGTGTACTGAAGCATGATGCCATTTCTGCTTCATCGGTAGCATCGCTGATCCATAAACAGCAGCAAATATCTAAACGACTTCAGGGCTGTTTGGAGAGTTTTTTAAATCTTAGTCTTGCTGGAGTCCTACAACCTAGTTCTCTAGGAGATACTGCTGGGAGTGGTAGTTTGGGTGTGGGATGTGTGGGGGTTCTCCTCCCTGTTGTTCAGGTGGCTCTTGGATCAGGTACTTTGATTACCCAAGCTCCACAGCTGGAAACGAATCCTGAACGGGTCTGCAAACACAGCTAGGCAACAGATCTACAGTCGTGCTCACAAATCGTGACCACGATACCGCCACGGGGACAGAAGTTGCTTCCCAGATGCACCTCAGTCCCACCCTGTCCACGGCGAGAGTGAGTGCTAAGTCTTTTCTGATGCAAAGCATATTGTGATTTCATTTAAAGACTGGAATACACTTGAGGTGATGAACTATTCCAGTCTCAAATAAAATTTGGCTTTTAATAATATTTTTCAGTTGCAATCAAATTGCAAAGTCTAATCCTGTCTTGCTGGGATGGCTCCCCCCTATCCTGCCCCAATTTATTCCTTGCTTTTTAATCATTCAATGTAACGCAACTGCGCTGCACGCATCCAGCAGGCCAGCTCCAGGACCACTCCACAAGGAGCAGTTTAAATGTTGCTACTGACTTCATTAGGAACATAAGCACACACACGGTTATCGTGGTGCTCTCTTTGTTCCTTCACTCCACAGTGATGCTATATATAAATAATTAACCGTCAATGCCCTTATTAATAATGCTTATACACCGAGCAAACCCTCAATTTCTCTTAATTGTAGCCTTGCTGAGACGGCAGCGGGCACAGTTTGGGAGAGTGGCCTGGATTAACACATGGGAAATGCCCAGGCTGGGTGCCAAAGCCTAGAGCTGTGTTGCCTACTCAACACACTCCAGCGGCAGAGGAGGGCTGCAGACCACTGCCAGTCCCCTGCTACTTGATCAAACCTCCTCGTACCCCCAGAGTAGGTCTGGCATTTGCTGGCGGTGTCCTGCCTCGTCCTACTTTCTGTCTGCACACTGCGCAGTCCATCTGCACAAGTCAAAAGCCCGCTCTACTTCTGCTTTGTTTTGCAGGAAAGAGGTCAGCCAAAGGTGGGCAGCTGCCAACAGAATATTTACCCTACCCTTCAGCCTGACCCCCACTTAGCCCTTCCAGAAGGAGCACAAGGCTCCAGCGAGGTCATGGCTCAGAGCCTTATTCTGTCTCTGTTAGCATGAGAACAGGGTGCTAGGGCTCAGCTGAAAGCATACGGCTGATAGATGCTCACCCTAATTTTTCTAGACCTACCAATTTTTGTGAATTAGTGTAAAAATGCTGAAGAGAACAGATACAAATGTCAGCTGTAGCATACCTTCATGTATTTGCTTCAATAAAAATATTTGTACCGGGAGTGGCTTCAGTAATTCAGGGTTTTGCCGCAGTGGGGGGGGATTTGGTTTCCACCTTTGCTGCCCTGCAAAGGTGGAAACCTTTGCTCTATCTGATGGTGTTGTCCATACTATGCATGGTTGTGCCACTGCATTTTTACACCGGCCAATGTGCAAAGATCAGGGAAATGGAGTATAAGACACCCCAGGGCTGGATGAGTCCTTTGAAGTTACTGTGAAAATGCTCACATGACTTAAAGAGATTTTGGAGCTTGTCCTTCAACTTCATCCCTTTGTCAGCCTGCTTGGAGAATGTTGTTTGGAGCTGACCTAACATCATGGACATCAAGGCTCTTAAACCCCGCAGGAGATGAGGATTTGACTTGTTTTGTGGCCAGCAGTACGGCTTGATCTGGGCTCTAACATGCGTTCCTACAAGGTATTTCCACCCTACTGCCTCCCCACTGTTCCTGAATCATCACGGTGCTCACTGGCAACCCTTCTGGCTGATGGAGTCAGCTTCAGGGATGCTCAGATGAAAGTGGCATTAGCACATCAGAACCCACAATCTACGTTTCTGGCTGTAGCCCACCTGCTTTCAAGCTCAAAGAGGCTGCGCTCTGCCAGGAAGAGCCAAGCTCAGGGTGTCTGCTGAGGGGTGCGACCGTGGTGCGTTTGTCCAGCCTGCGAGGGCTGCCTGTGTGACACTGGGCTGCCACCCACCCCACAACTTCCCCAGAGCTAGCTGGGGGGTTAAAACATGAATGGACTTCACCTGTACCAGAGCTGGCCTATCCTGAGAGCATGCGCTAATGCTGGTGCACTCGTACTGTGGTTAAATTCTGCTAATCTTTCCTATAGACGTACTCACCTCCAGGTACACCACCCATGGCATCACCAAAATAGCCACCAGCAAGTCCGCCACCGCCAGGCTCACCACAAGGTAGTTTGTTGTGGTTTGCAAGGTGCGTTCCCTCAGCACGGCTAAGCAGACCAGCACGTTCCCAAAGATGATGGCCAAGATCAAAATGCAGTAGCAGAGGGCATAGTAAGCGTGTGAGTGTGGCAGGTCAGGCGCTGTCGTGTTGTCTGCCCCACAGGGAAGGGGGTCGGTGGTGTTAGGATGACTGCTGGTTCTTGTGAAGAGGGCCATGGGGACACCGCTGCAAAGAGAAAGAAAGAGATGACTGAAAATTGGAGCTCCACAATAATTGTGGAGAACAGTACCTGTGGTGGATAGCATATGATTTCATACTTTAAGCCATTTATAGAGGTCTTTTTTTCCGCTCATACATAGGCAGAGCTTCGCTTAAAGTCTTGCTTGGCCTGTTTTGTTTTTCACTGAATCTAAGCCAAGAGAAGAATACAAGATCTCACCTCCTGTGTGCATCTGACAGGTGCATCTTACCAACCAATGCAGCTGTACAGAAGGCAGCAATGGTTTAAAGATGCACCGAAGTCATACCACGGTATAACTCAGCCAGGCAAGAGTGCAGTCTGCAAGACAACAATTTGTAGTGCTGAGGAAGACCCAGCACAGTTACCCTAACTAGGGCTTGGCCAGAAGCTTGGACCTAGGAATATTTTCTTCTGGGAAGTACCCTCCCTCTTCCCTCATTAAAAAAAATTTTCACTAACTTCATGCACTCGAGTGCTCAGCAGCCCGGCACACAGACTGCACCTGCAATGCTCAAGTAGCCTTTTGCATCCTGGCCGCCTGGCAGTAAGCACCCACCTACGGAATGACTCCTCCTGCAACCTGTTTCTGTCCCAGGCCGTCTGTTAAAATAACTCTCTGCTTCAGCCCTGCCAGCCTTGCCAAAGCTTGGCTGTCAGTGCTGCCCTCATCTCATCCATACTGTGCTCTGTTTTCCATGCCTGGCCAGAAGATGTGCTTCCTGTGCTGAAGAGCAAATCAACTTGTCATTTGGGATGAAATAATGGAATGATGCTTGCGGGGTACTCTGCATTTCTTTTTCTTACAATGGATTCGTGATTGTTCCCAGGAACCTATCCTTTCTTGATTTAGAAGGAGGATGATTTTTTGTTCCAGTAATAGGAAGGCTGCTGTCCCAGGGTTGTTCTGTGACATTTAATCACTTGTATCCAATTATTATTTTTTTTTCTTGCTAGTGCTCCTGTCGCTGAACACATCATCAGTGTGACAGGTACGAAAGGCAAGGACAAAATGTTGCAATGCCAATGATATAAATATTACTCTGTTCCACCTCACCCCTTAAACAGCAGCATCTGTGATGCACACGCTCCTAAAAGAGTAGCTGTACAATAGGTATGAATTGCTCCAGCCCCTTGGCATATATTTATCGTTGAAACTGGTGTCGCTCGCCCCTGCTGCTTTGTAGCTGGGAGAGGGCAAGGGCTGAATGAGGTGGAAACTGAACTTCCCTCTGTCCCGTGAACACAGATCCCTCAGGACAGGGGTGAAACAATCTCTTACGGCTTGTGTTGTGTTTGAAAGTGTCTGTGCTTGTCTCTCCTCTGTCTTCTGCCCGCCCCTGACACAGAAGTGAAGCCTTCCACTGGACCTGCAGGCTTTCCCGTAGCGCGAGCGCTGCTGCCGCGTCCGGGACTGTTTGTTCATCGAACAGTTCCGCTGCAGCCACACATTTCGCAGCATCCCTTGCACCGACAGAGCTCCCACTGTGGGAAATCTGTATTGGCTGGGGCCATGAAAACCTAGTTCTGTAGTGCTGGAAAAAGCCTACGTTAAGCAGCTGCCTAGCTGACAAGCAAAGCCAGGACAGGGAATGAACAAAACATCACGTACAATATCACCAAAAGGCTTAAGGCACCACATTACACAGTTTGCCAGCGGGTTTCCTGCCCCTTCTGCCCCTTACAGCCTAAAGCGCTATTTTCGACTTTCGCCCAGAGGCCGATCTGCCCCACCAGCATCCCTCCCAGCTGCCCCCTGCCCCAGCCCTGCCAGCCCCCCCTGCCTTGGGCTGCCCCACATCCCCTGGCCCTGCTCTCTCTGCCCGCGGCCAGGCGGGTACCAGGATGCTGATGTGCCGGGGTACCGGGATGCTGATGCGCTGGGGTACCGGGATGCTGATGCGCCGGGCACCGCGGTATTCGCGTGCGGGGCTGGCGGGACACGGGGGTACCAGGACACCCACCACCCGGGCAGCGAGCTGCGGCGGGGGCGAGGGGCGCTGCCGTGGGGACGAGCGGACGGAGGGGAAAGGGAGAGATGCTCCTCCCGGTGGTGTCAGCCTCGGAGGGGTCCCGGTGCGGATGGCGGGGTCCGGGCGCGGGGCCCAGGGCACCGGGTGCAGGGGGGGGGGGTCCTGTCCCAGTGGGAAGGTCCCCGGG
>JAVJGI010000060.1:6610015-6622399 GCA_035590275.1 Ibycter americanus | reverse complement strand
CGCCGTGCCCCAGGGGAGGGGGCGGCAGGGCCGGGGGCTGCGCTCCCCATCCCGTCCCCTCCCAAAGGGACCTGCCAGAGGGGGCTGGGCACCCAAAGCAAAGGGGTGCTTCGCGGGGGGGCTGACCCCTGCTGCTGCCCGGCAGGCGGAGGGGGGAGCTGGGAACCCCAAACCCGGGCCGAGGCGGGGGGGGGAGCTGCCCACCCTCCGGTGGAAGGCAAAGAGGCAGACCCCTTCGGGAGACGGTGAGCGTGCAGCTTGGGATAGAAAATTCACGCTTTAAAAATCGTTAGTTTAAAAAAAAAAAAAAAAAAAAATCAGAGTAGAGATGATTTTAAAAAGGGAGAGAACCGGAAAAAAAAATAATCTTGAACTAAATTACCTTAAAACTGAGATTAAGAAGTGCTGCGTAACTTTTTAATTTAAAAGTTACTTTTGAAAAAAAAAAAAAAAAAGGCATTAAAAAATTCCTCCCACCTTGGGGGGGAAGGCAGGAAGGAGAGCGATGCTGGGGAAGCGCCCCTCTCCTGGGATGCATGGCACATCCACCGGGACCAGCGCAGGACCACAGCCACCATCTCCAAGTCCCTTGAGCTCTGAGGTCAGGCCTCTGAGGCCCAGTTCTCCTCGGACGGTGGTCCCTGGGTGGGCTCCGTGGGGTACGAATGATCCCGGTGGGCCTCCTCGCCTTCTCTGTCCCAGCGCTGGGCTGTGCCCCCCGCCCAGCCTGGCACAGCAAGCGGGGCTCACTGTGGGTTGTCACGGGGGCGCAGGAGTCTCAGCAGCGGGGCTGGGGGCTCCATTCCCAGGAGTGCAAGAGCTGCAGGAGCAGCACTGCGGCCCCAGCAGGGAGGGGGGAAAGGGCTCTTTCCCTTTAGGCCACGGGCTGACTTGTAGGCGGGCAAGAAGAAAAGGAGATGCTGCGGAGAGCAGAGTCTCTTTATTTATTTTTAAGAAATTAGTTACCTTAACAAGCAAGCCTTGGGACACTGGCTGCCTGGATGACCTCTCCTGATCCCAGCTATCCAAGGTAATCACTCCAGGGGTGAGCATGGTAGGAGGGAGAAGTGCTGTAGAGAGCGCTCGTACACGCGAGGTGTGAGCGATGTACCAGCTTTAGCCTGGCTGGGGATGGTGGAAGTGCTCATACAGGACTTCATGGGGACTAATCAGCCCCAACACCTTTAACCAAGGCTGTAACTACCCTGAGGCAGGCTGGTGGATGGGACTGGATGAGTGTGATGAGTCACTGCCTAGTCCCTACAGGTGACACATTTGCAGGTGTCCTTGGTGTGGTGGAAGCTGCCAGACTGCGGACCAAATGACCCTTGAAGGTCTCTACAGCCCCTTTGTCCCCTTGTGAGCTCCAAAATGGTATGACACAAACTACATTTGCCATGCTTATATTATATGCGCACAGTTGAACTTCTGCTGTCATCTGTCCCATACTGCTCACCTCCAGGGAAATGCATTTGCTAACTGTGCCTGGAGCAGTCAAGGAAGAGGGGAAGCCCTCCCACCTACTCCCAGCAGAGGCTTTTTAGCTGTGAGCTTGGAAAGAGTCCAACCCACCCACACTCCTGTGATTAAAACTGGAGGGAAAAGCACAGACCATGATGCTTGTTCTGTCTAGCGAGGGCTGTGGGAGTCGTGGGCTGGGTGTGAATGGCCGGTGAGGATGGCTGCTCGCAGCGGGGCTAGAGACTTGCAAAGAGCTGCAGGCATTTTAGCTTCTTTTTTAAATGCAGTTTGTTTGTAGGCAATTCCTGAAGGATTGTGGCCAGCGAAGTGCTCCCATCGGCTCTAGGACGCTAGGACCACAAGGCACTACTGATGCCCTCTGTTCAATGCAACGGCTCACCCCGGCTCGATAAAGCAGCATTGCCTTGCACCTACTCCCCTCCTCTAAGGTAGGGGGGATTCAGCTGGGGGAATCCAGTGCTTTACCCACAAAAGCACGGTTGTTCTGATCCACGGCTCTACCTTCCAGCATTGAAACCTTCCCTGTTGCCTTGCCTTGTGTGTCGGTGGAGCCCCTGGTGCTGCTTCTCCCAGGAGCCCCCTCACCCCTTGATCCATGTTACCCCCAACCCCAGAGACAGCCACTGCCAATGCCCCAGCTCTTTACCCTCCTCTGGTCCTGAGAGGCCTGCGGCAACCGGTGCTCATCAAGCTGCTCAGGTTAATGAGACAGATGGACAGTAGGAGCTTGTGAAACTTGTTTCTTGCTTTGATTATTTTTATCTCTTTTCTTAATATTACTCTGAGTTGAGGGGGAAAAAAAATAATCCAGCTGTAAATGTTGCTGCTGTATTTAAGCTCGTTCTCACCTGTGCTCCCTCCCCGGGGTGGCTCCCTTCACACCCCCTTGGCTGGTATTCCTGAGACTGGAAGCTCTTTGGGGTAGGGACTTAATGACTTGCTTGTGTTTGCTGTGTGGCAGAGGTCTTGTGGAGCAAGATAATAATCCGTATAATCATTTAATTTAGATTAGATTGTACCACACACAGAGAGGGGGCTGAGTTAAAATTGCATAGGCAATCTTGATTGTGATATTTGCAGTGATATTTTTTTTTTTTAACATTACAACTTCTTTAATATAGTGCTTAGTGCAATGCCTCTCTCATAAACTATTTTCCTTCTTCCTACCCCAAAATCAACTACGTGGCCTATATTGGCCCCAGTTAAACAAGTTGCAGGCCTTGGCTGTGACAATATGGTATCACTAGCATGGCAGAGAAACCGGTCAGTAGTGAGCTGTGGGAACCTCAGAATGAGAGGATGTACCAGCAGGTTTCACAGGTGTACGCTAACAGCAAAGGCCTCTCAAACTCCTGGGTCTCCAGCTCCATCACAGGCTTTCTGTCCCCATGTGCAGAAAGTTGAGAGAGACCATGGTTCCCAAACCTGGTCCGTTCCCTCTGGATCCCCTCTAGCCTGTTTCTCTGCCCTCACTTCCAACACAAACTCCCCTAATTCTTCTTTTCAGTCCTACATGTTCCCAAGCTCTTTGGTAAAGATTTCAAATAACTTGGATAAATCTCAGTGCTCCCTCTTAATTTTTCCCCATCTCCTTGCCCATCAGTCCCGATATTCCTCTGTGCCAAGTTTGTCTGGCGAGTGTTAGTGCTATCCCATTCCCTTGTGTCTCTCTCTCCAGCTTGTGCTTGTGTTTCTTTCTTCAGTTTCTAGCCACAGTCTCAGCACCCTGTCCAGTTCCCAAAGTTCTGGTGGCTTCACCCAGCATATTTTTTCTTCCCCACCACTGCTCCTTCCCCAGCTCCTCATTCCCCACCTTGCCAGCCCTGGCTGGGTTGCCAGTCCCCTGCGCTCCTGTGGCTTAAAGGATTGTTTGCAAATGGTATTTGTTGGGCTTTCACACCATGGTTGCTGTCACTATAACCAGTGTTTGAGGTGCAGTGTCTAATACGTGCCAACCTTCCACCATCCCGCAAGCCAGGATGCCCCCCCTGACTGTCAGTATCATTAAACTGCTCTGTATCCACAGAGGTTTTCAAGACCTGACTGGATAAAGCCCTCATCTGACCTCATGGTTGAACCTGTTTGGAGCAGGATGCTGGACTAGACACCTCCAGGGGATCCTTCCCAACCTGAATTATCCTGTGCTGCTGTGAAAATAACCTTACCCACTAGATGTAAACAGAGCTTTCCTGGCTGGCACAGCCTGCAAGCTTCTGATGAAATTTATGTTCATACCCATACCATCTAAGCAGGATATGCTTATTCTGCCTTGATTGCTTTAAATGTTTTTACAAAACTCACTTGTTTTCGCAGCGGAGACCAAAAAGGAGCTCAAGCAGCTTCATGATAATGTATGCACAGCAGCTTGCAGAACTAGTACAGACTCCTTGGAGAAATGGGAGGAAGCTACCACAGCTCATGTCAAATAAGATTCACAGGAGATAGATCCTGCTGATACTGATTCCCTTCTGCTCAGCCTTTGCTTTCCCTGTTCCCTCTTCCAGCAGTCTGGAAAGAGGTGGCACATCCCAAACCTGCACAGCACACAGCTTAGCCTGCAGGGAATGTTTGTCATGTAAATCACATCCGCAGCGGATTTTATACAGCAAAATAACACTACAAGGGTAGGTGGTAGCGTAACAACTCTCCTTCTCATCCAGTGGTTAGGTATTAGCCTGGATCTTTCAGGTCCAAGTCCTTCTTTTGCTTCACCTAAGGCGTAATCTGGGGTATAGGAGCTCTCTTTATTAGGCAGAACTGGGACTTCAGGCTCTGTATCCCATAAAGCAGGATGATCGGATAAAGCCAGTATCCTGCCAAGCCCCTCTTTAAAATTACTGTTTTGATCCTATTTTCCTTTCATTAAATGTTGGTCATGTTAGAACACGTGTCTTGCAGCGTGTCCGCAAAAGGATGGATCCTGCTGCGGTTAGTTTCCTTCTGCATCCAGGCTCGGGCAATAGGTGCTGCTGGTGGGGAGAGGAGATAGGGATTTTAAAAATGAGGAGCGTGACTTCTGCAGGGCCACCTGACAGAGGAAGGGCTGTGGAGGGGACCAGGGGATCGTGCTGCTGTCCTGCACCTCGTGGTGGCTCCCCACCAGCTCCACTGTGTGTGGGGAGCCCAAGGGGCTTGGCCAGGAGGGCAGTTCCAGGAGACACAGGAGGAAAAATGCTGGAGACCCAATATATATGTGAGAAAAAGGGCATCAGTGCTCAGAAGTTCTGTGCTGCCCTCCAGGGAAACCTGTTTATGTTTTCGTGCAAAGAAGCTGTGGAACTGCAGGGCTGTCCTTACCTCTGTCCCTCCTTCCCACCTCGGAAAATGAACCCGTCTGGTCTGTGATGGACGATGCTGCTGGGCTTTTGCCGTGCCCTCTCGTGAGGCACAGCCTCTCAGCAGCTGGGGCTGTCAAGTCATTCAATGACAAGACATTCATGTCAAGTCAACCAGCCCTAAATCTCAGAAAGGCTGGTTATGGCTCAGTGCCTGCCGCAGCCGCGGCTGGGGGCGGGGAGGGCGTGCGGCTTGGCCTCGGAGACTGGTTATGGGAACATTGCTCTATTTGAACTGGAGGAGGGATTCTGTAAGCCAAACCCAAACGCTACAGCTACATTTGCTCCCCAAGTTAGTGTCCTTCCTTCTAGCATTCCTCCCCTCTGCCTCAGTCTGGGGGTCCTCAGCAGCCAGGATCCCTCCTTAGCAGAGGTCTGCTGCAGCATCAGCTCCTTCTGTGGTGCCTGTGCCTCTCTTCTTCCCTCACACCTCCTCCGTCCGACAGGGCTTCTGGGGTCTTGGCGTTGTCAGTAATAGCACTGATGCTTGCTATCCTGCATGTAGGATCCCTGCTCAAACCCGGCTGTCTGGCGCCCACGGCTCTGGGGTGTTCGTGCTGGTTTTCTGACCTCTCAGTTTCCCTAGCCGCTGGTCACAGCAATACGCTGGTCTCACAGCTAGCAGGAATTTTCAATCCTTTTTTTGATTTTTTGAGATAAGAGGCTGTGTACAGACACACGTGCCTGCAGGCGAGCTGGAAGGGGTGTTGGTAGCTCTCTTCCATCACTGACTGGTCTCTGGCCCCAGTGTCCACCTACAGTTACCTCTCACCTTGGGTGGCCCCGTGCCACCACCCCACAGGGTGTTGTCACTGGGCAGCGGCTCTGGCCACCTCTCCTGTCCAGGCTGCGGTGTGGCTGACTGGTGGACATCCATGTTGCTGGGAAGGATGCGGGGAGATGCCATGCCTCCTACATGGACTTGGAGTGTCCTAATCGCCTCTGGCTGAGGTGCCCGTGTATCTCACCAAACACTTCAGCCTCACACAAGGGTGTTGCCTCTGCCAAATTTTGACTTTCTAGCTCTGAGGCAGGGTGACCCATGAGTAGAGCAAGAATGTCCCAGGAGATTTGGTTTCTGTTTTAAGACAGACAACAGAAGATCCCATTTCCACTTCTTTCAGAAAAGATCGTTCCAGGAGCAGTGGGAGGAGAAGGGGCTGCCCTCTCATGGGTTTGAGATGTCTGCCTTCCTCCCACCACCAGAACCTTGGCTGCTCCTCTTGCTCCCTGGCTGAGCAGGAGAGCTGTCCCAAGTAAGCACAGCAGCACAGTGGGGAGAGCAGGCAGCAGCAGAGCCTGGTCTGCTCCTTTCTCTTCCCCACGCTGCCAGTTTGCGTGGGGCTTGGAGTCACGTCATCCTCTTGAGGTTTGGTGCTACTCCCTCCGTCAGGCTTGGGTCACCACCGGGCTCAAAATCTGTGCTAAGGGGCAGAGAGATGGTGCGACTGCACGAGCCACGTTTCCTTAAAAGAGCAATGAAGCTAAAAACACCTGAACCATTTTTGCTTAAACGCACAGATAACACTTGAGCTGAGGCAAGGCTGACAAAATTATAGCCCGAACAGCGAGCCAAGAAATTAGACTGCGTTCTGGTACTCTTCATTATAGCTTTCAGAGGTACTTCAGCTGCTATATACAGACATACCATGAAATGATCTCAAGTGAAAATTGCTGGGGTGGATGTAGCATTTATGCATTTCCCTGGCTGTGAACTGAAATCTCTCTCTGCTTTCTGTCTGCCTTGAAGGCAAACCTCCTCTTTCTCTCCTGCACCCTCTCAAATACCTGCCCTGAGTCCTGCCTCAGTAAACTCTGCTTTACCTGTGGTTTCTTGTGAACTTTTCAGTGTAAACCCCTATTCTGGGCTGTCTGCTGGAACAGAAAATGGTGAGACCTGCTGCTGCCTCCTTGGTTTTCTGCTCTGTATCCCTGAAGTGCACTAGAAGACAAGGAGCGGTTTAAGGTGTTGTTCAGAACTGCGTCTTCCTACCTCACTGCCATTTGCATGCTGCTCGGGTTCTGAAGCCTTGCACTAAGTGCTTTTTCCTGAAGGAGCAAACAGCAGCTTCATCAGAATCACCTGCAGGGCACTCGCAGTCACACAAGCATTACGGAGCTTCAGGCTAATTTATTTCTGTTAAACCAAGCCTCTTGACAGCCAGAAATCAGGAGTTTCAGTGTGCACTTGTGTTCGACTTTGGGGCTGTTTTGTGCCAGGATTCGGTCGTGGAGTGAGTGCCATGGGCTGTGAGTGTGGCAGGAGCAGGGCCACCACAGCGCCGTGAAGCCACACAGTGGCTCATTGTGACCGGTGGCTGGTGACAAAGAGCACAGTGGGTTGGTTTTTTTGGAGGGGAATATCTCATCATGGAAAATGCCCCAAAGCCAAAAAAAAGCTGCAGCATTTGGCTTGCTAGATGTGATGAGCAGCAGATAGTCTAACATCTGAAAGCTTGCGATGCTTTCACTGTTCTCCTGCAGCAATGCTGACTGATCACTTGCCCAACACGACCTGCTGTCTGGCCTTCTCCACTTCTTTTAACTATGCTACACACAGCAGCTCTCCATGCCAGTGGCCTGATTCATGCCGAATATTTTCAAAAATGTTGAAGCTAGGACTAGAACACGGGGGGGTGGGATGGTGGTGGGTGGGAAAATGCTGTTTTGCCTTTGTTGAAATTCTGCCTCTTAAAATTAAATTCTTCTGTGGCTTAGAGCTCAAACTCAAAATTTGCCAGGGTTGTGGAGGAGCATCTCCTGCTCATGTAGGGGTTTGGCTGATGTGCCCCAACCCAGAGCTGAGGTGGCACATACAGGTAACATCTCACAAACGGGTCTGGGGGCTCGTGTTACCAAAAATTGTAACCAGGAAAACTCTCCAAACCAAATGAAAGTTTAGAAAGCTGACCTTGGCTTTCTGTTTTTTGCAGTGCTGGGTACATGGGGGATCTTTCCTCCTAACATGCACACCAAGTTACTTGAGGGTACACATCATATACATAAAATACATACATATATTATATACAGCAGAGTACTTGCATATTCATAGTACATTACATATTCATTTTCATTCACGCACAGGGTTGGTTACAGGTTTCTGGCTTCTAATACAAATCAGTGTGCACCCTCGGACAGCACTGCTGAAGCTTTTTGCCAGCTCCACATGCTCCCCAGGCGGGGGTTTGCCCTCTTTGGGGGAGCTATTTGAGTCGGAGGTTGCCATCTCCCATTACTACAATTACCTTTGTCCTACTTTCAACTAATTTTCTGAGGATTGCAATACCTTATCAGCTTGTCTCCTCTGGCAGCCAGAACTTTTTCACTTGGGGACTTCTTTCTGCATAATTTATGTAATGGTGCTCTTATCATTATCTGTTCTTTGTTTCCCAGGGCTGACCCCCTTGATTAGAAGTCCTTTCATTCATCAGTTTTGACAACTTGAGCAGGTGAGTCATTTAACGACCTGAGAGGGTGGGTCAGCTTGACCTCACCTTTGCACATTCTTATTTAACCACATCAGAGCTCGGTAATTGGGGAGTTTAGGTAACATCGATGGGTACATCTGCTCTGAGGGCACACGGGCTCCGCTGGGCTCCTGCGCAGTGGCCAGGACTGATGACTTGTATTACTCCAGCATCTCAGAGGCCCGGCTGGGATACGGAGCACCCTGAGCCGGGCACTGGGCACCCCTGTAGCAGGAGGCAGCCGTTTCCCTGTACGCAAGCAAGACCTACAGCATGGCAGGGATGCAGCTGGAGCCGCGGAGGCTTGGCTCCCACCGGTGGGAGGGCTGTCGGGGCGCACAGGCAGCTGCCACAGGGGATGCCAGCGGCAGAGCAGTGATGTGCCTGGCAGCCTGATGTCCCACGGGGTTGTCTGTGGGGCACGGGGGGCGAGGGGATACACAACGGGTGTGGAAACATATTTTAAAAGCGACTTTTCAGGTGCTCTGTGGTGTTTGATACACACACACCACACACACACCCTGTCTCCATCCCGCCTGCTAGCGATGAGGCTGGACGTGTCCTACAGCAGGTAGCGGCCCTGGAGCAACGTGTCCCCCCTTCCCCGCTTCCCTCCTACCCCCTTAGCACAGGGCTGGGGGGGGGGACCCTGCACTGGACCCACTGGGGGCAAACCTGGAGGAAAGGCAAAGTTACCTCCTAACCCTGCACATGACCAGGGCCATAAGGAACAAGAGGTTTCCTGCACTGGTTTCCCCAACACAGCTGCATGCAATTTCCTGACTCATCTGAACACATTTTTATTTTTTCTGTAATATCTTACCTCTTGATGGCAATAATATGGTGTGGCAGTGAGTCACACAGGATAATTATGGTGTTTAAAAAACAATCTTTGTCGGTGCCCAGTGTTTTTTTAATTTCACTGACTATCTTCTTATGAAGGAAGATTAATGCCACTGATCTCCATCAACAGGGGTGGTCTCGGGCAGGGGCTCTGTACACACATCTCTGAAGAGATCATTGCTGCATTGCAGAATGCAGGGTCTTTCTTTGCTGCCATAACGTGTATTCCTGCATTGGTGTGGCTGCTTACAAACTTGCACTGTGCTTAGGCTCTGCTGTACCTTCCTTGAGCTTTTTCGGTGCTGGTAGGACCAGCCCACTCTGTAGTGTGAGGTGCCTGAAGGATCATCCCACGGGCTTGTCCTCCCCACCTTCCCCGGCACTGCGCTCGGCCAGCCCTCCCTGACCACCAGCTTTTTTGGAAGAGAAGCTCCAACTGCCCTTCATTAGCTTAGCCCAGTTCCTGAATCCTGCACTTTGCATTGGAGGGAGACTGTCCCCTCGGTCCCACATCCCATGCGAGAAGGTGGCTGCTGCTACCCCCTCTGCAGAGCCACCGGGGCACATTTAGTCCATGTGACAGGGAGCAGTGGGAACAGAGGACCCGTCCTTGTGCCAGCATCTTCCCTGAGGGGCCTGTGGGGAGCTCACAGCTGGGGGAAGGTGCTCTGCCCTCCTGGAGGAGCTCCAGAGGCAATCCCATGTCCGATTTCAATTCCCCCTCTGGAGCAGGGTGATTATGGTTTCACTCCAAAAAGCAGAAATAAGGGAAGAAAAATGTTAGTTCTGTGTGTTTTCACCTTCAGCATAGGAGAACCACAAAAATGGTATGAAGTCAAGTGCTGTTTGTTAAACTGATCGGTAAGGAGCCAGCCGATGTCTAGCAGCTCTGGCTGGCGTAAGAGGGAAGCAGTGACATTATTCATACTATTGTCACTGACCCGGCTCTGTTCTTGGCCCTGATTATTCTGTTACTAGATCAGAAGATGGTGCTGCCCAAAGCAAAGACCTGCGGTTGTGCAGCCCATCTCCCATCCGTGCCTGGAAATATTCCAGCATGAACACCCAAGTGAGGTTGCTAATCTTTCTTTCTCAGGTCCTAGAAAGAAGTGTGCAGATCAACTGCATGTTGCCAGCTGTTACAAAACCTGTAGTTACTGGCTCACTTTACTGAAACTTTAGCCTCGAGTTTCCCCCATGAAAGCTTTGGCTGTATAGAGATGCCCAGGAGAACAGGCAAGGTATCTGAGATGCCCAGGAGAACAGGCAAGGTGTCTGCTCTGTAACTCTGGGCAATCTCCAGTCCTGACCCAGACTCCTGGGCCAGACCCCCCCTGCCACAGTGCACTCCCCCCAGGTCTCACCCGCTCCCTGTGATGCAGCGCGGGCTGTCACCTTGCAGGTGGTGTGGTCCCAGGGGATCCTCTTTCTCCAGGGGCCACCACCTCTCATCAGCTCTCTTGGGGTTTCTTCTGCCAATGCAAAAAGTGGTGTCTTTTTGCTTTGGGGTGGCGATTTTCACGTTAATTGCAATTGGTCTGTGGCCATAGGAAAATTTGAGCGCCCATTCTGTCTCCGGTTTAATATGTGGATGTAACAGTGCTGATACCGAAAGATGGAAGATAATCATGTTGCTGCTGCTATGTTTCCGAGGCAAACTCTGGACTGTCAGGGACTCAGTTCACCAAACTCCTGCTACTCAGGTGGGGTCAGTGCCTGCCCCCTTGCCTAGTGCACGTTACTGTTCCAAGCGAGATGTGGCCGAGCTACAGTGTATTTGCACTGAGCAGCTTCACATTTCCTTCCTTTGACCGTGTTAGTCAAAGGAAGGAAACTTCCACTTATGCAGAAATAAACTTTAGTGATGATGAATTATAAATATCTCCAAAAAAGCAAGACAAGACACCACCGGCAGTGAGAGAAGAGAGCTAGCTGTTATTTCTAACCTTTTCGCTTTCCATGCAGAACATTAATCTTTTCGGTCCCTCATTAGAGATGTCTATGTGTGAGTTTGTTCCAGTATGCCTTCTGGGAAGGGGGTCAGAGCTATTTCATGGTGTGTAGCGTTCGCACCAGCGCTGTGGCTGTGCTATCAAGGCAGGAGACCCGGGGCGCAGCTGACTGAGTGGCTACGCTGCAGCCCAGGCTGGGGGCGTCTCACCAGAGCTGAAGGAAGGGTCCCTACACTGCACCAGAGCAAAAGGTCGGCTGTATCCTCAGTGGTCCTCAGTGCTTTATTTCTTGGGCGGCTTTTTTTAAAATTTTTCCCTTTTTATTTCGTTTTCTTTTCTTCCCCGCCCCCGCAATGGAAACTGCATGTAAGCTGTTCCTTCAGTAAAACAAAAAGCTATGAAACTTTTAAGTACCCAGAGTTTATTGCAGCACTGTGCAAAACTTGCCCTCATCCTGGGAGGGACTGGAGAGAACTAAACTGCTGTTACTCGCCGGCTGCTGTTGCCTCAGTGGGTCACCACTCGTCAGTGTGGGCCAACCATAGTACAACAGTTGGGTAATTAATTCCTTCCCTCAGCCTTCCTTGGGGTACTGAATATTTCCATAAAAGTTCTTGCTGTCTATATGCTTCCCTCTGGATTCTAGAAGTATTGCGACGTATTAGGGGGAAAGTTAAATTATTTTAAGCTCTTGGAATAATAAGGACATTTGCAATTAAGGAATGATATGCTTTGGTGTGTAGGACTGAAGGACGGTCTCAAGTCATTTGCTGACGTGGATTTGTAATGACAGGAAAGGGGAGACATTACTTTGGAGGTTTCACCGTGAACTTTTAGAAACCACAGGAGCTGTATTTGATAAAGATATCAAATATAAGAATGGTAGGTACTAACATATTCTGATGTTTTAATTATTTTCTTGTCTTTTGAAGAAACAGTACCAGGTGAGGTGCGCCAGCTGCTTGTTCTTCCTCGTTCAGGCTTGTGGGTTTATATTCTGTTTTCAGTTAAGAGCTTGAAAGCTATGAAGTACTTGAGTAGTTTGTAGAAAGAGCTTTTAACTTTTTAACTCTCAGAACTAAATCAGGGAAAAGAAATGACAAAAAAACCCTTTCCACTTGAGTCTTTAAGCAGAACATTCTCTGTACCTGTAAACCCTTGATTAGCTTAAAAGTAGAGGAACTGTAGAGGGTTAATTAACATTGATAATATACAGTTGTGGGCTTGTTTCTAGGGCGGTGGGTTGGCTGATGTGGATAATGTACAGCTGTGGCTTGTTCCTGCTAAGTAGCTAAATAGCACTGA
>JAVJGI010000060.1:6573434-6609915 GCA_035590275.1 Ibycter americanus | reverse complement strand
TGAGGCATGAGAGGGCTGGTATGGGATGGTAAAAGCCTTGTTGCAGCTTGATAGTTTGGTAGTGCTGCAACACTTAAACTGTGTATTTCTGATCTGTACGCTCCTACTTGTAGCAAACAAGAAAATATTAGTGAACTTTGAGTTCTAGGCGTTTAGTAATAAACTCAAAGGATAATAAGAATGCAGGAAAAAACCTCAGTGTGGGATCTTATGGAAAGGGAGGATGAGTTTCAAACCAAATCTTTAGCAGGCTGATGTTACACAGTCACATACTAACAAGCACCAAGGCGTACGGGTTCATACATTTCAGGTCAGGGCCACTTGTGCCCCTGCAAGAAGGAGAAGGGACAGTGGCTATCAGGACAGTGGCTCTCAAGTCCTCTCCATGCCTCTTGGGTTCCTCTTGACTGTCAATAACAAAATCAGTTTTGGATGGATGATGAGGCAGGGCTCCCTTAGCAGTCAGCAGCTGCTGCTCCTGCACCTGAAGACCTGGCTGGCTGCAGCTTCGCCATCCCGTGGGCTGGGCTGGCGCCTGATGTTTGATCTTCCTTGTTTGGACCATATATTTGAATTATAAGACCAGACTCTATCCTTCTGTTAGGCCAACAGGAAAAGGAATGGTATATGCGGTATGCTTGAACCTTGTTGCCATCATCTTGGTGTTTGGATGCCAGGTCTTCTGCTGCGGAGTTGTCTGTGTTGCCATCATTGCAGCCTTTTGGCCATGATGTGACCAACGTGTTCCTCAGTGTGACCGTGGGGGACAGGGTCCTTCAGTACCAGTTCAAGCCTTTCGTGTAACCCTCCCTCTGCTGCTTACAGGCCTTTCCATTCATGCTGTGCTTGTACCAGATTTCTGTTACAGTGCTGACTGTCCTGCTGTGTAGCAGGTGAGACAGAAAAGGCTTGTCTGAAGTCCTTCCCCAGGCTTCAATGGTGTCACCAGGGGAGGGGAGGTTACCTCATGGCGGCTGCCTTTCCTTGCCGAGATTTCCGTCTCCCTGTGAACTGTGAGGTCAGGGTGATGCTGGTTTCAGTCCCGAGCTACTAATGCACTTGAGTGAAAAATTAAGAGTACCAGTGTCTCCTTTGGCATCACTCACATTCTCAAAAGCAAATGGGTGCACAGGTGTTTTTCTGGAATGGGACCCTGCTTACTGGCTCCTTCAGCATGAGCAGCCATGAGCTTTGGCCACGATCTGCTGAGGCCATGTGGATCTTCCCACCTCCACAAACACAGCTGGGATTTTGAAATCCCCTCACTGTTGTATCCTTTTTCTGAAATGAAAAGGGACAGAGAATGATGGAGGTCTAGAGGGGGTGAAGGAGGGGAAAGCAGGGAGGAAAAAGAAATGAGAAAATGTGGTTTGGAGGGTAGGGCAAGAGGAGAAGGTGAAGAAGGATGTAGGTTGTGAACTTGCTTCCTGAAAGGCATCAGTCAAGCATGACAAGTGGAAAAGGAGCAGACAGGTAGATGAAGCTGTCAGGGGAGAGGCATCCTGAGATGCTTGTGGTCCTCCGAGGGACCAGTGTGGCATAGCAAGGGCTGGGGCACATGGCCAGAGGAGGGAGCTGGGGAGGACCGTGAGGAGGCAGGGGACCTTCATCAGGGAAGACACAAATGCGTGGGTGTAGAGAGAGCTTGAGTGTTGAAAGGAGGGAGAATTTGGGGAAAAGAAGAGAGGCGATGGCACAAGAGGCAAGTATGGCCTGTCCATCAAATTGCACATTCAAAGGTGTGTCATAACCACTTCTGCTGGAAACACTTAGAGTTGGAACACCTGATACACCTGCTATGGCAAAACACAGTCACCAAACCTCCTCCTAAAACACACCAGGCTGGTTGCAGGGAGGGCCAGGGGGACATCTGTATGCTACATTCAGGAGAGGCTCCTCCAAAAAGGGAAGGGGGGATTAAGGTAACATGCAACAGCTGCTGAGCTATTCCTGTTGCAGTCAGGAAGAGGTGCTGGTGTTTTGGTCCCATCTGGGATGGAGCTGCTTGTGGGGCTGGACTTTGCCACACCAGTTGGCTGAAGGTGGAGGTTGCCCCCTGTGCTGAAGCTCATGGTGCTTTGCTGGTGCCCTGTTTTTTTTTCTGGAAGAGAGACCTGCTGGCTCTCACCAGACCTTCAACCAGCGCATACATCATGTGGGCAACTGAAGAATTAAAGCTCTGGGTTCAATGTGCACATCAAACAAATATCAGCGCTGAAGTCTGGCTGTATAGGTCTATAGCTGTTTCAGCTAGAGGACACTTCAAGTGTAGTCCCACAAAAGGAGAGGTGTTTCCTGGTGGCCTTTCCCAAAAAGTCCACATAAAAGCATGTTCAAATCATCATATTTTTTAGACAAATGCTTTCAGGGTCAGTCCCTATGGGTCCGTGGCTTATAAACCATGTGTGTAGGTGATGTATGCGTGCTTGCCACCCTCAGGTCCCTGCAGATATCCTAGCTCATGGACACTCAAGGGTGAGAAGGTGGAGAGGGTGCTGAGGATTGCAGCTTCTCTGCAGTGCCAGCATCATTGCCAGAAACTTAGAAGGATGCCAGCACCTAAATTTCTTTGCCATTTTGCACACATCACCTGAGGCTGGGGCAGGATGGTCTGGTAACATTTTTCTGTCTCACATATAATTGCTATTGGCCTTGTTAAAATACTTGCTTTTATGATCTGTTTTTCTCCTGAGCAGCTGTTTATACACTTTATTAATGGTGGCTAATTAAGTCCCTTGGATAAAATCCTTTGGAGGCTGTCCAAAGACATAAACCCAAATAAGCCTGGGCACTGCGATGAAACACAGTCACTAAAATATCTTCCCAAAAGCCATGTAAGCAGATTGCAAATGGACCAAAGAATGGTCTGATGAAAAGAGGTGGGTGGGAAGACATATATATTCAAGTAGGCGTCATCTAAAGCTGGGGAGGAGAGGGAAAGAAACAGGATTGAAATGCCTTGAAGTTCCTTTGGCGCATGAGATCTTAAACTCAGCAGCTTGTATTTATGGCGAGCTTGGGTCACTAATGTGGTTCTGAGCCATCACGCCGCTGGGCTTGCAGAGGCCCCCGAGCAGCTGCGAAGTGAAGCTCTTGACCTCATTGCACTGGACAGTAAATCCCCTTGGAGGCAGCCTGCTGGGCTTTAAAAGTCGTTTGGGCAGGGAAAAGAGATAAAAAGAAGAGCGGGTGAAGTTTTGGTGCACTGTTAAGCTGGGGGGAGGAGGCAGCGAGCAGCCAGTGCCACAGGCTGTGTATTCTGGCAGGGGCAAAGGACCCCCCCAACCCACCTATGCTCTGCCCTGCCCGAGCTGCAGCTTATGGGGCAGGGTGGTGGGGGTGAATGCATCGGAGGAGATGTAGGTTGAGAGCTGGAGTGAGGAAGAAATACAATTTGACCAATGCTGGGGAGCTGGCAGCTGGCAAAGTCTTCCTCCAGGTCAGCCGGTGGTTTCTGGAAGTTTGGGGAAACTGCCTTCAAGCCACGGTGGGGTGGCTTAGCAAGCCTCTCCAGGCAGAACTCCAAAGACAGGTCTTGGGCATGTGCTACGAAACGTTTTCAGGGCTCAGCTGAATGACTGAATTAGCAGAGACGTGGCAACAGCTTTTCTTCTGGGAGCCTTGGAGGGAGTTTCAAGACCAAAGAAAGCATGTTGCGGCTGCAAACTCCGGAGGCACCTTGCCAGCTCGCTCTGTGTCTTAGGTCTGGGACTTGGGTGAAGGCAGAGCAACTGCTGCCCACATCCCAGGGGCAGGCTTGGCTCCTGCGGGCGCGGGTGAGCCGGTGGCACGGCCGGGCTGCAGGCCCATGCTCTGCTGAGGGCTGGAGTAGGAGCAGAGGTGCGACACCACAAAGCCCTGCGCCTCGTGGCATGGGGTATGCAGGTCTTAAATTTCGGAGGATGATGATGACTGGGCTGAGAAACTTTCCTTCTCCTCCCGTCCCTAAAGATAATGAGCTTGCGGATGCTTTTCCTCTCTTCCCTCCCCGCAAAAGAGCGGAGCAGCTTCCTTATGGCGGGGGATGGAGGAGGAGTTGTCTCCTACTCTGCAGCTGCTACACTGGGAACTAGAAATGCATTTGCAGACGCATGCAGCTGACTGCAGGTCAGCAGCATGCTCATTTGTGCTTCTTTCAGAGGACAGCTTTTAACATAATCTTTTCAATTCTCTCCGTAATAGCAATGCCTGCTGGAGTGGGAATTGCAAGAACTGTCGCTTGTCAGCTTTCATGGCTTGGTGGCAGCGTGACCTGGCTGGTCCTGCCAAGGTGGCTGTGCTGGTGTGTGATCAGCATCCTCATGCTCTCTGGTCCAGGTGCTGTCCTGGGAAGGTGCTGGGTTGTGATGGCTTTCCTGGTGTCCAGGCAAAGAATGAGAAAACTTGGGGTTTGTTTGAGATGCTGGCATTCATCTGCAGCGGGGGCAAGTCGCCTTTCTCGCTCGGTGCCTCCCTTGGTTCTGTGGGCCTCCGAAGCCATGCAAGAAGAAAAAATGGGGGTTGTTCTGTTGTCTGGGGAAGTTGGGTTCCTGTTGTTTGCTTGTTTGTTTGTTTTCTTTCTTTCCTTTGATTGCCTTATTTTTAGTCTCTTCCAGACAGCTGGCTCTGTCTCATTCATCAGGGTAATTGATGATGGGCAGTGTGGCTATACAGAAAACAGAACTTGTCTGAATAGCTGGATTCTTCCTCGCTTGCTTATTTTAATGAGATGAGATGAGATAGATGGGATTGCGGTCAGTAATAATGCCAGTGCCATTATCATGCACTTCTGGCTTGGGCAGAAGAGCCTGGCATGAAAACCCCGCGGCGCACAGCCTGTGAATTTAAAACTGGGTAAAGTCTCGGCCGCGGTATTGGTGTAAGGTTCATCCGTGCTGTGCTATGAGGACAGTCTCTGGGCAAAAGAAGTGCTAAATCATTGTTGCCTATGATTTGCTGGTGGCACATGGGCTACCACTGAGGGGGACATGTGAGCTGATACTTTTCTCCACCCAGGTTTGAGTTTGAAGCCCATCAGTGGGACTAATGTGGGCAAGAAGACCATTGTCTGCTGGTTTGTAGGCATTTGTTGGCACAGCTGTGTTTCCACAGACACTTCTAATTCCTTGGATTAATGATATTTATGCCTTCCCTTCCTCCTAATATAATGACTTGGTCTGCAAGATATATTGCACGGTGCCTGTACAAGTGCTGCGGAGATGCCATCGATAATGATGGTTACTAAAGGAAGCGCCCATGCCAATGCCTTGAAGCCCATTTCACCAGGGCTGTGGGGAGTATCTCTGATACTCAAAAAGATGTGCAATGGGGGAAATGATGGCAGTATTCATCTGGACTATCTCCATGCAGTTGTGAAAGGGCATCCTCCCATGTCTCCTGAAGGAAATGATGTTTTTTATTCTTTGGGTGAAATGCTATTTCAGTCTCCTGTTGTGCTTCAGACTTGGGTTTCTGTGCGGAGACCCACTGGTGAACGGGTCAGCCAAGGAATGTTGCAGGAAAGGAGGCTCCTGACAGGCGAGGCAGCTTTTCAAGAGCAGCTACATCCTGCTTTCAAAAGGGACTGGGGCTCGGCTCTGAGGAGCTGTGTAGTTGCTTTGCTTCCTCTGAAATGGAGCCGTGTCAGAGACACAGAATTGCCCCCATGGACCTGGCCTTAAAGAGTTTTCATTAATCTGTCTCGGTCTCCGAAATCACAGACCTACTGTTCACAACTGTTCTGCATCCCATGGGTATCCACTGGGAACATTAGGACTACAGCCCTTCTGAAAAAAACAAGCTATTTTTAATGAACTTTGACTATAATTGAATTTTTTTTATCAACACTTACCAGAAGTCACACTTTTGATGAAAACTGCATTGCACATTTTCATTGGAAATCGGAATTACTCATTTTGGTTTTGGCACAAGGAGGCATTCCTAGTTCTGTGAGAAAGTGGCCTGAAAAAACTTTGAGGTTCCTGGGTGGGTTTTTTGTGATTTGTTTTTTTGGGTTTTTTTTTTTTGTTTGTTTTTTTGTTGTTGGTTTTTTTTTTTAAATCAGGTTCCATTTTCCATACTCTAAAATATGCCGATGTGAAGCTTTAAATATGCATTTCTGGAAATCCTGATTTGGGAGTTGTGCTATAACCTGAGCATTGGGCTACAAATCTTCAGATATGGATCTTGCATTTCTTTGTTAATGTTGTAAACAATTGTGCATTAATAGGAATATATTTTTTTTCTCCCTGTGGGGGCAACTTAGCCATTGACCTTAGCAGTGAGGTGCTTTAGAAAAAAAAAATATCAAAACCAAACAACTTAAGGGTGACCTTGACAGAGCTGCAGCTGTGTCTGCCAGCCAGCAATGAAATGTGGGCTGGGAAAAATGCTGATGGGCTGGGAAAGGCTGTTGATGGTGACTCTGGAGGGGGCTGCCTGCTGTTGTGGCCCCTGCCTTATCATATGGTTTGGAGTACACCCCTTGCACGATCAATACACTCAGCCACATACCTGTTTTGTTCTGTGTCTGGGCATAGAGGCCTGGATGGAGGTGCCTGCAGGTGGCTTGTGCAGTCAAGCCATGTCTGGTCCCAGGCAGAGCAGGGAGGGAGGTGTTCAGGATGGGGGCTACCAGGCGACTGAGCTGTTGAGGGGCTGCAAACAACCTCCACTGCCCAGTCACATGGCTACAAGGAGCCTGGGGGTTGACCATCCTCAGCTCAGCAAACCGATGCTGCGTTCCCTTTGCCAGTCTTGCAGTCTGGAGAGGGGCTACACGCACCGCGGATAGATTTAGGCTGCTACTTCACCCCAGCAGCTAAAGAAGAGCCCTGGCCACAGCCCAGCCCATCTGTGATTATTAGAAGCATGAACTCACTCAACAAGGCAGGGCTCGCTGATACTTGCCACGTGCCTGGGGAGGTGAAGGGACCATGCAACCATGTGGCTCTTACTGAACTGGGGCCGGGGTGGGAGCACTGATGTGCATCCAGTGCCCCATGTTGGGCCAAGGAACCAGCCCAGACCCTGGATGAACACACCTGAGTCCTCGCTGCTCTCCCTGGGGTGGCACCTCGCCAGCCCAGCTTTTGGCAGGCAGCTGAAGGACCTCCCCAGCTAGCAGAGTTTCGATTGAGCATTTCAAACCAAAGCAAATATCTCCTGGCCAAAATTTTCTGACCTTAAGAAATCTGAATGATGGTCTTGAACCCACCCCGATTCTGTGCTTTTGTGTTCAGCTGCATCTTCTGATCCTTTTTGGGGCCTGAGGACCAAGTGCCCAGGAGGGCTGAGCTGGGGCTGTGGCTCAGGGCGAGGAAACCTCTCTGAGCTGTGTGATGGTAGGAATGAACATCTGCATGTGCGTGCCCATTATGTGTATGCGTGAGATATCCCCATGTCCTTCTAAATGCCTACTGAGGACATGCAGTGGCTCCCCGGAAGCCTGTTTCTAGGAAATTTCCCAGTTTTCCCACTCCCAGCTACTACAGGTGCAATTCTGAGGAGGGACTCATGTCCGGATCCTCGCTTTAGGCTTATCTTATGTGCCTAAGTGTGCCAGCATATCTTAGAGCTGTGCCCCTGCCCCACAGAGAAGCCACAGGGGACCCTCCTCTCCCTCATGGGCCAAAGGCGAGGGGCACAGCTCAGGAGGCTTTATTTCTTCCTTGACTGGGGACAGGTTTCCTGTAGGAGCTTCTCCCTCATCCACTGAGTGTGTGACACCTCTAAGGAGCGCTCCAGCCTGTGGGGTTGGTATAGGGACACATCCTGAATCACCTCTATTCCCTGCCTCCTCCTTAGTCTTCCACCGAGCTCCCACCCAAAACCTCCTTCTGAGACACTATGACCCTTGGTTGGGATGCACCAGCGCATCGTCAGCTCACTGAAACCCTGGTACTGGTCCTGCCTGCAGCCTGGGGAGACTTGGTGGTTTCAGCAGTCCCATGTGTGTGTTTCCTCTCTGATGTGGAGCAGTTTGGTTTGAGAAGGAATCAACCTTGGTTTGCTTTGCAGAAGAAAATAACCATGAACCACGTGCTGCCACATATACAATGGAGGGTGCTCTGAGGGATGCCAGGGGACCGGGCACCGCGTCTGAGGAAGGGGCAGTGTCATCCCAGCGTGCCGGCGTGCAGAAAGAGGCTGATAATGAACCCGAGTGATTAATGTCTCGAACTACGAAAGCCATGCCAGTTGCATGAGCATTGCAACAAAAATGGGCCAATTTTGAAGAGGGAGGGGGGTGAGGCTGAGAGGGGAGAGCATGTGGCCATGAGATCAGCCCTGTTGTTCCTGGCATCAGCTGTGTCTTGGCCTCCCTGGCTCCTCCCAGGTCTGTAAAAGCAGGTTCAGAGGCTGGGAGAGGGTTGTGGTAGATGCAGGAGAAGGAGCTGTTTGGTGGAGATGCATGGAGCTCTTGTGGGACTGGCTGAAGGGTAAACTGGTGGAGGCCCCCGCTGAAGGCCTAGCTCCTCCCTGCACGGAGGGTGAGAAGGCAAGTGACCACCTTGTCATGACTAACGGTGGCCACAAGGCCTCTCAGCTAAGAGGTCACGTAGGACCAAGCCTGGGTTCTTGTCATCTCAGCCCACTCAGGGTGGCCGCTGCCAGGGACACAGAGGGGACATGCCTGGGAAGGCTGTGGCTTGGGCCACCCATGGCCCAGCAAAACTCAGGTGGCCAGAGCTCATCTCTGCATATTTGTCCTCCTGACTCAGCTGGAGGCAGGAGGAGTTAGACATGAGATAGCTTGTCCTTTCTGCTTGTGGTGGCTGAGAAACAGGGTTTTAGTTCTGTGCTAAAACGCCCCTCGGAGCTGCTTATCCAACATGGGCTCTCTCAGGTGGGAGGATCCCTTCCATCCTACCACTCATGGGTCAGAGGACCGTGGGGACAGTTCTCCTTCATCCCATTATGGAAAATGAAGAGATTTTTTATGCATGTAGCAGAAAACAAGAGGACAAAATGATCCTAATTTTCACAAGGAGAAAGTTAACAGCAGGTGCCTTGGTCTCACCGCCGGGCTCGCACTCTGCTCCAAGCAGAAAGCCGTTTATCCTAAAGTAAACCTAACTGCTCGTAACACGTGCCCTGGAGAGTAATGTAGGGGCTTTTCTAGCTCCAGTATGGTTTTGGTTAAGCGGGAGCAGTGGTGGGGTTACGGGGGGCAGTAAACAGGTGCGTTTCCAAATCTGGTTTGGACAATAATCCTAATCCTCAGCCTCAGCAGCCCGAGCCTGGCGCTGCCCGTGCCCCCGTTCGTCCCTCGCTGCTGCTGCTGTACCTTGCAGCAACCTCTTCCGAATTCTTATGGCATTGGCTCAAGCGTGACCTGAGAGTGAGTTTGGCGGGGCCTGACTACTCAACGTTTTCAATGAAAATCATCAGACTTAGGGTATTGCAACTCAGTGGTGAATTGGGATGGAGGGAAAATTGTAATGAAGGTATGGAAAGTTAGGAACGGCATTCACTGTGGAAACGGCAGGGCTGGAAGGGCAAAACTGAAGGGTAGAAGTGCTTACATCTTCAGTGACGTTTCAAATATCGTAGTTAACAAAACTTGCTCCATTTTAAAAGTTTGCTTTTAGAAGTTGCTCAGGTGTAGCACTGTGCCCATTCCATTCAGCAGCGCCTCTGTTGCACACAGTGCCTGGGGGAGTTTGACCATTTCAAATTTGGATCTGCAGGGAAAATCATTAGTGACCAGCATGAACCCAGATGAACCATCAGCTGGTGTTCTTTGCCCCCATTCAACACAGTAATTAGTAGCTTTTAGGGCTGTCTTTTTCATGTGCTTGTTGTAACGATCAAGGGGAAAAAAATTATTCAAACTAGAGGACTGAGGACTAGTCAGTGTCAAGATGGGGAAAGCCAGGGGAAATAAGACCCTTTGATCGCAGATCCTATGGCTCCCAGGGAGCACTTTGCTCTTTCAAAGCCTGGACCGACAGGCAGAATAAGTTTCTCATATTTGGAGGGGGCTGACAAGGGTCGAGCAAGTGAAATGTCTCGCCTTCAAAGACTTAGTGCAGAGTCGCTTGAAACCAGAAGAATGGGAAGTCATTCATTTTCTCTCTGAGCAGTATCTCAGACGCCAGGACCCCAAACCTCCCGGTGTCTGGCCCCACCATCAAAAACTGTTGGCACTCAGACTTTTGACAACGATCCCAACACGATAAAAGTTTTTGGCTGATCTTGTTGCCAGCAGGACTCACACCACGCTGCCTCAGAGCTAAGAGGGGTCCGCAGGACACTCGCCATCCACCTTCCGTGTCCTCCAGAGAAAAAGAAATGCACAAAGACACCTGCCACGTTCTTTTGTCTTTTTTTTTTTTTTTTTAATTATTCCTTCATATTCAAACTTCACAAACAGTGTGAACTTGTACAATACCTCAGAAAGTGAAACTTACAAAAAAAGTGCTGGTAACATTAAAAAAAAAAACAAAAAACAAACATCATTCTTAGCAACATCAATTACTCTTCCACACAAAACAGAAACCTTGTAAAATTTATTTCCGTATTTTTTTAAGGCGTAATACTTCCGTATAAAGTATATGCAAGAGATAAAACTTCACAGTATTCCAAAATGTCACAATAATAATAATAATAATATAGTATAATGAAGCGCTACAGTTAATTTTCTTTTTTTATTTTTTTTTTTCTGTTTTAAATAACAAATACAAGTCACAGGTAAATATACGTGAGAAAAATACGAGGCTAATATTAAATGGCAGGTAAGGATACTCTCACTGTAAGAAAAAACTGGCAGGATGTGTGTATTTATTCTATATTTTAAAGCACTTGATAGAAAAGGCGTATGCAAGGTATTTTTTTTTTTTTTTAACAATTTTCTATTTGCTTGTTTTTGATAACTGACATACCATTTACAGAGTATAATGAGAGAAAAAAAAGGAACTTAACCCCTCAAAACTTTTGACCTGCTCTTCACATCGTCACAAACCATGTTTCTCGAGAGATGCCTGTACAGCGGTGGGGGGCGTGTGTGGGGGGGTGCGTGTCGTGTGTGCGCAGGCGGCGGCGCGCGCGTGGCTGTGCGGATGGGTGGGCGTCTAATGACACATACGACCACGGCAACACGCGTGGGTACCGGCAGAGACCCGCCTCCTGCGGAGGATCTCCACCGCTCTGGGGCCAAATCCTGCAGTTTCTGTGCTGGCAAGACGGCCCCCAAGGTCGTCAGCGGTGGTTGCCTGCGTAAAGACCCCAGGATTTAGGCTTGGATGCAGTTTCCCATTCACTCACCATCAAATGACTGTTGGGAATTTCTTTGTCCCAAAGAAGAAAATGTCCCCTTTTTTTGTTGTTTTTTTTTTTTTTTTACATCCACACACACGAGTGCGTGCTCTCCCCTCCACCGTTTAGCTCCCCCCTCCCTCCCCTCCATGTAACAGAGTCAACACCAACCAAGAAATTCCCGTCTGGTGAGGAATGGGAAGGTGGGTGGGTGCCCCCTGCGCCGCGGGGCTGCGCGCTCAGGTGTGCGTGTGCAGCGTTTTGCGGAAAGGCCGGCGCACACGCGTGTGCGGAGCGTGGCAGCACGCGCCCGACCGGTCCCTCGCCCCCCGCACGCTCGCGTCTACGTGCCAACAGCCAGCCACTCGGCCCACGGGTAACAAAAAGACAGCAGATAGCATTAACACATCAGTAAGGTGCTCAAAGAAAAAAAGGTGGCTCCCACTCTGGGAATGGGAAGCCACGTAAGGTGCTTCAAAAAGGTTTGTGTTTTTTTTCTTTTTTTTTTTTTCTTTTTTTCTTTTTTTTTTTTTTTTTAGTTTCAGACATTTTAAAAAAAGGACTGATCGAGCATGTGGTACGTGAGAGCAAGGCCGAGAGTTTTGAGACTTCTGACATCCTCCATAAACAAGAGCTTCCTCAGGGCAGGATGCATTTTAGTTTGTTTGCTTCTTTTTTGTTGTTGTTGTGGTGGATCAGTTTAGATGTAAATTTTTTTCATATAAAACAAAAAAAAAGTAACATACCAACCCAATGTGAGAATTAGCATAAAAGTCAAACTGTGTTACTGGGCTGAGTTTTTGTTTTTGTCTTATTTATTTATTTATTTATTTATTTTTGCCCATTCATTCAGTTAGCACCGTTCCTTTTTATTCTGGTTACAACCCAATTCCTTCTGTAATTATTGAACGTACAGAAAGGACCAAGTAGTTGTTTTTATTTTTTGTGATCTGTTTCAAGAGCCCAACCGTAATTCCTCTGCTGCTGCTGTGTTTGTGTAGCATCTGGTTTCATGAGCTTAAGGAGAAAGGTTACTCTGCTGATATTTAAGGTTGACATGTGTGTTTGTATGCATACACATTGTTCTATACATACACACTGCATGGAGTACATTTTAACTGGAGATAAAGTGAACTGGGTTCAAACACATATGCACTATCTTCCCCTATGTATTTGAAACAGTCTGGAGCTTTGATTTGATTTTTTTTTTTCTTTTTAAAGTGCATTTAAAGCAAAATAACTGGCATTCACATACCCCATGGAAAACACGATAGCAGTGGAAAGCTTGACTACGCTAAACTCCTCAGACTTGACAACGCCAAAAGCAAATGGGGCAGTGACAGGCCTCGGTGTAGGCAGCTATTCTTGGGCAGCACCATTGGCAAGGAGGGAAGGCAGGAGGTGGTGGAAGGGAAATTGCTTTAGAGGTTGAATATTTGAACTGTTTTCAATTCTGACATAGCTGTGTCATTCCCAATACAGCTTCCTTTACGATGATTAATGACCTCTGTCTTACGGATGTACATGTCTGACTCTCCCTAGTTCTGTCTTTCATCGCAAGCGTGTCCCAAGTGCCAGCATCTATTAGGAATAAGGCACTGTTGAAATTACAGTTTTATAAAAGATGCAAAAGAATCCAACCCTAACAATCCCGACTGACCGCACTACTCTTCTCCTCCGCCCTCCCTTTTTGGGGAGAAATATTGCATGTGATAGAGTTTATTCTTATGGTCTCTGTGTCAACAGTAAGCCTCGGACAAATGCCTTAAGTCCATCAGCACCAAAGGTGGGTAGGAATACACCCTTTCTCTTGTATATACACGCACACATGCGGACTGTTCATCGGGAAGGGGGAATAACTACACCGTTCCCCTGCTGCTCCTCCCTGGCTCTAGAGCCCAGCCTGAAGAATCAGCTTCCAGTCCCTCGTCCACAACATTTTCATTTACCGGATCATTTATGGAAGTGGGATTTTTATTCAGAAGGGATTTTTCATTCCCATCACCCAGGTGCTACACATTTTACAGGTGGATTTTTGATAGGGTAAGCTCCTGGAATGTGTGCGCGGAGCCTCCTGCTGTGCGGAGGGCCAGCACGGGTAGGTGTCCACCCTCGCGCTTGCCCACCAGATGGACACTACTCAGGGGCCACTTTGCACTGGTTCTTACAATCAGAAAAGCCTCTGCAACGCAGCTGGCTCCTCTGTGGAGACAGGGGCACTGGCTGCGCAGTGGGCAAGCCTGCAGAGAAGCCAGGCGGCAGTCGGGTCCCTGTCTTTGCCCATGAGCAGCTGTGGGTTGCAAGCAGCTTTTCCATGATGCCAAAGCGCTCTTTTCTCTCCATGGTTTTGACCTGGGAACAAGCCACGTTCCAGTAACTGGGTGGGGTTTATTGGCCCTAAAAATACTGCAGTCAGCCCATCATAACACACATTTGCTGTGGCAGCTGGCATATCCTTCTCCTGCTAAAACGCTGAAAACAATCCATCAACTACCTTCCCAGAGCCAGGATCCCACTGGCTCCTCTCACCCTTCACCAAAGGCTAGGGCTGCCTCATAAAGCAGAGAATATAGTAGAAAGTAAGAAAAGCAAGCAGACAGTAGGGGTTATAGCAAAGAAAGCACGAGACCAGACGGTCTAGCATTTAAGCTCTAGGCTGGTCAGTTTAGCCACCACCATTAAAATGGACTGAGATTAAAGGAGCCTGAACTGCTATGGACTGGGTTTTTAGAAGTGACACAAACCTTGGGTGGGAAGTGAGTTGCCTTTTTTTTCTTTTAGTGGTTTAAAAGTCATCTTGATAAGGCCACAAACTGCATTTGTCTTGTCAATGTAAATGCTTGCGAACAGCATGAATTGAAATCGAGTGCTTCACTCAGCTCGGACAGGAATGGGAGAGAAGAGCCACTCCATGCCCACCATGACTGCTCTGTAGGAGAGGGGAGCATCTGAAGAGGTGGTGGTGGAGGGTGTCTCCTGGGGAAGACCTGCTACGTGTGGGAAGGGAAAGGAGCTAACAGCATCTCTCCGCTCCCCTTCCTCTCACCACCACCCCACTGTTTTGCTGGACACCTATAGACAAGTAGCACTTCTAAAGAGCCTCCTCCTGCGTCTCTCACATGTGTAAGTTGGGGAAGGGGAGGAGGTTGGTATAATTACAAAAGGGGAAAAAGAAGGCACATGATTTTACTCAGTCCTGACTGAACCCACATTTTGAAAGCAAGGGCAGTTTAGGTGGAGGGCAAAAAAGTGCTCAGTGGAGCAGGTGCTCACTGAGAAGAAATCTCAGGGCAAAGGAAGAGGGAGAATAAACAGGAAAGGCAGGAGAAATGAAGGCCACATTCAGCTTTCTGTCTGCTTGACAGTCTCAAGATTTGGCTGCATTATTGTCCAGGAAGAAAAAGTCTGGTTGGTCTCAAATGTAGCCCAGTTACATATCTCCAGTTTTTGTTATGGCTGTTGGTGTCTTCCTCCTTCCCTTTTCTCCAGTCCCATGAGTGCCTGGACCACTGCGTTAGTCTTTTTAAGCCAGTTCTTCAAAAATCGAGAACATGGCACACCTCTTTGGTCGCTCTCAGCCTCTACTTCTCCTCAAATCCAGAACCAGTGATCAAACTGAGTAGCGCTCGCTGCCAGTCACTCCCACTGTTGGGGTGCCAGAAAGGCTTGATCAGCGACTGAAAATTATCCTCAGGGTTTCAGTTGGTTGGTCAGTCGGTCACAAAAGCCACTGGCTGGATGAAGGGCAAACAAAGGGAGCTGTTGACTGAGAAACTGGGATGTCATTTACAGAGGTCATTATGAGCATCATGTCTCTCAGTCACTTAACCCCTTGTGCATTGTCATGTCTAGGTACCACGAGTTTTCTTTCTCTGCCAGTGACTGTAAGTCTTTCTCATTCCTGTGGTAGATGGGAGAAGAAGTAGAGCTGACAGCCCGGCTTTGGGATTCCAAAACACTGTTTTGCATTTTCTCCCCGAGTGTCTGCCTCAGAAATGCATTTAGATCCTCTCCCCCCGCCCCCCCAAATTTGCTCAGGAAGTCATAAGGCAGAGTAATGAGAAGTAGGATCACCAACAGCTCTATGAAGACACAGGGTGGTAAAATGCTTTCCACACAAACTCACAGTCCAGTGTTTGTGACATTTCATAAATAACTTTTTTTTTTTTAAAAAAAAAAGAATAACACAAGAACAATCCCTTTACTTACTCATCTGAAACAAAATAAACAGCAGTGGCTACAAACTTCTTCTTGTAACAATTACAAAAAAACTCCCAACAATACAATCCCCCAACTTTTAACACGCGCCTTGAATGTTTTTTTTTTTTTATTTTAAACCTCAAAACTGCAGCATATCCTTAAGGGCAAACTTTTCAATTAGTTTTTTCTTTCTTTTCTTTTTTTTTTTTTTTAAATAATGTGTTCACCAAAAAGAAAAGAAATTCCACAAAACAGTCTTGTACCAAGAAAATGCATTCAAAAATAGAAAATACTACACAACAAGAATATGTACCCTTCCTTTCCAAAAGAGTCTTCACAAAAATGTAGAAAAATGCCAACCATTTTTTTCCTTTCCTGAACACTTAACTTTCAACCTAGGGCACAATTATTTATTGACTCATAATGTCTGTTTTTGCATAAAATATGGAAGATAAAAACGAACTATCAGGACTGTGAAGTTACAAACAACACCTCATTATTCTCCCCACCCCACATTCCCTCCTTAGAAACAAAACAGAGAAAGCCAATGTTACAACAACTGATTGAAAGCCGTCAGGCTAGGAAAAACCATCAGCTGATATGGGGATTCAAAGATGCTGGCATAACAGGAAAATCATCTGCCTTTTAAAATGTATGCTCTTTGCATTTATCTCAACCCGTGTCTCTGCCCCACTGTACTCAAATGACCAGACACTATGGAGACAGGACACTGCCAGGCACCGAAAGATCTGGGAAGAATTTGGGGCGATGAGCCCAGGGACCGCATGTGGGTGCGTGCACACGCGCGAGCACGTCGTGTCTCACTCACAAAGGAACTGTTGCCATTTTGAAAGACAGAGAGGATGTTTCCATATGCCTTAAAAAGTGCAAGGGCCATTTCTGGATCATAGTAGTTAAATACGCATAAGTTTTACTATGCTTAATAGTCAAGTCCATTTTTCTGGCAAAGGCAGGCTCTTCAACCAGAGTCAGATTATATCAGTTCACAGCTGGGAGTGGGTAACAGCTGAAAGCTGGTAGGCAAAAAATGTCACACCAAGGTGCATCCAGAACTGATTTATTCAGTGGGAAAGTGTTTTGCCTACCTTGGACAATGTTCAAGGGGTATTATGTGATTAACACAGCCAAAAGACCAACTGTTTTGACAGCAATAAAATCTAGCAGTGGGGACTTAGGTACTATGGGGAAGGCAGCTGTATCTTGGACGCATGTGGCTAAATCCATCCTTTGTGCAACTCCTTTGACTTCAATGCAATTATATCTGCTTGCTTGCACCAGGGATGAATTTGCCCCATGTGGTTCTTGATTTTGTGACTGTTGGCCATTTAGGAGCCTGACTCTGCAAAACACTGTGTTAAAATACTCCAGGTTGCAGAGCTAGGATCAAAGAGGCTTCTCTCTTCTTTTGTTTGCGATTTGTATGTTTGTTTTCTTTCTAGCATATCTTTTAGAGGATGCTTCCATAATAAGGAAGAAGAGGGGAGCTTTTTCTTAGCCTTTTCCACTGCGTGGCTGTGTGTTTTCCTTTTTCCAAATGGCAAAATGTGTTTGTGTTTACTTCCAGTGCATTTTTTTCTCAAAAATTCAAAACAAAAAGGAAACATTACTTTTCCCATCCTTCAAAAGGAAAACAAAAACAAAACAGACTGATAAAAGTACAATACAATAAAAATCAGGCATTATAAAAGACAACATGATGTGCAACAGCAATACCAAAGAAACAAAAATAAAATATATATATATATATTAGGATACAGGTACGAATCAGCCAAGAAAGCTATCTAACCCCACTACCGGATGATTGGTAAGCATTGGTTAAGAAATAGGTAAGGCTATTCTGAGATTTCTAACTTAACACAGTTAACCACTGCTTCTCTCACACCTTCACTTCCTAAATTTTTCACCTTTCACTCACTGGTCTTTTATGTCTTGAAACTGATTTTTTTTCCTTTTCGTATTTTTTGGTCTACAGTAGAATTACATATTAACAACAACAGCAAAACAAAACTCAAGCTTGTTGTGAGAGTAAGTTGGTGCCACATCCGTGATGCAGAAGAAAGAAGACAGACAACAGAACAATCGCATTCAGTTTTTCACACACAAAGCATATTCGAGGGCAACAGCATAGTTGACCAAAACAAGTTTGCAGGGGCAAGCAGCAGAAGCTGTAGGTTTACAACTACACCAGCAACCAGAGCCTGGTCTTTTGCCTCTACTGGTGTCCTTGAGGACAACAGTAGCTCATTGGCCATGTGGGCTTTGCCATTCTTGTCATCTGGAGCAATAGCTGACCTGCCATGTGCTCACCACTAATTGCACTCCTGGTTCGATGGAAAACAAAAAGGAAAAGGAAAGGTAAAAGGCTCCTAGCTGGGGCCAAGGCTCTCTCTTGGTCACCTTGGCTGATGTGACAAATCGCGAGCCAGTGTGATCCTAGAATCAATGAGGGAGGGCACCTGGCTGGCAGGCTGTTCGGAAGCAGTCTTGAAGCAAATTCAGACTGTCTAAGGTGATGTGACAGACTGTTTAGCCTCCTCCACTAGGGAAAAAGCAATGAACACTGACAGGTTACTCCGGGATCATTCTGTGAGTATAAATTCTCGTAGTTCAGCGGGAATGAAAAAGTATATGTGTTCTATTGCTTTCGAACTGCCTTTGTAAATGTCAGCATCACCAGCCACCAGAAATGCGTTCCCTACAAACTTGGCTACAGCACTGTGACTGAAGCTCCATCGTGATTCCTGGCATTTTATTTTTTCCATGGAACTTCTGAAACATAACATTTTCCTCAAGGGTAAGCTCTAAAATTACCATAATGTTGAAAATACCACTAGCATCTTATTGAATCATAACTATGCCACATAGTCCCAGCAAAAACTTAAGCTGATCCTCAGTAGTGCTTGTCAATGTCAAGGAAAGGAACGTACAGAAACAAGATGATCAAACAGTAGAGGGAAGTTCTGTTTTGGATTTAGCCCACTGGCCAAAGTGATTTTCATTCAAGAGAAAAGGTGCAACAATGAAGCAGGATGGCAAATGGAGGAGAATTATGGAAATTAGTGTTTCTCCATCTGGAGAAAAAAATAGGGCATTAAGTTATGCGGCATCTCTAGTCAGCAACATATGTTTTGGCTTCTTAAAATAAACCTCAAGTTATCCTTGGTTTCTCAGTCAAGCACTGTCTACATGGGGCTTTAGTACCATGCTGAAAAAAAAAAGAAGTGTTTGTGCTATATTTAAATGCAGGTCCAGTTAAACTAGTTTCAAACTGACCACGTAAAAAGGAACAACTTATTTAAAAGCCATTAAAACTATACAATCACACTTATGCCCAGGAACGGATCTGCTTGACCACTGTAACTGAGTGAGAACAGACTGGAATTTGGCTTTTAAAACATGGAGTGGTTCCTGTTTACATGGGCTAGACCAGTTTTGTTGAAACTGGGTCGGCTGGAATCAGGTTTAAACAGGCTGAATTCAGACCCAGGTTTGGAGCATGGCTCAAAGCCCACTTCTTCAGGTTGCAGTACTTTTTAAAAACTAGTGCAAATGGCATCTTATCACAGCATTGCAAGCATGCAGTGTTCCTCGCCTTGACCAAACATGGTTGCCATCAAGTCACACCACAAGGGAGGAATATGCAGCAATCAGTCAGCCAGAACAGCTCAAACTACGTAAGTTCTTTATTTTACCACAGCAGGAAAGGCACTCTGGACACAGCAGGCTCAGTAAACCCTCAGCTTCACTTTTTTTCTGGAGCAGCCCACCATTCCTCTTTGAAAATGCAAATCTGCTCTGACAGTAGCAATATATGCAGCTGCCTTAAAAAAGAAAACAAAACAAAAACTCACCTAAACAAAAAAGGGGAGTAATGGCTCATAACCTGAATTAACTTCAGCAGACAGACTTCATTTCCTCCCGTATCACGACTCTGTAGCTGTCACTACTCTTATAGAAGCAAATGCCATTTTACAAATTAAAGGTGCTCTCCTGCCACTGTATTATGCTGACTCTCACAGGAACTGTGCTTTTGTTGGGCACCCACTGCCTCATTACTGGAAGATGACCTTCCAGTGGTTTTCATCTTACAGGATTCCTGCAGATGGCTCAGAAAGAGACTGCATGTTCCACTGTCCTGCCTGCTTTCAAGGGAAGAGTCATTCAGTAGTTCATCTAACACTACATCAGAGGATATCCCCAGTTCTCTTCCAGTCCTTTCAAGCCAGGATGGATAAAACCTAAGAGTGGCAATTTCAGAGCTTGTCAGAAAAGCACATCCTTAACTCCAAAGCCTCTCCTGGTTCCAGACAGATTTGTTCTTTCCCACCCAGGACCTGCCTCTTGTATGTTATTCCTCCTCTGGCTCTTGACAATTTTCTCAAATGAGGCAGCCCAACAGACTGACCAGCAGCACCGCTTTGCATTGTGCAATTCTTTACTATCCATTCCTTGGTACTAATGATGCCAAAATGTCTTAGCTTCAAGTCTAAGGAGAAATTCAGGGCATAAACAGATTTCTGACCACCCAGTTACTCTTGACTTGCCTTAGCAACTGGATGACTACCTCCCCTTTTTCATCCATGAAACCTCTGTGTACATTAGATAGGCGGTCCCTCCACTGCAGGACCAAAGCAGATGCACTCATGTTTTACGTGCTTCTTCCAGCTGCTAGACAGAGCATTTTTCATGATCCTATTTCACCTTCTGGCTGAAGTTGTAATTATGGTCTTACTGAAGAGATTCAACTAAAGCCTTTGACAACTGGTAGACCACAAAGAGTTACAGCAGAGATGGATCTTGCTGCACATTACTACTGTTTTCTTTTTTCTCATATTATGCTTGTTACGAAGTTAATGGCTGAGGCATAGGTCAACATGCAGCTTGAGTGTTAAAAGTACTTTCCAACTTAGGATTCGATTTGGTTCCAGCCAAAAACCTTCATAATGCTTGACTATCCGTTTGATGAGAGAAATCAGACTGACGATCTTAAAATGCTCGACAGCATCTTTGCCTAAGCGGGAACTGTATTGTTTTGAACTGTACTTACTGTACTGAATACCATGTCACCCTTTCTCATCCAAATGTCCTTCCTGCTCCCTCTATCCCAAAGGCTTGACTGGAACACCTTCAATTGAGTGTTCAGGATAACTGTTTATTGCACTGTTCCCATAACAGCCTCAGAAAGAAGTGCTTTTTTTCAGTGACCTTCCCCTTTGGTAAGCCTGCTCTGTGGCTTCACTTCTTGAGCTGAGCGATCATGCTTATACTGAAGGGATGTTAATCACAGCCGAACCTCTCTGAAGAGGTCCTATCTGACAATGCAAGTTTTGACATCTGAACTAGGAATTGGTATCTTTATGCTGAAGCCTTACATTGGTTTTCGTGATGAGCAGTTCTCTTAACTCTCTCACAGTCCCAAAGAACACTGTCTGGGAAAAGGGGGAAAAAGACCTGTAGCACCCTGAAACCTGTGATGCCTCTTCAGTTTCTATTATAGTGCTTTTTTCTGTTTTTAATTTTTTTTTTTACAGAAGCTATCCAACACAGCTATCTCAGTGTCTGACTAGTTGCTTAAGGTAAAGGTGACCCCAGCTCTCTTTCAACCTGGTCAGGTTTACGGTACATCCTGTTTTCTGTGCCTATCCCTTTCTCTCCTCCCTTACTGCTTAATTGGCCCCTTCCAATCCCACCACATGTAAATACATTTCAGTAGTGCAATGCAGTGCAGTGCAGTCATACTTAGTGCAAAAATAAAAAGCCTTATCCAGACCAAAAAAGCACAAACTCCCTCCCCACCCCACCCAGCCCCCAAGAAATCAGCTCTCAGTAAAAGTATATGAATGCGCCAAAACAAAGAGGGATTTGCAGTCTCCCAGCCACACTTTCACGTGCCTCGTTTTCTCACTCAATGTAGAGATCTCATTAGCAGATCTGACATTTATCGAAAACACAATAAATCAAATGACAGAAACTGGAAAGGAGACAAGCCATTGTTTGGGGGCTGCAGAAAGAAGAGAGAACTAAACGGATACAGCAAAAAGGTCAGTAGTGGTTTTACACAAAGTTGTCAGATGCAAACTTTGTAAGGGCACACCTTGCAAAGGGCATGTGTAAGTGTGGATACAAAAATCTAAAAAGCTTCCCTGTTCCCAATATACAGTCCTTATTTTAACAGTGCCCAAGCTAAGGTTCTGTAGTGCAATCAACTCTTCAAAGTGGCAGCTCTCTGTGGCCACCCTAAAACAAATGGACAGATTAACACTAACTTTAGTTTTCTCCCTCTCGCGCAGACATGCACGTGCATGGACAACTCCCTCCCCCATCCTGCAAATACACGAGTATAAAGGATTTGCTTCACGACCTGACCCATCTAGGGCTATGGTGGGAAAAGCAGGAATTTTAATGACAGGCATATAAGCTCTTAAGTACCTCAAAAGGAAAACACATAAGAAAAACAAAATAAAGCTCACTAATAACAAAGGCAAGCAGGTTACTGAATCCCAATCAGCCCATACCTCACCTAGCCTATCTATCTCTTTTCGCAAAATAAAACATCTGCCAGAGCTTGCGACTCATTAAGGTATCAGTTGGGAAAACGCAACAAAGACTTTGGGGTACTCACTGGTTTGGAGATTAATTTCAGTTTGGACAGCCACAAGAGCCTCCATCCAACTCTCGTAACTACTAGAAAGGAGTGTGGGGAACCACTGAAACAGTGTAAGAGGCCACAACAGGGAAGGAGGAGCAAGAAAGGGAAATGTATGGAAAAAGGAACACATTAGGGCAATACGGCTGCTGCTATACTAATCTCACTGTAATTGCTCAGTATATAGAGGAATACTGCGTGCTGCTTCACTTAGGCTCAGGCACACGTTTCCTCATGCCTTCTGCCTCTACTCTCTCTCTCAAGTCCAGCCCACCCCAGACTGTCAACAAAAGCAAATACCAACAAATAAACCAAACATGAATTGAAGCAGGTTCCTCTTTCTTCTTTTTCTTGGAAAGATAGAACTGTGCCCTTGCCTCCAGGCACACAGATACACTGTTTCATCCTAGTGCAGAAAAGCATTTCACATGCACAGAAATAAGGAAAGAACCTAAGAGAAAGAATCTAAATAAGGGGGCAGGGCTCCTGAATATCCACCTCCAAAACAGAAAAATGCCAGGCCGTAAGGACTTTTTCTATTTATCTGCTTATTTTTACCAATGAGCCTATCACGAAAAATAAAGAGAGCACAACGGAATCACTAGCCAAGGCAAGGGGCTGGCACCTCAACCCAGTTTCTCTGGGCGCAGAGCTACAGTGGTGTGTCCCATGCCAGAGCATACATGAGACAGACTGGATAACGCTTCCTAGCTCTTCTGTAAAGTCTAAAACCATCAATTTAGCCAGTATAATCAACAGCAGTGAATTTTCTTGCTGCTCAGCTGTGCGTGCTTTGAGGGTGTCCTACTTGTTTGCTGAAATGCTAAGTTCACACTAGACTATGTGGGTTCCCATCGATTCTCCTGCATACCCAGTGCAGTAGCACTTTCTAAAAAAAAAGTCCACAGAAAAGTTTGATTTCTAGTCTGAATTTGGGGTTATATAATCAGATATTACACAGAAACAACTTTATGCCACCCACATGAATATGGGATCACCATTACAGAAAAGGTATGGCCAGAGTGCTCCTTGGTAAAACAGTCAGAAACTTAGAATCAAGTAACTCCAAATATCCAAATACCCAAATGTTTTTACTTTGTTCTGGCAATAGAAACGTGACACAGCAAGGGTGTAAATTAGGGGAAAGTGATTGCTGTCTATCATATATCTACACTATTGTGGCTAACTCTTTAATTATTTAAGATCAACACTCCATCACAAATCAAACCGAAAAAGGCTACATGTGGAATGAAAGACTCAAGGCTATTTATGACTCTCAGGACAAAAAAAGTCCCACGCCTTGTTCAAAGGGAAGCAGCTGTCCTGCCCTGTATAGTTCTTTTGAATTAAGCCTCCCAGCAAGAAGCAGAGACTATTTAATCACAGAGCCCTTAACAACTGCCTGTTGGAGTGAAATCAAACCTTGAGTCAGTTTTATGAAGGATAGAAACTTTGGGTAGAAACATGCTAAATTATGGGGAACAGTCCTGTAATATCTTAAACAGTGTACATGAAACTAGTTTTTAGGATTAATAGTTTTCTGTGGACTATGTATGCTTTCTCTGCCACAGAAAATGCACTGAAGTCAACAGAAGAGCACGTGGGTCCCGCCTGCAGTATTTGGCCCACAAAGTATTGGTCCAGTCGATTTTCAGGATTAGGTATAGACCTCACTGATGCTGACAAGAAAGGTCACGCAGTACATCCTGCCTGAACTGAGAAGCCTATTTATCTCACGTTTGACAACAAAAGCTCATTATGGGTGGAGTTTAGGGGAAACCACCAATTTACGGCTTCATTTCATTGTATGAATTTCTTTGAATCTGAACTTTGGAGCAAGGATCTAGGGGAATTAATGCTCAGCACATATGAAACTGGGGGTAAATTCCAGATTTAAAGGATCCCTATGAGCTTCACAGCAGCCCACGCTACACCCTGGCATAGGACAAAGGAAACAGGGCACCCCTAAAGACAATGAAACTTGTTGAAGATACTTGTGAACAAGTAGTTCTGACTCCAATAAACGAAAAAGTGGCACCTCTTCCACCAATAAATAGGAACTAAAAATTCTTTAGAAGATAATAATACATTACAAAAAGAGCAGCAGCAGCTACTGGAGGTTCAGTCTTTTCCTCTAAGTGGCACAGGTGAAGAGCAAGTCCCTTGTATGGAGTTCAAGCATTCCTCTCTCGTGGGAGGCCCCCAGTCTTTGGTGCAAGCACCCCCAAGGTGGGGGACTCTCCTCTTAATTCAACCTTGCAGTGAAGAACTTTAAAATCCCTTTCTGTAGCATAGAGCAACACTCTCTTAGAAGGTTCTCCCTCTGGTGGTGACAGTGTTACCTACTTCAACTGTTGTGTTCCTCAAAAGCTGTATAACACAGAAAAGAAGTGCAAAAAGGAGCTGAACATAAATGCTGTCGACCACAGAAACGTGAGACCATGGTTTGCATTAACCCTGGAGGTCTACTTGGTCAACGAGGAGATGGAAAACGAAAGTAATAATGAAAACCGTATACTAGAATAAAGCTAATATTTAGACAGAGTCTTCCCTTGATATCATGCAAGGAAAGTCTCCAATGCAAAAATCTATAAAACTGTAAAGCCAATATCACCTTCTGTTTTCTCTCTCCTTAGAAAAGCAGAAAATATGCACATATGAAACGAACTTCTTAGAACATCACAATTCTCAAGATTAGTATTTCTTCAGAGAATGAAAAAGAAAGGATACGTGTTCAAAAAAAGCAAGATTTCTGGATTCACAAATGACTGATTGTCTTTTATGTAAAAGATATGTTAAAATAGTGTTCACCAGCTGATTATTTTGTTAGTTTCACTTTCCCTTAGGCAATTGTATCTGTACACACTGCGTTCTAAAAGTACAATCTCTAGTGTGGATAATCTACCTGTTTGGTACCATCCTGTTTGTAAAACCACTTCTTAGCCTAAAAATATAAACTGTAAACTGTATAAGATGCAAAATGAACTGAGGTGTTTAAAAAAGCATTAGGAAAAATAAAAGGCAACAAAGAAGTTAAATCAAGAAACACATTAAACTAGTAATTATCCTAAATGAATTACTGAACCTTACAAAGGATTAGCAGGGGAAGCGTGGAATGGGTGTGCAGCCATTTAAATGATCAGGCGTTCTCAGTGAAGTGAGAACGCTCTCTACGAAAATATGTACGATTCAGCATTCAGTCAAATGAAAAGGCAAAGACCATGGTCAGAAAATGTGGACCACTGAATCAGCACTGCAGCAGCTAACTGGAATTAATTTGGGAAATGGCACCTGATTGGCTTAATGGGACAAAGCCCATCCTTATGTAATAAGGTAAGCTACTTTTGTTACCTGCGTAATTAATATTGAGAGGACAGTCTCCTCCTTCCCTTACAAATGGGTATACACAGAATAAAGAAAAGCCAGACTTAAGAGATCACTGCTGGAAGACCATAACTTTTAAACTGCAAGTAGAAAGAAAAAGGATGTGATAGTGGCCTCCACGAAAGTGCAAGTGGCAGATGACAGGAGTGTCTAAGAAATGCCAGCACTTGATATTCCCATGCTTGAAGTTCTTATTTTATTATCCCAAGATGTGGCACAGGTAACACTTTCCCTCTCTTCCCACTCCAAAATAACTTTTAAGCTTACTGATTTGCAGTGACACAGATTTCCTCATTCTCAGTGAAAGCACAGTTTGAAATTGATGTGACCATCTCCCATTTCTTCCAGTCTTCACATTTCGGAGAAATGAGATACAATGAATACCTCCTCCACAACCCTCATCCACTTGATTTTGCAGTTTCATTCAGGAGCGGTACGTTATCGACCAAAGGAATGAAGGTCAGCTGAGATGTGCCTGAATTAGAAAAGCAAACATAAATCCCCATACTCTTGTAAGTTTGCACTTATGGAGTTTGGATCTAGACTTGTTGCCTGGGCCATCTGTCGCAAGATGAGAATACGGAAAGGACACTCCAAGCCATAAGGTGGGCTTGGTGTTGATCAGCTTCCCCTGGGCTATTTGGATCTAGATGGTGACATATCCCTGGTAACATTTTTTTCAGCAGCTCTGTGGTGACAATTAAAATCTAGTGGGACTGACCCAAAATTCAGAACCAACAGCAATATGGTGAGAAGATGATAAAGGCAACACTCACCTCAGAAAACTTTTGAACTGAAACTCAAACTTGCAGACATTTTCATTTGAAAAAGAGGGGGATCAAGTGGATAAGTAAAGATGCAATTGGAATATATTAATAGCGGTGGATGGAGGTATTTTTTATCCAATTCCTGGCAAAATCCACTGGCCACAGTTAGCATAACTGTACAGAGGTTAATATTTCTTCTACCCCATGTTAGTGTGGAGGGCAATTTTAGGAAATCCTAAAACACTAAAGAAACAGAACTTGGAAAGAGTGAAAGACCACTTGCGGAATCTTTCTCCAAGGCTAGGAATGGAAGAGGAAAGTCTGACATACACTTTTACAAATGAAATAACAGGACATCTTAGAAGAGAGCTAATAGATAACCTTAATTGTTTTGATTAATTGTTCTTCTGATATGAAAGGGTAGCAGGGAACAATAACTTTTTGTAGAGCCTAATACTGTTTTACCTTTTCTTAAAAAGAATTACTTTCCTATATCTTGCTACACAGAGATTTAAAAAAGCTTGAAAAAAATAATTGTAAAGACAATAAAGAAGCCAATAATATGAAAAAGCACACTAGAGCTGTAATAATGATTGTTAAATGCTTCAGATAGCTGCAGCAGTTGATTGGGTTGTGAATGATACATGTGAAAAATTATTCTTCTATGATCATAGGCAGATGCAAAAGTTAAATGATTATACTATGTATATAATATTGATATAGGATTGCTATATATATTGTGTACTGTATGTTCTAGCTTTCAGAAATACTGTATTGTAGTGTACTGTACTTAACTAAGCAGATCTAAATAGCAACTTGTCATTTTCCACAAAGTCACTAGTACTGTTAACAAAAACCAAAAAGTCTATTTTCTCCAGTAAAAGAAATACATACTGTTACAGTCACAGACATTCTGACTATAGAGAGACAATGTACATTTAACCAAAGAAAAACCCCAAACCAAAACAAAAACCTCACCCCAAAATCAACCAGCCAAAATTGTTGCATTTATCATCTTATTCAAAAGGGGAAGGGAAATGCTACCAATCTAAGAAAAGGAATAACATTTACTCAACTTTGTATGAGTGAAATGAAAGAAGATCCCCCCCCAAAACTCCAATTACCCTTTCTGAGACAAGGACAATCCCCTAGTGGGGCAAAAGAGTTAAAAGAATAAAACGCTACTTTTAGGGCCAACATGATACCAAAATAGGCAGCTGTAGCTAAACATCCTTATTCATCCCACTAACTAAATGGGTGCAAAATGAGTTCTAGAAATCCTGCAGTTCTCATGGATTCCATACTGAATACTCTCACTGACCAACTGCTTCTCCTCCTGTCAATTCTACACACACTAACCATGTTCCTGAAAAGATTTTGGCAAAGACCAAAGGAGTGAAAGCTAATTGTCAATTGTTAGTGACTGCACATTTGGAATGGATTACTCAGATCACTTGTAAAGATACTCATAGTCAACATGTTTCAGAGTACATGAGGTGGGGAAAGAGCTGTTTGATATGGCGCTTTGGATACTAGAGACTCCAGACCCAGAGTATTTTAGAGCCTATCAATACACTGTGTTGCTAACTATTAAAGACTCAATAATTTTTAGGTTCTTTTAAGGGGACAAAACAGGCAAGTTAGATTATTTTGCTTGGGTTTTATTCCTTTGTCAGGTGAACATGTTGAAATTCAATGGAAATGAGTGACTGAACTCAACAGTATCACTCCAGAGCTGTCACTTGCCATGGATGCCCATCTCTGCTAGCGAAGCCTGCTGAGCTGGACTGTTTTGTTTATTTTGTGGCTGAAAGACTACACAAGGCTCTGAGAGGCACACTTCAGCCTTCCCTTCAGAACAGGTACGCACAAAAACACACCTGACCAAATCTGGATGTCACATTTTTAACAAGGCCAAACACCTTCTTTGGGCAAACATCCAGTTAGCATCTTGCAGACAGAATGTGGTTTATGAATATATGTGTGCATATACACTAAGTAGTGTACTTATTTCTCATTAAATTCATACGGATTCATGCCAATGCTCCACAGTTAATGCTGTAACCATTGCTTCATCTAAACCCTTTCCTGAACCATGCATGTCCACACACTCAATTAGCAACATGTCTGTAAAGCCAGAAAGAGATAGCTAGCTATCTGCCTACGCACGCACACATACACATGCGCACTCACACATACACTGGCATGCACACACACACAGAGGCCATATAATTTAGTTTTGTTCAAAGATCCCATAGGTATCAACAGACTAGGTGAGAAATCAAAGGAAAGGACTTCATGGAAAAAGTGAGACGAAGAAAGCTGTGATGTATTTCAGGTAATCCTGCTTGCTGAATGTGGTGGTTGTCTCTAGGCAAACAGTGTCTATTCCGCATGGGGGTTGAACTTTTAGGGGACTTTTTAAGGTTCAGCAAAGAACATGGCAATACCCAGGTGGCAAAAAGAAAAGGAGCTAAGTGAAATAGAAAAGCTGCCTAATTAGAAGTACAGATCTCAAAAAGATACCTGTCCATTTTGTAGGAACAGGACACCACAGAATCGGACAGTTGGGGACAAAATAAGTATCTACCCAAACTCTGCACTTTCCTCAAGTGTCAGAGACTGGGACCTTGACAAAGGATCACCAAGAAGTCAACCTGTACGAAGTGTGCACACTGTACAAGTCTGCAGTTCTGCCTGGAAAATACCTGAAGCAAGGAATGCTTTGCTACACTGGTACCAGATTTTTCAGCAGGGTAAGTCCCAGTGGAGACTTTATGAAAGCCTACAGCTACTGTAACACCTAAGCCAAATCTGACACAGAGCATTTATGAGGGATGCTTGGGGTGTGGCTGCATGACAAAGAAGGCTCAAATGCTGATGAAGTTTGCACCAGGAGTGGAAACAAGAATGTCCCTATGGGCTGAACCGGATAGAAGTTCTCACACATGATGGCATATTGGCGGTTCTTTTGTTGTACAGTGATATTGCTGCAGCAAAAGGATATTGTTAGAACACGTTTTTCTTAAAAGAAATCACAGCTAAACCATCAAAAGGCCTACTTTTCTTTCTAGTGACATACATGCAATCCCAAAACTGCCAATACAGGTTGCACTGATAGAAATCAAGAATTTGTCACTGGGAAGTAGCTTTTCCTTGGATTTCTCTCATGAATTCCGCTGGCATTGGTGAGGCTGGAGTCAGTCGTCAAATCACACAGCCTTACCCCCGTATTAGTCATTTGGTTTAGGATGAGGATTTACCCTCCAGCAGGGAGCTGATGCCAACCAACCTGATCAAAGGGAGGAGATCACTTTGGAAGAAAGCCAAACCTAGAGCTGTAACTCAAGGTAAGAAACAGCTGCAAAGCACCATTCAACATGAAGAGACCACTGTGCCTCACTAACACTTCTTTACCTCTTCCCTACCCTCTCAAACAGGAAAACACAATATAACACATTCAAGTAGGGAGTGTTTTCGATGAAACTTTGCTACAGATACAAAATGTAAGTACACTCCATACTGTTCAGACGCATTTCTGTTTTAAGGCAGCAATTGTATATGAGGCTGTAGTGTATTCAAGGCTGTAGTGTGTTTGCTTCCCAAAGAAGTATCTTACTGCTCTATGCTTTCTGAAAAATAGTTGCAGAAAAATGTGTAAACTGGGGGTTTAAAATACAGTTAACAGAGTGTTTGGAAGACTTTCTTGGTCTGCTTACTTCACTGTTACACTGGTTTTCCTAGGGGAAACACTAAGAGTTTTCCTTGGACATATGTGGTTGTGCACAAATATCTCAGTTCACTGACTGCAGGGAAAGGAAGCCAGTCAGTGAAGCAGACTTAGTTCTGGTGGTAGAAACTGTGATCACATACAGCATGAAGACTCATAGTAGCAGAGTTCTGCAGATCTTGAGTCGGCCTCTTATTTTAAAAGCTTTTAATGAACAATTCCGGTGGAAACTGGCATTTTAAAACCATGACTAATTCTTCTCCTGATGTGACTTTGCTAGATTTATGTTTGGAGTATGTTTTCACTCCTTATCTTTTGAAATAAACCCAGAAACTCTTTAGTTGAGTTACCAACTGCAACATGAATAGTGATTTAAAGCACATTATGGGTCCAATTTACTTTTTATACCTATTCACAGTAGATCAGTCAGCTCTGCTTCTCCTACGCTTCTCCGACACCTGGATGCTCTCATAATGTCTGGGGATCAAGCACTACCGCAAAGGCTAAAATGCAAAAAGAAGCCAGCACCATTGCTAAATATGTAACAAAAAAGTATCTATTAACTTTGTGGGCTTTTTTCACTAAAACCATAAATTTCAAACCAAAATAATCTAACAGTATCCTAGTAATTATAAACATGAATTCAGAGTGGATATTTGTCCAGATACTGGCAGGCATACACAGGGAAACAATTCTTCTGTTCACCAAAATTTTGCATTTTTATAACTCTACTGTTTTCACCTTAGTTACTCCCGAACTATAGTGGAAGGGGATCAGAACTAGAAACACCGAATGCATAACATTTTCTCTGTTCCTAGAGGCACTAATCTAGTTGATTAGGTATTAGCACTGGGAATAATTAGGTGGATATACACTATTACCTAATACATCTTGTTTCTCATTTACACATTTTCTTAGGAAAATGGAACAAAGATTCCCCCTTGTGCTTCACAACAACAGGTCTAAGAGAGTAAAGCATCCTTATTTTTCAGACAGGTTGTCTGTCTGTCAGTGTCTCCCTTGTGGACCAAATCTGTCTGTTCTATGCCAAGAAAAACATAATCCAGCTTTTTTTTTTTTTTTTGTCGAAGTTAGTCTGAAGAATATACACATAGCTAAAATTCTCTCCAAATTTCCCAGCTTTGTCATCTGTCAAAATACGGAGACTCCTTTGCTTCTGCTAAAATGAACTGGATCACTGAGTAGCTTTAAAGGAAGTTATCTGAGAGCTCATTACTTCTAGCAGGACAAATAAGAAGGTTAACAGCAGCAGGAACACTGACTTGGCATTGCCAGAACAACCCCCTGATGGACATAAATCTAGCATTAGGTCACTTTCATACACTTGGCTCTCTTACTGGACATGCTGCAGAAACCTGGCACTTCCACTATCTGCCCCTCTGCACGGCCTTCCTACCTGACTTTGGTTTCTGTCAGTGGGATGCTCATGTGCTGGGGAAGGTTTTCATTGCATTTACAAACTCAAGACTCCAGACTTAATGTATTATTTGTACTTTCTCTCATAAGCCTTTCCTCAGCAGAGTTGTGATCACTTAGGGGCCAGATCCTACTGAGTGACAAGCCTCCTGGGAGCAGAGGAGGCTCAGAACCTCTCAGGGCCAAGGTTTCATCTCATTACACCTCCTTCACGAATTTTCACAGCCAGCATAAAAACAAATCAGGCAATGTGAAAAGCAGCTATTTTGCTTTAGGCTGATCAGATGCTGCTTCAGTTAGGCTACCTGCTGATTCATTTCCATCAGGTTTATTTCAATAGCTCAGAGGAGCTGGATGCTGAATGGAGAGGGTTGGATTACCAAGGTCTAGTTTTCCTTGACAGAACAGCCACCAGGTGTTAATTTGATGTTGCATTTCTTCTTGAGTGGCAAATCATCTTCAGCAGTGAGAGCTGGAAGATTTCTTTAGCATAAGACTGTCAGAGGGTCACAGATCTATAGTCCTAGGCACACTGAAGATCTGATCACATTTGAAACAGTTTAGATGCTCCTGATTTTGGACTGGACTCAGCATTCCTGCAAATAGTATGTTTTGTACCTTCTCCCTACAGGTTTTGCTTTCATTACCAAAATGAGGCAAGACATGCTACCATAATTACTCAGTAAAGGCAAGAGATCTGTTCCTCCATGGTGTGAATGATCCAGCATTGATCAAGTAGCCCAAGGTCGACTGAAATCAATCAGTTTGGGGCTGGTAAGAAGTGAGGGGGATGGTAAGAAGTGAGGGGGCTGATGGTATATAGGTTATTACTCTCCTGTGGATGAAAAAGAAGTCAAAAGAAGGAAAATGGGTACCACTTGGCCTCTTTGATCTTAGAGCAAAGGCAAATCGCATCCTCTTAGAAAGTCAATGTAATGCCACTCTCCCCTGTTATCTCACTGTGAATATGAGCTGGTTTTGCAAGTAACTAACAGCATGGGCCAGAAGCGGGCCTAGAGGGAGAATGACAATTGCTGAAAAACTGTCCCCAGAGCAGCTCCTGCAAAATATCTACACCTATTCCCCCTACGAAAGACTATTAAGAGGGGTTTTGTGAGAGGAGAGACCAGAATGAAATATCATATTACAGTTTCTAGACTGCTGTATGTTACTGGTATGTTCCCATTCTTTACGAATTGTGCTTGCCAGCCCTCTGCAAGAGATCACTGTAGGAGACCCTCGCTAACGCACACACCCCAGACACACACACGCACGCACTAGGTAGCTGTTCTCTCTTTCCTGACCAGCAGACACTGACATTGTGGTCCTGCATTCCTTGTGGATTCAGATTTCCCAGAGAGAGGCAGACTTCGGTGGAATGGGCAAGAGAAGTGAAATTTTTGTTTTTTGATTTACGATTTCACGTAATACAAGAAAAAGGGTATTTCAATGAACAGCAATAAAATTAACCTGAAAAGGAATCATTTCAATAAGGTGGTAATTAACCTGAGGAACTCACTTCCACAGGACAGCACTGGGGCCACCTAGAAGTTAACAAGCTAGATCTTTAAAGGATAATGAGAATTATCTGCCACAATATATAATTTTCATATGGGATAAAAGGTTAAGGCCATAAATTATTATGTCTTTAGGTTATAAGCAGACACACAGCTAATGAGGATTATAATAAATCTTCTCCCTTACGCTTATTACTTTGTAATTATCCAACATGGGTCTTTCATCTTCATCCCAATCATCTGTAACTGGCCATGTGTCAGAGACAGAATACTGGGCGAGGTGGACCACAGGGCAGATCTGCTCTGGCCGGTCCTACATTTCAATTGACTTCATCAGCCTCAGCAGCAGTAAGAGAAGGCACTTACTTCTCGTTTACTCTAAGGCTTCCTTTATTGCACTTCTGCCTTGCAGAAAGGCCTTGATTTGTATGCTTGAATTTACGTCCTATTCAATGCCCGTGTCCATTGCTGATGCAATATAAAGACAGCTTTAGGGAAAGTGAGAATCAGGCTCAAGGAATGCAGGATATTGTGTGCTCCATCAGAGGGATGTGTGCTACAGTCTGCTCTTTCTCATCTATACCATTTTATCAGGTGTTTTGAAGGAAGCCTTTCAAGTGTACTGAGATGGATGCGCTCAAACACTGTCAACAGCAGTTTGTACACCATCGCCACTGCTAGTGTACCACAGGTATTCTGTCTGCTAAGGAATACCGTAGCAACACATGCAGCTTGAAGATACCTGTAACATTCAGATACTGTACTTGTTTCCAAGTAGTAAATAAATATTTCAACAGATGGAAGGAAGTGTTACTAAAAAGAATTTAACATTTTAAAAGATAAAGGGGTCTATGAGCTCCTAAGTTCACAGAAGGGCACCTAAATAAGTGACCTGATGAGCACTTTCAGCTACATTTGCAGTCGTGCTGCAAGTTGCTCCATGTTTTACAAAATCAAGTCACTAATTTTTGAACCTGGAAGTTCAACAAAATCAGTTTATATGTCAGGCCGCCATTTGTGAAGACCTTGGCCTAAACTCTTTGACAAGTGATTTAGAATTGTCTAGTATGCCTTAACTTTACGTTAAAGAATTTTGCTTATTTTTTTAATTGGCATCCTTAATTAATTCACAATGGATCTTTAATTCACTTCAAATTTATTAGGTCCCATAATAAATTTGCATTTCAAAGATGATGCTTCTTTGATTTAGGGAAGGTTCAAAACTGAAGAATTAAAATTTAGATAGGATTTTTCTCTCTAAACACCACAATATTCAGATTTTGGTGGACGTAAACCTTGATTCTTATTTCCTGTACTGGCATATCTCTTCCAGTACCAGAAACATATTCCAGAATACGCTACATCTTGACTCTAGTTCACCAGATTTAACAATGGCAAATTAAACAGCTTTTCCCCAGACCTCAGATGACAAATGAGCAGCTACAGATTTTTAAGCTGGGTAAAATTCTTCATTCTGAATTCCTCATATGGGAGAACACCAAACTCTTCGATACTAAAGATCCCAGAAAAAAACTCCTTTCCCCACAGAAAGACCTTCAATCCTTTTGTACAGGTTCACCTTCCCCATTTTCTTCCACACCCTTGTCTCTAGATCCTTCATTTTCTGTACAGGTTTAGTGTGTCTTTACATGGCAGATACTGGTTCTCCCTCTCTTTGTCTTAGGCTTTGTCTTTTCACTTCTCGGTTTACATGCCAGTGTTGCTTTTACCAGTGTGCTACCAGAACAGTATTTGTTAACTAACTTGTGCTCCTTCTCCAGCCCCTTTAAACTACCCAAACAAATTGGTAAAAAACAAAAGATGTTACCATACAAGAGACTCATCTACTCTGGCACTCACCTCAAAGTCTTTTTATACTGCCTACTGCAGCTGAGAATCAGGGCTTCAAGGTTTAGGATCTGCTGAACAATACCTTGCAGGGTACAGAAAAATTCTGAGACTGAACCACCTGTCAGTTTTTTTCCCCAAAATAAATCAGTTATGGAACAGGTGTAGAATACAGCAATGAGGTTACCTGTGCTGAATCACAGACATCCGATACTGAAGCTGCAGGTGTAAAGAACACGCAAAATTGTATGTGGCGATCTATCAAGTCAATAGTTAGAAAGTCGTCCAGCATAAAAGAATGTCTCACGTGAAATGCTCAGTGTTCACAAGCAAAGTTTTGTAAACTTAAGAAAGCTTAATTTATATATAGACACAAGTAAAAGCTAAACTAGCAGTTTTTCTTTTTTTTTCTTTTTGCATATTTTTGTTAGGTGCTTCTTCTCTGCCTAAAATATAAAGTCCAGAGTGCAGCTGGTGCAAGTCCTCGCTATGGATTTCAAGCATGATAAAGATAGTGTCAGACACTGATCCAACTGAACTAAGGACCCATGTACTTTGGGAGTTGGCTTTGGGGGAAAAATTCTCACACAGATACACAGAAGACGACTAGGGAGAACACCAGCCCAAACACAATAAAACAAAATACAAAACACCAACATATATATGCAGATCAGGAATCAATCTTTCACACTGATCCTACATTCCTTGCATAGCTTTGCATATGCAGAGAATGCGGGATGTGGCCCTTCAGTTAGATGTTTTTGCAAATGAGGAAGGGAAGATTATTTGCAATGGTAACATTTTAAGTTATTTTGGCATCAGCAAATTACCAGGGGCAGGATCAGATTCCCACACAAATATGGAAGCTCTCTAGCGAGCAAGGCAGGGATGAGAGAACAATACAGCAGATTAATTCTTGTCCAGTGACCAAAAAGAAGGGAAATCCTAGTTTATTACACACTTCCAAAACTTTCATTACTTTTTCAAATAAGAAGAAAGAAAAGACTACAGATTCTATCATTCCCCAAACCAAGGGAACATTACTAGAAAAATCTCTTTCTCAAAAGGAACCGCCCTTCAGCAGAAATAAATTCTAAGATGGAACCAAAAGAAGAAACAACAGAACCTTGGTAAGAGCCAAAAAGAGAACCACGTAATCCAAAAACAAAGTAGCAGTTCAAATGATACTGCAGGATGCACAAACTCTAGTAGATAATCTCACAGATGACTTCACAGAGCCCCTCATCGACCCAGGTAATTCTTGATTCCATTAGAAAAGAGAGAGAGAGAGAATAATACTAGAAAAGAAAATTAAGAAACTTCCTTCCTCTATTTTAAAATAAAAATCAAGATCATCTCCCCTCCCCCCCTCTATCTGGAAGCAGGTTAGCTAACCTTAACAGTCTCAATTTAAAATAAAATATATATTTATATATATATTCATATATATAATAAAAGAGAAGATATTAGTGGCAGTGTACGCAAAACAAAAAAGAAAACAAAGAAAAATTACTTTTAACAATATCACTTTTTTTGTTTTTTTACACAAATACTGTTGTAAATATATTAAAAAAATCAGCATTCTATCTGGTAAACGTCACTTTTGCCCCTCTATAAAATTTTGAATTAAAAAAGTCCCAAGAACTCTTTTTTTTTTTAATTATTATTGCCCGCCCCCCCCACCCCCGCGTGC
>JAVJGI010000060.1:6558144-6573424 GCA_035590275.1 Ibycter americanus | reverse complement strand
CTCCCCACCCACCCTCTATTCCTCTTTCTTCCACAAGAATAAATCCTGATGCAACTTTTTTTTTTTTTTGCAAAGATTGTGGGAACTAACCCTTCTCTTGTACCTAGATCCATAGGTTGCAACCTCTGATATCTTTGATTTTCCTCTGTGTTTCTCTTTGCCTTCTGTGAAAGTCCCTCTTGATTGTGCTGAGGCCCTGGGCTCAGCGAAGACACTGAATAAATTACAAAAAAGCCACCGTTGCTCGTTGTCTGAATCTTCTTGGTTTCTGCTGTAAGGTGGTGGTGGTGGTATGGGAAAAGCAGCGGAGAGGGCGCGCCAGAGAGCGTGGGATGGAGCAGAATCCAGGTGAGGAACCTCTGATTCTTCTTCCTCACCCTGCAGGGACTCCACACTATCCAAGCCACACTGCCTTGCACTCCCCTCAGCCCTTTTGTGTGTTTGTGGATGCGTGTGTGTGTGAGAAAGCAGACACGTGGTGGAAACCAGCAGGGCCTTGTTTCCTCTGGTTGCTGCTCAACCAGAAGCAAAATATTCCACAGTTCTAACTGGATACTGTGAAGTCCAAAAGCGATCAGCATTGTGAATTATGTCCATTGAAACACTGCGAGCGGTGTACTTATAACGACAGTAGGCCTTGTAGATTTGTAATATATTTTGTCTTGTTTCTTTTTTTTTTTGTAGTGCTCTTCACAAGTGAGAAAAAAGAAATTGTTTTTTTATTTTTTATTTTTTCTGTCTGTTTTTTGAATTTTTTTGTGGTTTTTTTTTTTGTTTGTTTTTTTTTTGTAGTAAAGAAGGGTTGTATTTAGAGGCCAGTAGCTAGAGATCCAACCAGTGGAGCTCATGAAGCACTACCTGGCCTTAAGGCCACCATCCGAGGGAGGCTGGGAAAATTATTATTCACCCAGCCTCCGGAAATGTAATGTACCAGCAGGCAAAAAACAGTTCTTCATGTAGTACAAAAACAACAAAACGAAACGAACCCAAAAAAAGGAGGAAAATAAAGGTAAAAATGAAACAAAAATCATTTCTTAAATTCTAGTGCCATAGCTTTTTTGTTGTTTCTATTTTTTTGTTCATAACAAAGAGAGAGAGAGATATTCTACTTATCCGTCTGACACATGCATCCTCATGTGGTCGTTGAAATGCTCAATTTGGTCAAACTTAGCTGGACAGACAGAGCAGACGTAAGTGGTCCCCTCTGTGCAGGCCACCACCCCGGCAGGGACGGCCCTCGCGCCGGTGCCGGTGGCTCCCGGCGTGCCGTTGGTGGCACTGTGCAGAGCCACATGCCTCTCCAGCAGGGTCTTGTGGGAGAACTTCTTCTTGCAGATGTAGCACTCGTAGGACTTCTCCCCACGGTGGAGGCGCATGTGCACATTAAGGGAGCTCTTCTGGGTGAAGCGCTTGTTGCAGATACTACACTGGTACGCCCTCACGCCAGTGTGCGTCACCATGTGTTTGATTAGGTAATCCTTTAAAGAGAAGGAGCGCCAACAGATGCTGCATTGGTGGGGTTTCTCACCTGCCCATTACCAACGAGAGAGAGAGAGAGAGAGAAAGAAAAACAGACAGAAAAAAGATAATAAAATTAAACCAGCTTGGCATGGGTCTTTGCAATAAACTAATGGTTAAATCTCACGGGGGTCTTTGGAGAGGTGCTCTGGCTAAGAAAGAGTAATTCTGTTAATAAGCATATTTTGAAACACCATTTTTTGCAACCAGAGGTTTCGAAACACTTTATAAAGGGGGCTGTAGGCATTCCCAATGGACATAGAGTAAAAAGGAGCTCAGGTGATTCCTTCAAGCTCACACAGTAGGCACTGACAAAGACAGGACTAGAGTTAAAAGGTCCTGGTGTCTATCCCCAGCTTCAATGGCACTGCCCCTCCTGCCTGTGCTCCTGCCTTGCTCCACACGCTGATTTCTAGATATGTCTTGGTCAAGTTACTTTACCTTTCAGTGCCTCCATCTCCCTACCTGTATGCAACAAAAGCATGGACAAAACTAGTGATTACTAGATAGCTGACCTGTAACACACTCATTTCTGTCAAATTGCTTTAAATTTCTCAGAAGAGTAATGCTAGAGATTGCCAAAGAAACTCAACACTTTATAAGAGGTTTACATTTGTTGCCCCTTTTTCTGGTCAAATCTCATAGTTGAAGCATGGATAAGAGTAACTGAAAAGGGAACCTCAGTACATAGAATTGCCTAGGCCAGCCAGTACCATGCGAAGGGCAACCTAACAGACAAACTTGCAGTGTAACAGACATGAAATGTAAATTATTAGACTGCCAATTAAATAAAACACCTTATCAGGTAAGCCAGATATATAAAATACTTATGTCATCTACCACATTGCCTTGTGTGCCCAGGGCTGTTGTAAAACTGATTCTGGCAACTCGTATAGATGAACTCAAATCATATGCAGACAAACCAGTGACTGTAAGGATGAACTGAAAAAAATACTTAGCTGAGCACATAAGATTGGTTTGTCCAGACTACTCTTAATTCCTCCTCGTGCTCAGAGTTCTTCTGGAATACAATGCCATGGCCTCCTGTCTCATGGTATCAGGCAACATTTTCATGATATGTTGCGGTGTTGATAATGTGGACAATATCCAACACCTTTAATGCCCCACCAAAAAATGCTTTTTGATTTGTTTTCTGAATCACTTGTGGTGTATTTCAGGTGTGGTAATTCATCATCCCTGAAGCTGTCAGGGAGAGAGATGGTACCATAGTTCTATAACAATGAAAATGATCCTTTGTTTCACTGACTGAAAAATTATTTTCCTTTGGTCATTCTGCAATTTCCCCTCTAGCACAGATCCTTCTTTTTTTTTTTTTTTTTTTTTCTCTTGAGACATCCTGCTTCCTCATCTTTAGTCTGTCTGGCACCGTTTTAAATCCTGAAGAGTCAATCTTCAGGGACCATCACACACCTGTGGTAACATATCATTTACTCTTTGTATAGTGAGATTACAATACGCTACTTATATTCAATTTTAAGAGGAGATAATGAATATGGATTGGATGGGAAGGACCTACTTTTTTATCTCCCCTGAGTCTCTGTTTCTTTTTATTTCACAGTTTGCACATATGATGGTGACATCTGTGAACAAAATGCACATGCTGCTCTTCCTTGCACCAGTGATGAGTTTATTCCTACTTGGTGAAAGACACTTGGTCAAAACACGTTAAGTCCTTACTTTTCTGCTGGCTTTGCTGAATGTAGTAGTGTGTTGTGTGTAGACAGGCCAATATGCTTGACATGTGTTATGTGTAAAATGATAGCGGGTCAAATTATAATAAAGTCTGATTAACTTACAAGAGACTGATCATATTTACAATGCTCATTTTCGTCTTAGGCAATCTATGTCCCAGAGTTCGTAGTAACTCAGTCTCCTCTGCTCTAGACCCTGTCAAGACTATGCTATAAAAACACCCTAATTTTTGCCTGCACATGTTTCTAAGATACACTGGGTTCTGGCTTTCTAATCTTAGCTTCAAAACCTTCCTGGGATTTCTTCTTTCCTAAGAATCTAAAAACTTTTTAGGTTTTCTTTTTTGTATGCAAATGCATGTGCTTCCTACGTGAGATTCTTTATTCCCACGATTCTTCATCTTGAAGTCAGAGAAAACTCTGCTTAGTGAATTAAATGTGCTTGTTCCTCCTTCTGGTTCTTTATTTCATATTTGGCTGGTTTTAGACAGCTATGTGGGACATTTATCAAATATTAATCACAGCGTGATATGTAAGAGAAGGCAATGATGGTTTATAAGATGCATGGACACTGCACTGCATTTCCACAATGTTGCATGTCTGGGAGGACAACGTTGTGGGATACATTAAAGTCAGTCTGCAGGGACCATGGAAAAATACCGATCTCTAGTATGTCTGTGTCCATGTGAAAGACGAAAGGGAGGCAGGTTTCCATTGCATGGAAAGCTACATCAACATGTAGTTTTTGGAAGCACAGATATTGGGAGGACTTTAGGCTGTTGAATTCTCATTTATCATTAGACTCCTCCATGGCTTCTCTTGTGAGCCCTCCAAACAACACTAATTCAAACATGTGCAGCTCCCAAATCTTTCCCTTTTTCCATGGATCTCTTCCAGAGCCACTTTGCCTGACTTAACAGGGCTGAGGAAAATCACCCTAACAGTGGGAACAGCTGTCTCCTCTCAGTTTTCATAATGATCCTGTCCAGCACTAGACAAGGTAGAGACATGCTTTCTCTGAGGCTGTGTATATGAAGGTTATTTTCAGAAGAGTTTTCTGAAGCCCTGCCCTCTGTTGGTTAAGGTGCAATTATCCTCCCAGACACTCCAGAAGCCAGTTTGTTCCTAAAGGAACTTTGAAATAATTTGTCTACCCAAGTCTCTTCTTGCCACCACAGTTCATTATTTTGGGCATTCTCAGACCCACACAAATAAAATATTAATTCATGATTGGAGATGCCTGTTGATTTCCTTGGTTGACTTTATGTGTAGTACCTAGGAATATTTTAGGTCAGGTCTCCCATTATTATTCTTTATCTGACTCCAAACACCAAATGCAGTGCACAGTTGGGGTGGGGGAAATAAAGCACCTAATCTCAGTTGACTTACTTGTGAAAAAAGCATTTGTAGCTTTTAGAACAAGAATGTAGGTATATATATTTGACTGTGCTCTGAAAGGGATATTTATTCTGAATAACACAACAGTATCTACATAGTATCTTAGCTACCCATCCACAACAGAAGGATGGAGAGCGTAAACAGACACAGAGGATAATCCCGGGATTCAGGATTCTTGGTCCTTGCAATCATACATTTTGTACCTGTCCTGAGAAGTTGACTGTTTTGTATATGTACGTGTCTGCCTTAGATGTCTAGAGGAATTTTTCATTTAACTGATAATTATAGAAAAATAGAAGTTAAAAGTTTACATATGCATACAGAAGTGAAATCTATTGGATACAATGGGGAGGCATGACTTACATTCCTCCCATACGTTGGGCAGTTTCTCCAGGTTCTACTCCATGTATCACAAACGCAGCATTTATTTTAAGATCTGATGTTAACAAAACCACTGCTTTGTGAGAGAAATATTTACTCTTTCTCTAAACTAGAATTTCTCTCCAATGTCAAAATGAGCCAAGGGCTAAAGCAAGCAAAATTTAGTCCTGAACCCAGGACAGCTTCTCCATATAAGATACATGTATGTCCTTGCTGTGAAGTCTTATAACTTGATAAAGCCAGAAAAGGCAGTTTTGGCTCAGTAGTAAATATGGTTACCTATACAGTCTCAAAAGCAGTTGCATTTTTAAACAAAAAGGATGATGTTCTGTTCTACATATATTATTTTAAATTCTTTTCATTGAGCCCTGTGTTTCTGTACTCACAGCTAGTGAAACACCTGACTTGCCAAGAGACAGGGGATTACAGCAATCAGCTTCAGTGAAGTACAGTAAAACTTCCTAAACTCGGAATTTACTTTCTTACGGGAATATGTGAGATTTAGAAAATATGTGGCAGTGTGTGTAACACCCAGGCCTGGATCTACTGCTGCAACTCCACCAGGAATGAACTTTCCCTGAACTTGTGCCAATCATCATCACTTGATCCTAAACCCCTGTAGCTGTAAAACTTACAGGGGGAAGCCCTTTCTTAGTAGATAGTTTTTCTTTAATGACTTATTACAGTTTCCTCATGCCACTTCCACTTAATGTTGCCTGGATAGCCTGCAGGGGACAATGCATGCTTACCATTTCCTTGGATGGGTGCAGGACACATTGTACTCCAAGTGAAATGAGCTTGTTTCTGCACTATGCACAGTTAGGCCCCTATGGGAGACCTATATTTTTCTGCAGGGGCTCAACTTCAATGCAGTAAGCTTGGAAAGTGTTCAGTGATACCAGCTCCCTGGATAACTTCTCCCTCCTGTTTGTGCTGGGGGCTGGCAGGTTGGGAAACGGAATTTAAGTTCGTGTTTGTCAAGGACTTTCTTTGGCTTCGCGTATAAGCCAAAGGGACATACTCTTACCTGTGTGTACAAACATGTGCTTGACGTAGTTCTGTTTGGCGGTGAAAGTCTTGTTACAGAGAGTGCACTCGTAAGGCTTTTTTTCACCTTGCCCACCTGCTGTGCTGTGGCCCGCAGATGGGGCCAAGGGCTGTGGGGCTGGCAGCTGGGCAGTAAAGGTTGACAGGCCAGGCTGGGACACTGTCACAAACTGTGTCTGCTGGCCAGCTAAAGGCTGGGGCAGGCTGAAGAGAAAAGGCTTAGGGCCACTGCCAGCAGACTGTGTGGTGAAAAGGGCAGGCAGGTAGGTGTTGCCAGCTGTGCCAATGACCTGAGTGTTGCTGGTCAGGGTCAGTGGCATCCTCAGATTGCTGGTGAGGGTTTCTGTCTGGCGTAAGTAGATCTGCGTGGTTGGCAATGGTTGGGCAACAGTTGTGTTGACAGAAGGCTGCAAAGCCCCCTTTTCGGTGCTGTTATTGACTGTGAGCACTTTGCTGTCCATTTCAACGTCATTGCTTCTCTCTGGCGAGGAAGAGTTGGCATCTACATGCTGCTGCTGCGGCTGCGGCTGAGTGCCATCAGCAGGGACGTCATTTTGATCTGCTTGAGAAGGTTCTTGCTGCCCATCCCGGCCCAGACCAGCCATAAACTGCTGCTCCATGGAATCGGGCTCAGTGCCAATGGAGGAACTGACTCCCGAGTCAAAACTCTCCCCTTTAGGCTCGCTCTCAGTGCCTTCTGCTTGGTCAGTGTCCTCAGTGCATTCCTCAGACTCATTGCGCTCAAGGATCTGCACCCTCTGTTGGCCATAGTAGTCATAGTCATCCTCCATCTCCTGCTTAATATGGATGTTGCCCATGAGGGTTTGAATTCGGACAGGGCGTGGTTGCTTGCGGCAGTGTGTGGTCTCTGGAGTGGTGGAAAGGTACCGCTCCATCTGTTGTGACCGTTCATGGATCCGGGTAATCCAGCTGGGGTCTTCCATGTGATGGTCCCTGGGGAGCCCCAAGGCTGTTTCATGGTGGCTGACCACAGCTCCGCTGTAAAAGGAGCGCTCCCCACTGCCATTTTGCATGGAACAGGCATAGAGGGCCGAATAGATCCTGTCCACACTGTGCTGTGAATGGCTCTGCAGGTAGCCAGACTCTGTGTCAGTGCTCTGCCCCGAGGTGCCTGATTCGGGTGTTCCCCTGGGTGTCTCCTGGCCAGAATCCTGAATCACCGGGTAGACCTCTCCCACATTTTGTGAGACAATCCTTGTGCACTCATCAATCACAGTCTTGATCTGCAGGATGCTGGCAGCTGTGAGGATTTGGAGGGCCTCTGACTGTGAGACCCGCAGCACCCCGCTGTACATGAAGTCAATGAGCTTTTGCACAGACTGGACTGACACCACTGAGGGGATCTCGATGTCGCTGTAGCCCAGCAGCAGCTTGTCCTGGAAGAAGGGGCTGCCAGCCGCCAGCACACAACGGTGGGCGCGTAGCATGCTCCCGTGGATGCGGACCGTCACGTCACAGAAGTGGCCACGGTTGCGCTGCTCGTTGAGGGTCTCGAGCACAGAATTGCTGAAGTTGTGAAGGTTGATGCTATGAATGCGCTCTGTCATCCCCTTGCAACTGATGTTACCTGTAGCAAAGCAGGTGACAAGAAAAAAAAACACAACAGATTGAGTCTTGTCCTCTGCAGAGCCACAGTCAAAGGCATTGGTGAAGGTAACTGACCACTGGGTAAACAAAAGAGATTATACTGTAAAAATCACATACAAAGGCACAGATAAGAAGACGTCATCTCTGTAAGGCTGGAAGTAAAATTTGCTACTCATTTGCAGAAGCTCAAGTTCTGAAAAGCAAAGACAGGTGTAGCTGGGCCTAAATTCCAACCACACTCCTGAGCCTTGGACTTCCTATCAGTTTATCTGGCTTAAAAAAGCCTAGAGCCAGCCAATCGTAAACACTGAGCACATGGATTAAAGCTGGATTTTAGGCTGTTCAGATGTGGACCCATGCCAGAAAAAATCAGATTCTTACTTTAACGACCCTTTACACCAAGTTGTTAATGCAAAGAGTCTATATGAAAACATCATTTCTATCTAGATTGGTATTTTAAGGAGTTTGGATACTGTGTTTTACAGTACAGTTACTTGTATCAAAAAAACTGGCAGTCACTTCGTAAAATCCAAATCTGGTTCAAGATTTAGGCTGTAAATGTTCCTAAAATCCCACGCGCAGTTTTGTCTGGGGTTGTGGTTTAGAACATTTGCTACCCAATAGTGACAAATAGTCCTCTGTAAGAACCCAAAGCAAAAAGTTAACATGAGCTGTCCCCTTCATTTTTAGCGTATCCCAAGTTCTGACTGGCACCAGAATGCCATCATATAAAAACAAATGTTCTCCTGCTGTTATTTACTTGACAGAAACTGGAAAATTACAGACATTTACTCTAAGGAAGACTTTGTCTTAGTTTGGCTGAATAACCTAAATAGAGAACATTTTAGAAAAGCACCTGGCCAATTCGGGTACTGAGCCAATATACCCTTCAAAATAAACTTTTACAAGTGACTAGAAAGTAACTTCTTAATCTCACAATCCACTTTTCCCTATCTCCATCTTGCTTGCTTCACTTTTAATGCTTTCTCGTTTCCTTTCCTGTTCTTTACTCATGTTTTGTCTATCTAGATTTTGATGGGCAGAAACTATGGTTTCACCTTTTAACTACAAAAACCCAACTGGCTTTGAGTGATAAATAAATAAAATGTTACTATTAATTGGTTTCTCTTAGTATTTGTAGTGCATGCATCACCTCAGTTCCCAGAAAAGCATGCAGAGGAAAGTAATGCAAAATCACCACTAGTATTACAGGCATTTTGTCCTGAATATTCCTAGCAAAGCTACAACCCCTCCCGCCACAATTATTTGTTAATGTGTGAGAATCCAAAAGTGAAATTTGGTAGAGAAGCACGAGTAAATTAAACTACCTTATTGTCACTGTCTGTTTTAACAGAAATATGCAGAGCAAATAAATGACATTGAAAGCGGTTTCATATACATGCCTTTTAGCCCAACAATGTCCCTCTGCTCCAGTCTAAAGGGTGCTTTACATCTCATACACAGGCAGTAGAACACTACTCACTGCAATTTGCAGGAAAATGTGGCATCCTTCCTGCTCTGCCTTTCCCTTCTCATTTATCCACTCCTGACATCTCAAGCACCCTCTATTCTGGTGGTTCAAAGAGAATCCACATTGGACACAGGTGATATTTTAATTCTCTGAAGTAGCTGAAGATAAAAGGGAAGCACAAAGCTCAGGAACCAGAAATCCTGATGGGGACAAGTCTGAAGAAGTCTCATGTTAACAGATGTAAACCAGCCAGTATCAGAAGGGTACTAATTTCCATGTAACATTAGAGCACTGGGGGGAATGCTCATATAGCAGAAACAAGGAGGAAACCACTAAGGGTATCATGGAGGGTGTGAATTACATCTCTCTTGTTCATAAACTCTGTCGGGAACCTGAGTTTCCGCCTCTGATGAGACTGATCATAGGACTGGAAAAGCATCTTAGAAACTGGAAGACTCTCCTTCAAGGGCACTGCAACTATTATTACACAAAATAATGTACGGAAGAGATGTATTCCTCCTCCTTCCAGATACAGTCATTCTCCAGAGGCCTCCAGGGCAGTTCCAGTTTCCTTCCCAACATGCCAGATCACACAAGGATTCAAAATGTGTTCACATAAAAAGTCAGAATATTTGATCTGAAAGAGAACTTGGTAAAAGCTTTGAACTGGTGGGGAAACAGAAGGGTAAAAAATTAACGATAAATAGATGATACCTCTTTTCAAGACCTACTATAGGCCATGGCAAGTGATCGCATAGCTACCCACTTATCTGCATCTCCCTTTGAGTAGCTGACTATCAGTATGCTAGAAATCTTTCCATCAGTAAGTATCCATCACTGCCTGGTTTGACTCTAGGGCTCCCTTTTCACACAAACACGTCTTTAAGATGTGCTTCTGGAAAAGGGAATGACCTTTAGTTTATGTTCTGCTTTGTCAAATGAGGTATTTGATAATAAGAAATATGCAGCAGCCTAACTCAATAAACCAAAAATCCTGCCTTGCACACGTACAAGGTGGAATATTCCACACATATCAGAGATGCTATGGACAGGTCCCTTTACTTGAGCAGGTGCAAAGAAATTTGTTTGTTCCTACGCACCTTGGCAGATAAAATGGATTTTGTGAGTGGAACTCTGAAAAATGCATCCTCAGGACAACTCCTTTCCAGAAAGGCATGATATGTACCACAAGACTGGATGACTTTTTGGGAAAATGAATTCTGCCACTTATCCATAAATCACATACAGTCAGGAGGAAGGACAAGGTTCATTTAAGTTTCAGTAGCCTTTCTCAGGTCTTGGCTGTGGGAAGCAAGAGCTGCATAGCCACAATGTATTTGGTCATTAGCTACCTTGATGAAAACAGCCGGGGGGGTTAATCAAGGCTAAAGAAAAGAGATTTGTATGCATTTATGAGAGTAATGTGAATAGCTCTCCTACAGGAACTGATGTAGGATGCACCTCGTGGTGTAGGAACTGGTCTGAAAGTCAACTGAGCCCCTTCATAAAAGGCATGGAGTATGTTTTGGTTGCTATCGGTATCCCTTAAAAAAATCCTCTCTTCATTTCTTTACTACTTCAAAAGAAATTGTAACATCCACCACTTCTTCAACTGAGAAACGACTGAAACTCCTCCTGAAGGATAAAACAAGACGGGTGGGTGGAACAGACACATAACAAACGGTAAAAAAAGCTAATACAGATTTTGAGGATGTTTTTTCTAGGCTACCTTCCTTGATGTTCAACACTGAAAACCATACCTATCTAAAGTACAGGCCACCAAATAATTTGCAATAGTGTCAGAGACACTACTACACAAACCACAGCAGTATAAAAGAGCAGCTTCAACAAATTCCAGAGATTGGTCAGTAGCAAAACCCACTGTCCCACGCAGCTACTCTCCCTCTCTGCAGGAAACTGTCTAGATCCAAGTTTTGTGGGTGTCCCTTACTGTATGCTGTTCTAAGCTGAAAGTCCAAAGGCGATGCTCCCCATAAAAGGTGGACTTGCCAATGCAGGTTTGATTCTACAGTAAATGCCACATTCTGACAAAGACTACTAGAGCCTTGGACAAGCCAGAAAGTGTGTCAGCTCTTCACAAGACCCAGTTACACACGCGCACACTCACCTACTCGTCACTGCACAGAATGCCTGGCTCAGGAAAAAGACTGCTGTCTCAGGCTCTTCTCAGGCCTGCCACTCTTTTAAACTCGAGACAGTGGGAACCTTTCTGTGAAATTCAAGTGGTCTTTGTTAAGTGCCTCCCCCCAACCCTTTTTTTTTTGTCCAGTAAACATGATGTAGAGATCCCAATGGACTTATTCTGAGAAACTCCTGTAAAATGGTTTTGTCCCCTTTCTGTGAAGCAAGTTCTGATTGGAGGGGTATTCACAAACCATATAGGAAAGAATGGGTGTGAAAATGCAAAGGCCATTCTTACCCAGATGGGCAATGAATAGGCGTTTGCCAGTTCAAAAAAAAAAAAAAAAAAGGGGGGGGGGTGGGGGGGGGGGGGAAAAAAGCAGGAAAAAAGAAAAGAAAAAAAGCCCAGACAACTGCACAGATTATGCACATTTGCAATCCTCCTGGGATGCAATTTGAAGCTGGCATGGCATAAAGGTGAAACATATTACTGTGCAACTTTGAAAAAAGCTCGGTTTGCCCATATGCAAATGTACCGATTAAACTGTCGGGCTATTCACAGAAACATGCATGGAATTCATCCTCAACTAGTAAGAAGAAGCACAACGTGGATGGGAAAGGAAAAAACTTTTGTTGTGTAATACATGACTGAGTGCTTAGATTAGTGTTTCCCTGAATCTCATCCACCCCTCCTGCTGACTTTTATGCTATGGGCATTCACAAGAAAGTAGATTTTACCATGACAATAACAACGACAACCTCTCCAAGTACAGTACCAAAGGGGAAGGCAATGGCAGAAGGAAACAGCAGGCAGTGGACTGCTGGAAGATGCTACAGAAAATGCTTAAGTGCAGCAGTAGGTACATAAAGCAGTTCTCTGTTTGTGAAAGCTACCATACATAAACCTACCTAAAACTAGAAAGGTATGGCTCGCAAAGGTGACTTTTTTGTTTGCCAAAAACATAAAAAACGATCCCAGCAAACGCATGATGTAGCAGAGCTACAAAGATGTATGGAATACTGAAGACTGCAGGCCACATACAAATGGCTATGTTGTACGTTTAAAAATGTATTTAGTAAGGGTTTTTTTGTACAGCCACTAGATGTCCCTTTCTGCAAAGCCAATGCTTACAGCTTTAATGCTTATAACTGAAATATATCAGAGGATTTTATTTTTTTAGTGTCCTTTAAAATCACAGTATCTCAAAGCTCATGGTACAGCAATGACTACCATTTCTAGAAACACAGTGTTGATGAAACCACCACAGCTACTGTAACTCAGTAGTAGCTCAGTGCATAGCCTTCACCTGAAGCAAAACCACCTAGGACGCTGGAATCCAAGCTCTTTTTGGAAACTTACTGTGTGGTCTTTCAGAGGAATAACTAGCAGAGTGAACCCCAAAGGCTCTATCTTGCTTTTATGCTTATGGGGCACAGAGAATAATTGCCTTGTATCCCTGAGAATTAGTAGGCTTGCTGAGACAGATATAGACTGAGTTTTTGCCTCGAACTTCTGCGGCATTTAGAAAATTGTTTGGCAATCCATCTCACTGATACTTAGACAAGATTACCTAGAACTAGCTTGATATTGTTGCCTAGTTTGTCTTCCTGACAAGCTTCTCAGGCCTCGCATTGAGCAGAACACACGCTTTGAGAGACAGTAGAAAAGTTGGAGGCATGCTATCTTGTATAAATATGGTATCTTTATATTCTTACCATGAAAATGACAAGTGCCTCCCTAGGTGGGAGAACACCCTGGGCTAAGACAAATATGTGGAAGTTAGGATTGGTAGGCTTTCTTCCTGCTCCTGGAGATGTGCATCTGTAATCCAGCCACTAGTTTCTGAGTGTGCCACAAACCTAAGAAACCTGTTGCTGCTGGAGACAAGCATTATCATCTACTCCTCACTCTCTTCCTCTACAACACATAGTTTTGGAAATCTCTAATCCTTAGTCTTCACACCAAGCGTTGGATGACCACAGCTTCCTGGCTGTATCAAAAGGATGCGTTAGGTTCTTCAGCCAGCCATCTAGTCTACTCCTTTTCCTCATGGTGGGAACAATTTACCTACACTATCTCTTCAGAAATTTGTCTAACATCTTTGAAAAAAAAAAACCAAAACAACTATGTGGGGGATTTCCACTCCCTCCCCAGACAGACTGTCTACTATACAGCAAGAAAGTTTTCCTACTATTTAACTTTGAAACCAATTACTCATCTTTTCCTCCAGCAGACACAGAGAACTATTGACCACTCTCTTTATAGCACTCTCTCATATATTGGAAGGCGCCCCACTTTTCTTCTTTAGACCTATCTCTTCTAGAAAATACAAACTCAGGTCTCCCAATCAACCTCACTGGCTATATGCACTCTCCTTATTCTTATCTTCTTCTGTCTTCTATCCAGTTTGCCCTTCTTTCACTTAAAATGCAGTGCCCTAAAGTGGATAAAGTACTCTGAGTAAAGGTGAATGAAACAGTTGCCTGAGACACTTCATATATAATACTCTTTAAAGACCTTACAGAATAAATAAAACCAACCAAACAAAGGCCTGTTATCAAAACAAAACTCTATAGATTAGCCTTAAGAAAAGCATGTCTCAGTAAAGAATCCTTCATTTGGAATGGAAGCCTCAACTCATGCATAAACGTGACAGTTCAGCGGCGATACAGCATTTCCATCACAATATATGACAGCTACTATAGCCCCACAATTTCCGTAGGAAGTTTTCTCATTTCCATAGATTAGTGTCTCCTGTTCCAAACTTAGTACCATAACCATGGGTACTTTTTTCAGCTCCAATGACCTGACTTATCCCCAGTAATGAAGTTTTATTTTCTGTTGTTCTCAAGTTAGTTACTCTAAAATAAAACTGGATTAACAGAGCAAAAATTCCTGCCTATCTAGTGTTCCCATACACAAAATTAGTCCTGCATCAGGTTCCAACTCTCTGGGACCAAATTTAGAGAAGCAACGTTTTTTCCACTCAAGGAAGTGACTTGAATTCAAATCCTGAAAACTTGGTAGTAGCTGACTTCTCAGTATATCTCAATGATACTAGAGAGGCTGCTTTAGCCAATCCTGCTCAGATGATTCTCCTGAATATTTGGCCTTATTCTGAGCAGGGGCCTGCAAGAGGAAAACCTCGTATGGAGTTTCAGGAACACAGAAGAACATTTGTATCCTCAGCAGGAGATCTGACCAGGAGCAGCCCTTGCTTTCTGTTGCTTTAAAGGTTTGCTGGAGTTTTCACCCAATCATCTGCTTGAACATCTTGAAAATCAGTATCTCCTTCTATAATATCTATCCAAAACAAACACCAGATGACACTACATGAATTGCCCTAACCCTACCAGATTGTTGTTAGAATCAAAATATGTAGCAGTCTACATTTAACAGGAAGTACTGTATTTTTACCAGCACAACATCTATTAATGTGTCAGTAATATACTCCATGGAAGAAAGAATCACTGCTTTCTGAAAGCTGTCAAACTTCTCTAAATTTCATAGTCTAATAACTACATTTATTTAAAAGACAGAAATGCATGCACAGACAAACACAACCTTATTCTCCAAGGAGCAAACATATCGAGTAGATGGCTAATAAGAAAGAGTTCGCTTAAACTTTGTTCAGGAGACAGGCTTTTTCTGCAGAGTAAAGAATGTTCAGCAGATTTCCTATGGACAATTTATTCAGTTAATTGCCCTGTCCTTTTTAGCATATACCTAATGATGAGATACTCATTTTACATAAAACTGACGACTAAACCATAGGTGTTCTGTACGTAAAACTCCTTCTATATTCAGTGGGCATAAATCCCCAATGTCAAGTTGTGCTGGTTTAAAAGTAAACTGGCAGGAGAAATGAACCCAACTCAAACGAGTTTAGAAGTCAGAACTACAATTTAATAAAAAGATTACAATGGATACACTGATACACAGGAAAATTGGGTTTAGCCCACAAAACCCAGTTGTACAACTCAGCCCCCTGGGGCACAAACA
>JAVJGI010000060.1:6545626-6558044 GCA_035590275.1 Ibycter americanus | reverse complement strand
CAGAGAGGGTATAGAATACACAGTTCCAGTTACAACCACACAGTGATAAACTGGTCCCAGCCACTATAACTAGGACACAAGCATAAAAGCCTCTATTTTAGCCTACAAGCTTGGGGAGCAGACAGCAAATCACCTTCCTATGCTTCGCGTGAAAGGCTGCGGGAGGAGTCCATCAGCACTAATCCTATTTGCTCTACAATCTGCAGTGGCAATGTCTGTTCCTCAGTTTACTTCACATGTAGAACAAGGACAGCATCACACATCCAGTTCTGCAGAAGGGCTGCCCGCCTTAATCTTGACAAATTGTTTTGCATTCCTTGCATAAAGAACACTACAGAAAGATAAAGAATTAACTCCATAGGTCTTTTCAAATGTTGTTCTCCAGGCTTACAAAAATGAAGCTTTCCTCTTACACTAACTCTAGTGCCTTAATTCCTTTATACCTCTTTATGGTGAGCATCCTACTTACAAGTGTAAAACAACAGGTAAAAACTATCTCCAACTAGCTCTGGTGACCAAGAGCTTTGAAGTGTGACAGCACATTCAGCTATTTTAAAGTTAAAGAAATACTCCATTTTTACCCAAGGGTATTTACTTTTCCCACTTTCACTCCAGTTTGTATTCTCGCTGTTTTAGAAACTCCAAAGATACTTCAGAGTAAAGAGGGTATACCCTAAAGCCAATGTTATTCCCAAGCACATATTTGGGGTCCAGTGCAATATACCTCCACTGTAAACACTGGCACACAGATACACACACTCTGTTTCTCTCAGTTCCTCTCCCAGCCCTTGTCTGCAGACCCTCTGCTACTACAGCCATGCCATCATGCGTCCCTAGCATACACGGACTACATTGATGGAGGATGCTGCTCCTGTAGGTATCTACAACACCTCCAAGCAACATATACTACATTAACAGAAGAACCACCAAAGCTGTCATCACAGCTGCATTAACGAGGATTTCACCAGGCTGGCCGTATCATTAACAAGCACGTGAATTCCTGTGCCCCACCCAGCTGTAACTTATTTACATTAGCAAAAGATAGGATCACCAAATAGCATTTTAATGCTTGTTTTTTAAACATAAAGGGAGAAAACTGTACAACTGCCCTCTTGTAACTGGAAACAGAGAAAACAATGTAGCCACATGATGGCACCATTTCCTAGGAGAAGAAAGTAGGCTGTGCTCCCTTCTTCAGTAGGGAATATTTTCATGTTCTTCTACGTGAAAACTGTATCAGCCACGCTCGGTTCTTCCCAGAGAGCTCACGCCTGATCCTGCCAAGCCCCAGCAGCTGGCCCAACTGTTTTAACTAGATATAACTCTAAGGCAGTTTGGTTCTTTAAAAATCTAGGTGCATCTTTTGCTAGTTTTCCTTCACAGTGCCAGGTGCCGTTACTCAGAGAGCATGCTGCACTAGCAGACCTGCAGCAAGAGAGCCACTGAACAGAGAAGAAATGAGATGGACCAGCAATGCTGGTAAAATTACGGTGTGAACACTCCCCACTCAAACAAAGAACAGGGGGACACTTGTTGGAAAAAAAGAATAAACTTCTTGGAAAATGTAGGCAAACAAGGTGATTTATTTTGCTGTTCTATGGTCCTGATTGAAAGCTTTCTGTAGTCATTAATACCTTCACCTGCTTTGAGTTTTTCATTAAATCCTAACAGTGCATTTCAGACTGAATATCTGTAAGGAAAGTGAACAAGGATTGCTTTCGGCCATCTCACTGTGGTGGACTCCATAAAGGTATCTTCTCTAAGAAGCATTGTTTAGGGAAGAGAAGGGGCTGGGGTTCTAAGTGGGAGATGAGTCTGGAGGAGAAATGAATTAGAAGGATAATAGGTGCAAATATATTAAAACATGTCTCCAAAAGAGACAATTACTATTCCATGAACTCTTTCCCGTTTGCCCTGCATTGTTAGGTTTTTCCCCCAGGCAGAAAGACAAGGAGGAAAAGCTTATCAGTTTGAGTGTGGTTAAATACAGTAAGCCTGAAAGCCTGTGGGCTTTGGTTAAAAGGAAAATATAGATTAAAACCTCTTAAGATAATTACCTGTTTAGAAGGTTTCTATTCAAGCCAGACTCCTTTACGGGGAGTGTTTGTAGCAGTCTGTTAGGAAAAGGGTGCAGTCAGATGGTTCACTTTTGTGGGACAGTTGCCGCCTGTGGAGGAGCACTGCTTATACCGCCCATGTTTCCAGAGAAAGACCTTTCAATGTAGGAGATTTTGTTCTGGTCATAGAATTACTGGTTGATAGGAGAAACAAGGAATGGACAAGAAACTGTAAATGCCAGTCCTTAAGGCTGGGAAAAGGATTCTTTTATCTCTTCCAGTGGCTGTGTCTCAGCCCTGAGTAGAGGAAAGCTAACACATGAAAATGTTAGATTTTATTTGCTTATTTTTTCCATTTATCTTTATCATCTATTAGTGAAAGGGTAATTGTTAACTAGTACAACTGGGCGCTTTGGTGAATATTTCAACTTAGAATTTTTTTGAGACAGATATTCACACTGTTTTGGACTGTGGCTTCTTTATTTTGAGTTTACGGGATGAGTGTTCAGGCCTGCTTATAATTCAGATTTAAATATCAGTGGGAAACAGCACATGTTCATGTCAATGATGCTCAAGACCACAGGGAAAATTTCTGTCCTCAGTGAGACCTCTGCAATCCCTGGGAGCAGACTTATTTCAAAAAATACCTACTTAGTTTTGATAGGAAGAGCATGGCAGAATGCTTGGAACTAATAAATGAAGGCAATAAACAAGAAAACAGCATTCACGGATGGATGGCTTGATGTCATCAGATGGATCCACAGCATTAAATGTACATTGCCAGTTCTAAGGTTTGGTTTGTGTGTCCCCTGCCCCGGGAAAAGGCCCTGGCATTACATGTATACACAAGCACACAAACACCAACAGGTGATACTAATACAGTGCATGAGAGTTATTACTCAGGTCTGCCTTCAGGCACATTCTACCTTTCACTCAGCCAAAAACATTAGAGATAGTATCTAGAAGTTTTACTTTTGAATACAGGGAATATGTCCTGTTTTGAAACACAGCATAGGATCAAAGCACAAAGTATTTTTGTTGCCCACACAGGCATGAAGCTGTGGGGAAAAGTCCCTTGCTCTGTTTTTATTTCCTCTATCATACCCTTTTTCACACAAAAATTGCTACTCTGTGGTTTTTTTCTCTATCTGTGTAACATCAATAAATTACACGTTATCACTCCTATCATCTAGTTATAAAGAGCCTTTCAAGATTTTTAATAGATGCACAATATTGCTACACTTACATTTTCACTGGGTAAGAACTCAAAAATAGCTGTTTTGAGATTACTCTTAATTTATACTACTTCTCTCTTGTGGGCTTTCAAGAAGCAGCATTTCACCACATGTCACAGATTGATACAGAGTATATATTGCGCCTCCCAGCCGGGCAAAGATCCTTTCAGTGTTTAACGCAACAAAGCTGGGATGAGTAGGGGTTCTAGGATTTGTTTATCCTTTTTTCATAGGCGCAGTCAATTCCTCGAGAAGCTATTTGTGCTGACATATTAACTAGAGATCTTGAATTCTCTTTGTATTCCAGTTCCTGAGTGGTAGATACGTAAGACCAGATCTCATGTTATTTTAGCCTTGTAAATGACTCCATGGGCGATGAAAACAGTCACAGAAAACATAAATGAAAAGATGGCACAATGGCATTCCCTCTAGAAACAATAATAATTGGCATCCCTGGGAACCCAAATGCACAGTGCCAACCAGAACAATCACTGTGGCCTGCCGTGCACCAGGCTGCGAGGCAAATACCCTGATGCAAATGAAGTTCAGTGCCACTCTGATGGCTTACAACTGACTTTCACCTATGGTGTAGATCAAACACCACATTTATTGTGGAAATACAATGATTTTCTCCCACAACATCCCCTAGCACACTTTATAAACACTAGTAGGTGGTATTAAGCAATACCTTGGTTTTATGTTTCAGGTTCTCTCCCAGCACCATATTAAGGCTTCACTTAAAAAATGTTCTGAATGAAAGAGCTCTCTTTGTTCAGCCAAGAACAATACAAGAATTGTTTTGGTTTTCTCGCTCGAATACTGCTCTGGCCCTACCTTCTTCTAAAGTTATTGCGTGGGATCACAGCACAAAGACTATATGGCTACTCTATGATAAGTAAACAAGAGAAAAGAGGAGAAGGTGACTGTGGAAGCTTAGATGAAAAGAGCAAAAAGCTCCAATGTTAGGCAGATCACAGTGGTGAAAAGGAACAGAAGGTGACCACCTCTATTTTTTCATCTGTAACTTAGGAGTTGCATAGTTGCAACAAACCAGGCAACTGATGCACCAGTCAACGTTTCTCAAAGCTTGGAAGGTGTCTCCCTATAGCATGCAAAGGACTAACCAAGAGAGATGTAAGCACTGAGTTACCCAGGGTTTTAACAACACACAGTAGGACAAAAGGAGATGTAGATGTAGCTGCTTTAGTTTCCTTCAATTAAGGGTCACCTGTCAAACACTGGAAAACCTTTTATGTTTTACTCTGCTACATGAACTGTCCCTCTGCAGATCATAATAGGGAAACTGTACATTTGGTTTAGTCTTCTCATCTAATTAGGACTGAGAAGATGACAGCAGTAGCATGTGCAGTTAAGACATGAAATAACAATGATTGGCATGATTATGTTTGACATCCTTCAAGCAGATCATATAAAGTGGCAGTTTTGGTATGTGCAACTTCAGGAGGAACAACAAAAGGGAAAAAAAAGGTAGAGGAAGTTAGTCAGAAAGAGTCTGAAAGGAAAAGATAAGGAATTAAAATCCATAAGATCAGCAGGAAGGTGGCCTTAATAATACTTTATTACAGTCCATATGCATATCCAAGGACAACAACAACAAAAAAAAGGAAGTAGAAAATGCTACAATGGTTAAATAACAAGGTAGAAGAGTTCATTAAAGCTGAAAATGTATCCTTCCAAACACAGAAATCATGCCCAAGTGACACTAATAGAACTGAGCATAAACTAGCAGGCTAGATGTAAAACAAAGATTACGTAGGGTGAAGAGGAAATTTAAAGAAAAAAAACACTAAAGGCATAAAGACAAATACTGTAATAAAATATTATTTAAACACATCAGATAGAGAAAGCTTACAGGGCAATGACTGGTACCTAAGAAGTGCTGTAGATTTTGTGGATTGATAGATTAAGTAGGCAAGTAGTAGACTCAGTGGGTTAGCCAGACTACTGAACTATGAAAGCAGTAAAGGTAATCAAAGAGGTTACAGAAATTCTGCAGTGGAATTGACATTATTGCTTTAATGTTCAGAATGGAGGATGATGGAAAAAGGTAAGCTAGCTCAAGGGGGAGAAGAGAGAGCACTGTTCTGGAGACTGTTACTAAAAAAAACCCCACAACCAAACAAAAAAATCCCACACAACAAAAGTACTAGAACATCTTAATACATTGAACAGTGGTACATAGCTGTATAGTATTCATCAGCCATTCATTTCATGAGTGAAGCAGTTGCACCACTCATCCAATGTATAAAGGAAGGATTTACTAGAAGACTCACAACTTAAAGAATGGTAACAAAAAAATCTGTGGGGCAGACTGAAAACAAGAACAGGTAAATACAGAAACAGACTGCAGATACCTTACTGGACAGTTACAGTATGTCTCAGTGGCTGCAGCATGACTTACAAATATCACAGCATTATGAACTCAGTCACTCAAAATCTTAAGAATGGAAGCTATGGAATTGTAAAACGCAGTAAGACTTCTTATCCTTCTCCCTGGTACTTAGAAAGAATAGATACACTGGGGACACATCTTCAAGTTCTCCCCTGAAATCATGAAAAAAAGGCTGTTTTAAACCCAAGCTTAAATTACGCGTGTTATCACCGAGAGTTCTCTAAATGGAAAGCAGTAAGACAAGTACTGAATACCACAAGAATTGACAATCTAGCATCAAGCCAGTATTACAGGGTCATCAAAATAAGAGAATCAACATTTAGGATAATTAGACAAATTTTCAAAAGCATCTATGTGTTATAAATGTGATTTATGCATCAGTGAAACTTAAGCTCCAAAGTCACACAGTCACTTCTGAAAACATACTCACTGACTTCACAACTGAAGTACCATATGCTATTAGTCATTTCTCATGAGAAGAAAAGCCCGAGAGACCAACCTGACAAAACTCACTTAGTGTACTGATTAGGAATATAGAGACCAGTTCCTACCGGTAGTACAACATTTTATACCGCCAATTCTTCAGTGTCTTGTGATGGCTTTTTCAACAGAGGCAGGGTGAGCTCAGCTTACAGTTTTATATACCTGTACTTGTACTCCTGTCTCTATGCAATTCAAGAAACATGTATCTGCTTCAGTGAAAACACAAGTCATTCCTGGCTGATAATTCTTTGATAATCTTACAAACAGAAATGTAAACCTACAGGACATAGAAACCACTTATGACTGTCAAAAAGAGAAGCATTTACTAAACAAAATTTCAAATGTTCTGCAAGACAAAAGTATAATTGTCATGACAGCAGTATTTGAGAACTACGGATGTCCATGCTTTCAGTTTAGCTTGCTACAGAAAAGCCTGTATCATTATTATTATATCATCTAAAATAGGTATCTAAACATACATAATCTCTTAGGTCACCTAAAACAACCTAAAAATATTCAGCATTAGCAAACACATACCATACACAGATCAGCAAAAATACAGATGAAATTACTATTGATGCACTGCCTGCCTCAGAAAAGAAGGAAGCTGGTAAAATCAGGGCCCCCCTCCCTGCCTCTGAGAGTGGAGATCATTTGAAAGCTCCAGAGCAGTCCCTAGGGAATCATAGCCACAGATTTCCAGAGGCAGAGGGAAGACCATAAAGGCATGTAACCATTCTCTTCCTGCCACAGAACCTCAAAGAGAAACACAGGAAACCTAAAATATAAAGCTGAGGCCAAACCAGTTTCAGATGCATCTAGCCTCTATATTAGCCCCAGGCAAATCAAACTTGTTGATTCATGGGAAGGAAATGGTGGGTCCCTCTAGCTGCTCAAGAAAATGAAAACCGAGTTTCCACATCCACGCTCAATGCTCTGTGGAGCTCAGGAACCTTGCAAGGTTCTCTCTCTGCCTTTCCCCATTATGCTGCAAGATCATCAAGCTACAAAAATTGGGAGAAAAAGAAACAGACTGCCTCTAAGTTCCCATCCTGTGAAAGCTAAAAAATGCTGGAATTGGACCAAATCAGCCATGTCACTTGAGCATGTATGGACAAAGCATTCAGATGTGGTCCATCACCGACAGTGTTTATAAAGCGTATTCTCTTTAATGCACAAAAACTCCACAGTGCCTTGCTAAAACAGAACTTTAGTAAGTCCTCCCCCATCTCAATGTCTTGCCAATGATTGTTTCATGGATTTTTCAAAAATTATCCATGCCTCACTTTTCTTCTCAGCTTTCATTCCCTACCAGAATCTCAGGTCTCTGCAAGAATTCTGTGTTCTCTAAAATCATAAGAATTGCCCCAGCAGTTTTTCCAATGATTGTCCAACCTGCCTCCCAGTCCCACGGAAACTCTTTGCAAAGATGTTACTTTTCCCTTGTCTGGAACAAATTCCATCACAGATGGACCATCCAATGTCTAAGAATAACTCTTTTAACTATCAATAGAGACAAAGAGATTCAGTTGCAATGTTCCCGTGGGATTCCTTTGAGCTTGGACACATCTGTTAAAGATGCATACATCAGAGCTTGAATGAAGTTTTTGTCTGATTCTATCTCTGAGAACTCTGAAAGTTTCTGCCAAAACGATCTTATCTGTCGGCACTAGCAAAACATATATAGTTATAGATGCTTTCTGAAGGGCTCCTAAAGTGGCCTATACAGACCAAATCAGTTTAAATACAGCCAAGTCCTGATGACTTCCTTCCCTCTCAGCAAAATCTTTAGAAGCTTTACCTGAGGCAGTTCAGCCTTCAAACTAGGACCCTACCAACTTCATGCATTCTTTATCCATAAGCAAGAAAGCATGTGGAAAACTGCAAACAGCACCAATGTCATATGCTCTCCTTTGCTTCTTTGTAACTTTTCCAGAAGCTGTGCCTCCATGCTTGTCCTTGTAGCTTTTTGCAAACACCTTTCTTCTGGGTAAGCAGCTACAACTGTTAGTGACAGCTGAGTAGCCAGAGGTATAACTCATTTGGAGCCCTGTCAGCCCACCCTATGACAATTCCAAACTCATTCAAAGTGGTACTTTCTATCTGCCAAAGCCCTACCATGAAAACAGTTACCTCAGGAAGCACCTCTTCCTCTAACTTGTTTCTCCAATTGCGTTGCATGAGCTAGCATTTCCCAAGATTGAAAGAGATGGGAACTGGACACAATGCATCCTAGGTTCTGGATTTTGCTTCAAGGATTCATCTCAGCTGGAAATATATCATAATGTTCAAATTCAGAAATCTAGGACCCAGTCCTACAAGGGTCAGAAGTAATGCAATTTCACTGGGAATAAGTGGCAGCACAAACAGCTTGCAGAATGTACTACACTATAGAATTAAGCCCCAAATTAAGTTGTGCACCGCATATGACTACCCAGAGTTTTTTGCTAACTACCTGTTTCACTAAGACTGGCATTCAGGCTATTGCTTAGGCTTTTTTCACCTCTGCCTTTTTGCAGCTGAGGAGCAGATGGCTATCATAGAGTTTTTATTTCCTATGCTTGGAAAAACTATTTTGATCTGAATCATTCCAAAAGCACCCTGATTCTTTGAAGTAGATTGGCTTCTGAATATTTCTGATAATAAATATGTGGTGTTGTTTTCTGCCAAGCACTAGTGACTGTGAATTCAAAATGGTCAGTAAAATTTCAAACCGATTTGAATAGGTGGCCCATAAAATCCAAGTCTTTTTTCCAGATACACGAATGAGGGCTTACAGAACCATCTGTATGTACATTGGTGCTGGAGCATGTCCAGAGAACAGTAACGGAGCTGGGGAAGGGTCTGGAGCACAAGTCTTATGAGGAGCGACTGAAGGAACTGGGGTTGTTTAGTCTGGAGAGGAGGAGACTCAGAGGGGACCTTATTGGTCTCTACAACCACCTGAAAGGAGGTCGTAGGCAGGTGGGGGTAGGTCTCTTCTCCCAGACAACAAGTGACAGGACAAGAGGAAGAAGCCTCAAGCTATGTCAGGGGAGGTTTAGATTGGATATTAAGAAACACTTCTTCATGGAAAGGGTGGTCAAGCATTGGAACAGGCTGCCCAGGGAGATGGTGGAATCACCATCCCTGAGGGTGTTTAAAAAACACGTAGATGTGGTGCTTAGGGACATGGTTTAGTGATGGATGTAGCAGTCCTGGGTTAACGGTTGGACTTGATGATCTCAAAGGTCTTTTCCAACCTAAATGATTCTATGATTCTGTGATCAGTGCATTTTTCCAATAATTGATATACCCTACCACGCTGACTCTTTCTGCGGGTTTTTGGTATTTTCAACGAAAATTCCTCTCAAACTTCCTGTCTAATCCTAGCTTCTTAGTATTTTTAAATTATTTACCATCTGCTAGAAAATTCCCCACCAGAATGAAGAATGTCCTTTGAAAATGAAATATAATCTGCCTAGTTGTGGGGGTAGAGGCAGTACGGAGGTCTGGGGAAGGGAAGAGAAGCAATGTTGTAGCCTCTAGAAGGTAGAGAGAAGGACTGGTAGTGTTGCTGGCCCAAAGAAGTAAAGCATCACCACAGGTCCAAAAGTTGAGAAGACGAAGGATGTGGCAATGTAGCTCTGAGAGGAGGGGAAGAGAAGGAAAAAGGAAAGGATTTTAGGGTGAGGGGAAAGAATCAGTCCAAAAGGCAGGGGAGGCAAGAGGTAAGGAGAAAGAGTTTATGACAACAGGGAAGCCCATTTTTAAATGCTGGGAGCCACAAATATTAATCTTTTGGGTCAATGAATGTATTCCAGCACTAAGGACTGAGGCAATATTGAAAAAAACCCCACATAACACAGGGAATAGCTATAGTAAATATCCATCATGCCATGTTTTTAGTTCATGTGAGAAATTGGCATTGCTACTTTGCAAAGGCATGCCAAACACTAATTACATGCATGCCACCCTGAACAAATACAGCCTGATAAAGGTTATAACCCATCATAAATAATGGGAGTTTTTCCATGGGCTTCAAAGCACGTGGAATCAACTAACAGAGGTCAACACCACAAGGCATCTTACCATTTCTTGAATTTTTGCAGGAATCTAATTGTATTTTGGGAACTAAATTTCAACAATTCCTGAGACAGGACAATATTAATGCTGAAATCATTACTAAACTTCTTTTCTGAAAAGGAGCATCTAACCTGGGTTTGCAGTTTATTCATATTGGTATTGTGAATTTAGTAGGAATGGAAGGGGATTTGGGGACATTAAAAACTTTGGGGTCCTAAAGACTGTTTGTCCACAGAACAGGTAGAGCGTGAAGAGCTGCAGACTCCACCTCCCCCTACTGCCCTCTGCCAATATTCCTCACCCCTGAACTTGGCCACCTCAGAAAGCAAAGGCAGGGGTTCATTCTCCAAGTTCTTTCCATACAATCCCTGCTGGCCTCTGTCCTAAAGTTGCTTTCATGGGTTTCCATTTGTACTGTCAAAAAACATCAGTGTGAGGTTTCAAATCCCATTTACTAATGAACTCTTTCATCTTTGTGAATGGGATAAAGAGATTCTTTGTTTGAAAATAAGGATTATTTTTCCTTGTCGTTCTTCTCTTTTTTTTTTTTGCATCTTTTCACAAGCTTTTTTTTTTCAGAAAACATTACAAGACAAAACTGTACCCCAGTTTTAACAAAGAGCCTGACATCTCCAATTTGAAGAGAATTCTTGTATATACTGAACTGCATGCTGCCTGCTGCTCAATTGTTTCACGTCTCTTTCTTCTCCCCACATCACCAGGTGAGATTTAGGAAAGTCTCCCCAATGTTTACCAGCTCTATTAAAATCAAGATCTCTAGAAGAAGCTCATAATGAATAAAGTCAGAAGCCAACAGGAATGCATTGCAGCTAAAGTGATTTTGATAGTGATGATCCCTATAACCCTGCTGCTTCCAAGCTTGGCCCTGAGGCAGGATTTTTAAATTAAAAAAAGAAAAGGATATACATACTTTTTAATCTGATTTTTTATTGTCATGCCCTGATTTTTTTTATAGGCCTTTGCAAAGTCTGGTTGGCTTCTGAGCTCTTGAAACCTGGTGTCATCATCTCTCTTTCTCGTTTCCCTCCCCTTGTAAATTTTACAACATGCTAAAACCACTAGGTAAACTATATATTCTAAAACTAGTGAACAATGAGGTCCACATCACCCTGCACGTTGCTGCCCAAGAGACTTCCAGGCAGGGACCACTGTGAAGAGACAATGTTTTTAAGAGCTGACAGGGTAAGTTCTGACTTTCCAAAATCCAGTTTTGATCATTCCCTCCCTTATTTTTGTATTTTTTGGCAAAATGGAAAAGAACATTTTAAAAAGGCCAATTAACCCATGCTGAGTAATCTGAAAGTGAATGCACTCTAAAAAAGGGCCATAAACTGGTACAACCACACAGGTCTACAAAGATTTTCCAGACTCCCTCAGGCTGATCCTCTCCACAAAACACTCTGCTTTTCCTTTGTGGAAATCCTTTACAATCCTGGGTGCCAACAGCCAGAGCACTTGTTCTCTCTCATTGCAATAGAGTACAGACTGAAAATCCCCAGTCTGTAGATAATGCTTGGGTAACTAGAAGCATGTGACTACCTGGAGAGGAATAACTACAGCTCTAGCTGGGAAGAGATACGCTTGAGGGGTCTTCCCTTTTTAATTCATAAGAAGTAGCAATCCGACCCAACAACATGCTCTCAGCTTCCTCTAGCTGATTGCATTATCATGACCTTAACACAAAACGCTCTGTTTCAGCGGTAATTTCCAAAGAAAGGAAAAGGTAAGCCCCGAGAAAGTTCTGCTTGTGCCATTATGGAAAGAGCATCCAACCGGAAAACCTGGTCCGTAGTAAGGAGTGTGTTTTCAAGAACCCCAACGCAACCCAGCAGCGTGTTAGTGTACTCACAATCAGATGACCCTGTGTGTGCGTGCAGGTTTGTTGGTGAATGTGGTGAGTGGATGAGGGTCGGGCTCAGAGACCGAACAGCTTCAAGGTTCAGGCAGCGAAGGCCCGGCTTGGCGCTGCATGCACCCGTCTGAGTAATCTCATTCTCCTCAGACGCCTTCTGGTTTTCAGCTGTCTTGGGTTTCTTCCTGAAAATAAACAAAGAGACCTTTGAAGGGACTGACTGCATATTCGGGAAAAGGCATTTTTAGAATCTGTTAAAGATCACTTTGTCCCGCTCGGGGGGGGGGGGGGG
>JAVJGI010000060.1:6527208-6544245 GCA_035590275.1 Ibycter americanus | reverse complement strand
CGAGGTGTCTCCTCGGCCGGAACGTGAAAAGCTCTTGATAGGAGGCAAGAAAAACTGTCATCATCATCAAAACATAAGTTAAACGGGCCAAAAAGAAATAAAACAAATCCTTTCCCCTCACAAATCCCCCCCAGGAGGTGCTGGGCCCGGTCGGCCGCTGGCACCTGCCCGTGGGCTGCCCGGGGCTGAAGGGGTGCCCTGGGCCGGCCAGAACATAGAAAAAGGTGCTCAGTCCCTGATGGTTTTGGGGTGCTGCAGGGGAGCTGAGCTCTGCAGGTGAACCACCGCCAACAGAGGGTCACGCTGATAACCCCGCTGCTGCTGGCAGCTCTGATGTGGTTTGGATTCCCGGGGCTAACAATCCCCATGCCATGGGATGGGCACGAGGATGCTGCTGTATCCTCCACATACATCAATCAATATGCTCAAAATATACCAGGATAAAGTCTAATCTGATCTAAATCAATAGCAGATGACTAAATGGACCTTACTTGAAGTTGCAGAGGTATAGCAAAGGGCTGAACTGATTTACTCCATTTTAAATGGAAGGAAAATCAATCCATTTAAAAGCGTATTTTTTTTCCTGGAGAGTAAACAGAGCATCTTGTCGCTCCAAACTCGGGCATCCTTCCGTCTGTTCCCCATTCTGTCACTGGGATCCATCTCTTGCTACGTGGATGAGGATGCATGAGATGCAGAGCTTATATATGGGCACATATATTTTTAAAGTATATGGACTGCATATGTTTTGTTTGTAAGTCTGTGTTGATCCTTGGCGTACGAACACTGGCACACCTTCACACGCCTCGTTTCCAGATCCCATGACCTTCCAATGTGCAGCCAGGATGCACTGGGAGCTGCAGGAAATCTGTGTATCAAACGGTGTTTTTTTACATCATTGCTACCCAAGAAGCTTTCAGATAGCATGGCTTTTTGTCCAGGCATGGAAGCATGTATGCAGGGTTAGACTCTGGATGCAAGGGGTAATGAAGTCCCTTGTGCCTGGAAGCTGAACTGCCATATTTAAGTTCTGTTTTTAGCTCAGAGTTAACCAAAGTTACACACTCGGAATACAGCCTCTGACTCCACCTTCACCCACACACAAAGCTGCCTTCCCTGGGCAGGACACTGTTGGTATTTGCAGGGTAGGGGCTCAGCCTGAGTAAGCACGACTTGTTGGCCACTAGCACAGCCACACTTGCATTGTTAGACCAGGCACTGACTGACGCTTTGTTGTGTGACTGATCCCATGCGTACCTCCCAGGCCTTCAAAACTCATTAGAGGGACAGGTTAAAAAACACTTTAGCAACAGGCAGCGACACCAGCGAGGCTGTGCTTAGCTCCCCCTGCTTCTTCCTTTCCAAACCCATTTATTTTCTACTTCGCTCTTAAGGCTGACACTACGTTACCAAGATGCTCTTGTGTCATCTCTTTTCCACGTCAGAGTTCTGCAGCTTGGTGACCTGTGCTCACTAGGATGGGAAGAGAAGCAATGGTGCTGATTGGCACTACAGGTGGTATCTCTCCACAGCAGTTCGTTTCTCTTACACTGTTTAGGCATGCCCTACATCTCAGTACCACCTGAAAGGAATGCGGGCTTCCACATGAGGAAGGCTGAATAAGGGAAACAGTGAAGTCAGCTAAGGATCTAAAGAAAACTTCTCAGAAAAAAAAAAATTAAATCCTGGGGACCCTGTGATCAAAACTACCTATGAAGAAACCCAAACAAGGTTCTTCTCCAGTCTGCTTTGTCCAGCTGCTGTTGCCAGCAAAGGACAATGGGCAAAGCCAGAAGAATCCTGCTACTGCTGTAATTATATTGCTATCCTTTTGTTCTGCCTTATTGCCCATCTAGAAAGCTCCTATTGCTATGATCTTCACCTATATATTCTAATTAAATATTCTTATGTTCACTTACATAGTCTACTTCTATTGCCATCTTATTGCTATAGTCTTCACAGGGAGAGTTGTTAAGTGCTGGATCAGGTTGTGGCATCTCTATCCTTAGAGATTTTCAAAACTTAATTGAACAAGGCCCTGAGTAACCTAATCCAACTTGGAAGTCAGCCCTGCTTTGAGCAGGGAATTCGACTAGAGACCTCCAGAGGACCCTTCCAACCTAATTTTTTTTCCTGATTGCACACTTCTGTGAATGCTTCCATCAGCAAGCTCTCTAATATATCTCCATGTTCCAGAAGACAAAATGGCACACTAATTGTATTATGACTATGACTTGTCATAGCTTTGTCAAAAACTCTTGAAAACACAGGGGTAGGAGCAAGAACAAAACAAGTCATAAATATTGTTTGCGGAACATTCCCAAATTATACCTATTTATGTACCACCCCTGGACTTAATTGATTGGCAGTCCTGTGCAATTATTTCAGTAGTAAGAGTCAGTCTACCTTGCTACTTTAGTTCATGTGACTATGTTCTTTTCTATAGACTAACCCTGGAAACAGGAAGTTTGCCATTTACTTGTTAGTAACAGCAATAAAAGTAGCAACTTATTTGCAAAAGACTTGGGAATGTGCCCTTGCAACAACGGGCTGTATTCTGAGCTCCAGTTACCTCTGAGCTCCTCCACACACACCTGTGGTACATTACAAGTCTTTCCAAATACTGCACTCATTCTTAAAATTATCAGAGGGCCATCCAGCATCTTTGCTTCTTGTGAAGAGCAGAAGCCCAACATAGCAAAGAGATGGCACTCCTTTATATGGGCCTGATGCACAGACTCCCAGAAGTTGGGGACAGAAAAGATGCTGACCTTTCTAAGCTAATCTGAGTCTTGAGGGTCACTGCAGAATTCGTATTTTCTACTGATTTATAAGGGGTTTATCCAGTCCATTTCTAAGCATCCTATCTACTCCATCTCTTTAAATTTTCTATCCTATGTCCAGGTACCTTTTTTTTGTTAGTACTCACTTTCAGCATTCCCTTGTATTTATTGTATTATTTTTCACTATGTTCATTTACACCACTTAAACTATATTCTCTTCTTTCTTGATTGTATGCTTTCCTAATATCAGGCTGACTGTATCCAGTCATCCCTGAACTGAAAGTGCCTATCAACACTTCCCAGCTCGTGTAAAGCAAGACGTACAATCACTGCCATCTTTTTATTTCTGTTTTCTGTCAGTATCTTCATTGCAGTGAGGCATTCCCTCCTTTCCACGTACCTCAACACTACACTAGCATACAACAAGGTCTCAAATGGTGGACAACTCAGAATGCTGCAGCAACTGCAATGACCTCTGCACTGGCTACAAAACAGAATTAGCTCCTTTCTGTTTAATTTGAAGGCAGAACGGGTAATATTTTGGATGTCCTAACTTCAAAGCTATCTAGAAACTAATTACTACCTCTTAGCTTTGGAATGCCTTTAAAACCCTGCTACACTTCCCCCTTTTTGCTGCCACTCTCGCACACAGCCTTCTCTCCCCCAACCCTCCACTTGCTCTCCACAAAGGATTTCTTTGCATGCCCTTGCGACCATTACTTGAGTTTGGAATGAATTTCCCCTCGATGAGGTAACACGTTCTCACAGTGAGGCCACCAAATCAGGTCTCTGTCAAAAACAGGCAATATGTGCTGTTGTACTTCTCACACGGCAGCTATAGCTTGAACCTTCCCTTACGCAGGGAACAGCTCTCTGTCCTGCAGAGACACTAGGTTAGCAATGAACAAATTAGCTCAGGTAGAGGAACCAGCATTGCTGCGCAGAACCCACAGTAGCATCCTGGCTCTCAGGGGAAGCTATGATAATGTGAGTGTATGAGAATAATACTACATAATGAACAATAATGAGGCAGTTTTCAGCCTCTGAATACAGGGAGGGCTGGGTCACCAACCAGATCTTTGTTCATCGCATATTAAACAGCATGGAGGGAACACACCGCAGGGTTGCTGATGTTGTTACAAGTGCTGCTGCTGGCTGAGTCTGGCCACCCATGTTCCAGGCATTATTCCTCCTCCTCACAGATACAGCATCACCTTCTAGTAAGTGCGCTCAGGTCAGAGATGACTGTAGTGCCCAAGCACTGCACTTAACTCACTGGTGTACAGGTCGTCTGTAACCTTAGTGACTCACAGAGACTGTATATAATTTTAAAAAAACCCTGGCTTTTCAGATCCTAAAAATAGAAGAGTGTGAAAATAGTTCACGTTTGATTTTAAGCAGTATTTTTCCTGAGTGTTCTGCTGCACATTCTTCCTCTGCCTGAGTGCGACTAACAGAGCTCCTGATATCAGTGCTTATCACTGCCAGTGTTGTGTCTCTTCCAGACATGACATTGACAATACATATTTAGAAACTGACAAAGTGAAAGAGAGAGAGAGATGAGTACAATCATTGACTATAAAAAAAAAAAAACAACAGAAGAAGAAAAAAAAAAAAACGCCCGGAAGAACAGCAAAAAGCATTGAAATCTGCCCAGAGACCTCACCTCAAAATTCAAGGTACACTGAACACCAGAGCTGAGGGTGAAGCTTCCCGAGAGAAGCTCACTTCAAACCACCTGAGCCATCCCACTTTTCCTGCCAGAAGTGTTCCTTCAGTAGTTAAAAGTCCTGCACAGGCTGACTGCCTGAATATTCACACAGCTTCTCTGATGATTTTGCAGCCACATTGATCTTCATGCTGTTACAGCTACATGACTGGCAGTTTGTTTAAAATCTCTGATTGCAAGTTTGTGTCATACAATGGAAAACACAAACTCCTGAAAACATCGCCATAAAATGTAATACGAAAGAGAAATCCCCACAGAACACTGCAGAGCAAGAATGGGAGGCACGGAGAACTGACAAGAGAGGCTCAATGTTCTAGTGCAATAAAAGCCTGGAAAATTTAATCAACACAGAAAAGTAAAATAAACTCCAAAATCCCTTACAGGAGACTGATTAACATAATTAAATTAAACTCAGGGATTAAGTTAAACTGAGATTGAAATTTGCTGGGTCTGTTTCAGGCCTGAAATGGGGTTTATATGCCCCCAAATATGTCCATTTTTCCCATCTAAACCACAACTCCCATAAAGCCAGGCCCTGACTACAAAACCTGCCTGACTCAGTGCATCTCGGCTACAGCAACACTGTGACAATACTGGTAAGCACTGAGAATTGATCATAAGAAATCAAAACTATGAGACCTACGGGGGAAAAAAGTGCCAGGAACAGACAAGCGATAGTTTCAGAGCATTATAACACCACACCACAAAGTCAAAATTCTCTCAGGCCACTTTACCTGTGCAATCCAGCCAAATCTACCAAATTGTAATGGCCTTAAATCATAAATGACTCAAGGCCTAGAAAGAACAGCGTAAACCTTTAAGAAGTTGCAGTAAATTCAATCTGTATTGCATGAAACACGAACGAGAGGAAAGGTGTCTCATTAAAAAGTAATAAGAATGAAAAAGAAGACAAACACTCCGGAGACAAACATGGATGAACCAACTAGAACGGCACGAACTAGAGCAGTAAGCAGGGAGAACCTGCCAAACGAAAAGATACAAGCAGATCAAACCAGCCATTGCTGAACTATGCTGTGAGGCTACAACTTAAATATTTAACAGCTTTTTATTGACATATTTTTTGCCCACATATTTCCTTGCAAATTTCAAAAGCAAAACTTAGCTTACCCTCATCAGTAATGCTCACAGGTGCTGCAGTTTGTTTTTGTTTTTTAAAGATGTCTCTTTTTTGCTGAAACAAGAAGTCTTTTATAAGAGATAAAATATACTTACAGTGATTTCCAAATGGTATCACTCCTCAGGTAAATTACTCCAAGCCTTGGACCTAGTGCAGACGTTCATTGGGGCAGGGAACAGAGAGAGGCTGTGTCTGTACCAAAAGAACCAAAACGAAAGGTCAGGGGGAAATAATAATTATTTACTGAGAGCAAGAAAACTTGCTGCAACACTAACTGGCACTCTCTGCTGTCAGTACAGCTGGCTGCAGCCTGGCAGCGCCGAATTCTTCCCGCTTCAATCCCCCCAGCCCTGGCTGCAAACGACAACAGAGTCAGTCCCTGGTTACCCCAGTCTGCCCATGCAACCTATTCTGGTGAAGTGAGGAGAGGACGGAGGATTAGCCAGCAAAGTGCTATCAGTAGGATTCATTCTGAGAAGTTGCTCACTCTAATGGCATGAGCACGGAGCAGTGATGGAGAGCTAGCACAAACTTGGCACTCAAGTGCATCTCATCAGAACAACAAGGCTAGTCCTGTTCAGAGCAGCAACAAGCACTTCCTCAGGACTGAAAGGCAGGAAAAGGAAGGAAAAAATACTGCGCTTCTTTTGCTGTCTTTACGTCACAAAAATGATGGCTCCTATCGAAGCAGAAACCCCACTTATCCCCCATCAACCACCAGGTCTACTGCAGTGAGACCAGTGAAGGAACGTTGTCAGCCTTTCAGGAAAGATTCAGCTCGGCAGCAGGTTTATGTCTGAAATCTCCTGAGCTAAAGAGGGAGCTGGACTCAATAGACTAATACAGAAAGGGATCCAACTAAAAACCTCAGCTCTGGTATTTATTAGAGGTTAATTTCACCACCCAGACCTAAGTTTTTGGGAGTATTTACATTTTTGGGGGACTTGAATCCCTCTCTAGACTAACAGAACTCCTCCTTTGCTAGCTTCTTATGATCTTTGGGTGGCTCATTGTGGATGTTGGAAATATGTCTGAAGTTAACATCCAGGGACAGAATTAAATCCTGCTCACTTCACTTAGGCAAAGAACTCCTGGGACTTCAGCATATTCAGTCCTACCCACAGTGAAGCCAATGGTGCTATTTCCATGAATAAATGATTTTGCCTACTCTGATCAGACAAGAAAAGCAAATATTTGCTTTATCAAAGAAATCAAGAAGGTGAACGAAAAATGATAAGAGATGTAATTGTTATTTCACAGGTAGTTAATGTCACTGTGCAAGTTGGAATTTATGTCTGTAAATGCAACACAATAAAAAAACCCCACTGTTCATGCAGCAGGAACACTGGAATGAACGCCAGCAGACACAATGAACGATTTTAGATGACACTGTAATAATGTACTTCACAAAATATACATTCGGTTTTATGTTCAATTTATACATTTTGTAATGATGACGTTTATTGGTGACTGGGATATATGTTACATACTGATTTCAACAGGCTGCACGGAATCTTAGCAGCTACCCTTCAGAGGGGCTCAAGCAAACATTTTCTTTGACTCCATTTTTCTTAAGTTCTCCCCTCTTGGAGTCTGCTTTGAATTGCAAATTGAGTAAATTTAAACACACAAAAAAACCCTCCTCAACTTAGCCTGAACCTCTGAGTTTCACCAGGGCTTGGGAGAGGAACCATATGCTGGGCTCAGGTTAGCTCAAAAGAATTATCTAAAACAGTAACACCTTTGACCATGACCAAGGGTTGAATTTCAAAGGTGCAATAATGCCCAAGATTGCTGTAGATTTAAGTCCTTGCTAACATTCAGCATGGCTTACTTTCAAGTTCTCCTTCCCACATCCACATACGCCCCACCTGTTCTGTTAATGCTGACCTTGCCTCTTATATCCACTTTGCACACATCAGTCTGTCTTTTATCTGGCTATTGCTCACATTTTTAAGGCATAAATCCCATGTGCCTTAGAGACTGCCCAGTGCTTCAGTTAACATGCATTTTTAACTTGTACTAGAAGCAGAAAAATCACAGGATCAGGTCTTTGCTTCGGCAGAACTCCTTCACTCCTAATTTCACACAAGAGAAGCCTAAGAACTGCATGTACTAATCCTGCATATTTTGTCACCTCTCTTTTTGTGTCATTATTGCTCTTCCAATCTCTGGGATCCCAATCCAAGTGGCTCTCTCTTCTAGCACTGCCTAGCACTCAATCTGGCTTCACATCAAGGGTCAGGCAGACAAGTTGTTAGAGATGGGCTGTTCAAAGTCTTCTACAAAATCTGGGCACTAAAATCTCTGTGAAAGGCAACACTTAAAATATCTTCATTTTTCTCCATCATTTTTGCTATGGCCTGGGAAGATGTATCTCTTTTCCTCCAGTGTGATGAGCATAAAGCACTGAGATCATCATCAGTTGATAGGTACATTTTAAGTACATAAAATCAACAAAGCTGATGGTGCTTCAGAAGACATGGGGAGTCCAACAGAAAAAGAAACACCCAAATTTTTTCTAAAAGTCTTAATCTAGCTTGAGAAAAATTAGACGAAAAGGATTTTTGGCTGTGCAAAGCTTGGGCAAAAAGAGAGACAAGCAGGACAACAGGGGAATGGGATGTGTGACATTGGGTCAAGTAACTACTCCCCTCTCTACCTGGGCTCCTCTACCCAGAAAAGGAAAACATTACATTTCTGCTCCATGAGGTACTGTGTGCTTAATTAAGATTTTGGAGGATAGCTTTTCTGCATGAATGCATTCCAGTAATGCAGACTCTTATTACCTAAGTATTTCCACTAATGATAGTAACTTGGGCATTTTATGTATCTGCTCACTTTTATTCCGCCTTGCTCTTCTTGAGCTTTATCTGGTAATTTAGAAGGTGTAAGAAACATTAATTGTATTACTGTTTTTATTAAGGAAGGTTCGTTTTATGATAGCAGTGATGTACTACAGATTGTGATTTAAGATGTACACTTCAGGTCAATTCTATACTGGCTTCACTGGAGTGGCAGTGGGCATAGTCAGGAGAAAATGTGGTACTTTACATAATAATGCTGATGATTAACGGGCCTCCGGACCATAACTCCATATTCTGAGGCACTGATCCTCCTTTTCCACCCTCCTGAAATTTGTGTCTTGACCCTTTCATCTCTTGTTAGCTACCTTTCCAGAGCTGTTCATTAATCAGCACCATTGATCTGATGTGGTCTGTCATATCATATTACTTAAAACACCCATAAGCAAGCATTGGCCTGACTCTGCTCTTTACCCAACACACCATCACAATATTTTCTTTACAGACGACTTCAATATTATAAACATCCATTTCCCGCTGCTGCTTGGTCCTGAAATGTCCTTTTTCTGGGTTGGTTCCCCGCAGGACCTTTCTCTCTCTCTGCCTGGCTGTACTTCTTTCTGCTCACAGACACCATCAAACACCTTCAGCATTCCCTGTTTGTTAGGGGCACTCTTACGTCTGACCTGCAAGAAACAATCTGCAAAACAGCTCCTTCTCTTTGCTTGAGATCTGGTACCACAGCCTTTTGTCACTTCCTCTTAGTGAGGCCTGATCAAGGGGACTCAATTTTTCAGTTAATTGCTATTTATGTTATCCCTGCAATACTCTTTTCCCTGATATCTTCAGAAGTCTGCTTCCTTCTGCTTTTTGTGTGAACCCTAGTAATGAAAAAATTAAAAGATGAGCTTCTTGTGAGCTTATTTCTGATTATTCTTATTTGCTGTGCTGGCACAGTGCTGTCTTTCATGAGGCAGTGGAAAATAAGGACTTGCTAGTGTCACAGAAGTTAGCATGTCTGATCTTAAACCACATGAATTAGTGCCCTCACAATCATGATATATTTTCAGACTGAGCTGTCTAGGCTAAATGCAATTCTTTTTTGGTCACTTTTTCTCTCCAGGCGTAGCTTTTTGGGTGAAATTCTTAAAGCAGCAACAAGAAGACGAGAATAGCAGTGTTAGCCATCAACAAACGTGATGCAGGAGTGAGCTCGCTGCATGAAATGGGTCATTCCAGGTGTACTGCGCTGTTTCTTTTTCAAAAGAAGGTACATCCTCTGACTAGGGCAGACTGCAGCATTTATGTTACATGAACAAGGTTAGGCCATTGGTAGGCCGTTGGCTACCTACAGGTAGATATCCAGCCACAGCATCTTAAAGATCAAGATGGACTGTGTTATAAAAAACCCCTCGCTTTCAACAGGGGCCAGAACTTGTGCCACAGGAAACATAAAAATTTATCAGTATAGGACACGCTATCAGAAGGCCATAGCATGAATTTTTCACAATAGTCAGGGCTTCATCTAGGAGAGGAAACTGCTCATTTCTGTATTCTACTGGGAATGCTGTATGTCCACTATCAGTAATTGGGCTGAAATTCAGAAATTAATTTGTTAATGGATTAGACATTTGCAGAAAGACTGTTTAAAAAGGCTGGACTGCTCTAGCCTGGTAAAGGCCAATTTCCCACAAGGACATCTTTGCAAAAGTACTAGAGAAAAAAATATCTCCCTGAAGTCCCAGGGGTACTTACTGAAATCTGGAATAGCAAGGCAGTTTGCAGTGAAGTCTACATCCCACTTTTTGTCTCACAAACCCTCCATTACTTGTCTGTATGTGTTTCTTTTTCCCTTCTTTCACGGCCTTTTATCTGATACTATAGAATTTCACTTCCCTTAAGCTGAAATTCTTAAGTTTGAATTTGGCACTTGGAATAGGCATTTTCCAGGCCTTACTTTCATCTGTTGATTGTTCTGATATTTCTTTCTATCTGCAAGCAGTATTCTCAATGCAGCAGCTAACCATACCTAAGAGCTAAGGTCCAAAAGGATAAAACTCTTCTCCCACTGACTTTCCTTTCCACTCCCCATGCTCAATGGCTCCTCCTACCCTGGGCAGCAGCACAAGGTGTCAACCCTGAACTTTTGGAAAAGTTCTCTCTCATGTAAGATATAAATCGGAGTGCTGCCTATCTTCCACTAATGAAGATCTCATAATGCTTAGTGTGTTGGGTGTAAAACCCCCCACTTGCAGAGAAACCCAAGCAGAGTGCACATCGCTTTCTTGGCTGCACCTTGCTGTCAGCGGAGCAGGGTAAAGCAACGTTAGGCAATGTTAAGCGTCTGTTTGGACTTTGTGCACCTGATTTGAAATGGTGAAGATAACTGGTACCTGGAAGAGGGAACTACATGTCAGTAGTTGGTAGGCTTAACCAGCACAGAAGCAAATGACCAAAAGCCCTGATGTAACACTCAGCTAAACACTCAAATCAATGAAAAAACTTGACGATGCCAGACTGAACCATGACAGTGTGTCAGACAGTAAGTTAGCTTTTCACAAGCGGTAAAGAGAAGAAACAGTATCATATATATAGATAGATATACCGCATATAGTAACCATATATATATGTATGCCTATATAGCTATAGACACAATTATTATTTTAAAATTACCTTATTCTAGCAAAATACTGCGGGGTATAACAACAGAGAATTCTCTAGATTCTTACTATGGACCCTTCACAATCATATCTCAATGCTGAACAAAACCACATACTTTTCAAAGGAATTCGTTAAAGTGGGGTATGACTGAGGCAAATACATAAAGTCATGATTTTATTGATGCTGTTGTCAAATATGGAGTAAATCTTCTGTTCTCAGTGGAACTGCACCTACATAAGCTTTCCAGGGAACAGACTGATTGGTGGGTAGTACTTGTATACTGCTAGCGTTGTTGAGTCTTGAGCGCTAGTTTTCTGCAGAAACTTAGTATTAATAGAAGCAGTTTGAGAGTATAAACAGCCTCAGGCATTCAAGTGCTGATGCTGTAGGTTACAAGGTATCAGCTTTGTGGTAAGAAACTCAAAAGGTTCGTGGGAGGGGAGCAAGGTAAGAGGTTAAGGTTTTGAAGCCATGAACGCTGAAGATGGGCCAGTGCGTTCAGAGTATTGCCTTGTTACCAAGAAGGTGGCACTTGGACAACATGACACTGCCTTGCTACCGTAAGCAAGGTTCTCACAAAACCAAAGGTATAGTTGTGCTGCAATTACTACCCATGTTTCTGCCACTGAAATACGAGTTGCCATCACTGCAATCACCAGGGATGAAGAAAATGTGTAGAAATTAAATTGTTACAGTAATATATCCGCCTAAGCTACTGCTTTGGCTAGATGAGCCAGATTAGCTCATGACAGATGAGCTTCATGAACATTTCATTGCCAAGGAACCCTGTCAAAATATTGGTGATTTCTTCGAATCTGTTCAACATCATGGAGATGTCAAACGAAATCTGAAAGGACATTATTTTTCAGGAAGAATAAAAACAATGAAAGCATACGAAGAGAATGAGCTGAGTTTTTTCCTCCTCCCCTACACATTGCTTTGGTTTCATTGCATGCTGTTCTTGCAAATACTTTGGCATAAACCCTGAAACCCTTAGTCCTGTAGATCTTGATGAATTGAAGAAAGTACTGAATGTCCTCAAAGAACAGATTTCTATGTTTCAGCAACCAGGTTTGCAAACTGATAATGTATTTTCACCTAGGTGCAGGGACTATATAATCCCAACACAAAACACGATTTAATGAAGATTTACACTATTGGCACTGGTTCTGACACTCCCTCCTGGTCACAATGGCACAGCACTTGATGCATTGATGTCTGCCCACCAAACCTGTAGTTCTTAGGCTGAAAGCTGATCTCAGTCACAGGTCTGAAGTACGTTGTCATGAGTATGGAAGATAATGTAAAATGGTAACTGATAAATTTTTTCCTGGTTTGTTTTTTTTTTTTTTTCCCTGGCTTGTTGCTTGCAGAAACTGAGATACTGTTTACACTTGTTTGAGCTATAATTTCATGTAGGACAATGGAATACCACCAGCTATAAATTTCAATGGATTTGATCCAGTTGTCACAGAACCACTGCCCTCAAGGTAAACTAGGAAATGAAACTTCCACGCATACATCTGGCTTTCTCAAGCACCAAGAGCCAGGTTATCAAACAGATACACAGAAAAATTGAATGCCCTCCTCCCCTCTGCAAAAATCTTAGCATCATCTTGATGGAATTCCTCCCTCTCACTGAGCTTTTATTATGTGACTTGTTTTATAAGGAGAGGAAGAAACTTGCAGGATTTTTACCTGCCTTTACTAGAGGAAGATTTATATTAAAAATCATGTTTGCATGCATTCTGAGGGGCAAGGCCTGAGACAAGGAATCTTTTCCTTAAGTTTTAAAATTCATAACACCCCTGCCCGAATACTGAGCTAAACAATCATGTCACTGACAGTCAGGAAATACACCCAAATGATTTTGAATATTTTTTTTGGTTTGTTTTGGATGACTGTCTCCTGTTTCTGAAGATTTCCCTTGCAAGTCAATCATTAAAGAGTCAGTAACCAACACAGTGAAAAGACTAGGTAAAAAGCACCACGAGCATGTTTTCCCATACCATTCTTCCCCTGTGCTTGCTGCCTCTGGCCTCAAACTGTACAAATGAAAGCTTGTTTGATTTATGTCAAAAACTATATATAAAATATCACACAGGATCCACAGAGAAACAGAGTCACTCGGGGCTTTGGTTTCATTATCCATTGAGGAATAACTGACTACAGCCTTGGAGTACGTAGAACTGATCAAAGCGTTTGCTTCCTCACAAGCAAAGAGAAACCCACTGTAGATTTCCTGTTTCATGCTTCAGTGCCAAAACACAATGAAAAAAGTTCTAGATGAGCATGTGAATTATTCTAAAACATTGTTCAATCAAATCTGATGGCTACGCACATTCGTGAAACTCATCATTTGAAATGTCAAGTCACTGACAGCAATGTGTCCTGAGGTGTGATGTATATTTGTGATAATTATTTGCTTTTTAAAGTTATGTATCATCTGCATCAAAACAGAATTTTTCTTAAGTGTGCCTGAAATGTAGAGATGTCAGTGCCAGCTGCATTATTCAGATCTGGGTTTTAAATACCCTGTGCCAGGAAAGCACAGAATCAGGATATGACTACAATGCCATTTTTAAGGCACTGTAAATTATTTTTCACTTTTCTCCTAAAACTGTATGCAGTGTGGCTGATGGAGAATGATTACTAACATTAATAGTAGCCGAAGTGATTTCTACTCTGTACAGTATATAAATACAGCATGATGCATTAAGGAAAGTAACTTAGCAATAATTGTTATTCTTACTCCAGTATTAGCGAATGAGAAACTCTTGGGATTTGTTGCAATTCAGTATTCAGCTCCCTTCTGTGGCTCTTAGAGGCTATTTCTCTGGTCATTTCAAAACTTTCTTGAATGAAACTGAAGGCAGTTGGCTCTGTTGCTGGATAAGTTCTGCTAACGTAGGAGGGCTGTCTCCTGAGTGCTAAAAAGACCATTTCCAAATCTTCAGCATCTTCTTCCTTGACAGCAGAAGTTACTACGCAGAACGGTTTAGATGATGCTTAAATGAAATTTTACAGGAGATCCACAGTCTTCCAAGAAGGGACATGGTATGGAATGGGAGTGACTTGAGGGGACCTGATAGCAACTTCCCCACCTTTTATTTCTGGAAGATGACACCCTGCAAATAAGCACCCCACCGGTGTTCACTTCAGTATTCTGAACATAACCCTTTTTCCTATCAGGAAAGAAATTCTGTGAGGAGGAGATTGGATCTTTGACTGCAGACAATCTGGGAGCTACCTTGCTCCCGATAACTCCCAACAGAAATTGTTATAAGAAAATGGCCCAGATGAACAAAATTATGAAGGCGCTTGCGGATATTCTGCTCCCTGCCACAACAGGCATGAAGTACCATAGGAGATGGATCAGGAATCTTAGCTGTAGGGGAGCTCAGAGCTATTCTAGTTCAATCAGATTTCACCATTTGCTCTAATGAAGAGCGCTGGCAGAAGTTCAAAGCTACTCCAGGTCTCGACTCTCCCTCCACATTACTATAAAAATGACTGTAGAAGTGTTAACTGCAGAGGAGCCAAAAGTTGTTTTGGTTCCAGCCTTTCCCAGCAGGAGTAACTGAGAAAATAGAGTAGGAGTGCTAGTTCTGCTCACAGCTCCCTCAGCCTCCCGCAGAACACCAGAGACATTGCTGGGAACAGGGAAAAGTGTGCCCAGCGCTGTCCCCCCTCGCAGCTCCCGCAGCCTCAGCCGCTCCCTGCAAACGCCACCGATACAGATGCACCCGCTCAGTAACTCCAGAAGTCTTCGGAATCAGCATCAACCTCCGCTGCCGATAACCCAACGGCTGTTTGAGAGGCAGAAGGTATCAGGAGGATGGCTGTGTTCAGCCAGCATTGATTCCTTCAGCCTTTTGTCTGTGTCTGCTTTCTGTCTCGTTTGAAGGTAGTTACTGTTACTACAAGTAGCATGAATCATGTCTCTGTTAAAAAACAGAGCTTCAATTGTCTTACACAACCCCTGGTAACTGCATGTCTAATAACAGCAAACTATTTCCAGGTAGGGAATCTGTCTGTGTCCCAGACCCAGACATGCACACGTGTGCACACACACACACACACACATATTCATATTACTTTTTACACCTCACTCTGGGAAGGAGTGAGCTTTTAACATGCAACATGACAGTTCTGAGCTGCAGGACCTGGTAGCTATTATTTTAAAATGCCATTTTTCACTTATTGCTTTGAGAAGCCAGGCCAGTACACACAAATTGATCACAGCCCAAGCAGCAAAAGGGAGTGAAAAGAAAAACCAACAGCACTGTTTGGTTTTGAGAGAGCACTGGATGGCAAAGGCTATGGTCAGATCCTGACCTGAAAGCTTGACTTTCTAGATGCAAACTTTCCTTCCATCTCTTAGAGAAGGCCCACATTTTGATAAAGTTAGTACTTCTCATAGTACCCTTATTTTTTCCACCCCTCAGTTTCCCCCTTGGAAAAGTGAATGATAACTGGTAACTCTCATTACTGCAAGGCTAACAGATACTGCTGCAAATCAATGATAAGGTCTTCAAGTGAAACTTCTGTATAAATTGAAAATATTCTTTGTATTGTAACCCATAAATGGTCCACAGAAAGAAGGAGTTTCTGAAGATTACTATGGTGTCACAAGAATTCTGAACTTTCATTCAGTAGGCGGTCAAGGAAGAAATTCTTGCCAGTAATGTTGCTGCTGTTCTGGGAGATACTGAACTGTCTATACTCTTGCCAAATAAGAAAAAATCTTGCTGCAGAGAAAGATGCCCCCAGGTCCATCAACTTTAGTATCCTGATTCTGGTTAACAACAAACACAAGACTCTTCAAAAGGGAGAGAATCACAGAATATCTCAAATTAGAAGGGACCCATAAGGACCATAAGAGTCCAACTCCCTGCTCCTTGCATGACTACCTAAAACTAAATCATACTACTGAGAGCACCATCCAGACACTCCTTGAACTTTGAGGCTTGGTGCTGTGACCACTTGCCTGAGGAGCCTGTTTGCAAACAAAGTGGTTCTGGACTATTTCACAAGGTTTGCTAAAGAAACCAGTTCCTTCTGACCCTCTCTTACCATCAATCAGCATACCTGAGCATCTAAGCTTGGATTAAATGGTATTACCAACATAAGAGCCAGACTTCAGCCATTCCAAAGTTCTATATTCTCTTGGTTTAGGAGATGGATTGGAGCCAGAGATTTGGAAAGTCTATCTGACTTCTGGATCTGTTCAGCTTTGAGAGTTCAGTTTATGTTCATCTCTTCACATTGTGGGAATGTAATAAACAGGTAAAAACTTAACTGATGACATAACGAAAAATGTACTCCTTCAGCTTTTATTTCTAAACCTATTCTCTTTCTTAGCTCAGATATCTTTCTTGAAAGTTTGTTGGAAGTACTTGAAAACAATAAAGCTTAGCGGATCAGATGTCAGGCTCTGGTACTATGCCTACTTCTGAACAAGGCGTACCATATAACCAGGGAGTATCTTTGGAGAAATTGTTACTTGCCTGTTTCTCAGGATCTATGGACAATAACTAACAATTTGGTATTGTTATTATGGGATCAAGCACCTTACTTGTTTATGAGTCCTCGGATCCACAAATCACCTTACCGTAAAGTCAGAACTGAACTAAACCTAAATTGTGTTTGATCTCACAAACTGACTAGTCTGGTCAACATTGCAGGCTGGCTTTCACAGATACTCTCCCACCAAGTTGTCACATGCCGGTCCGAGACCGGAGCGTGGTTCTGTTTGTATTCTCAGGAACAGAATTAAGACTCAAAACAGAGTCAAAAGCCAAGGAACTTCATTTGCCCAACAACAAATCTGCAAATGCAATGCGAGAGAGAGAGCAAGAGATAAAGAGAGGAAGGAAGGAAAGAAAGAAGGAAAACAAGGAAAGAGTGCACAGCAATAGC
>JAVJGI010000060.1:6482375-6527108 GCA_035590275.1 Ibycter americanus | reverse complement strand
CAAGCCTACTGTTAGAAGTCCAAAGACCCAAGCAAGTGAAAAAAACAAATCAAACAAGAAACCTGTTAAGTTGTAAACTGTAGTTTATCAGTACCATGCAGTCACGAGCTGACTGTGATACTGCCCTAGGGTAAGAAGTTCTTACCTTTTCTGTAAGAAGTCAAATTAATTTGCCTTCACTATCTAGTAATCCCCTTGTCAAGCATTAAAAAATTCAGATCTTGGCCACTCTGTGTTACAATGTACTATTTAGAAAGTTAGCAGAGAGAAACGAATGGAAACCATAGATCATGCATCACTTGCTGAACGTGCAACATTCCTGCTAGAAAAACAGTATTAATATTTTAATTGCAGATCATGACACTATGTCCCAGATTCTGGCTAAGCATCTGAGAACACAACGGATCTTGTGCATTCAGGTTATTTTTATTAGGACTAAAACTCCTCCAAGAAACACTTTCACTGGTGGCCCAGTAAAGGGTTAAACAAAAGTTGGACTCAAGTTTACCAAGCCATCTGAACTGGCTTCAAGTAGACATGAAACATCAATGCATCTGGAAAATGGAGCTTGCAATTGACTTTTCTGTACCATCTGCTCTCAAGAACATTTTCTGCTTGGGAGTTGCACAAGCAATGAAAAAAAGCACACAAACAACTTCCTGTACCATGTTTTCGGTCACTTGTAATGACGCATTACAAAGCAAACCAGCTAAATATGCACAACTGTGCCTCACTCCAGATGACAACATGTATTATATAAGAGCAATGCCTGACAGAAAGACACTTATTTTAAGATATCAAGACACAAAGAGCACCCAAGGGGAAATATTCACTACATGTGAGAGCTGGGGGCAAGTGCCAGGGAGACTTTTGCCTCCATCTCGAAAGGCCAAATGCAGTTCATAAGACAGAAAAATCAAAAAGAGGATTTTTTTTTGGTTTACAAAGTAAAATGACAGAACTTGTTGCATCTCCTTCTGTAAAGGGGAGTTTAACTTGCAATGAATGTAAGTTTTTTGTTGTTATTTAATGTCACTTTAACGCATTTCAGATTCAAAATTATTCTTATCCCAAAAGCTTTAAAAAATACCATTTGTTTAGACTTGCTTTGTTTGCCTGTTGGGAAGCCATGGCCTGATTTAATCTCGTATTGTGGCATAAATAAAACAATATCCACAGGAATTAGAATAGTTTAACCAGAATAAAAATATCTACCTCTCCAAATGGGTCCAAAGCCTTTAAAATTGCGTATGTACGCACATGTTGGCCTTTTTCTCTTCCCAGCGACTGCACTAATGGAACTGAATCGGAGACATATGGGGACAGCCCAGTACCCATGCAAATGCAGGGAACTACTGAAGGCAAAGGGGGACTGAAGCCCAGACTGAAGCAGGGTGTGCAGCTAAAGAAAAGTAGTTTGCCTCTACTTTGGTGGTGTTTTGATGCTGAAGTTGAGATGAGCTTCCCTGCTAATGAACAGACTCAGGCTCTCAGTCCACAACCAGGGGATCACTCAGCAGTATAGATCTGACCTGGTTTGGGCGCGGGCACATGATCACATTACTATCAAATTAGCAAGAGTTTATGTTGCTGCAAGAGAACAGACGATATATAATCTAGCCTGAAGTCAGAGTGGCGCAGACAGGTGATACCTGATCTGGCATAAATCCTGCCATATAAAGTTAATCCATTTGTTCTGGACACATTCAAACCAGGATGCAAATTTATCCTAGATCAACACTTCGCGTTATATGGCTACAGTGTTTTTGATAGCATATTAGAACCCAGATCCACTGTGCCATCAAACCACAACTTCAGAAACCGTGCCCCAGAGATTTTGCAGGGAAACAACCAATTCTATCCATTTACAGGGTAAATCTGGGGGTGCAAACAGCTCCAGCGGAGACAAACTCCCACCCACCTGAGAAGCAGACTGTCCTTGTAAAGACAAGCCATGTAAGAATAAAGGGGTTCACTTCCAAATTGGCATCTGTTACCTCCCACAGGCCAAAAGGACTGAGACCACTGAATTTTCTTCCTACCTTCAAAATACAGAGGCTTGTTGTTAATATGGGGTTTTCCTAGATAATGGAACCTGTAGTCTAGAATTTCCAGGACTAGATTATTCTCAGGAGACCAATCCATCTCCAAGAAAGTATCTTGGCCTATGGCAATGAAGTCTCAGGTTAATGAGAGCTGGTTTAAGATTTCAGCTGAATTAAGCAGGTGCACAGTTCACACAGGTCACCTCTGCATGGGAAGGAACATCAATATGTTTTCTGTACTGTACCTGCAATTCATTAATAGCAGAACCTGGTTCATATCCTCCTTGCTACAGCATCCTTCCTCTGCCTCCCTTCGCTGCCTAGCCCCCTTCCTGACTCTACTGCCTTACACCTCCAGCTATCAGAAGGACATCGTATGAAATTCTGCTCGTAATTACACTGGCAAGTCTCCCCTGGTTTTCACGGAAGTTACATCCTCATGAACGAGAGCAGAATGTGGCCCTCTGCCTTTTCCAAAGGAAGACTAACGATCAAATAATTTTCTCACATCTCTGTTTGCACTTTCACAGTCTGGTTACATTGATTTGTGTCTCATAAGTAGACATTTCCTTTGTTGGTTACAAATCAATGTTATAGACCTAGCCTGCCTGCACATTTTTCCCTTCCCTCTTACTGTGTGAAAAACAAAGTGCAGCTTCAATTCTTGCTTTATAAATGTGAACTTCCTTGATGAAGCGTAAGAGAGAAAAGCAGATAAAATTCCAGCTCTCCCTCAAAAAACAGGAAACGTCTGTGCTTAAATTTCTAATTACCGAGATGCTTTATGGTATGATAAACACCTTTATCATTCCAGTCCTGCCACAGCTTTGTTAACCTAGTTATAATCCTCTCCTTCAGATATTTCAAGATTTCCCATAGCAGCCCACCGTGATATCACAGACAGCTATGACTTCATGGCATGAGTAAGGAAAAAAAAGAGGCAAAGGTTTTAGTCTGCAGCAGTACTGAGCTGCCACACAAATCTCCAGGAAAGGATGGAAAAGAAAAGAGTTTGCAATTGGTGCCTGAAAGGCAATGAGCTTTTTGACTCGAGTATGAAAATACAACAGTGAAGATAGATGGGTATGCTACTACAAATGGATACGCATGATAATAGAAAAGAAGTAGTAAGAAACAGAGCCATCAATCAGAATACAGCAAGTGAAAGAAGGTGCATGTGTAAATGTGGAACATCTCAGTTTGATTTGCCTTTATTAAAAGAGAAAATAAAAAAGTTTAAGAAAAAGAGCAAAACCAGCCTCAACTCAATCTCATATATTTTAATACTATGAAGAAGTTTAGTAAGCTACAGTTCCACCAACTTGATGGGAAACTCATGGCTGCCAAAATAAAAATAGAAATAGATTAGCGCTGGCATCAATAAAAACAATAATCATAATAAGGCTTAAAGGATGTGAGATCAAAAAGGAGAAGAAAAATTTTACAAATATGAAACAAGGCTTGCTACACTGCCGTCACCACCATCAAAGAGCATCCTCAGAAGTCAAAAGAGAATTTTATTTAATTTAAGAAGCAGCACTAGGAATCAGGAAATCTGGGTCCTACTTAGACCTCTTATGGGGAATCTATGATTGGCCTTGAGAAAGATATTTCAGCGCTCTGTGCTTCAGCTTCTCTGTAAAGCCAATCGAGATAATAACAGATTGACTTCACAGGCATCTTATAAAGCTTAATTCATGGGTGTTGAGAAAACACTTTAAGGTCTTTATGCAGAAAATATTAGATGGAAGGAAAGACAAAAAGGAATTTGAAGATTTTGGAAATGACTGAAAAAGAGATTCCACAACTTGACCATCTCCTGGAAATCACAGGAAAAGAATGAATAACTTCCTTTTGAGGATTTTATTTCCAAAGGAAGTGGAAAGCTTCCCAGCCAAATGGGCAAAGAAGTTGCCACTGCAAATAGCTGAAGAATCAGTGAGTAAGCGGCAATGGGGAGCCTGGGCTTCGCTGCGTGCTTGCACAGCCTCATTCCCTGCTGCACTGCAACCTTGCAACACTGTATGCACATGCCTGGACCCAGTGAGGTAACACCATGCTGCTGCCTTGATGGGTAGAGAGATGAGAAGTTCGGACTACTTGGATAGCTGTCTATTTGCACAGCCTCTTGCCAGCAGCAGTTCAGGCAAGAAACCATAACTGCTGCTATAAGACTTTGGGGACCAACCATTTGGTCTCTGTTCCACCAGGCAACTACCTGCTTTGCTTGTGTTTCAAATGGGCCTGGCTTCTAAAACTTTTCAGTATTGCAATAATAGATATGGTGGAATAGCCCTTGACAGATCAAATCCATAAACTTAGAAAGAAAAAGAGATACAAAATAGGAACACTAAAATTAAGAGAAATATAAAAAGCAAAACAAAGTTTTTCTGATTTGATACAACTTTTCCAAACCATTTTACTTAGACATAAATGACAAACAAAAGATACCAAGCTGCCACCCGTCAGACCTGCAGAATCAAATCTGTTCATCGATGTTTTGGTCGCATCCATCATTGTCACAACTCTTGTCTCTAGTAAGAGCTAATGCTGAAGAAAGAACTCAAGAGAGAGAACTGCCCAAACCTGGGTTAGCTTACTGAGTAGAGAATATAATCTACCAAAACCCCCAAGCAGTGATATGTTACCAATTCAAAAGGACTACCACAACCACATTCATCTATATGATGGAGAGAACTCAATGTGCATTTGAACACGGATATATTTATAGCTGCTTGTTTACAGCATATGGTGCCTTCCGCTGTATTCTGCATATTTTTCTTATCTTGCACTATCAAAGTTAGAAGACAGTGGAAAGGTACATATCTTTTTCTTATCTTATCCTGAACAGGCTTCACTAACAAGGACATGATTTGTCTTTTCAATAGCACGCTGCAATTAGCACAGAGGTCAAGACATTGCAGTTAGCACAAAGGTCCCAGTACTGCAGCTACCCAGGGGGTTCCACACTAGAGCTAAGCATGAACCCAAAGCACTCTGGGCATATGGAAATGTATAAGCTTTTTTTAATGTCTGTATATATGCACACCAGGCGTAAATATTTAAGGAACAAACACCATGATAACATGAGAACGAGGAAAACAATATTGCAAGCATAACACTGATCAACACATCTAACTGCCAGATGGACAAAATAGGTTTACCTGGTGGTGAGCACTGTGGAGAGAAATGAAGTCTTGCCTTTTACATTTCATGCATTTTAAGATGCTGCTCAGATTATTTGTTTACTTTAACCTGACGTCAGTTCTGTTGACAGTCAGTGCTAAAGCAAAATTTGTACTGGAATACAAACACCATCAAAAATTCCAAGGTATCTCAACATGGCATTTTTGTTTCCTTCTTTTTATATAGTTGTAAGGATAAACATCAAAAGCTGAAACGTCTGGGTTCAAGCCACCCAAAGCCGGGGGGAGAAATGCCCAGACCAAGATTTTGCTGCAGGTGCATGCTACTTTAAAACCAAGTCTCATGAAGACTCATTGCAGGACAGTATGATTGCTTGCCCTAACATTTTCAAAGAAACCTTGGAAGGATTTAGACACCTAAAGGTGAGTGCCAGTATTTGCTATATATTGGACCAAGCAACCTCAAAATCTCAGCCCACAGGATTGGCTCCGAACGCAGGTGGAGCTGAACTGTTAGCTGCAGTATCCACAACACACTTACCATGAGGGGATTATACTGAGTTTTGTGACAACTACACTTTAGGAAAAAGAGGAAGTGGAGGGGCTGAAGGAGCCTGAAAGGAAAATGAATAAATTCAGATCAATGGAACAGGCCTGGAGGCTGCTGAAGAGGCTCTTTTAAGAGCCACAGATGATGGCCACAGTCTAGACCGAACACACACAGAGAGAAAAGTCAAGACAAATCAGCACCATTAAAAGCTCAGTAATCACATCACATAACAGCAAGATGCAGCAATAGTCTCTCTGTCTCTGCTCTGAGGTGAAATCACCTGGAATGTGACATTTGTTTCTGGGCACCTCCTCATCAGAGTGATTGGAGAAAGTTCAGAGAAGAGCCACATAAATGACCAGGGTGGTGGAAAGACTGAGCTGTTAGGAAAAGAAATGAAGAGCTACATCTGCATAGCCCAGTTACATGCCAATGACTAGCAGACGAAGGGAAAGGCATGAAAACAGGCTGCGTATAATTGAAAAGTGCAAATGCCAAAAAAGAAGGGGGGGAGGGGGGGTGGAGAAGAGAGGGTAGCTAATAATAAAAAGGTGTATAGATGAAATCAAGACCAGTAACATAAAGTGGAAATTACAGGGAGCAAAAAACAGTGTAAGCCTGAAGAGTGATGTCCTTAGGGAAGGAACTGAAGGTTGACTGTGTATTTAAAACTGCCCTAGACAAAACACTAGACATGTGATGCACACACCATCCTTCATTGGCCCTGGGGAATGGGCTGAGCAGGTCTTGATTGTTTTTCCAGTTTGATGACTCCAAGGTACACTGTGTTTTTCTGGCCTAAAAACCATCCGTAAAAATATGGAAACCCATGAAACACACTTTGGCAGTTTAGACGATGATTAACCAGAAGGAGTTGTATGTGAAGAAAGGAGTAAACCAGCAAGGAGCAAAACCTAGTGGGTTGAGGAAATGGCTCTTTTAGCATCAGCTGGTACAATGAGGATCAGCCACACAGCAGAGTGGATAATCCGCTGCATATAAAGAGAGCAGTATGTATGGATCAGGCAACACGATGTGACAATGGAGTTGGGGAAATGACTTTAAAGGATACATGACCTCCTGAACCATGAGTCGGCCAGCTAGTCTATGGAAAGTTTAAATGCTTCCATCACAAATCCAGAAACCTGACTGTGCAAAAAAGGAGCTAGTCACTCTCTGTAAAGCATCCTAAGAAAGTCAATGACAGACAGACAAAGTGAGCCTTGCACTCTTCCATACTATCAAACCGTGGATATAAGCCTATAAAAGAAAAACTGTTTCCCTTACTTGAGTAATAAAACACTGCAAAAAGCTGCACATGCAGACATAAAGTATCACAGATCCATGCAGGGGGTGGCAGTGGAGGGAGCACACGTGTCTGTACACGATGAGATGAAATGCTACTGTCACTTCCCAACCACAACCCCCCAGCAGCAAGGAGGGCAGACAAGAAAACCACCATCTAAACCTGAGACATAAAAGTTATTACATAAAGCAACCCAGATCCTGACTGATTTCAGCCTGCACTGGAAATAATCCTTAGCTTTTTAACTGGAAAGTACAGAAACTATGGGTGAGAAGCAAGGGGAAGGTAGAGACAGAGGAATAAACTTGTTTTTACTGACAGTTTTCAGCAAGAAGGACAACCTCTGTCTTTACAGCAGCAGTGTTATCAAAGAGAAAAACTAGGTTAGTGGAATATTCGAGTGGCATCTGTTATTCTTTTTGTATTTTGGGGGACCAAGGGGAAAAAAGCCAACCTTCTTTGGGCCAGAGACACTAACTGATTTAACTCCCCTGTGGCCTTACATAGGAGGGGCTACTTCACATTCGGTGCTGCCACGTAGCCCTGACAATGCAGCACCTTCCTGACACTGGCAGCTCAGCTTGAGGTCTTACGAGTACGGCTCTGCTGACTGTGGGATCCTTCTATGACATGAAGGAAGAACATCTCAGGAAGTTTCAGGTGACATTATACAAAGTTCCTCTTTGCTTCTGAGTTGTTCTGCTAATCTTCCTCACTGGACATCCAGAAGACTCTTTCCCTTTGCTCCACCTTCAGGAGCACAGCTTCAAATTCTGCATTAAAATACACCTTTGGAGAAGTAGAGCTGTTTGCACCAGCAGCAGTGCTTCCTGCACAAAATGGTAAACATAAATGCAGTACTGATTACTTTGCAAATCATGCCCTGAGGCTGAAGGTCCAATGAAGCAGTCATTTCAGAAGCATTATCAGATAAGGTATTCTCATTACTCCCCAGGCCATTGCAAAAAATTACTCCCCGATCCCTGCAAAAATCCATGATTTAAAGAAAGATTGGTTGTCTCCGTCCATAGCCCAACTTTACAAACAGCTGTGCCGGCACAAGCGGGGGAGTTGTGCAACGTGTTGGCAAACCCGAGCAGCCAAAGAGGGAAATTAGTTCGACTGGTTTGGTCCCTGAAGCCCATGTATCGACAAACCACAGCCTGTGCACCTTATTAGCTTTCTGCAGTTCCCTGCTAACTAATGGTATGTACCTGTCCATCTGCAGAGCCAAATATAGCTTCTTTTAAGAGAACAGAAAGGAATCCCTGCTGAGCCTGACAGAAGACAAGCCCACCGCGTGTCCGCCTGGTGCTGTGGAGCCCTGTGACAAAGGTGGCTTGAGGCTGCGTGTTTATTTTCCAGCTGATGTACATTGATAACTCGACCTCTACGCTTACAAGATCCGTGTAATATTTCCTTGCTTACCTCAGCTTCTACAGGCCCCGTATCCTAAAACCCCATGGACGTCACAGAGGACTTTCCAAGCAGCTGACAGACAAAACACTTCTGACAGCCATTCTGGCTAGGGTAACACTTAAATATGAGGAGGAAATACAATGCTGCTCACTCCCCCAAGTGCAAGCTAATTTTAAAGTTAATACTGTAAGTCCTTATAGGCAAGATGTTTTAATTACCTTCAGCCTGTCCAAACCAGCACTCCCAGCCCTATGGGTACTGCTGATACGACTGACAGCTGATAGCTTTTCTAAACACCAAGCACAACATTGCAGTCACTGGTGACTCAAACTGCCTAAAATGGTGTGATTTTTATCACTTTGACAATACTTATGACAACTCTCTTTAAGCATAAAGGGATTTTTTAATTTTGCTACGGTTTATAAAATAAGCCTACCTAAAAATTTGATGTCTGTATGTAAACTGGTGTTTAAAATCACATACAAGGAACAGTCTGACTTTGCCTCGTACCAACATGAGAAAAGCTGACAGAAACAAGCTTGGCCCTCCCTTCCTCAGTTTACACAGCCTCCCACTCAGCTCACTCTCCCTTTTCCCCAATGTCTGGGAAAACAGACAGGTCTCTCCCTGCCCCCCGTAACAATCTTTTACTTCGTCTGAGGAAGGTACGCCGATGTGGTAACCAGTGAGACTGGGTATGCAAAAGAATCAATGGCTAAGCTGATCAGGCTAATTCAGCTGTTAAGAAAGAGATCAAACCCCATAACGCCCCTCAAAAACAAGAAGCATCTCCTAGATTATGCCTGGAATGACCTGGAAGTCAGCGTCATCCGGAGAGTGCTAATATATTAAATTCCACGGCAGAAAAGAATTTTCTTGCTCTGAACTTGCTCTGTATATGAGCTGAAGTTTTTAAACCATCCCCACAGAGATAATCATAGTAGGATCCACAACTAGAAAGATCTTATTACAATTCCACACCAAATAGTAATGTAAACAACACCATGATTCTATATTCAGAAAGCATCTACATCTCTGACAAGTCTTCTAAGATTTCTGAGGCCAGAACAACAAAAGCCAGTCAAATGCAAGCAGGTCTTAATTCCCAAATACAGGTACCTTAACATCCAAAGGGTGCATTAGGATTTTTTCTGGGTCATCAAGTATTAGGTACTAGAATACCTAATCTCTAATTTATGTCTGATTCAGCTCCTGCTAAAATAAGAGATGCTGGCGGATCCAAACGGAAGGCCAGGATATTTCAAGAAACTCTTTAGGCATCATCAGGCCTGGCCAGCTATGACCCACAAAGATGCTTTTTCAAGTGGAAGCGATCAGCATGGCTCCACCCAACACGAACTGTGGTCCTGTGTTCTCCTACAGTCCCTTTAGCAGAGATCTGCCCACCCTCCCCTCTGTATCTGACCTGCATACTGTCAGCGTAGGTGCACCTACTGCTGGTGCAACAGATGTTAAAGCAGGAAAACCTGACTCCCAGAGCAGAGGGATTAATGGGGCATTAACATTAAGGCCCCAGTTGTGGCCATTTAAATGCTAACAGCTTTAAGTAAGTTATCCAAAACACAAGCTTGCTGTGTGAGCCACTAGAACTTAATTATAGAACGTTTGGGGCCAAAACTTGCCCCAGGATATGCATGAAGTCATCCTGATGATGCTAATGGAAACCCATGTGCTATATATTAGAAAAGCAACTGGTTCTAAAAAAGGCTATTTTAAAGCAGAACGTAACAGGTTAGCTTCTGCTGAACAGTCCTTTCACTATTTACATTTACAAAAATCAATCACGTCACAGATGCTTGGAGTCATCGGCTGGGCTCCGATTTACATTCTTCACTAGCATTCCCACAAAATCAGTTAAAGAAAAGCTTGGTTTTAAAGCCTAGCATGTTGAGTTAATGTTCTGTTAAATCTGGCAGATTTTGTCCACGGTTCTTTATTGACCCTTGTTGTAATTCTCCTTTTGACACTCTTCTGATGCACCTTTTCCCATCCAAAGTGTATTTCATGGTCCAGAAATGTTTTTTGACTGAGCAGAGTGTATTTTCACCTCCTCTTCACCTCCCAGAGCAGTATTTCAGGGCCCATCATGAGGTGTGCCATTAAACCTATGCCATTAAAGCACGCACATGGCTCCCCTTGCCTTGCAGCTAACAGATCTGTTAGACTTCAAGTCTGCTGGGCAGCAGCAGGTAAACACAGCTTTTGTTTTAGCAGCTCAGTTACAGTGAAGTGAGCATCTGCCCTGGCTGTACACAATAAACCTCCTATTTCAGAGGAGTATAATTGTCATTGCATTTTGTTGTCCTTTGAAACATGGAGCAAGAAGCTTCAGCCTCAGGGTCCACTGCAGTCTTCAGGACATCGAAAAATCCCATAGCCTTCACTGCTTACTACCGTATGCAATTATTGGTATCTGTGTAAAATGAAAGGGAAATATCTCACTACCTCAAGCCTCAAACGATCCACTTGGCATGGGGTTTATATGCAAGAGGCAAAACAGTAGAAATTCAGTGTCGTTACATGGCTATGGTACCTGCTATATGTGATACACTGAACAAAACTCTGCTGCCACTTTAAAGATTTTCCTATTCCTGTTGACAGGTTAGGGGGCTCTAGAGAAGTGTCTGATCGGACTCTAGTTTTCAGCTCTAATGAACCTTTCTGTGAAGTGGGAGCTGAGCTGGCTCCATTTACCACTTCTCTGGTAAGAATTTCACTTGTGGCAGTTATGAGCCTATTCACTCACATCCAGCCCCTTGTTTCCCCCCAAAAAGACTTTTATATCACTGTTTCGTCAGGGAAGGCATGAGTACTTCTGTTTTGTGTCTCCATGAATGGCACAGATGCAAGTTTGAAAGCAAATCTGTGGTGAAATTCAAGATAGGAATGGAGCATGTATGTTTTCAGAACAGAGTTTCCACGGCATGAAGACTGCAAAGTAATCGGCAACTGACCCAAAACCTTAGAATGGGCAATCTGAGGCAACTTCATCTCTGTAAAGTTATCTATAGCATGTAGGGAACATATACATACACACATACATGCTTTTGAGAAAAAATATCTGACCTCTTGGGACACACTGATATTGTGTAGTATATGCATTAGTGTTTAATGAAGTGTTTGTGGCCCATGCTAACTTTGATTTGTAGGGCTTTAAGTCATGCAGCTCATGCTAATGTTACTGTATGCTGCTGTGAATACAGAGAAGAATTTTTAAGACAGCTCAGTGCGTTACACTCAAAACTCTCATTTTATTCCAATGTAAATTGTGTGTTTAATCTCTTTGGAAGGTTTCAAAGAGCCTATCCACCTCTTTTGGGTAGAGAGTCTCATGAAAGGACGCAGTGTAAATTATACCTACAGATTCCATTGTGTTTCTCCCTTTTCCACACATTTCTTTCTGACTGTCCCTTCATCAGCTTTTTTTGGGTCTCTCTTTACTCATTTCTAGTCATTCCCTTAGCCTGCCACTTGTTTTCTGCTTTCAGATACACATTTTGTAATACCCTCTAATATACATCTTTTTACTGCTGTTCCTACTTACCTATCCTGGCACCATCAATGTCCCATGCCACCACAGAACCTGGGCTGTAATTTGTGTGTTTACCTTTACCTTGCCTTTATTAAGATACACTCTCTCTGTCTCGCACCCTCACCTTTTGTTAACTCTGATTTCCTATCCTCCTCAGTTCCTGCCACTCCAGAAAAGGCAGGAGGGGGAACGAAGTGCTTGTGGAGGCAGCGCTGGCTGTCACAGATTGATTGACAATGAGTGCGGTGCCTGCAAGTGCCGAGATGCTGCAGTTTGCAGAGTGAAGTGAGACCTTGGTGCCCGGTACTCCCTCCTTGATTGAACAGACATTTTGAGTGTGGCTGCCGATCACTGTGAGCCCAGTGACTCCCTGCATTCTCCTCACTTTCTTCTCCCAAGCTGTCAGACTGGCAAGGCTCAGGAGAAATCACAGGTTTCCTAATTGCATTTGTGCCTGCACAGAGAGAAGACTTAAATACAGGCTGGTCATCTGTATGGATGACGGAGAATGTTTTGCTCTGTTCTGCACTAGTGTGGGCTCTTCGACTTGTGCCTGGCAGCTTCCTTGTTCCTGAGGACAGAAAGATAAACCGTGCCTTTGTATGGATGGGAAGATGACAAAGAGAATGGAGAGAAAAGGAAATTCATTACATTTATCTGTGCAAACATTTTGTCAAATGATTCCTGCTATTTCATGTACTGAGTCCCCTCCACGGGCGCATCTATGCTGCATGGCTGTATCTTGGATTTATAGAAAAAGCTTGTTCCTTTATCTACACAGTCAGATTAGAGCCCTTTATTGGCGCTGATCAGTCTGTTCATCCTCTTCTGACTGCTCCTTGCTCAGAGGCAAGGCATCTTGCACTGTTTTCAATGGCTATTTAAGCGGCGAGTAGGCTTTGGCAGCTAGGCAATCCAGAGAGATGCGCAGCAGTGTGAATCCGACTCAAAAGTGGGTAAGTTTGCCTTTGCACAGTAAAGACTCATCTTTTAACAGGTCGTTTTCTAGTCAAACTAAACGCAAATGTTGACCAAATCGAGTTGGCACAGCAACTCTTGGGAATCCCCGTGACTTCAATGATCTGAGACATAGCAGGAGCCACGGACAAGCCTTCTCCCAGGTTATGGGTGGCTCTATGGGCAGCCTTAGTTTACTCAGCTCAGTGGCTCACAATTACTGAAATAACAACAAGTTGCTTTCTTCTTTTTTATCGCAAAGTCTCACGGGAAGCTTATTTTGCATACAGTGACTCAGAAAGCTGCCTGCTAAGCTGCACGTACTGTATGTCTGTCTGGAACAAGTCAGAGTAATTTGTCCTCTTGTTTACAGCAGCCTATTTATAACAGTACAGAGATGACCCAAGGATACACCAAGTCTCCCCTCCAAACACCCAGAAAGGGTTTTTTCACACACTCATCACAAAGCCACGAATACTATAGCTCCCTCAGCTCCTCCTTCCAGTGAAGATGATCTCCAAGGGCAACAGGCAGTGGAGTGGGTTAGAGCAGGCTTTGATGAAATACATCAGCAAGAACATTTGTTGTGTCATGATCACAGCAAGAATCCACCTGCCCCAAGATGATACGAGGCCCAAAAGACAGAGGGCAAGTGTCCTTGGATACTTCTGGTATCCACTGTTATTATTTACCCCAGCAATCAGTTGTTTGCAAAGGGTAATGTCCTGAACGGTGCAGACAGATGATCTGCGTCTTTCAGGATTTTTGTTTAATGGCTTTCAATACTCAAAACTGTTAGAACAATATCTATAAAGCCACAAACTTTCTCAGTCAGACGATTTCACCTCTTAACAGCCGCTTCAGAAAGCACCGTATGTCATGTATGTGGAAGTGATAGGTGTGTAATGAATCATGCATGTGTATTCTAGATTAATTTTTCACAGGAGTAGTTTTAATTGTCCTACCTTACCACGTCCTGCTGGCTAACATTTCACCCTAAGAATTAGATTAACAATTCTCCAACCTTCAAACAACTGCTTCTTCCCAGACAAGGAAACAGGTTTTTTTCCTCTCTGTTACAGATAAAATAAGCCTCCTTAGAACCGCAGAAGCCTAAGGTCCAGTCTTTACCCAAAATTATGTCTTTAGGTTCATGTGCAATTTCTATTTTGCATTACAAGAAGGGCAATATCAGTGCTCTGGAAAAGAGAGCAGGTTTCTTAATCAGACACGTCATGCTTATTTTTGACCCTGTTACTAGACTGGAATTAGTGACTATATGGATACATTTCACATATTTCATATATAAACATATATGTCTGCACAGACACATGCACACCAAACTCCAACAAAGTTATACATATTCATGCATGCATATGTGTAAACAACTATTTAATTTTATTTTTACATATGTATATTTACAAGCATGTTTGTGTATGTACTTATACATACGTACATATACTTACATATGTAACTTGTAAGCATTTTATACTCAAACACTTCCTACGGTTTGAGCTGTCTCTTTTGTGATATCTGAACTATTTGGCTGAAGATGAAGGGATAAGGTCAATTACTCCTGTACTTAAAGAAAAGAGACCGACTATGCCTAAGGCTTACCTAAATTATTCCTCTGTAATATATATATATATATATCATTAAAGAACACAAAACCTTCTCCCTGCACCATCTTTCATTTGGGCTGAGCAGCACCACTTGGAAATGGAGGTTATGAACGTCTCAAGCTCATGTCAACAAAATTTTCTGTATCATATCATGAATACATTTGCCATTTCTAACACAGCACTCTCCGTAAGAGGAGCTGGAGCAGATACTGATTCTTCTGCCTTCGCTCACAAGCTTCTCCTCCACATTGCAATTTCCAGTATCTCAAGCTTCTTAACACTTACAAAGAACACAACCTCTTCCCCTGCTCCCTAATTACTTTTTCTTCTTTCTTTCCCTTTTTAGAGCTTAACACTAGCATGAATTTTTTTCTTTCCCTAAATGTGGAATATCTGACCATAAACTAAACTGGTCCAAAGATCCTGAATGGCAATTTTTATTCCTGGAGCAATGACAAATACAAGGTGTGAATTTTGCAATTCATGATAAGAAATAAGAGAATTTTGTATCGAAGCAAGACAAATCCTTCCATTTTCAAAGAGGATATGAGAACAGGGTTAGAGGCAGCTTGTAAGGTCCTGAGAGATCAGCAACACTTATTTATAGCAATACTATGTATAAAAAAGCCATATATGTAATTTTCAAATTATTCTAAAATATGTTTCCAGCTATTCCCTATCTCTAAGGCTGGTCATGAAGGATTAGTAGAGTTGACTGAACAAGTGATTCAGAATGAAAAAATGCACCCCTTTTTTATTTTTGTACCCAAGTCTTAATTTTTTCAAGTGATGTTTTATTAAGTTGCATGAGCTGAACAGCCTGGCTAAATGGTATATATCCCTTTGGCAATATACGATGGATTCATTTTTTTACCATTTGTTATTTATACTGGGTGTCTGGTCATCTAAGTCATACGCTTCCTGTTTTTAACCGAATGACAAACTTTTCAAGCAGGAGGATATATTCCAAATGATGCATAAGTACTCATAACCACAAAAGTCTTCACCTGAACATTTCTGAATTGTTAATTAGGAGAGAAATATGGCAGAAAACCCCAGAATCCGGACAAGTATGTGCAGATGCCATTTTGTGGTGTTTTGCCAGGCCTAAGATTAAAGACTCAAAATACAAATAAGTGAAATAAGGGACTCTTTAACACTTTTGTAAATGGTTTTACTTTACAAAGAATTGCACGTAATGAATTAAGACAGTGATACAGAGTGGGATTAAGGCTTTACAATATTCATAGGGTAAGATTTATGTCACTAACTTATCACAGACTTTTTTACTTTCCAGGAAAGTGATCCTCCCAAACTTCAGAGATGTTATGCCAGGTGTCAGACATTCTCTAGCCACATCACAGCAGTGAGAACAGAAACCTTCCTACTAATTACTCAGTTTAGCCTGTGGCTGCATTTTGTTGTTTCCTGGTAATCCCACTTCAGGTCCTTGAGCCTTCTCCATCCAGAATGAGTGGGAGAGAAGTGGAAGTAACGAATCTGACTATGGGTTGAGAGCAACATACAGTGCTCGCTTCCCAGAGAAAAGAGCTCTACAGTAGTACGTGATGGTAGCGGCAGCAGGGAAGCGCACCCTGGAGTGCAGGGAGTTTAAATGATTATTCCTTGGCCTTATAAGAAGAAGCCTTTGGGCTCAGTTGTGCTGTAGTCCCGCAACATTTTAGGAACAAGGCTGGCAAACAGCTGCTTTCCGCAAAGCCCTTCGCAGGACGCGGGTGCATGGTGCGGGCAGCGGGCGGTGGCAGCTGGTGCCCGGTAGCACGGACAGAGCTGCCGGGAACCACCAGGTCCCTCAGGGCCGTGAGCATGGGTCCTCTGAGTGACACTTTTCTTGCACCCACTAACGTGCTGACTGGCATTGTTGACAGTGGCTATCTCAGCCACCAGGGCTTGGAGGGAAAATGATGGAGAAAGATGTAGGAGATAAACTCTAAGCTGTCAACAATGATTTCTTCTGATGATGAGAGGTGCTGAGATCATGTACCATTGACGTCAACAGAAGTTTGCGTGTACCTCAATATCCATCAGATTCCAGCACTCAGTTGTGTGATTAATGCATTCTGATATGAGTCACAAAACTAACTTCCTCTGCACAATCCTTTGAAAATTAGACTTAAGCCTGGGGGGAGCGCTGGACCCCACCATACATCTTATCATCATCCTTCTATGACGGAAGCGCATTTTGTACAACCAAATTACACTCCACTGCTCTCACATTAGGTCTTACTCCACAGATCTGCATCCCCAACATTTATTTCTTTCCTAGACGCTTACTCCAATCATGCAGCATCAGCTCATTGCAAGACCTGCAAAATATTTTGTCTCATAAAATCCTTGTAGATTACTGAAGTGCTAGCATTCCTATTTTACAAGGCTAGAAACTAAGGCTTGGACATGTCAAGTTACTTGCCAGGATCACATCAGAAACTAATAAGCAGAAATCTTTCCCTGTGCTTAGTTTCCACCAGGTTCTCAAATTCAACCTTCTTTCTCCTTCTAGGCCCTTTTAACCTTTTCTTTCATTTCCCCCTTGTTCTACTCTAATACACTCTGCTATAATTCTTAGAAGGATTGATAATGTTCAGAGAAGTAATTTTTGATGCTCAGGTGCTCTTCTAAAGGTAAAAAACCCAAGCATACTTACTTCTCAACTTCTGGAAGTCAAAAGGAGGATGAAGAAATCAGAAACTTCAGGTAAATTCCCCTTTGCATCCTGTAATATCCATGTATATTTTGGAGGTGAAATTCATGATAGGCAGCACATGGCTTTGGAACTCAGCTACCTGAAACCGCTTTTCCTTCTGCGTCCACTTGTTGCCACTGAGATCAGCAGAGGCTGCTGTGCTAGAAGTCCCAAGAGTCAGGAACACCCCACGCAGGGTTTTTAAACTTTTGACCCTACCTTCTCCCTTTGCTTCATTGAATTGCTTAAAATTCCACGCATCGTGCAAAGCTTGAGTCTATTTTCTCTGTGGGCAGCACAGGCTATGATTTGTTATGGCAATATTTTCTGGGGATGTTAAGGAGAGATGCACACTTCTTCCTATTGCATTGTGTATTTCTGTTTCCCATTCCAGATGCTCAGAGAGCACTGGATATTTACTGAGTCTTTCATAAACCTGAACTCCTTGACTACATCAAGATTCACTTTCACAGACCAGTTAGGAGCATGGCTATTCCCCAGTCCTGTATCTCCTTTCCTCTTTTCTCTGCCAGTATGTTCTGCTGCTCCATTCAGTCTCCAAGAGGTCTCAAGACAGTGTTTTCCCTCAGTTCTACTGCCTTGTGCTCGATGGCACAGACTGTCACACACAGCTGAGATCACTCAAACCCCACAACTGAGCAATCTTGTATGCCAGCAACAACAGTAGACTGAGAACATCTCAGTCAGGTCTGGTAGAAAGTAAAGTGCCTCTGGCAGCCACAAACGTCACTACATCCCTAGCAAAGGTCTTATACAAAATGATGCTCCCTTGGTGCAAGAACCTTGTCCTTCCATATTTCCTTACAACCTCAAGTGCAGTCTTAGAGCCAAATTGATAGCAAGTGAGAAGTAAGCTGAAGGCTTTTTTCCTGATGGAGACAAATAGTGAATGCTAGCTACTTTCAATACCATGCTCACTGTGCTTTGGCATTTGGAGACATTCTTAAGCATGGATTTCTTGGTTTCTATTGTTTGTATGTTCTGCCCCAATGCTATTTCAGTGTACATTTTAATGAGTGAATTTATTATATAGCTCACTGCACAAAAATTTCAGTTGCATTATTAAAAATTCCCTAGTACTGATTTTTGGATCAGATATTTTCTGCATGTATTTTGAATCCAGTGTTGGTTATTGAGTAGCTTTTATCCTTTTTTTTTTTTTTTTTTTGGGTTTCGGTCCTGTCTGGGAATAAAGCTTAATGTGGGTCTGCCCTCGGTACTACTACCTTTTTTTCCTACCCTGCATCCCAGACTACAGCATAGACCTCTCTTAAACCCAGTGAGACAAGATAAGCCTTTTCTGCCTGGCAGCATTTCAGAGACATTAAGTGTAAGAGAGAAGGTAAGTAATTCACCATGCCTCCCCATTTCTGTAATGGGGGAGGACATCTTGATACATTTACAATACTCCTCTGGGGATATTTCATCAGTTATACCTAACTCTAATGGACAAGAATTGATTTGAACTTTCTACTTAGCACAGAGCTGTAAACAGCTTCACTCCAGGTTGCAGCAATGAACTGGTGTTTTGTAAAATTGAGAGAAATTTGGAAAACTTCTGCGTTGGTCTATTAAGTAAGCTAGCAGCGGAATGATCCAGGGTTAACCTAACTTGCCTTTTGAATTTTAATAACAGAGACAACAATTATTAACCTAGATGACACTTTTTTTTTTGTTCTAACATCTCTCCTCCATTTTTGTCAGGGGTTGGTATTTCAACTATTTCATTTACTTTCAGTCAAGATCTGTCAAATCAGGATACAGTTTGAGAAGGTATTTTTATTGCTCTATTTACTGTGAGATGCTTATTTTTGTAGTTCTCACAGCAAAAAGTCCAGAGAACTCTGTCCTGCTGTAGTCATGAGATAATATTTGCTAATGTCTAAAGTCTATCAAAAACCAGTATCTCAGGCTCTTGGGGTATTCCCCCCACCATCAAAATTTTCTATTGGTTGGTACCTTAGGCTGTTTTATTCCTGGGCATGAAAGCAAAATTCCATCATTTTTGAAAGTTTGGCATATACAGTATTATATCTTTGCCAAGGTTTGCAAAGTGAAAATACAGAGTTCTTCGTAGCTCTGCTAGGGAGTAACTAAGCAGCTCCTGTTATCACATGCTGTATTTTTTAATGCCTGTTGCATTAGAGATTATCTAGAAAGGTTGCAACTGGGGCAAATGATCACATCAGTAATCCGTATTTCAAGATCCCTATTTCCAACATACCAATCATCATGGTGAGCCACGAAAACACATTTGTAAAGCGTTAACATGATTCTTTAAGATAATACCAACAGTCACAGAAAACACATAAGCAAAGGAGCTATGTTTTATATTAATGCTAAGGTTAGAAATCAGGCAAGCATAAGCAAGAAAAGCCAAAACAATGACCTTCCCAGTTCAGCCTTTTGTTCCTCTGAACAGCAGATGTCATTCTGCAAGACTGTGTTCCTGCACTGTTTGTTGTCTTGTGTTGAGGACAGAGAGAATTGTCTTTTTTTTTTTTTTTTTTTTTTTAAATCATAATCTGGGACTGGTGATGGAACAAGATACTGGCCTTGAAAGCTCTGCTACGGGGCCACAGAAGTGCCTCTAACACAGGCAGGGCAGAAGATGCCAGGTTTCAAAATCAAGCAGCTCTCTCTAGCTGCCACCACCATCTGACAATTTGAACGGGATCCCAACCTATTTTCAGCTGGTATTAACACTGAGAGCCTCATCCTCCCAGGCCTTTCTTATTTTGGTTGTCTCACCGACATCAGTGACACAGGCCCTCTGAGCAGGATCAGGCCTTTTGTTTTCAATTTTTCTAGTTCTCAAGAGATTACTGAAGACGTACTGAACCAAAATGGCAACAGGCAAGACGCGACCAGACTAATGTAACTTTAATACTGTGAATGATTGGGATAAATGGTGAAAAACAGCCAATGTGCTTTCAGAAAGTTGCGAACCAGAGTACTGGGTGTGCAGCTTCTACAGCTCTGGTATTTTAAGAGACAAAAGCTGTTAATTTCCTGCTGGTCCCTTGTTTGAGCAGAGTTTTTGACATTCATCCAGCACCAGTTTAAGGAGTTGGTAGCAAATACTAGGTGTAAATCTAAATTTTACTCTCTGGTTTGCACTGGTGCTACAAACATGGCAAGAGGAAAACTGGACTACTGCCGTTAACAGCCTGTGTTCTCTTCTGCAATTCATAAATAACTGATTAAATTGTGTATTTCCGTATTATGAGGGTCAGGTGAACCAGCGTTGAATGCCAATATGTTTCTGCTTATTACTTCAGTGCTTTTGTTCTTTTAATTTTTTTTTTTTTTTATAGTTCAATTTAACTTGATTTTATAACAAGCGGCACAGCTGTATTTTAAGTGTTTTCTAATGAGTTACTCTAAAGGACACATTTCTTGACCCAATACCTCAATTTAGCATCTTTCTTGAGACAAATTTGCAATTTGGGAATGGCAGAAGATGAAGAGAGAGAGGTGATAGCACAAAGGATTTCATGTGAACACTTCACATTCCAGCACATTTCAGGGAGAAACTGCTAAAAGGAACTGGCTCTTCTAATACAGTCCTTATCGTGAAACCACAAAGACAGACTGGACTGAATTATTAACTTCTGTAGTGATAACATTTGCCCCATCTCTTCTATCCTCATGGATATCCTAGGAAATGGATCCTGAATGCAATACGCAATGCTAACTGCCAATTAACTGCTTCTCAGACCAGCACCTAGCCGGCAGGGTGGTGGGAAGTGGCAGAACCTCCTGGCATTCGGTGCTTCAAAAGCTGCCCTTCCGCACAGACAACACCTGGGACACAAGGGATGGCCTGTTCAGGACAGGAGGCATTAGGCATTGAAGCACTCAGACATGGACATATTCTTCCAAGCAAGTGGGAAGAGCCAGTGCAGACTAATCAACCCACAAAAAATTGTCTATGGTTTTCAACTATAATGGTAAACAGTTCACAAACTACCAAAACAAGGTCTGCTGACTTCATTGGTAAGATGACTGCTTGGTCTTCCAAAGTAATAGAGCCACCTTTGAATCTCCTTGTTTGTCCAGCTAATTTTAAGGACAGACTGCCTTTGGCTAGGAGCACCAACACCTTCTTCTCAGTTCCCTGAATGCTCTAGGATTCATATGCAACATGATCCCAGATGATACGACGCTACTTATATTTCTTAATTTTTCCATACACCCTCCTTGAAAGTAGTCTAAAAAGGGTCTTCATCAGCTGAAAATCATGAAGGTCTCCTCCAACAGATACACTGATGACAAACAAAAAGAAATTCTTTACAATGTCACAGTATTCCTGACCTTAAATCTTTCCCCTCTTCTTTCATAGTGGGCCCATCTACTCCCCCTCAGACTCAAGCTGAGGTGCAGAACCTTTGTCTTCCTATGGGTTCTCTTTGCTTTTCCAACCACTGCTGCATCCTTTTTTCTGTAACTTTTATCTGAGATTCATAAACCCTTCTTATGGCTCTGCTTGGCCTAGACTTGTGCTTAGTGAAAAGTATTTGTTTGGCTCAAACAACCCCCTGCACCTTTGCCTACTTAGGCACACTCAGCTTCCTGCTTCCCTTCTTGCGCTTGGCCATGCCATGGCTCCAGGACTTCCCTGGTAAGCTTAAAAAGCATTTGTGAACCTTTCAATTTTGTCATCTGAATTTTAGTTGTCCTTGAATTATCTTTTGGTTTTTTTCTCCCTCCCCCTTTTTTTTTAAAGCCAAAATAAAATAGGCTACCATTATGTATCTGTTCTGGTATTCAGCAGCAGCAGAAGTGTTTCCGAAGCAATTCCTAAACACTACGTATGTCCTGGGCCAAAGAGCAGCTCTCTAAAGACACGTTATAAATCAAAACGCTCTGTATAGTACATGCTATTTGCAACACACCAGAACCTCTTGACTTCTTCCTTCTAGCCATTCACTAATGAAAATATTAATATTTCTAATTTACCAAAACAAATAAATATAGGTGCAACTTCTAGTTTCTGGCAATATTCTCACTCTTACTAAATCACATTAAAGGAATGTACTGAAATGCAGTGTGATGAATTTATTTTCATGAAAATGGGGAGGAAGACAATGGATCTAGTAAGACAAGATGCCTAGACCTTTATATACAACATCCTTGAAAACCCATCTCTTCCCATTCTATTTAAGAAATAAATTTTGCATTGAATTGGCTTAACACAAGGTGCTATAAACTTTGGAATTCAAACTAGATGATTACATTTTCAAATAATTCTTAGACACAAAACAATCTTACATATGGTTCCTAATCATGGACTCCAACACAGTATTGCTAAAGGAAGGTGTAATTTTTATTGATCACCTCTCCAAAACTTTCCCCAAGTGGCAGCCCACACGTATCTATCCTGATATTTTTCACTTGTGATTCTGGATGCATGCAACAATTGTCTGGGAAATATTGCAAGGTCCCTTTACACAGGGTGAATTGGGTAAAGACTCAAAATAAGTGGTGCCAATCCTTTATCCATCTGGTTTATGACTGTTCCAGATGGAAGGAAGCTATTAGAACATCACTTTTAACTCCCAGCAAAGGCGGAATATAGTCTCCAAATTAATGATTTACCATATGAGCGACCTAAGCTTCGTCAGAAGGCCAAGAAAGTACTTGGCCCACTCGAAAATGTTCAGATCCGTCTCAAAACGGAAAAGACCAGATTAACAGTTCCTGAAGTCTAGTAGTGAAAGGAGCTAGGACAGCTTGACAATGCCTGACAAAAGCAGGATGGAAATCAGCCCTTCCACTCATGCAAGTGAAAAAAGCAGGTCTGCTGCCCACAACATATTTTAGGACAACTGTGCTCTCCTGCGGCAGAGTTTCTAATCTGGTAATGCAGGTGCAGCCTTTGACATCCAGCTTTGCTTAAAATGAGAAAAGCTACCAACGTGAATTACTTTCATTTCCTCAACACTATTTAAACGCTGAACCCTAACAATGTGCAACCAGTGCGGACAAGTGGTGCAATCCAGAAAGGACGGAGGCAGAAGCTGGGGGGTGACCAGTGGACCCCCAAGCTGCTGGGGCAGCTGAATGGCAGGGCAGGGCTCAGCACACAAAGGGCCGGATGAACAGGAGGAACCCAAAGCTTCGAGTGACACCTAAAGGCAGCTGGGATAATAGAGACCTTTAAAGAGGTCTTTGAAAGAGGAACGTGGAGCGGGGATAGCAAGGGGACAGGAAAGGCATCGCTGAGGATTTTTCTGTTCGTTAAGGAAAGTAAAATACAGCCCTCGCTCATTATGGAGGCAGGCAGCCTCGCCAAGCTGATACATCTCATCAGCCTATTAATAAAGCTCTGCTCGAATCTAGTTTCACAAGGCAACCCATCGGAGTCTGTGCTTCCAACGTGTGGTACAGACACAGGGCTATGGAAAATCTCACCCTCCGGAGAGACCTGAGTGAGGCAGTCTTTTTCATTAATACCAAGTCTGCACAATGAATCAACAACAGATTCAATAAGGCCAGGAAGAGCAAAAATAGAGCTTCTGACCAAATAAAAGACATGTAATGAGATCAGAGTGAATTTAATGGGAACCTCTATTCCACTGAATAGACAAGGTCCCAGACATCCTCCTTCCTGGGTCTCAGGAGCTAAGCCAATAGACTTCGAGTTGCATCATTAAGTTCAAAATCAGACGAACTGTAATTGAAATAAAAGTCTTATTTTTGGCTTGTTGATCAAAATGGAGCTCAGATGTGCCTGAGGGCATGATTTTCATCAGGACCTCAATGCAATCCTTGATTTCCCAAGCACTGCACCTGCAATGAATCATGGGCTCAACTAGTAGCATATTAATACCCAGTTACCTGGTGTGCAGGTGGAAATAGAAAATGCAATATTTAAATGCTTTAAAAGCACCTGCCATTTATAATGAACACAATTCTTTCCAGGCACAAAATTGCATCTTAACACACATAAGCCATTATTGAAAATCATGCCCGATGATTTTGAAGTAGTATATTCACATTTGTGCCTACATCTTGATAGCCTTTCATTTCCCCTCCCTCCAATAATTAGTCTAAAAGACCCTCTTCCTGACTAAACAAGTTAGTAAACTAAAATCTCCATATCGTGATCATAGCAGATCCATTAAGAGAGTATCACAGAGCACACATCAGCTGAGCACCACTTGTAGCCACACTGTAACTTGTAGTCAATGATCACTAGTTAAATCCACTAAAACCAGCATGTGGTCCCTCCTTTAATATGTAATACAGCAGGTGATGGAGAACTGAGAGAAATGAGAAATCTTGCTCTCATGGGTGAAGGGACAGCCTGTCATCTGTCCAATTTTCCCCACACATGGGTAGGCAATAAATACAAATTAGTATCCGTTGTCCTAATGTCTTGATGCTTGGCCTCTAACTTAGTGTCACACACAGATTCAGCAAATCCTGTGGGATGCTTTGGTACCTAGGCAGAAGAGAAGATAATTTGGGGGTTTGGTGATTTGGGGCAGACAAATGAAAGAAATAAATGGCTTCTTCGTTTCACTTGTTTCCTGCAGAAGAAAGCATCTGCATCAAAATGAGTTTAAACATAAGGGAATACATTTTCAATGTGTTGCACAGGGATTTAGCCACATGACTCCCATTGATGTTTATGGGAAATGAGTGGCTAAATCCCCATGTAATAGGTTGAAATTTCAGCCCAAGGAGACTGACTGTGGAGGAACTCGTCAAGGTCTTTGCTTACAAAAATTGTGAGCGTATCAACCATTCTCAAATACCATCTCTCTTTACTGCTATATAATCAAGTGGACCCCTTGAAAGGGACCAGTGAAATTACCTCTATTAAAAGGTTACTGAAAACCTTTAAACTGCTCTACTAGTGAGTGCGTGAACATGATCTGTGGGTGCAAGGGCATGTCAGAGGCTGACTTCTGTGTTGATCATGTCACTTTTACAAGCTGACGCTCTCCTGGAAGACAGAAATAAGGGGTTATTGAATGATTTAATGCTTCAGACTTCAGCAACAAAAGGTTTCTAGCAGCGTGGACATCCTGCTATAAAATGCATCAAGAAGAGCTTCTAACCATAGTTAGTCTCAGTAGGTTGCAAGAAAAGAAGGAAGATGCTAAATCCCTTGGCTTTTCTCCTGCCTTAAGGAGGATGGAGATAAGCGTCAGATTAAAGTGAGAGAATCTCTTCTGTTTTCCAATTACACAGATACAGGCCTACCACAAGCCAGAAAATTTTCAGTAGCCAAAATTTATGACCAAATCGGCTATACGAATATCAGATTAGAGGTTTAACCAGGAAATAAAAGTCTATAATTCTTTCCTCAACCACATGACAGTTAGTTCTCAGGGTAAACTGGCAAAGGACTAGCCTATTTCTGACTAAAATACATAGTCGGGCTAACAGTGTTCCTGTGAGAAAACTTCTATCCCTTCTGCAGCGATGCCAATGGAATTCTGCAGCCATTTTCCCTCCCACCCTTCCCATCCCCTCCTCAAAGAGGGTGTTACGGAGCTAGTATGGACAAAAATGAAAAGTTTTAACATAGCAGATCATTAGATTACATTCTATTATCCTAGTGCAGGTTTAAAGGAAAGGTTTAAAGTTCAGGTGCGGTAATCACAGAAAGCAGGTTCTTTACAGACATGCAGCCAGCAAAAAGATTGTTGCATTTCTGTAATGTTTTGGATATAGCCACTGAAAAAACCTCTTCCTGTAGAGTTCAGTATTTGTGATTATTATATAGACTTGAGAAACCTCTGAAGGTTTTGATTACAGCAAAAGATTTTTTTTTTATTTTATTTTTTTTTTTTTGACAATTATAAACCATCAGTCAGTGGCATTCCACGAAGCTACAGCAATGCACACCTATTTTCCTTTGGCCATCACACTACAATTTCAAAAGATAAACCGCAGTCCTCTGTGTGTTTCAACTCTGAAATACTGTAAATGCGAAAATTAATCTGGCAGACTCTTCTGAAATCGCAGGCTTCTGGGATGAGCAAATGGGTACAGTTTTCTTTTAACTGTTTTTTGAACCCCATGTGTTGAGAGAAAACAACAGAATGGAAATTGCTCATCAAAATGTTAACTTGTGGCACGGCAGAGCCCCAAAGCAGGTGTGTGGCACGCCGTTCCCTCCGCTGACATGCCTACCACATGGCACCCAGTTCTGCCACCTCCACCCCTTCCTTTTGGAATCCCTCCTCCTGCAAACACCGAAATGCGGCTTGACACCGAGTCTAGCACAGCAGCAACGCGACCTTTCAGAAAGCAGGCAGTTTGGGAAAACCTTCATTTAGGATAATCCATCACCAAATAATCCTTTGGATTATCTGTAGCGACCACAGTTCTTCCAGCCCAAACCTAACTGTATTTCAGCTAATACTTTTGCTATTAGGAGCGTATCTAGTCAGAAAAATAATATGATCTTGCTAATTCAAGCTAACAGCTAGGATGCTGACCTATCACAAATAACTTAATTTTTCAAATTATCAAACACTTGAACAGACAATACGAAATATAAATAAATAAAGGATAAGGCAACACAGAGCATACTTTGTTCATTTATTTTGACAACTGCTTAGGTTTAATTTGTGGAAATACTTTACACTGTACAAGTAAATGTGCTGTGATGAACTTTCTGAAAATAATGAAGGCTTCATCATCTTTGAATGAATGTCTATCCCTGTAGCTTGTAGATGGAACTGGAAGCTACTACTAGAGAATTTACCCTGTAAAGGTGACTGAGATTCTCAGAGAAAATATAGGAGAAGAAACGTCCTTTTTGACTTCACAGTGTTCCACATACTTCCACATCACAGACTGCCAGAAGTCAAAACCTGTTCTATGTCTTCTGGATCCTTTAGCCCTCTGCTAAACCTCAGTGAAGAATCACTCAGATCTCCCCAAAATGTCTAATGACAAACACAATATTGTGTCCTGGTCTCCGGTACCAGGAGACCAGGTACTAGTGCCTTGTCTAGGGTGTTGTCAGACTTTCACAGGGCTCTCAATCTGGTATGCTAAATTTCAGATACCTGCACAAAACCAGGTTTCAGATAAAGAGATGGATTTGAAATAAAACTGCCCATGGGCCTAGAATAAAAGTTCACTTGCTCCAAAATCCCACATTTCTAAAGATACTACCTGAAATTTTAGAAGTCGCTTTTGAAATATGAGCTTAAAAGTATATAATGTTTATCTTCGCAACCTTTTTTCCCTCTCTTAAAATGCAAGAAAATGTTGTTTTTCTAAGGCATTAAGACAAATGTCACTCCACAAACTAGAGAGCAAGACTTTTCTTCCAGCTGCATTTTTGTTTTTTTCTCCTACAAAATACAATGAGCGCACAGGATACCTTATTAATGTTAGTTGAAAAGAAGCTATCGAGCCTGTGCTATGTGGGTATTTGTCTCAGGGCTTAATCTATCACTCCCTTCCTGTGCAAAGCACCAACTATCAGTTCACCAGTTTTCTTATGGCGTTTGTTCAGCACAGCCCGGAGGAGCTGGAGATCACCCTGCTGCTCTCTTCTGGAAGAGCACGTGAAGTCCTAACAAACACACTTCTCTGCAGGATCCAAGGGCATCTGCATCCCCACCCAGGGAACGCATCTTCCTTTTGCTTCTGCTTTCATGCAGCGCTGGTTCCCCATGCGTTTACATTTCCTTTTCCCAGCTAGAGAGAGACTACAATAATCACCTGCAATAGGGAACTTCAGAGGTTCCAGAACAGAAGGAAATCTCCCTGTGAAAAGGTAATGGCACAAAGGAAGTTTAACAAAATCCTGATAATGGCAACTGAGTTATCAGCCTGCAGGAAAGTCTGTGGGCTCCAGCAGCCTTTCTTTGGTGGCCCTGGTATATCTGCTGAATTCAAGTTTTCTCTTAGCAATGGCAGTATGAACAACCGCTGTTTCAGGTGGCGAAGAAGAGCTGCCATGCCAGAGCACGCACGCATGGCACTCTTTCCAAATCTTCAAGAAAAAAAGAGATTGGAGCAAAAATCCTCATGGATTCTGTTCTTAAAGAAATGTGAACTCTCAACTATTTCAGCCGCTGGGTTCCAGCAGCTGCTGTTTATTCCTTTCACCCACAGAGCAAAAGCTGAAGAACAAAAGACTGAGGACAGGGTATTGCGAGCGAGCTGGCGCGAGTCAAAGAACGACACTGAACATCAATAGACCAGAGATGAAGAGAGAAGTCGGTAGCACACGTTATGCTGATGGTACATTTATTTACCACACTACAGGGCTGACTGAACAGGCAACAGTCAGGGGAAGTATCTATTGACTGGGCTGGGCTGGAGAAGGGTGGAGGGCTTGACCAAAATGGTTGCACAAAGCATTCCTAATAAAATATAATGCAGCAGTAACCATCATTACCATATTTATTACAGAGTTAGTGTAGTTTACTGCTCAGGTGTGACATAGTATTCAGAGGTGAAAAGGGGGCAGCTCTTGCTGTGTGGACAGCACTGATGTGATTTTCAGGCTTGTGATTTTCTTGTGGCCAGAGAGGTAAATAACTCACAGGCATAGTTTGATCTCAGCCATGGGATGGCAAAGGGAGAACCAAGTCATAGCTCCGCAGATACTCGGTTGCTCCACTGGCAGCCTCAGTCTTTCCTTTCTTCTCAGGATGGAATTTATTATCATAGCTCTGTGCTCTGACTTCATTCTTAGTGGCTGAATTTGTGTCCAAATGTCTCTTTGCTGGCTGCCTAGGCTTAGATGGGGGGTATTGCCCCAAAGGATCATGCTGTTTGAGGACAATAAGCAGCTCTAAAAATTAATTATTTTTCTTTAACTCCCACCTCCTCGTTATCATTTTGCAGTGGTAAATACAAAGTGCAGATAAGCAGTGAAGTACCCACGACAAAATACACAAGCATTAAAGTGACACCTCCTGCCTTCCTGTCTTGGAGCTGAAGTTACCTGACATGCTCGAAATCACAAAACTGAAAAGCAGAAGCACTTTCAGCAAAACAGTGATTTGATCCTTTTTTAAGATTATTCATAGTCTACTTTGCACGGGAGAACCTAAGCCTGCAGGAGTTGTTGGGACACATGCTGTGTGGCTTTCCAGATGGATACCAACCTCATACTATCAGCTGAGCTGCATTAAGAGCCACCTGATGCCCTGTGGTCTAACAGCATGACTTCTCAGGGTATGCAATGAGGATCAACCCATACCTAAATTTGGTGGGCAGAACCTTCCCGGTGCAAAGCTCACTCACACCCTCAGCATTATCGAGGCAAAGCTCAAGAATCTTTTCTTCACTGTGATGGTTTTAAGAGAGAGATGTGTCCTTAGAGGAAATTCTGGGGTGAAAATGCCTGAGTATTATTCAGTATTTTCCTGAAATTTTCCAGTGCTGCTCTTATTCGGGATTAAAGTTCTACTTTATTTTGTTGTACCAACAAACAAACAACAAAACCAACCCCAAAGCATTTAGTCTAAATCCACTGGAGTTTTATTGCACTACTGCTTAAGTGGGAACAGACCTCAAATGCTACTTCTCCTTTTCTGAAAGCAGAAGACCTTAGCACTTGAGCTCAGAAGCTTGACCATTAATTGTTTGTATTGCGGAGCCCATGACATACTTAAGTAGCTGAGCACAACAATAAACACAATAGCCAGTTCATTAAATCATTCTTTGTTAAGACTTTCCAAAGCTTTGGGCTTAAGCCTCTTAAAATTGAAATCATTATGCTATTTTTTTAAACAAATGAGCAAACATAACTCACACAAAAAGGGGAAAGCACAACAGAGTCTTTGATGTATGCATCATCGCTGTGATGCCTCACTGAGATTAAACTATATGTCTAACACCGCTAAGAGGTTTCAGCAGCTCTTTCCAAGGAGAAGCTGAAATCAGGAAGGGCTATAAAGCGCTGCCGTTGCTGACACCTCTCCTGCAACAGCTTTCCTTGGCCTGTCACATCACGAGAGACTATCAATAAACTTTGTAGAGCGGTGTTTGCGGTCCCTCTTGTGTCTGTAAGATCCTGTCAAAACCTTGACTTGTTGACACACCCTGCCAGGCTCTGAGGATGACTGGAGATGACAAAAGGTGGAAGCAGGAATGGAAGCTTGCTGCCTTGTGCCCGTTTGTTCTTTTAACACCATGCGCTAATATTCCAACTTAGAAAAACAGAGCCGAACCATCCACAGCCTTGCAGGTATTAAGCAGGCATTTTACACAGGGCTATTTAGATAAGGCTAAAATACTTTAACAAAATGCTGCTGTGATGAGCACACTGAAATATGTTCCTTTTTAAAGAAAATCGCAATCCTCACCCTTTCTTTTGCCACACAGCCCTGGCTGCCTGCAGCTTGTTTCTCCTCTCCGTGCCAGCATTGCAGCCGCACTGCAAAAGAACTCTGTTTCTCTTTCTCCTTAAAACAATCCTGCACCTTTTCTCACATCATATGTCACAGGCAGAATCTCTGCCTTTCCCTTCCTGTAAATACCTTTAGTATGTGAATTCACACACTACTAGCACGAGAACACTTTCTAAGGAAAGCAGAAGAGAGATGCAGAGCTGAGCAAAAGACTTAAAAGCAGAAATTGCCATCTTTTTTTCCCCACTGTTGCTACTACCTACTTTTTCCCTGCCCTCTGCTGTGTTGGTTATCACGTTTGGTGTCGGGGCCATATTGGACTAAGAGCCAGGTTCTGGTGGGTGCCGAGTGCTCCCTGCTCCTGATGGGGTTAATGAAAGCTGCTGCCAGCGCTCAGTTTCCTTTCTGGAGTTGTCCCCTAGGCTGTAAGCCAGTTTAGGGCTGGGGAGTGTTGCTTACGGGCTTGTGAAGTGACACGTTCCTCTTTGGGAATACCAAATACAAACAATAACGGGTATATTCAACATCCTATTCGATCAGACCATTAAATTGCTTTCTTGCAGTTTTTACCATTTCTTAAAATTGCTGCCACTACGAATTTTCAGACAAAGCTCACGCTGATATGGAAGTTACAGAACGGTGGCTTGGCAGAGGACTCCTGCTCTGTGGCATACCAGCTTCCAAGGCAGATCTTCCTGACAACAGGATGGTGGAGAAAAGAGGTGGTGGGGGGAGAAAGAGGCAAAGCCCATCTTCCTTTTCCCCACGGAAGGTACCTCAGCCTGAGCAGAGGGCTTGCAAACTACCTGCCTAGGACAGCTGTGGCCTCAGGTCTAAGGCTAAGCTTGCCTTTCTGTGCAGACACAAAGCATGTACAGCTTTAAAGAAAATGCATAAATGAATCGAGAGTTAAAAACTACTAGAGAATACTCCCTGGGATTATCTGTACTATCAAGACAGGAAAACTTTGCAGATGCTACTGTCTCTCTAGAGGAATAAATGCTTGCATTTTAATATTCTCAGCAGCTGGTTCCTGTTGAATGCCATCAGGATGATTCAGCCACCCACCAGGAACACCAGTAGCAAGTGCACACACACAGAAATCTGCAAAACTTTCTGCTCCTGATGCCAACGCTGTTACTTTGGCAGAGCCTGATCTGTATTAGCTACTCTTCATTACTACCAGTAGCAGGTTTAACTTCATCCTGAGATGGCAAAAGAAAACACCCAGTCCCTGGTACTGGCGTAATCAATCCAACCATCTGCCTCCTCATCACTAGTGCTTCCCACAATCCACATCTTTAGCAGCTTACTCTGTGGTTACCTCATTCACCTTCAGCCTCACCACAAGCAACATATCTCTCCTGTGAGCTTGTCTCTTCAAAGGGATGCTTCAAGCAGTCTGATGTCCTTCCCCCTACGGTGGTCAACATCTGATGAAAGGGACATCACCTTATAGCACTCTTGGTTTCTACAGGAGACTCAAATGCGATAGATTACTTCCTCACCCTAGCTGATGATCAATTTATGTCTAAAAATATGAGGTCTGCTCTCTCTCTCCATTTTTAAAAAAATCAACCTCAGTGACGTTCTGTCTGTGGTCTGTGGACCACTTCCAGGTGTTTTATGGAGGCTGATCTGTCTAGCAGCAATAATGAAGCATTTACTTTTCCTCAAGTAGCAGTGCTTCCTGACAGTTGTTGACCAGGTCAAATCACTCAAGGTTTCCTCTAATCCTACTGGGACACATTTCTGCCTCTCCTATGTCTGGCATTTCTTGGAAGTAGACTAAACTGCGACACCGATCTGCAGAACCCTACCTGGAGAGGACAGAAACTACAGAAGACAGAACGAAACAGCATAGTCACTCACAGAGACTGGGGAACCGGTGCCTATAGATCCTATAGTAGGGAGTCTTTCAATTCTAATTCATGTGATGACTGACAGCCTGAGAGTGAAAACAAACAGCTCGAATGCAAAAAGGTGGGTAACAAAGCAGCTGGTCAAAGCTGACCTATCTGGTCAATAACACCCACTGAAGTCTTCCTCCCTAATACTACTGCCATTTCATTTGGCTCCATACGAAAGGTGCTACAGGTGGACAGCAACGCATTATCAACATCTATTCTAAAATGATGGGTCTTACTTCCATCATCACAGAGCGTCCTAATTTCACCATTATTCAGTGTTTTGAACAAAAAGGATGCCTTCAACACGGAGATAAATGTTAGCTCAGACCATGCCAGCAGCGTTGGCCTTTCAGCAAGAACAGCCATACATATAGGTAACTCCTCAAGTAATCTCTCAAACAAATGAAAGAAATTTAGGTTTATTACCTGTGGCAAGTTGTCCTAATGTGGAAAACAAGCCAAAATAGAGAACTCAGAGATTGTGCATTGAATAAGTGACAGAAACATTACGAACACAAGTGTTCTCATGTCAGATCCCTGATGTACCCATATAGCTTGTGACACCTACTGCTGACTGCAATGATATTCACCCTGATTAGAAGTGATGCTATCATATTCCTTACTTGCTTCGCAAAGAATATCTTCAAGAAGCTGTGTCATTTCCAGAATCCAGAGTGGTCCCTACCATGATCTCACCTTAAATCAACAAAGTTACGGAGCCGCCACTTGCTCATTCTAATGAGTGAAACAGTTAAGTGCCATTCAGAGCCAGCCAGGAGTCTGCATGAATATGGAAGAGAGAGGCAGGAGGGCAGCAGAAAGTGAGAGAATAATCTTCTATACTGAATTAAAAATGAAAAAAAAAAAAATGGAAATTTTAACTGCTTTCACTGTTTTCTGGTATTTCATCTCATGTAAAAAGGGAGAATTAAAATTCAGAGAAATTAAAATCACTGAAAAACAGGGAGTTATTTTTAATTAAACAATAAAACCAGTGCTTTGCGCTTTATTTCTGCCTTGAAAAAAAGAATGAGATGAAGAGGAGAGAGAACATTTTCATTTCTTCTACTTTTCTTTTTTTTTGCAATCAATAATGAGGTTTTTTTGACCAGTTCTTCCAGTAAGCTATCTCATTGGATGCGATGTGGCAACAAGGATCTGTTACCCATTGTGGTTTCAGGGCCGAGAATGGATTGGATTGTCTTCTCTGTTATTTTAGCCCCAAAGTATATTTTAAATAGCCTTAAAGAGAATGAAAATTCTTCTCATACCAGCAACGGGGAGAAATGGCTTTAGAAATGACTTTCATGTTTCCAACAGTTTTTGCTTTTTTCTCCTTCTGAGTAAATATTTTTTTTTCTTTGCTTGCACACATGCAAGGGGATAGCCTTGTTTGAAAGATGTCAGAATACAACACTCGGTGATCCATCAATCAACAAGAATACCCAGAAATGTGTTTCTAGTAAGCAGTGAGTGTCGTGGAGTTTACTTCCACACACTTCATTCATGTTGGAGACAAGTCTGCCATACAAAGTCAGTTTGAAGGGCTTTTTTCTTTTTTCTCCTCACCTTCTTAAAAGCACATATCTTCTTAAAAACTAGTCTGACTGGTCCGGACTGGCACTATTTCAGTGCTTGGCCTACAATGGCAACTTAGAGATTGTCTTTTATCTTATCTTATATATGTCTATTTTCCCAGATTGGTTAGGACTAGGCATGTGTTTTCGAAATAAAATCAAAGTCTTTAGAAAAGTATTTTTTCTTTCTTAATAGAAACCAACCAGAATTTTACTTTGGCCAAAGGATTTTGTCAAGATTTAAGAGGTAAGAACACTAATACCTTCAAAGCATGAAGAACTCATTACACTCACACTCAGTGCTCTTGTAGGATCAGTGACAAGCATTATCAAGAGTTATTTCACAGGTATAGGAAGACAGGAGAGACATGACACAACATGTGGGGTGAAGATGCAAGAATTCTTCATACTGAACTGCGTGAAACCCAAAGACAAAGGCAACCTTGCCGTGTGTGCCTAACGATTCCGTAGTGTTTCACCGGCCACACTGACCCCATCGTCCCAGCTGCCCCCCAGACAGGAAACCACTGGCTGATTTTAGAGTTGTTTGGAGTAACGTGAAGCCAGGGAGTTCAGTGACTGGTCCCAGGCTGCACGGTGAGTGGGCAGCGGGTGAGGAACATGTCCAAATCGCGATGTCCCAGCCACCGGAGCAAAGGGAGGTACCGCTCCGGAGAGGGCTGGAAGAGAAACAACTTGAGAAAACTAACAGTACACTCACCCTAAGAAAGTTTTACCCTTTTCTTTGTTCTTTTGTTGGTAGGGGGGAAAAAAAAAGCAAGCTATGTGTGTCAGAAGAGCTTTCTCTCGCCTAATTAGGCCTCCCTTTCGTTATGCCCTGAACATTGGAGTTTTAATCCTGAGCACAGAGGGGCCTTGGGCAAAAAATTTGCCCAGTCTTTTTCACAAAGTCTGAATGTGTTCAGACCTTTCAAAACTGTACCAGCCTCTCTATAACCTTCAGATTAAGCAGTACATTTTCAAAGCCGTAATGAGCTAAGCCCGCTGGCCTCCTCTGAGATAGGAAACTACCCACTGCTTGAGAAGCCCTAGTCCATAGTACCCAAGGTGAATTACTGCTACTTTTTGTTACATTCTTAACATAATCTGATATTTCCCCATTTGTTCTGACCTTATTGACCACTGCAGACTACATTTGTTTCTCTTTTCTGTCTAATAGCTTTACAATGCTTCTCTTTTCATGCTACTTTCTGTGCCTATTCTCAAGACCTTTCCTCTCATATTCCCACCTCTTTCCTTCTTTATAATGGGATGTTTGCCTTCAGCCACAGATTTCTTTCATTTCTGCCTCATCTACTTGGGAAGAAAAAGAAGCCCACTGCCTCTGCATACCGCTTCTCTACTCACTCGTTTCTTCTGCCACTAATAATTCCTCACATCTCACTTCAAGTTCCACTACTCACCTTCCCATACCTTCAAACTGCACTTTGGGTGTCAAAAATTCACCATCAATCAGCCAGACCAGCAAAGTTTATTAATACCAAACACGGGGAGAAGATTTCTGACAGTAGAGGGCTCCTTAATACATCAGACAAAGGCACAGCTGAAGTTAGTCAAATTCAGATTCTAAAGAAGGGAAATGGACTTTAAAACCTTCAGAATAATTGTCTAAAAGATGTGGTCATTCCCTTCCTTAAAGGCTTTAAGATTACCTGCCTTTCTGAAAAGTATGTTCTAGCTCACCAGAAGGTAAGAGCTTGAAGAAATTCAGTAGGCTTTACCACCTGAGGGACACTAGGCAGGGCTACCAGAAGGGCCCTTGCTGCTTCACCGTCTTCAGAGACGAAAAGGCACCAGCGTCTGACCTGTCTCTGACTCTGCTTGGCAGTCTCCCCTGTTGTTCCACCTCCTAGTAGATGTTGGATAGTTTGGGACAAGTCCCTCCCTCTTCACCTACAAGGATATTTCTCCCTGTTTGCAGGGATTACCCCTTCCCAAGCTGGGGCTTCATGGCTGCCTTAAAAATGGTGATCATGAGGATCTAAACGAATGTATCCCCCTACCACCCACCCATGCACAGAGGGAAAAACAGAGCAACTTTCACTTTTCAAGAGCCTTTTCTCATTTTACAGCTCCAGTCCCTGCCCCAGCTTCTGCTCTGGGCTTTTCCAGGCTGCCTCCAATAAAACTGACCTAGTTCTCCTTGGCTCACTGAGGTCCCCAGAAGCATCACTGAGAGCTCAAGATTAATACATTTTTTCCTACCACATGTTCAAAGGACTTTAGCAGCCACCGAGCTGTTAGGCCCAAGACACATGAAGTTATCAATGACTCAATTTACATTAAATTAACATTTGGAAATTTATCTTCTTAATCATATCTATGAGAATATACAGTCATGTCTTAACTGTGGTGCAACTGACAGATATGGAACCAACCAGCATTGCATACGTGGACTTTTCAAGGTCTGTTTAAATTCAGTCTAAACTGTGGGTTTATGGCATTGCAAAAATTTACTGAAAAAACATGAGTTAATATTTGTCCAGTCCTTTCACATGAGAAGTGCTGTTACTGTTGTCAAAAAGTCTACTGTGGGCTTAAGTAGCTGCGAGAATGCAAAACAGTTTAAAATGTGAATAGCTTTCGTAACTAACAGCAAGTAGGCAATGTAACAGATGGCGACTCACATGAAAGATAAACCACATCTTAATAACAATAACTCACATTCAGAGGGGCAGTGTTTCCCACCTACCGCTTACAGCATGGGACTGGGATCCAGGATTCCCAGGTTATCCTCCTGGCACTGCCACTGACTTGCTGTGTGAACTTAGGAAAGTCACTCAAAATTTCCTGCGCCTCAGTTTCCTCAACTGAAAGATGGAGATGGCTCTTACAAATACCACCAGACCGCCGAGGGGAAGAGACCCAAGCCATTAGTTTCGATCGTAAGCATTGTGAGAGAAACGAAGGTATGGAAGAGCAGTGTTTGCTGGTGCCATTCTTCAGTCATTGATCAAACTGCAGAGTGGTTACTCCCCTCAACACCGAGCTAATACCGCCAACCCTGGCGCGAGAGGCAGCAGCTGCTTCACTGCGCTCCGTACCCTGACGGTGTGGGTCAGGCCAGGGAGCATTGCCTGACGCAACCAACACTTCAGAGGGAATTCAGGGAGGCCAAATACAATTATTTCCCTGCAATTTAGCCAGGGCATTATGCAATCTTTAACAGTGGTCTGAATCTCTATTTTATATCTCCAACAAAAAGGAGCACCTACAGCTCTCCAGGTTTCTGTCATCGTTAGCTGGCGTGTTACTTCGTTTTGATCAGAAACAAGATTGCTTCTCACTCGCTGACTTTGCTTTGTGCAGCTCTACAGAGTTTCACAAAGGTCCTCCAAAGCAAGCACCAGAACAGTCTTATGCTGTCTGACATGAGAATAATACAAAATGAACAGGCTGCAAATAAATGTTCCCCTTTGCTTTCCACGATCAACTTTTTCTTTTTTCTTTTTTTTTTTCTCTTTTTTTTTTTGTAGGAGTGACTGAATTTTTAACTGTATGAGTAGTAGAGACTCTACTCGGAGAGGGTCCATTTTTGCCATGATTTCCAGAGATTTCCCCCTAACTTTGTTGAGAATTTCATGGAAAAATAAGTTACAGAATTGGACCAGAAGAGAAAAAAATGGTTACAGAGAGAAAGATTCCTTGCAGGGTACATCCCGGTGCTTCAGCAATGCACAGGTGGTGGCCCAGGCTAAAGCTCAAAACCAACTCGCTGGCTTGGCTTGTCAGTGGGGAAGGCTGCCTCAAATCAGCTCTGTCTTGCTCTCTCCAGCCGTATAGGGTTATTGTAGCATTGATAATTTTCTGCAGCTTTTGAAGATTGAGGGGATATATTTCAACAAGCCAAAAAAACCCCAGAAGTCACAAACAAAATATATATTTATATATGTATAAAAATATATAAAAAGAACAGCTGACCTCACTGAAGAAGACTCTGGCATCTTCCTACACAGAGTTTTCACTGGTATTTCCTGATTCTTCAGCCAAAGAAATCATCACTAAACCCTTTTTTCTGGGAGGAGGGAACAAGAATTATTTCTCACGCTAGCTCTTTAGGCTTTATGGGATATGTAGTTGAGATTAACAGGTCAAAGAGGTTTAGGAGTCCTATTCAGAGGACTGCCTACAGAATATTCTATGTAACCAACTTAACTGCTCTCCAGATGGTAAAAACTGAAAAGGCCATCTGAGCAAAAATCAAGTTTTAGAAAGTGCCATGAAAAATTTTACCCAGAGGATGTGGATTCTTCTTGTGCTGGCTTCAGTGGAAACAGAATTACTCTGGTTCATTAATTATTTTTTCAAAAAATCTTCAGTTCATACAAAGAAATGTCTGGAAATTCCATGTTGTTATTTTCAAAAGTGATGAGCTCAAATCACAAAATGTGGATCTGGATGCCTAACAGTGCCAGAAGTTCAGGAGAGTTTGGACTGACGAGGCTGGCTCAGGCAAGTGTTGAGTGTTTTCCCAGGATTTGTTGAAGGCCAATATAAGGGTTTCAAAGAGGAGAAAGGCATGTGCAACATGGCAGAGTTACAAAAAAACATCGTTTGGAATTTCCTGGGTTTTGCGAGATTAAAATTGTAAGTCTAATTAGCTTAAGGAAATTAGCTTTTTATAATTTTCATTTTGTATTGAAGAAACACGAAAAATTAAAAATAGAATGAGAATGGAAAAATTAATGGGTTTCAGTAATTAGTTAATCAGAAAATGCTCCTGTCTTAGTGTGACTGCCCAACACACATTAAAAAAAAAAAAAAAAAAAAAAGTAACCATGACTTTCCTCATACTTTCCAAAATAATATAAGCTTCACCTCTGAGCTTGGAACAACTGCTTGACATTTCAACTCGGCTCATTTTTTAGTGGTAAGCCACTGAAATCGGTGTTTAGGTTGAAATACCATCTCACCATAACATTAATACGTGCATCCTGGCAAAAATAAACCAGAATTTGTTCCTTCTAATGGCCACATCACATTTACATGAGCTGCATGCACCAATGAAATGTTAAATGGAAGAGAAACCTCTTCTGAGAGCAGACCTTTTCACCAAGTACTGAACTGGGGATCTCTGACATCTGAAAGCAGCAGGACCACTTATTATGCTGTAGGAAAATGCATTTCTCTTGACAGTGGTGGTCCAGTCTGAGGCCCCACAAGCCACACACTGGTGCACTAAAGAGACATGTGTTAGACAAGCTGTTTTGTCCCTTGGCTATCACCCTTCCGAGCGCTGAATAGATCCGGATTGGGCTGGCTTAGAAAAGAAGTCAGATGAAAGCAGTGAAGTTAAGCCAAGTCAAAACACGACTTTGGTGCAATTCCACCAAGTCCAAGTTATGCTAACAAAACTTCAGCAGCGACGAGCCTGGCCCTCTCTGCCCAGCCCAGAGCCACTTTCAGACATTAGCTGCAGTGCCTGGCTTTCAGCTTTCCACTGCTCTTCGCTATATTTATTTAATGAGGTAGCTAAATATGTATTTTATCATTATTTGAGCTTATAATAACTTTGAAATAGAATAATCTACGCTGCAGAGATGAAGTCAAAGAAGTTTGAGGAGAACGAGGTTTTTTCTTTACATAAAGATGCTGAGCAACAATCCACTGAAATGGTCAAAAACTTGAAAGAAGCCTTTTACCTCGCACTTACATAGCTCTCAAACTTCAGCCTGACTGTTGAGCTGTTTACTGATTGTCAAGTCAAATAAATTCATGGGCGGCTACCAGAACGCGCTCGCAAACAAATACCCACAGCTAGGACTGCTCAGAGCACCAGAGCGTACGTAGAGTCACAGAGAACATCATGTACCGTGCATAAACAGCACACAATTTTTAAACGCTCATAACACTTATTTCAAAACCAAATTTCTTCCAACAGTCTCTAATTCCTTCCTCAGGACCACGAATGTACCTAAGCACAAAACGTTAACGCAAAGCTGGTTTCAAGTTGCTAGAGGAAGAGAGAAAAGGGAAGAAGCCTCAAAACGTCGTCACTGGTCCAAGTGTCTCTTACTCCTCATTGAGGTGACTTGGTAAAAACCAAACGAAAAGAAACAGTCTGCTGTGAAGAGCGATGAAGAGATATTGGTAATTTTCTGGAGGAACTAGAGGAATATAGAAATAAAGTTTCAGACTGCAGGAGTCATCTCAAGTCAGCTCTAGCATCTCCACTACAGCGAGCGTGCCCCGCATGCTCCAGAGGGATGCTGTGCTGTGGAAGGACATGTTCTGGGGCGTCTGGTTTCCATCACCGATTCAAAGGGATCCCCCAAAATCCTGATGTTCTAGCTCTGTTTTTCATTAACTTTTTCTCAGGAAAACCTGCATGGCCTTCAGTGGGAAGGCGTCTCAGCCAGGTGAGAAATAAGAACCACCAGCACCTAGCAGGGAGACCTCAATGTGCTTCAACGCACCTACAGTATGGCTGAAATACAGTTGTTTCTGGATGCGTAACAAAACCCCCACTGGTCTGTATTTGCCTCACCAGACTGCTTTTGTACCCTGGCCTAAGTATACGCCAGAGAGGAAATGCTAAGACTTACAGATCTTCAGCTACGTTAATAGGAAGATCAACACAAAACGTACATAAATCGCGTACACAAAATAGTGCCGTAGCTTCCCCTGGAGCGTGGCGATCGGCCCGCACACAGCCAGCTGCTGAACGGTCCAACCTGGGGGAATGACCGGCCAGCCAAAGCATCTACCTCTGGTGGAAAGTGTCAGTAACTCCTTTGTGCCTCTACAGTGCAAACAGGATTTTGGCTTTGATGATCTTACCAAATTCAGATGAAAAAACCACCACGTCCCACAAAAACACAGCAGTAATTACAAAGGCAGCAAAGTTGTGTAAAAAGCTCATTTTCTGGTTTGCTTGCCAAAGTATATTACAATTCAGGTTGCACAAAACTGAAGCAAACAAACAAAACCCCAAACACTTTAAATTCCTCCCAACCCCCCTAAATCTCCCTCCTTCAAACCCCTCTCGTTTTGGAACATTTTTAAGGATTTCCCTCCCCTTTTCCTTTAAAAGTCAATTCTTAACAATTGTCAAAATAAATCCTCAGTTCAAAAACAGAAATGAAAACACTGCATTGGAAAGTATCAAAACAAAACATTACCTCTCTTTTGGAAAGACAGACCCTTTTTCTTGCAACGATTTAATACATTTGCTAGCAATTCATTGCTTCTGTTGACGTGACTTTGCATTTTCAGGCAAAAAGTTTTGCCGCGGTGTTTATCTAAATAATATGTTGCTAAAGACAGCACGAATAGGGAAAAAAGTCGTATCCCTTAAGTAAAATGTGACTCGGTGTTAGAAATGTTGCTGCCATAAGGCTATTTGGCTATACCCCTCCGACTGCTAGCTGCTATCTGGCTCCCTCCATCCTATTATTAGGCACCAGCGTTCTGGTACAGGAAACTTTCATGGGTGGCGTACACAAAGCACGTCTGATTTCTACCTCGCGCTTCATCCCCTATTCTTTCAGCACATTTCATTTTCTAACAGCCTTAACTTCACCCGTTTGCTCACCGAAATGCAGAAAAGCCCAGCATACGGATCGCTACCTGACAGCTTTTCACACTCCGTGCGGAGAAGGTGCCCAAATGAAATAAATAAATAAACAGAGAAAAGTTTATGAAAGTGAAACGAACGGCGCGGAGCGGCGGGAGCAGCAGCAGGCAGCTCTCCGCTCCTCCTTAGGCTGACACAGGTGTATCCCACCTTCACCCACTCAAGCAGCAGAGACAGAGGGACGTACACAAGTGCATACGAACACACCGAGAAGTGCCAGAAAGGGCGAAGGAAGAGGTGAAAGAGAGAAATAAAACCGAAAGGTGTTATTTATTTTTACAACTCGACAATGAACTTCAATTTTGGCAGAGGATTAAAAACAGCCCTGGGAAATGATTAAGTTTTTTTTTTTTCCTTTCTTTTTTTTTCTTCTTTTCTATAAAGCTTCAGCACAAAAAGATTATAAAAGGGATACGCTTGCACGGGCACACATAAAATAGGGGGAGAAGGAAATGAAAGGAAAAGAAAACAAACAGCCTCCTAACAGGCCCATACTGCTAACGGGAGTCCAAATAAAGAGTCATATGATATCTGATAGTGCAGGACACGTCGCCAGGAGCTGGAGCGGATTGCCTGCAGGAAGAAAGAGCCAGTGTGTTACTGCTCAAAGAGCTTTTCTTTCCCCCTTCTTAATTTTTTTTTTGCCCTCTCTCTCTCTTTTCTCCTGGACTGTGAATGTGCTACTCTCAGGTCAAGTCCGTGGAGTCCCCGAAAGACAGCTATCGTCTTTCTCCCTACTTCTGGAAGCAGGGACAGCCATTGGAAGATGCCTTCTAGTTGAGATTGAGGGGGGCTAAATCTACGTTTCAGCTCTGTTATGTCCTCCCTCTTCTGTCACCATCTCCACGGCTGCAGATACAAAACGCTCACAAAAACATTTTAGATTAAAAAAAAAAAAAAGGAGGGGGGGGCAGGAGAAAAAAGATTCAGGCAGAAAAAAAAGACTGCTTATCCTATGGAAAACTTCAAAGGCCAAGTCCCATTTCTGTGCTCTTTTGTTTACTTTTCCTGTGATTTTTTTTTTTTTTTTTTTTTTACCCTTTTTGGAAAGCAAGAGAGAAGTCACAGAAAACATTCAGCCCACGAAAAACATCAGGACTTGGGAAAACTCTGAGGAAGAATGAGGAAGGCAAGGATTTTAAATAAAAGAAAAACCATTTGTAATTTGCCAAAAGTTCCTCTATTCGTTCTGCCTGCCAACAGAACGACCAGCTCTTTTTGGTGGTTCATCCTTCTCTGTCAACCACTCACATTAAACTGGGGAGCCCGCAAAGTACTTTCGACTCGACACCGCTCTTGCTGTTTCCCATGGAAATGCAAAGCACCTGGGCTACCTGCAGCGAAGGTACCTGGGCTGAGCACAGGGGACTTGAGGCCACAATGACCCCCCCACAACTTCTGCTGGGGAAGCTGTGCCCACCACAGCTTTGGAGAGGGAAGAGCCCCGGCTAACAGACCTAGAGGGGGTGGAAGCCCCCAGTCTAGGTACTGGTCCGAACACAAAACTGCGTTTGATCTGGCGGTTTCACTTGTCGTGGCCAGTTTCCCTTCACTTTTCCAAGGGACGGGCTGTATCCTGCAGGACTTTCGGCCACTGTAGGGTAGTGACATTCCTAAAGTGGCACAGGCAGAGCCCAAGGATGGGTTTCCCTCCCTTCATCATATGAGGAGATGTAAATGGACTAATTCTCCATATACACTCACACAATGCATAGATGTTGGCTTAAAAACAGTGCCACAGATACAGATGCAATACCTACGTAGCTGTAACAGATGACCTCTTCTGAGGGAAGCCTGCAGCATGAATATAAAAATCAAGGTATTGTAGTAAGAATGCCCTGCCTGCAGAAACAATCCTCGTAACTCTGTAATAATTTGATCCAGTTCTGTATACTGTGCGCTTGTGATTTTTAGGGGGGGAGGATATAATAGACAGCTTCCTCTCTTGTTTTCTGCACCACTGCTATATAAGGCAGCTTTTAGATTGGTAATTTGTCAAAGCCAGGAAAATACAAATCAATAAAGGAAGGCAGGCAGAATTTGGCTAAAGAAAGCACTTCCTTAAGCTACTGAATTTGCAACAGTACATATTCTCAAACATCCTAACCATTGTACAGGAGACACTGTAGAGAAGATATCCTGTATGTTATATACTATATGCAATAAAATTCCAATCTAAACATCTCCTTAAATGTGACGCATTATTCCCTTCTACATTATGTGTACCTTTTCCACATACAAATAGACAAAGAGTGTATGTATAAGAAATACATTCAGAACAAAAAATCTACAGTGCAAGGAGGTATGTCCTGAAATCCTCAATTTGGGGCTCGGTTAAAGAACTAAACTGAGGAGGTGAAATGGAGCCATTTGAGAGAGGGTCCCACCGAACAGGAGGAACAAGCAAACAAACAAACAAACAAAAAAATCCCTGAGCTCTGACTAATCATTTGAGCTGCCAATGAGAGGTGACTTTTAGACAGATGGTCAGGGAAAAGCTGGGTCCGTGGACACAGACGTTAGTGCCCCATCTGTATTTTAGGATCCTAGCTTCAACAAGCCATTACCAACTTTTTTTCTAAGTGACAGAAAGTGAAAGATTTCTGTTCCCACTCATTTATTTCTTTTCTACCGAAACCACCCCATTTCCCTCTCCCCTCCTCCCTCCCCCGGTAAGAATTTGTTGTTTGATTTTTTTTAAGTAAACAGAAACTGTTCGCAGTACAACTTTTATGCCAAAAAAAAAAAAAAAAAAAAAAAAAAGAGGCTAGGTAAGTTGGCAAAACAGCAATTGGTTTTAAAGAGAGAGTTTTTAAAAAGGGAGAAAAGAACGACATATCAAACTCACTTGGTCTCGTCCCCCTTCCATTCTTGTTCTTAATAATTCCAAATTATAATTTGGAGGTAAGGGAACTGCATTTCCTTTCAATCTATTTTGTTGCTGCCACACATTCTGTGCTTTGCTTCTCCCTCTTTCTTT
>JAVJGI010000060.1:6462018-6481650 GCA_035590275.1 Ibycter americanus | reverse complement strand
CCAGGAGTTCTCCTTTTTTCCCAAGACAGGGAACTGTTTCCTTCCAAATTTATTAGAACCTCCTCCACTGCCTCTTTGAAAAACCTTCTTTGTCACCCTCTTCCCAAGTCCTGATACTTCTTTAAAAAAAAAAAAAAAAATGGCTTCGGAGCTCCTTCTATTCTTGATATTGATTCTCTCTCTCTCTCTCTCTCTTTCTCCCTCTCTCTTTCTCTCTCCCCCCCCACCCCCCCACCCCTCCTCCTTTCTCCTGTCTCTGTCTCTTCTGAGTGGTCTATTGATAAGTCCCTAGAGGCACTGGGTCAGCCTGCCCGTAGGAAACCAGACACAATGCACAAATCTCCGAGTGCCATTCTGCCATCAGCAAGCAGACCACGTTTAGGAGAGAGGAAAAAAAAAAACCACACACACACACACACACACACACACACACACACAGAGTAGAGCAAAAGACAGAGAGAGAGAGAGGGAGAGTGTGAGAAAAAGACTGATTGGAACAGGAGGGAGGGAGGGAGGGAGCGAGAGAGCGAGGGAGAGAGAGCGACACTGCCAGTCAGGTTAATCATCCCTACTTTAATTAGCTGTTCGGCTTAGACATAAAACAATTGAATTTGAATGATCTGTCAGTGGGCTCGGCTGAACCAAAGGGGAAATGCGAATATTACAAAAAAGACTGTTGGTGTATTCAGATAAGCTCGCCGGGAAAATCCTCAAAGGATAACTATTAAAACTTACCACCAAACAAAAAGTACGGATTCAAATGGCATTATACAGAGGCCCTCTCCAAAAAGCTGGGAGATCCTTTCCCTCTCTTTTTTACACACCACCGCAGCTCTCACCGAAATAAACACCCGCGCCTTCCCGCAGCCTTCAAAGACTACCTGCCCGGTGCGGTGGGGAAGGCAGCGCAGGTTCGCCTCCCACCTCGGTTCGGTTAAAACAAGACCATGCTGCCCTTCGGTTGAATTTTCCTGATGGATCACTGGAATGTTATGATTGTGGAACTACACAAGCTCCGGGAGCACATCCTTGCCATGCGTGTCTGCACAGACACAGACAAATCAAGTACCTGCCGGATACAGATGGAGATGCTGTAAAAAGGCAACGCTGGGTATTGGGATAGACAAGTCCCAGGCACTGGGGAGGGGGAGAAGTTATACCCCAAAATAGGTGGCGCAGCTATCTATTCCTTTTACTCGGGGCTGCTAAACGAAGTGCAGTTCAAACGGATGAATATCCTGGCAATAAGCAGCACAGCGGCAGCGCTGTGTGGCGGGCAAGGCAGAGATTTATGACACTTCTGCAAAGTCGGCTTCGAAAAAGGTGTGGGGCTGGCGGCCGCTCCCCGCGGAAGGGAAGGCAGCAGGTAACACGCTGCTGTCAGAAGGAGCTGCCAGCGTGTTCAGCTCCCGGCGTCATCCCCCCTGCCCCACCAGAACTTTCCCTTGTCAGATGCCGGGGACCTGCTTTGGGTTGCAGGGCACACGGGCTCTGATGTCCCCTCCTGGGCGAACAGCAGCAAGGGGGGTGTGCGTGAATTTATTGTGTGAGGCAGGTATATTCTCTGTGTTTTAAATATATTCTCTGTGTTTCGTATAGGGCTGCAGCTACAGCAGTAAATCCGTAATTCCTGATCAGCTCCGTGAACATCTGCTGTATGTAAACTTTTAAATGGAAACGGCTAACCTGCAAGCATCGCTCAAAAGCATGGGAGGGAAGTGGAGAAGGGATTCACAGTGTGGCTGGCCGCTGGCCTTTGAGGGGGAGCGCAGGGATAACCCCCCCCACTTGGCATTTTGGGTACACATGCTTAAGGAGAGAAGAAACAAAAGACAGACAGAAGCTCTAGCAACTTCTTTATATCAATTTAAACATCTTTCCTACATGTAACCCCAGGCAAAGCTAGCACCAGTTTTTAGGTGTTCTGCTGTCAATGGAGAGCTTGACGGGAAGCATCAATATTAATTGTGCCTTCTATCCCCCTCTGCTACGGGAAAAGGTGGGGTCCTGCCCTTTTCCACCTTTTGAAACGCCACGTGCTGGGTGGCTGTGTCCCATCTGCCTACCAGCCCACTGGGGCCCGTTGACTCAGCACAGATTACAGGAAGAACTAACCAGGGTCAATAGGAGAGGGATGCACTGCAGAAGCAAATGGGACATTGGACTTAATGAGGTCTGTTAAATGCTATTTATGAGGCGTCTCCTCAGCCTCCCCCAAAATACAAATGGCTCCCATTTGAAATATTATGGGATTATGCGAGGTAAGACGCTACCAAAGAACGGAAAAGGGTATTTCGGAGAAACACAGTGCCATCAAAAGCCTCAACTTCTTTCTGGATGAGGAGATTTTGTAGAGCATAGTGACACAGACAAGTAGTTTTCTCTTTCCTGGGTCAGCACCAAACTAATAATCCAGCAGGGTGCAAAACAGCTCTGGGCTGTGTTTCTAACGAAACAGGCAGAGGACCTGACCACTTGATGCAGGGGTTCAGTGGAAGAAACAGTGTGCAGTCATGTAATTACAGGCTATGGTAATGGTACCAGGGGCCCTCAGTAAGGTTGCACAGACAACATTAACTGTGGCATTTCCCGACTTTTAAGCGCTTGACTTAGGAACATTAACATTACAGTAATGCATTTTCAATATAATTTCTCAGGGTTTTCTTTTAAAGCCAACTTAGAAATGGAACGCCGTTCCACATTGCTGCTGATGCTGAGGCAGGTTAGCACCTGTGGAGCTGTAATACAGAACTTCACCACTTCAGCCGGCAGCGTCATCAGCAGCACGAGTAAAATGGTGCTTACGAGGTGATCAACCACTGGAAGACTGTGAGGATACTTTGTTTGGGGGTTTGACCGTGTCTTCCTGACAACGGAAATGCTGAGACTCAGGAGCCCGAGGGCGAGTTTCAAGGAGCAGAGCAAAGTGCACTGCCATTGGAAGAGACCCTTTGGTCCCTGGACCCCCAAACCTGCATCTCTTCTGTTGCTGTTGGATTCGCTTCCATCCCCTCCATTCAGTTGACTCCAGGGACTGCTGTTCCTCCTGCTTTCTAGCTTGCTCTCTCACGTGCTGTTTCTCCCTCCCTACACTACTCCTTGTCACAGTTTGTTCCTCATCCCATTGCCCTAAAATGAGCATCCCCTCAAATGCATCTTCACCTCTGCTCTACCCCAGGCACGGACGGACCCGGAGCGCAGAGGAAAGGAAGCTGCTTAGCATGGTAAATTAGGCCACGTGGTGTTCCAGGCTGCCTTAACTAGACTACTTCTTGCAAGACTGTTTAAAACTAACTCGGGTATCATAATTTGCAATCCACAGTGTAGACATATCAAAATGTCCTTGTTCTCATTTCCAGTGCTTGCTGCCATAGCAACCCCTGGTCAAAAGGAAATTTCCATTGATATCAGAAGGAGCAGCATTTCACCCAGGTGAGTTTTTACTGTGGCACATACTTTATTAGCATGTGTTCCTGATACGGTGATCCCCAAATCTCCTATAGTGATTAATGTAGAAAGCACCACTGTTAAGTCCTGCTCTCAGGAGGTCCCCTTCTACTAGAAGCTACACAAGTCAAAGACCTCCTGATTTCTACCTGAATACCAACTTAGAGCAGACCTGGAGTCTAAATGCAAAAGGCCAAGAGCAGCTCCAAAAAATGCACATCATCTTCCCCTCCCGAGATTTTATCACGGATTTTAATTTAGATACATGATGATGATGATGATGATCTCTCTCTTTGCATTGCACCCTCCTGCTTGCTCTCCTTCATATAAATCATTGCCTGTATCAGCGGGGTTTAGCCAAAGAAGCAAGAATTGAAAGCTCAGTCTGATCAGTTGAATCAAGTCTGCTGTTTGCTATGGCAAAGGCGATCAGTGCTGCAGCAAGCTCTCAAGCGCACGTGTATGATAGTTACTCCGTAGGAAGAAAGCGTGGCTACAGAACTGGAACAGATCTTTATGAGAGCTGTACCTGGATTTGCCAGTGGCAAATGGCAGGACTTAGGAAAGCAAGAGCCACCAGAACCGCTCCTTGCTTTCTGACTTCCACATGCATCACGTAACACCAGCCAAAAGCAGGACATAAAACAACAGCAGACTGGGAAGGACCTGGAAATGGCAGAGTACTTGCTCTTTTAATGTATATAAAGTATTCCGCAGCACAACTTGTAACACTCAGTACGGCTGACCATGAGCTGACATTAATGGAAAATCAACAGATCTCGGTGGCACAGAGAGGAATTTAGTTCCTTTGCAATGAAGGAGCTCTGTCTACCTGAAAAAATGGCATTTAACTATGTAATCTCAGGATAAGTTGTATAAATATATTCCTCTAGATTTATTGGCTTGTCTTCATAAACAGCTGTGAGTCTGTGCTTTTTGTTCAGAGATGTAAACCAGCACAGCATGTTGGAGAGGGTGAATATATGGTTATCATTCAGCACGTCAGAAATTAGAGGAAAAGACTGGAAAGTCCACCTATTACAGAAATCTACTCTTTGCTTATCTTTTGGATGTGCAATCATTCCTCACCTGCACCACTATGCTTGGTAGATACCTTTGTATGCTAAGGTGAGAAAGGTACCATGCCTTGCATCTAACCCAGTTAATTTCTGTCATACGTGCAATTTGATCTTCTGGGGCAAAACAAACAAGCTTATTTACTATTGTACTGATCACCAGAACTAGCCCCACCCCCCCCCAAACTACATCAAATGTCCAAGGCTGGTTCCTAAAGCACCTTTTACTGATACTGTGCAGTTCCCAAGGCATGTCCCTTCAAAGGCTTGCTGACAACAGGGAAATGTAAATGGAAATATCACAGGGGCTCCATATTTTTTCTCTCTTAGACAATCCAAATATACTGGCCTATTTTGTGGAAGAGCCTCTCTTTTTTGAAAAATGAAAATATCGCAAATTAGGCTATGAGAGACAGTTTTGCTCTTTTTTTGCACATTACTGCCAGCAATAAGATGCTGAAAAGTGACCCATGCCCTCACGGACACCACTGCAACCCCCTTGCCTTCACTGGGAAAGCAACAGTGCAACCTAGGGGAACTCCATAAAAAAAACATCTGGTTGAGGAGACACAAGAAGAACAAGACACCTGCCTTTCTTCCTCTTCAGCTGCACTGGGTTGAGAAGTAACATTTCAAAAGCGCATTTTCACAACGAATGAAGGCAATCTGATCACTGGTTAAAAAGGAGATAAACGAGGAGGTGACTTCCACAGGTGACGTTTTCTGTACGTTTACATGGCTGCTTATTGTGAAGGCCTCGGAAGACTTTTAAAGATTGAAAACATTAACTCTCTACCTCACTCTCTACCCTCTATCACGACCCATACTGTTGTTACCAGATTGCATCTCTGCTCCAAAATTAAAATTACTTAAACAGCATCGTGTGTTATATTCAGCCTATTCTGCTCTGTTCTGTTATATTTTATTCTATGATTTTTGAAAGAAGCGTAAGTATCTCAGGGTGTCAGGAGGCTTAATTTTTTCTCGTGCTTTCATGGGAAGACAATTATAACTTTGATTTGAAGAACTTTAAAGCGGACGTCTGCCCCACTTCTGTTCTAAATGCTGACGTGAAACATGCTACATATCCCTCTTGCTAACTTTGCTCCTGTCATACATTCACAAATCTTTTTTCCCGCATTTGGAGGCGACAGGTATTGTGCCTCTGCCTCCAGACTTCCTTAGCTAAAGATGTCTTGTTTCTGCAGGCTTTTCCTTAGCCTCAATGCTGAGCAAAAATGGTAATTATTTTAAATATTTCTCATTCAGGACAAAACCCTTGTCAGAACAACAGTGTTGCTAGCAGTCTGGGGAGTTTTACAGCCTCAGCATGCCAAAAACATGAGATCCCCACCAAAATCACCCTACTGAGGGCTTCTGGCTTCTCCTTCCAACCATTAGTTTTGCCTCAGGGACAGCTGCAAGGGTCCCTACTCTGCACATACCACGTTCTCTCTTCGACTTGGATATAAATAGAGTGGGAAGCCAAAGAGCCAGAGGAGGGTGTAGAGTTCTGCCTCTTCTGCAGCAGATATGATTGTCCATCATGTCCTTGGGCTGGGCAAAGCCGTGAGGAAAGAAGACACAGCTAGGGTTGATCTCCACCTCCACTCTCTCCACAGACACAGCTGCAGCTTGCAAGGTGTCTGGAACAAGATGGGCTCAGGAAATGAAGAATAGCGCATCACTCATTTTTCCTGCCTGTTTGCTCCTAATTATCTTGCAATACATTTCACTGGTAGTTTTATCATACAGAAAGACAGAAGATCCTTCTGGTTTCAGCACGTAATGACTACTTTTAAAATGGCTTGCTATTCATTCTGGGGCAAGCCTCAGCCTCTTCCTCCCTCCCTCAAGTTCACTGCCTTCATTTTGGGTTCATTGGGGTTTTGGGGAGGGGTAGGGTGTCGATTCTCTGATAATGTATTCCGATAAAAGGAAAAGGAGGGACAGCAGAGGTGGCTTTCACTTTCTTTTAATGTGTTTGTGGCCACGCTGAAGGAAGTGTCAACAACCTCAATAATTTCATTTTGGCCAACACAACACCTCTTACAGGCCTGAACTATGCAACTCCTGTGTAGCCTCTTGTACAAATCAACAGAGCCTCTTTTATACTCGTTTTCCAATATTTCTCTCCAACCTTAGAGAAACAGAGAATTGCTACAGGGCAATGAACTCTCATTTTGCCATTGACATTTCTGCAATCTATCTCCCTGAGTTGGGAGACCCTTTCACAGATCCGGAACCTCACCAGCATAAGGAAGAATTAGTATAATTAAGAATTAGACACAGGGTCTCTAAAATGGGAATCATAACAACGACTAACGTCACAAGAGTGTTTCCAGAATTAATTCATGTAAGTAAAGCACTTAAAAGATAAAAATGTAGGAGCTGCCACATCAGATTAGACCACTGCTCCATCTAGTTGAACATCCTGTGTACAACAGAGAGCAGCGATAAACGCAGGGTAGCAGAACTGGGGTCCCCCCTCTGCGCAGGAACAGGGTTCAGTCTAAGCATAGTCAATGACAGTCCTTGGTTTTGACAATGTCAGCATTATTTTATGACTCAGGGGACATATGAGTCCCCTACAACCCACTGTCACTAAACAAAGTAGTTTTGCAATTAAAAGAAAGGACCAGGCACAGTACTCTACTGGTACTGTGGCCGTAGAGCTGTACATCCGCTCCCAGGCAGGACAGCTTCTGATCAAGCGTTCCTGCTTATCAATGAGAGAACCTAAAATTATTCTACAAATTTCAAGTTTCACACACACATTTATTGAAAAAATGTGCAGTAGGATGTAAGTAGTTACAAAACGGGTGCACAGAAGGACACACATGCACACACAAACAAGCTGGTTAAAAAACCCAACCTGATCCTCAGTGGCTCTGCTTTGAGCAGGGATGAGATGACTTAAAGGAGGTCCTTTGTGATTTTTATTATTCCAGGATTCTGTGACTCCACAATTTTCCATTGCGGAGTTCTGTCACTGAACATGAAACAACTTGTAGTAAATATAATTTTTAATGAAAATATTATTAGGGAAGTTTCTTGGATCCAGACAGAAACTCCAGTTCAAAGCCAGAGAAAGAGGCTGACCCTAGAGCCTGATGAGTAAGGGTGTGATGAGGGAGCCCTGGAAGGAATCAGACTCCCACCCTCCCTCATCCACTGGAGGAGTCCTGGCCCTTGAGCCATTAGCTTTACTGAGGTGGGTCTTCTGAAAACTCTGTTTCTTTATGAAAAAGTTTCATGAAGTTCCATTCTCACACTCCAAAATTTCAAACGTTTCCACCACGGGGCATTGCTGTTTCCTGGCCAGCTCACCTATAAGCCAATGCATTCTGCAAGTACCTGCGGACCCTACACGACTGCTAATGTCCGTTGTGACAAAGGTAATGACAATCTTTCTGTGAAATTTCATTATCTCAGATGGTTTGACACCTTTATTTTCATTCTAACAAATTTTTCACTTTATGAAACAGCCTTATCTGAAAAGTAAATGGATGAGTTTGTCTTCATTTAAAAGTGGGGGTTTAAAAATTGTTTTTGCTTTTGTATAATCAGGCCATGTCTGATAGAAACAATCCATACGATGCGAAACCCTGCCGAAAGAGAGAGCCACAAGGCATTTTTGTGTATGATTCTACTGCATTCTATATTGTACTTCAGGACAGAGTAATGAAAAAGAACAAATTAGAAGATAATCTGTGAAAAAACAAATCCTTCATAACTGACCGAACCATAAATGAGTCTTACATTACTGGGACTGGATAAAGTATCATCAGTGCCGGATTATTACATAAGAATATGTTAGTAATGTAGCAGCAGTCTAGTCTTTTAAGATGTGAAAGAGCGTTATCTAACCTCTCCGCAAAGTTCAGGAAGAGGAGCCATATGTCCAAATAATCATCTTCTTGCTGGTGTTTAACATGTCAGTTTTTTCAAGGGGCCTATTTCAAGTTAAAAAAAAAAAAAGAGGTGTGAAATGCATTTCGATTTTTTTTTGGCAAAAGCAGCTCATTTTCAAGCTTGCAAGGCAACAAGAAAAACAAAATCAAATGTCAAGTAGATTTGCTCTTTGTTGTAATTAATACGCAAGCATTCGCTTGTAGATGGTCCTGAGCCTGAAAACAAGTAGCGTCAGTCGTGGTGCTATTAAAGATCAGTAGTTTCCCGGGAATCAAAGGGCCAAGCGTTCAAGCAGTGAAAATCCCCACTCAAATTAATGGCCCTAGGCCAGTTTACATCAGCTAAGGATCTGACCACACAGCAATGATGACGGGAAGCCCAACAACTGAGGACGCGCCACCTGCTTGCAGCGTTGGGCCCTACGTGGGATGAGACAGCAAAGGAAGGTAGAGCAGGCTCCTCCAGAGTGGGAGGTGGGGAATGATTAACTGAAAATAAGGAAATTGCAAAGCCCTGCGCTGCAGACTATACATGCATGCTCAGTTTCTGGTCAAGGAAGTTACATGAGCTTTCTCTTTGAGTCAGAGCGATGTAGTGGATAAAAAGGCCCTGTCTAGCCAGGGGGATTTCCTGAGGCCATTGCAGACCAGCTCAACATGCTGTTAAGAGGCTCGTTTTCATGAGAGTTTTTGTTGCATTTGTAACGCTGGCTCCAGGTCCCCTAGAGCTTTAAGTGCCACATCACAGCACTACAAGCCCAGCGCTGAATGCTTGGCACAGGACCAGGCATCTTCCCTTTCTTCTCTTGGTTTCCTCAAGTCAGCAGGTGGGGCTCCATGGCTCCATCTTGTTTTAATTTGTGGGGGGGAATTATTTTTTTTCTCCAAGAAGGTTGAAGAAAAAATTTCCGGTTGAATATTTGCTCTTCTCCTCCTTTCCCCCATGTTGTTTTGTGGAGGCACTCGGAGAGAGAGAGAAAAAAAAAAAAAAGAAAGTTTTTTTTTCTTCTAAGGGGCTCGCTCTTTTTCCTGAAACAGGAAGCTGGAAACACTTCATCACTGAGGTCTACTGGCCTGAGATCTGCTCATATTTACACCAGGGTGAATCAGTAGCAACTCAGCTCAGGTCACTGGGAGGGCTCTGGCAGGCAGCTCCCCTCCCCAGACGCGGGGTCAGCCCTGCCTCGCCAAGCCCTTCCACAGGACCAGCCCCAGCCCCAGCCCCGTGCCAGGTTGCAGAATAGGTGTAAATGGATGCAGGGCAAAGAAAATGTAAACCTCTACCAACTTTCCCTGTGAGATGGCCATAAAAGTACTGGAACTCAAATGCTGGAGGGAGGAAGCAGGGGGCAAAGCCAGCACAGCCAAAAGCTCTACCAACAAAAGTACGTGACACTGCCCAGGAGAAGAGAGAACCAGGGCAACATATATTATTTTGTCACTTATTTTCCCACACACTTGTGTCCGATGTGTAATACTCTCTTATCATTTAGGTCACTGCTGGATTTAGCCCTATGGGTTTCAACAATTAATTATTTTCAGTGATAGAACTATTTCATTTTTGAAACTGGTTTGAACGGTAGATTAGTTCTAGATTAAATAATTTAACTACAGATCAGTAGTAGGTGTTTGCTCTATATTAAGTTGGCATATCACTGAGCAGGTATTACTTTTTAACATTTTAATATACTTAATAATTTACAATGCTACATTGTAAACTGGCTGAATAATCATCACCTTGGAATACTACAGCCAACACCTTCAAATGTAATCTCTTCTCCAAAGAGTCTTGTTCAACCTTTTAAATGATCAACTACGGGGAGAAAGGAAGGAATGTAACCACAAAAGACCATGAAAAGAAAGCTGCTTAAGTCTGTGAGCATCACCTCTCTGGTTGTATGACCTTAAGCAAATGCTATGCACCTTGGTTTCCCCATCTCTATACAACAACAGTACTTAATTAATCGATTGCTATAAAGACCTTGCAGTTCTTTTTAAACTGCTTTTCAGCAGCCTACTAGAGGCAGGCATTTCAAATTATTTCTCAGAAAATCCCTTAAAATGACCCTTGAATGAGAAGAAATTTGTGCTCAGGCATTCTGTTAAATCACAAAGTGATTCATCCTGTGCCTCAGTTTCCTCTGCAGCTGAGTGCTGAAAATATGACCTCCCTACTTCACAGGGAAAGTTAAGTCATTAACAATTTCATAGTAATTGCAAATCCTGGAGCAGAAAGTCTTGGAGAATGCAGTAACATTAGATACTATGGATAACTGAGGCAGAAGAGGCCCAGAGCTCATACCTTAAAAAGCTTTGAGGTTCATCGTATCAGAACCAAAAAGATCTGAAGTCACTCCTGTGCAGAGCAGCAGCACCTGGGAAGAGGGAGGATGTGTTGCGCTCCGCTGCCAGGGGAGAGAGAAGGGCTTCAGACCGCTCCCTCCTGTGCCACTTCTCATCCACAGCAAGAAGAGCAGGCTGCTTCTGCTCTGCTGGGAATGGGGCACCATGCAGAAGGGTGCTTTCCAAAAGGGAAAGCAAGAGTGAGAAGAAAAAGTGCATGGAGAAGGGATGAAGGAAGGGCATGTTTTCAGAGGAGGAAAAACCGCCAAACATTCAGAAGTGGCAAAGCGACTTTACAGAAAAGGAGATCACTGAAGATACATAAACTGAACGGGCTGCTCAAAGGTCACACTACAGTTCAACTGATGAAGGGTCAGGAACGATCCGTTTGGGTTACAGAAGCGTGCAGCTGGCTAGCTGCACTAAACACGGCCTTTGCCTTCCTGCAGTGCTCAGATGGGGACAGACCAAAATCAAGGCACCGGAGGTCACTTCTGGTACACAGCAGAAAAACTTGTCCTCCCACGTATTATTATTACGAGGTCTGAAACGCTGCAGATGGAGAACTGAGCAGTTGAGAAGACACAGTGTACATTATGGAAATAAACTGGAAGCATAGTTAAAGGTTAGCAAGTCTTTTTCCCTCCAGCTGCCATTGACATGGATGACGCCCGTTCTTGTACTGGCAAAGGGAAAGAAAAGATGAGCTAATGTCACTTTCCTTTCTCTAAATTCTCAGATTTGATGACTAACAGCTACAACATTTCACTAAGAAAAAGGCCTATTTTTTACTTAGAAGCACAAAATGTATACAGAGAAAGTAATTTTCAAGGTTAGAGGGCTGTTTTGACATTTAAGAAATACTGAAAGAGATTTTGGCTTTAAAAATTGTAAACCAGAACTACTTCCTGACCTGAGAGACGATCTGCCAAATTTCTAACTGACCACAGGCTTTTCAGGGTAAGCTAGAATTATCAGATATATCATGTTATCTAGGGGTACATCTTTGTGATTTTAAAATGGAATGCTGATAAACCTTAAAAAACCAGTTTCTGAGACCCTTCATACAAGTAACACGCAGCCCTTCTCGCAGTAACTGAAGAGGCAATCCGCTCTTTCATAACCATTTTGGTACAATATTTTGCTCGCTACTGGAGAACTCAGTAGCTTAAGATTAATACACTAATGAAAAAAATGGAGGGAAACAGAAACATTTCAGCACACAGAAGCCAAATAACTCCTTTTATTTTATACCAAGACTTTGATCCTCCTACCAATCCTGTGGCGATACAAACCAATTCCATTTAACGCTGCATCTGACAAGCCAGGCTTCTCTGAGATTGCAAAACTCTGCTAAATCCTCCAGCAAACTGGAAATGGGCTGAGGGGAAGGTTCACAAATCGTACGTACATGCAGGTGGGCCACACATACATAGGCAGCACAACCTTGCCGTGCAAGCTCAACAACACTTCGTGAATATATAGTATCAAAGGGTCATATTGTTAAAGAGGTACAAGAGATTGCATTGCTTCTCCTTGCAGCTTGTTTCTCTTACAAGCCGTCCTGCCTACCCCCATGGCTCCATTTCTGCAAAGTGGGTTGTAAACCAATTATGTTTAAAAGGGAGAGGCTGTACTTTCTGCCTTGCCTCTCATGCCGAAACAGCCAAACCGATTTTGCTGTTTCGATTAGGCAAGAAAATGAAAATTTTCATTGTTTTCTCTCCATTCTCCTTTTCAGTGGCAAAGCCTGACAACTTTCAGCCAAAACCCACGACAGCTCAAGATGCAGTCCTGCAAAGGCAGCTATGCTGAAGAACTCCTGCTGGAGCGGAGCGGGAGCAAAGGGGATGCTGCAAAGTTTCTGTTGCTTCCTAAACGCCCCCTATGTGCACCTGTGCTGTTTAAATGATGCCAACTCATGTACGGATTATAATGGGAAAGAGTTTCTGTCTAAGATTGCACACTAGGTTTTAGTTTGCTTCTCCTACTTCAGTCAGAGTTGAAATGCAATTGTATTTAAAGGTTTGTTGTGGTTCTTCTTATAAGTTCTGTTCGTAATAGCAGGAAAGCAGAGAATCTGCCAGCCTGCAACTCTGTTATACTCAAACTGCCCTAAGCCTTACAGGATGTAACTCTTCCTCCAGGGAAGGATTTATCTCCAACAGACTACCCAACTCGCTGACTTCTGCTTTTTAGTAATTCTTCTTCTCTTTTCCCTATCCGGCCGTCTCAATATACCATCCTTTAGTCAACAAATACTTAAAAATCATACAGCCTAAAAGATGACTCAGGAAAGCAAGAACTGATGAGATCTGACAAAAAGATCCATGAACCTGGCACTTCCTGGTGCATAGGACGTATACATACATGAAGGAGAGAGAGATACATACCAACACGGCTCAGCATTTGAAATTTTTTAGGTATGAGAAGCGCAAAACACTTAAATGCAATAGTGGAGAAGTTTTGGATCAGAAAATTACTTGTGAAACTGAGAAAGTGACGCAGCAGCAAAATGAGAAGAGCGTTGTTTCCTTCTAATGCCCAGTTAAGGTTGGCTCAGGCTGTGGGTACAATGCAGGGGTACAAGGATGGATTCTTGTGAGAACTGCTGGCAACACCTGACACCTCAAAGGGGAAATGATAAAAGGGAAAAAAAACCTGATGTCCTTCATGAGCAAGGTGGTCAATATATAGGGTACACAGCCAAAGCTTTTAAAAAGGTGAGAAAAGATGAATGGCACCCTGCTGTGCTGAGGGGATCTGGGGAGTCAGGTGTCCCTAGCTGGCTAAATTCACGTTTTTTCTTCATGTGAGTCCATAGTTTAGGTGCACAGATTAAATCTAACTAAATCTGGGGCTACTGCAAATGTGCCTGCAAACACGGCAAGCTGAAGCCTGTCTCAAGACTACCATTTCTGAAGGAGCTCAGATCAGCTGTGCTTAGATAATGAAATTATATTTATGTTCCACTGAAATACCAGAACTGAATTCTTAACCTGGGGTTGCTACTGAAAACCTCCTGCATAATGCACAAGGCAGCACTGAGTCTTGCTCTCCCTCCCAGAATCGGTGGTTCTGCCAAGCTAAAAAGAGTGAAAATCGTAAAAGCCCATTTAATTGGAAAAGTGAGACAATGGCACTCTGAACACTGACAAGGAGTGGGCTTGTTGGGTTAGAAAAGCATCTCTACGAAACCTCTGATAATAACTGAACTCCAGGAGGAACGGTATTCCAGCGAGCTGGGTCATGATTTCTGCTAATATAGAGAGGAAGAAACTGAGGTGCAACAACAGGAGATCAAATGATTTCCTCAGCATCGGAGGGAGTTTTACAGCTAGGGTTAAAGTGAAAATTCATGTCTCGGTCCCGTTAGCAAACCACAAACTCATATTGCTTTTACTACAAACAGATTTCCCTTCACCATACTGTACTTTTCTTCTTGCTGACTGTTCAGTATGATCATCCAAAAATACTCCTATTTGTGTTATTTTTCACACACACCACCCTGAAACAAAATTCAGTATGAAAGAAGAGCAGTTTCCTCCAATACAGCTCAACATCCAAACTAAGCAGCAGTAAAATCGTATTTATTCACTGACTGAGGTTTCAAACAGTAAAATGATTGTTACCGAGTTATAGATTGGACCATGCCCTGAGTAAGACCCCAGAACAGGTCTCCAGTGACAGCTCCGTCACCCTGACAGCCCTCAGGAGTGCTGGGGGAGAAGGAGGAGTGTATGCACGCTTGTAACTGGGGGCGATACTTGAATATAGTCAAGCTTCACTATCACAGTAGGCAGAACTTGGCAGACTTTGCCTTTGGGAATGAAGTGGGAGCCCGAAAGAAGGGAGCAGGGTACCTGAGGCCAGCACGTGTGTGCGAGAGAGGCTCTTCACCTGCAAGATAGGGACAAGCCAGGAGCTCCCCTATGCAGGAGCCGAGTGATCTGAAGGCACGGCTGCTAAACATGGTCATCTCCTCTTCCTCTAAACTCTGGCAAGCCCTGTGCCTTTCTCTGTGTCTTTGTTTTCCTGTTTGAATCTGTGATATTCCAATGAAATATAAATATTAATATTTGATTAACTCACAGCTACAAAGTTTAGTTCCTTAAAGTTAGTACAGATCTTTGAAATCTTTGAAAAACTATATAAATATGAATTCTTTTATTTTTATAGCATTACATTAACGACTGTACAGTGGATGTCGATGAATTAAATAATCTCTGTCTGTATTTGCTTATACCTTTCTGAAACTGTTACCTTTTTAGCAGATATTTCTCATTCCTTGTCTCAATCCAGAAATGACATTTTTGGTAAAGCTTTGCAAAAACCCATTCAGCTGTTTTTGAGTCATCCAAGTATGTAAAAAACAGTTTCCAGCTGTTAAGTTTTCCATAAGCCCTTTTTTCTTAAACACGGTTGTATAATTATAACACAGCTTTGTTTTAAAGCATCAAACTTGACACGTACATAGTCCTGAAAGAGAAGTAGCAGCACTGCCATGTTTGAAACCATTTGGTTTCGAAATAACAAGATTATTACCATATTAAAATATCTTTCTTTTCTTAAAGATTCTCCCAGACACTGAGCCACAGTTTTCTAACTGTAAACACTCCGTTGTGTAAATGACCAGTGAAAAAAAGGAAAAAAACAATGAAAAATAGAGACTGCTCTGGCAATCTGCGACTGAGCTGTAACAGGGAGGATGGGGGACACTGTTTGCACTGGGAGCAGGCTCAGACCTGCCTATGGTGCGTTCTGCGTATGCACATGGACTCTGAGGAGCACAGCCAAAGCTCTAGCCTGGGGTTTTCCCAAGACCCAGCTGGGCTCCATGCACTCTGTGCGGTCAGACTGGCCACAAGCCCTCAGCCTGCCTGCTGGCGGGTGGCTCCAGGCCCCTCTCTCCAAGCCCGGGCTAGTTACCCTGACTTTGAACAGCTGGCAGGCTACTAGCTGGCAATAAGGTCAGAAAATGTGTAGGTGGCACAGCCTGCTCTCGAGATCATGCTTCAACTACTAGTACAGACCTACGATGATGCACTCGCTAAAAAACTTGGAACTGGCACTTAAGGTGGGATAGGGACAGCTGTATCCTTCCCCCTTGTCCACAACATGTGGTGCTCCACTGTGATGGCTGTAGCTTTCCATAAAGATTCTGAATTCAATTTGGTGTTGCATACTTCTACAACTGTAATTATTGCATCTTTGCATTTCGGTATAGAATGACATCACATCAGACTGGAGGTGATTCCTCACTTACGTTCCGCATAGCTAGAAATGCACTGACACGACACCAAGCAGACAAGAATCAGCCATTTGCTTAACTTAAACTCTTTGTTTAATCTGGAGCATTTCAGTGTTGTAAGTGTTGGTTTTGAGAATATTAATGGTGGCTGAAACAGGAGCTGCAGTCTGATTATTGGATTACATGCGTTTCACTCTCAGAACTATTTTTTTACATGATGACATAACAGCATACATGGCTTTTTTTGCCTTGCATGAACCACTGGCCTCAGCAAGAACTCTTCTGTCAGGCCGGAGGAACTCTTTCTGAAGATGCAACATTTATGCAAAAGGAAAGTCATGGCATGTGTAGATTTCTACATGGGGCTCAACTGTGCTGATTTGTACAGACAAGAAGAGACTCCATAGCTGTTTCTCATTCAAAGTAAACAGCTGTGCCTCCTGCTCCTGCCTTTCCTGGGACATATCCTCCTACTGTGCAGGTGTGAGTGTGCAGAAACTATCAATGTCAGTGACATGACACTGAATCTGAGAAGACAGTCTGACTCATCTGATCACAAAAGATACAGCTCTGATGGGCTTTCACACAGAAAAATGTGTGCGTGCATGCATACACTCTTCCTTACTTTACACTATCTGTGCTCGTATCGTTACACCTATAACTCAGTTGTATGTCCATTACTTTGAGTGGTTTTCTGAGTGTGTTTCAAACCACATCAAACATACAGGTGGTGCTCAACAAACAAAATGTCACTGGAACGCAATTACAGCGAAAAAACTCAGCAGTTCCTACCCATCACACCATCTTCTCTCTACTATCTGCCTTGGCAAGCCCACAGCTAGGGATCCCATAGTAAGGGACCCTATTGTAAGCAAGGGGCAGAGGTAAGGTTGCTGTGGGAACCTTAACTCTAAATTTCCTGAGTTTAGGGAGATTAAAATCTCAGCCTTCACATCTCATTAGCATACTTTTTGTGCATACAGACCACGGCCTAGGCAAGTGTATTGTTTCTAAAGGAAAAGGTATACTATTGGGTAAATAGGTGTCTGTGCACACTTTGGCAACTCTAAGCTACATAATTAATTCAGTTCTAATGAATGCTACTGGATTTTGAAATCCATCAATATAATAATGAAGTGGCAAAACCAACAGCTAAAATCTAAACAAGCTCTATGTTATCCTGTATGCTCTGAGCATCCTGTATGTATTCTGAGCATCAGTGTCGAGACAAAAGGAAAGTAAGAGTTTGCCATTTGCTAGTTGTTAATAATCAAGAGAAGATCTGCCAGACACACTCTTCAAGGGCTCTGTCTGTCTGGACCAGGTAGATGCTGCAATACACAAAGGACTTCACACACGGAGAAAGAAAGAGTGTTCATGGACAATGATGCAGCGTTCTTAATTAAGATTTTCATTACTGATACATACATTAAGGTTTTGCTAATGCAAGTGCCCAAGCACTCTCATGTGCAGGTAGATGTCTCTGATTCTATCTCTAGAAACCCTTTCGCAAATCATCGCGAACATTCACCAGCTAAGGCTCACCTGCCCTTTGCTATAATGACAATGAAAAATAATAAAAAAAAAAACCCGGTATTTTATTTGCCTGCCAGATGAGAACTTAACACTTTGCAGACATGAGAATGAATAGGGTTTTTTTGCAAGGCTGTGCTACAGCGTATTGAAACTGATTCTGATCTCACTTATACCTGTTTGATGTTGATGTAACTTCAGGAGCTTCAATAGCATGAGTGCAGCAATTGTTGAAGGAAAAAATAATGAAAGAGACATGTAGGTAAATGGAAAATGGGATAAAACACAACATGAGTTTGCCAAAGGTAGACTGTAGTAGTCTAACCTGATAACTTTCTTTGATAAGATAACTGATTATCCAGACAAAGGAAAGGCAGTAAATTTAATCTATCAGTAAAGCATTTGATACAGTATCAAAAGGGAAATTATGAGTTAAGATGAAGATCTGCAAAAGGACTGCAAGGTGAGCAAATGCTTACCTGAAGGGGAGATGGGGTAGTGGTGAAAAACAAATTATTGGGCAAGGTGAAGGCTCTATTTCCACAAGTTTTTAGTTAAGTGAAAAAGCATCTTCTAACTAATAAGATTTGGGGGGAGTGGGTAACATTTCTTTATGAGGCCCCTCAAAGGGTGGGGGTGTAGAGTAGGAAAAAGTGGGAGCATGCTTAACAGCTATGAAAGGATCAATCAACTTCAATAAACCCCTCATTACCAATATTTAGGCCTCATTCACTTGTAATGTTTCCATGTTATTTCTACGGTTCTGTCCTTTGGGAAGATCAATGATACTACAACCCTCTCAGCAGTTCACTTGTACAGTTGAATTAAATATCCAGTTCACTTTTGTGTTTTTAAAATATTCTTATTGCCCAAACAGGATGTCCATTCATCTACAGATCTGCTTGCTGAATGCCTTCAGTCTCGTTTGAATGCTGGGCCCTGCCTCCCAACAAAATGCTGCTGGAATAAGATGCAGAGGAGAAATACTTGGTGAACAGAAGGACTTACAAAAGCATTGCTCCTCCCTGAACGTGCTACCTGCTTCTCTTGACCTAGTCAGGCTATGACGTTTTGTGAATCTCTTCAATAGGACAAACTAGGCTGACCACTAGCAAGGTAACGAGGTTGCACTGGCACGCTCTATGGACCAGGATGACGTGCATCAAACCTTCCAGGATGGACGGTGAAGACAGTGCCACAGAAGTCACAGTGGAAACTATGAATGTGAAATCAATTTGCAGGCTCCAAAAGAAATGATCTGCCAGCATATTTTCAACAAGTTAAGAACAAACCCCAGGATTTTTGACAACCTTCCCTGAGGCATGGCTCAGTCTACAGATAATTCAATGACTAAAAATGTTACCTTTCCATTAAAGTTCACTGGAAGAAAAGCTGCATTTTTGTTATAGTCTTCTATGGCAAAATGTAATTATTTAGTGTCGTAACAAGACCACGCTAGGCATGCATGGACATTCACACAAGAAATTTGCACTAAACCCCCAAATTTGAAGGATTTGTTAAGTGGAAAAATTAAAAAACAGTTTCTGAAACACGTAATTCTTTGGGGTTGGTTATATGCTGATCACACATATTAGGTCTCCTCCACAACCTTCAGTGCATATTGCAGAGCATCCAGAATGTAACATATTAATTTTTATCTTTTATGTAAAAGTAGATTTACTGCAAAAAGTCAAATTCAATTAATCCCTTTCACAGACATCCAGGGTAAGTGAACACAGATGAATATGAAATTTAAACACACATCCAGATCCAAATGTTGCAACTGCTTCTTACTTTGGTGATTGGGTGAAGCATGAATACCTTTAAATTGTATGCTATTTGAAGTTGGGACTCCAATTTTGTCTCTGAAAAATCAAACTGTTTAGCGTATGCTTAAGAAGCTAAAACATTAGAAAACAGCATTCAGAAAACTGATACAGCCATTCCATTAAACTTAAAACTCAAAACTCAATGTGATGGAATGAGAAAGAGTGAGATCTATTGAGATCTGAAAGCTCTTGATGGTGTGTAAAAAAATATTGGGGGGGGGGGGGGGGGGGGGGGGCGG
>JAVJGI010000060.1:6381250-6462008 GCA_035590275.1 Ibycter americanus | reverse complement strand
CCCCCCCCCCCCGAGGAATGAATCTGCGAACCATATTCAGCATGGTATTATCCAAAATGATGGAACGAAACTGCAGTGAACAAGAACTTCAGAGGAAGAAAATGTTTTTTCTTGCCACACTGTCAGTCTTTTATGCCTAAGAGTTCCCATTCTCACCAAGTGGTAAAACAGCCTTCTTGAAGCATGACCTGAAGACTAATCAGATGTTTTGACATGTACACCTGTGTAACGGCACATGGCTAAACTCCACGGCAGATGGCTTTCATTTCTTTTTTAAGTGGAGAGGTGGAGAAAAAAAGGCGACGGAGGAGATACTCTTACAAGCTCATTTTTGATCATGGTGTCCCACACATAGGACATTCAGCATGCATATGGAGATGTGGTCTGGTATTTAGACCTCCATGAGTATTCTTACCTCGCTGCCTGTGTCAATAGTCAAATTTATGATGTTTTGATCAAGAGGTGACTTTTGGGAAACCACCTATTTCTGCATATCCAGTTTTGTAGTAGCCAACCCTCCAGAGCTACTTGCTCTTGGTACCATTTTTACCTTATCTGGGGTGTACATTTTGTGGAGACAGGTACACAGCATCATGTTAAAGCAGAGTACATTAAAGAGGATTCCTGCATAAGGAGGAGGACTGACAACACATTTCAGAAAAGACAGAGAGACATTTGGTGTTGTAACTGTAGAATAGCAACGTGATTGCCAAAGTTGGAAGATAACTTACCATACCTGCAAAGGCAATATTCTGAAAAACTCTGCTACACTCTGTAGTTGTGCCATTTTGCGCAGTGATTTCAGCCCTAACAAACTGGACTGTCTTAATATTTTGATGGTTGGTGTTCAAACTGCTGTAGGAAATGCTGCTACTGATTTAGCAAGGTGGTCTTTTCTATCCAAATATATTAAATTATGCCAGTATGGGGTAAAAGTGCACCGAACAATTGCACTTTCTTTCTGTCCCTTTCTTTCTTCTAGCTAAATCTAAAGTACTATGCTCCTAGAACCGTCTAGTTTAAAGTCCATTCTTTCCCCCCTGCTGTAATCTGTTACATTTCAAAAAAAGCTAACACTCAATATATTATATTACGCTAAATTTTTAGATGAAAAATATCCCAGAACAAAAAGATCTCTAGTAAGCACAATGGTAGAAAGGTGTGACATTTTCAGCTGTCATGCTGACCAATCTTAAATTCAATCTCATCCAACTTCAGTGGCTATCTTGTAGGCATTGCAATTAGAAAGCAGGTTGCATACATACCTCTGTTGTAATCCACACATCAACTTCACAGCTCTGGGCACCCATTATTATTTGTTAAACAGTTTGAATGTTAACACTTAAACTAATGCTTGAACGAAAAACTAGTATCGAATTTTGCCCCCCCCCCTTTTTTTTAACCTGGCTATTTCCCTGGTGTTCTGGATATTCGGTCTGTTTCTATTAAAGATGTTTTAGAACAAACCCATGAACTTTGTCAGATTTGTTTTAAATAATTTTTTCCCCATGTAAATCTACTGCTTAAGTCCATTTGACTGTTATTTCTTCAGATAAAGAATAAAGCTTGTGGCACTTGTTCAAGAACATTCATCTTGAGGTGCATTCCCGGTTATACAGTTTGATTTCTATAAACACATCAGAACAGAATTTCTGCTCCGCTGCTATTTCGAGCCTGTTTCACCATTTCTCTCATTTGCAAATGCCAAATAAAGGGACTCTGCCCATGTTGTTTCCTTTTTTGGAACGTTCCCTTCTTCCAGGAGATACATAAAAGCTGGGGAAATAATATCCCTTTCCTGTCTCTGTTGCGTAGGTGACCATTCCTTTCCAAGAACTTATTTTCAGAAGCAGATCAACTGATTCTTCTGGATAATTTGCATGTCTATCTATTACATTAATTATGATAATTCTTGAAAAATGCTAACTCTTGAAAGCTGTTGTAAACATAAGGCTTATTACATCTAGACTTTTTTGGCATTTTGCAAATGTTCATTTTTGATTCATAAATAAGCTTGACCTGGAGGTTATTATCCTCCTCTGAAGTAATGGAGAGCTTCTTAAGAAACCTGAGAAGAGACGCCTCCTCCCTGTTCCTGATGTAGCAATCACTGTTGTTGTTACTCATCTGCAAAACAATACTAAGCACACTAACCAAATAAATGGATTCAGACAGTGCTAATTAGTTGCAATTTCACGATATTGGTTCAGAGTGCTAACAGATGACAGTTTGGTGGTGAACAAGTACCAACAGCAGGGACAAACATATAGATATCAAAGACTATTTGAGCATCACCATGTCTGATAAAGTGAATACGTATTCTCAGACAGTGGCAACTGGCAGGCTGGAATACTGCTGGGTGTCTTTTGACATACAATCACTGACCATATGATGGATGGTTCTCATAACTGTGATGAGATCAGTAAGATGCTGCTCAGCTTCCCTTAGGTCATCATTACTTGACCGAATATGTCTTCATGAAGCTGAGGAATAAATGCCACTTTTTTTTTTTTCTTCTTTTTTTCCCCTCTCTCTTTTTTTTTTTAACAGGATGTCAAATAACAAGGATTAGAACCAGTGCTGAATCTAATAGGAATGATGCTGGAGCTCAGTACAACGCAGTTACATCAGAAAACTATTTCAAGGAAATGGACAGATGTTCGTGGAATTAGGTTAACATGTCCTGCAACTTCTTTGTATCTGGATCGCTTTGGTGCATTTCTGATTTGCACTTACCACAGCTAACAGCTGATAACTTTTCAGTATTGTATGGGTTCTATCTGAACAGGTAGTGCTTTGGAAGTCAAAGAGGTGTCCTACTGTAGCTATTTATCCTACTGTAGATACCTATCTTACTGTAAAGCATCTTAGTATTGTTGATAGTGTTACACGCTGCTGACAATATGATAGAAAGGCTCCAGACTGGTTGGAAGACTCTTCTTGCATGAAAAGGTCAATTTTTGCCAAAGATTCCACCTGATTCTCTCAAACTTCTGAGGATATTCAAGTGGAGCAGAGATTAATTGTATTCCTCTTCAGTGGGAATATTGCTCTGGGGAGAGATCCACGAAATCCTTCTACATCCAAAACCTTGATGCCATATAGTCAGACAGACAGCGGTATAACCTCGAGGAGTAGGAGGAAGAAGACTCTGAATCATTGGCAAGTTGTGGGTAGGGATATGAGAAGAGAGAGAACCAGTGCAAACAATACAAACTACACACACACCTGAAATCAAGTGAGGTTCCTATGGAGCTTGCGAAGTTGGTAACAAAGGAACACAAAGAAGCCCTCGGCTGTGGAATAAGCCTGACTTAAAGAAGCAAGAAAACGTGTGACTAGTTTTACAAGTCAAGAAACAAAGATGGACAGATGGGAAATGACTTATGCATGGTCACGCAGCAAAGCATCGTCAGAAAGGGATTTCAGCTCTGGGTTTCCACATGCCTACCTACCATGAAGCCAGCTTGCTGCTTCCACCTAAACTGGTGGGAACATAAACGTAGCTCCAGCCTGGACATCCTGCGCTGCAGAGGTAGGACAATGATAAACTAGTGCCTGTGTGCAAATGTTGAAGGCACACGGTCCCTGCCACAGACATAAATGATTTTGCTGCTGCTGCAGGAAGCGTTAACATAAGTGGTGTGTGCTTCGCGTCCCTGACTATCATTAACACGTTTTATCGATATTATGAAGTTCTGCAACAAAACTAATAGGATTTGTCAGGGGCCGTTATGAACCGCCCCTGCTGGATAAATACATAATACATGATGGCAAAGGTCTGATGGGACTTTAATCAATTGCCTTTCTGAGTCAAATAAATGTCACGTTAGACGTAAGCCACGTTGCATTCTGTGGGAGCCTCTGCTCCCCTTGTCTCACGGGCCTGACACCGCCACGGGGAGCTATGCGCGCGCATAGACTCCTACTTATTTGTAGCAAATATATCAGAGCAAATCTGGAACAGCACGTTGTAAATTACAGATTTGGGACACCTTATAATGAAAGGCAAAGGGGAAAAGAAAGAAATATGGGGACACTATAGGCATGATAGGTCAGCTCAAATACATCTCCTTGGTAGCTGGCATCGTCACACCGCTTTTTGCAGTCACTGCAGTATATCTCACGTTTCTGCCCATGGGGCTGGGGAGAAGGAGGTGTGCCGTTTCTGCACCACAAAAGTAGTGAGTCAACTTTAAATGCTGAAGTCATACATTTCAGGTCTAGCATCAGGAAAAGAAAGCTCTTTGATTGTTTCAGCACGCACCTGAAAAAATTATGAATGTCCACTTGCTCTTTAGCATCCCTTTGAAGAAATTCCAACAATCAAAACAGAACTCGAACATAAATTTGCAGGTTTAATTCCTCCCCCAAATATGAAAGAACTATTTTTCTTACTGTGCTATGCTTTTTTTTTTTTTTACATTCCAGGCAGCACTTTAACAGTCATCTACTTTCCTCTCTGAACGGGTAGGAGACATGAATTTAAATTGCAAAATGGAGATCTAAAGTAACACAAAGTCTAGGCATATTTGGACATGGAGTCCTAAACCTAAATTTAAAAGCCCTCATTATTTTTGGCATTCACTGAATAGCTTCAGTTTGGACATCCCAAAACAGTGGCTTAAAATGCTGGTGGACATTTGGAAAACTTTGGTCTGTCTTTACTTAACTATAGTAAATATTATGAAGTGGTAGTGCTATATTTCCCTTTATATATGGCAACAAGAAGCATCATTGTTTTAAAAAGCTAGATTTCACTGCCAATATGTATGAATGAATCCCAGCAAAACGCAAACTTTTGTTCCAAATACGCGAAACTATCACGCCTCAGAACCTGGCAAAATTAAAACCCAAAGGATAACAAACAAACTCTCCCAAAGGTTCCATCCCTTATCCACCCAAAAAAAGGAAAAAGTAAAACTTAAACCACCAAAATTTTAATTCTTCCTGTTCCAGGCCTTAAAAACACAATTATCTGGATTAATATAGTATTTTCTTCAACTCAAGGTCACCAAATTGACAACCTACATACCAGCAGCCAAACTCATGTGAATAAGACCAGGTGGGAAAAGAACCCTACCTGACATCTTCCATAGAAACCACTAACAGATTTTGAAAGCCAACACTGTCATATGTCAACGGGAATACAGCATATTTAATCTACCCAGGTAAGAAGAACAGGTCAGTATTAGGTAGGAGAGCACACAGGACTGGGTAAGGAAGGGTCCCGTGCCTCAAGGTCACACTTCAGCAAGGACAGGTTGAAATGCACGCTGACTGTTTTCTATACTTGTTTTACACTTGCACAGCATGGGGGATTGTCTGTTTTATTCTGAGTCAGAGCACAACAGCATAATGCCCATCACAACATGTATATCCCCAAAGTAACAGAAATCTTCCATACTGTCATCCAGAAATGCACATAAAAATTCCAGATCAATCAGTCACACAATGTCACTGAACTAAGTCCGAATCCCATACGTTGACACTGCATTAAAATCCTGGACCGCTGCATTAGAGTAAGAACTCGGCACTGAGTCCTGTGGCCATGGGGAGCAACAGGGAAGTTCCAAGGGCTCCGGGCTGGCTTGGATGGAACTCGAACGAACTGTGTAACTCAATGAAAAGTATAAAACGTTTGGTATAAATACTCACAGTAGAGACAGGAAATGTTCCTTCAGAGGAAGGCCACAAATTGATCGTGAATGATCTGAGAAGAAAAGAGAAAAAGAAAAAAGGAAATTAAGTGACAATAAACACACTAAATGATACCAACATAAAACAAAGATCAAGGAGACTCCCAGATGGTAGCAGTTTCCACAGGAGAGAGGGTGGGAAAAAGTGTTTTAGATTTACAAACTGCATAAATCTTGGAAGTTTTGAAACTACCTGACCCCAAAACTATGCAGCTGAGAAAACTGGTAACGGCTGAGAAGCCTTTCAGTCCTGGGCTAACTCCAAGCCAGCAGAGACTAAATAACCTCTGGTGGCTTTTCAAGAGCCTCTGTGAAATGGGCTTGTCGCTCCTATGGACAAATGCTCTTATCACAAAAACACTGCCAGATTTGAATGGCATCCTTCTTAGCAGTCATGCCAGATGATACAGGCTTCTGAAACATAACTTGCCTTCTTGATCCTGACCTTCCCAGAAGAGGGGTTAGGCATATTATTAGGGCTGAGGATGCTTACATTACGGCTGATAGCTGCACAGAAAAAGTGTGTTGTCTTAGTCCCTTCTGTCAACACAGTATCTTTTGGACTTGACACATTTGTTACCCTGAGACTCCTACAAAAAAAAATGATGACTGCATGGAAGTGGAACAGCTAAAGGATTGCAAACTTTCAGTAGACTACAGGTCTAGTTTCCAAAGTCCACTATGGAGTATGTAAGCTTTATTGCCAACACATTTTCCAAAACATATTCACCTGGCTGAAGTAATAGATGAAATGAATCAAAGCCTCATACTCTGAATTATAAGAAGATACATTCCTGTTGGACGAAGAAAACAAAGGCAGATGCCCCGAAAATGTTCAAAGCTACAAATTAGTCCTGTCTCCCCCCTTCCCTTCACTGAGCTGAAATTCAGGTAGTCAGACCAGACAGGGCTCTCCAAAAGATTGCGATGAGGGGGCCAGGAGCATGGTGGACAAAGACCATGGGATCCATGTGGCTTGCTCCAGTACTTAAGTCAAGACATGGTCCTCACCTACTATTTCCTGTCCAGTTACAGGGAGAAATTAGCTCTATCATTCCTCCAGGCAATTAAAAATATTCAGAGGAATACAAACCTAAGTTGAGACAGTGAAGGAAAAGTGAGGAGCTGTCACAGGAGAGAAAGAGGGAAGGCAGGCAGAAAATTTATTCAGTTATAGCTATTATTTGCAGGAATTATGGGCCTGGTAGAGCAGTGTGTGAGATAAAGCATGTGTGCATATCCAGTGACTGGTCATCTGCAAAGGAGGTGGAAGAAGCACAGCAAAGAGCAGAGAGAATCATACAAACTGCAGGGCAGCTAAGAAGATGCTTACAGCATCCTTTGGACAGGCCACCCAGAGAGACCCTGTTGAACAGCACACTTCTCTTTGAAGAAGCTGCCTGCCTCCACACGTAAGGAAGATTTGCATGAGGCAGATGACAGGATGGATTCTGCCCAGACTGAAAAGCTGAAGTGCCTTAAGATGAAAGGAAAGGCAAGATGAGGCTGGTGAAGAGCAGGCGACTATTCATCTCACTTTCAAGAATCCTTTACTCTGATAAACTTTAACAGGGAAGTTCTTCTGGTGGAAAAAAAGTGCTTTGCTAAGCATGTATCTCTCATTTTCCTTTTACATTGCTCTTGCAGATTTAACCATGGAAGTCCATAGATTCCTCTGCAATAGACTGTTAACAGCTGGTAGCTGGGAAGTATTTCTTTCAGGGTTTTGGGCAGTTGGGACAGTGAGCTGCACACCATGGAATAACCTGAGACAAAATTTCTGAGCCAAAGAATGTGCCTTGGAGCCCTGGAGTTTAAAAAAAAAAAAAAAAAGGAAAAAAAGAGAGCAAAAAGTAAAAAGAAAAAAAGTGGGAGGCACCCAGCATGGGGAAAAAAAAACACAGAATGGAAAATTTTAGGCTGAGTGGTTAGAGTTTGGCTCTGTTATAAGCAACATAAAACAAGTTCTCTTAAGGCAAAGCGTCAAGCAACTTTGATGCCACGGATGCCAAAGAATTCTACAAATTATGGCCTGAGATTCTGGAGGTGCTGAGTAACGACTTACACCACCACTACCGTCAAATTTGCTATAAGAAGTGAACAAGATTGTCGTACCTAATTAAAACCGCAGGGTAATTTCAGACGGGCGCAATATACTAGGAGCTGCAAACTAGAATCTGGCAAATCACCAGAACTGAAACACCATAATTTTTTAAATGATCGCAATATGTCTGGACGCTTGATTACCAGTTTTGTTCAAAAGAAAATCCATGAAAACAAAACTTCCCGTGTAAATATTGGAAAAACAAGATGTGTCTGAGGAAAATATGATTCATTCCAGGTTAGATAACTGCAGAACACATACGCAGGAGAGAAGTGGGCCAAATCCTGTTCTCACTGCCCTGTGCAATCATGCTGACTTAATTGAAACCATGAGCAGAACCCGAACCATTAAAATGCTGGGGTGAAATTTTTTATCATATAGCGCTGTTTGTCACTAGAGACATACTTAACCTAATTACATTAGATTAACACACTAGATTTCAAGATATACTATTATACAATAACATAAAAAATGAAGTCTAAGAAATTTTCCCCAGGTCTCCGTGTTACAAGCAGAATAATTACCCATCTTTATTTATGTCGTTTGTTTTCAACCCAGTACGGTGGGGTGGACGAAGAGAATCCACTGATTTTTTTCATATTGAATTCCTAATGTTAATTAATCATTATTACTTGGAAGCTGTTTTGGCCATTGGACAGAATAGCCAGGGGCTAATCTTAAGCCTGCCCTTGCTTCATTGTGGCCAGATCCTGCTCACTTTCTCTTTCTTTGCTATGTGAATAAATTCCATTTAAATCACAAAGACTAGGAGACAAGCAAGTCCTAAGCATTAAGGATATTTAGGAATCTTATCCCCCCTTGAGTTTAATGAGAATAAGTTTCCTAAACACTGAAGAACTTCTGTTCGTGGGGAGTTAAGATGGTGAAATCCTGTCATATGAGTTACATTATACAAGCAGGTAATTGATTTATGAAGCTAACTGCAATTTTCAAAAGTGACTTAGGCATTCACGTCAAAGTCCATTGGAAGTCAGTGAAATTTTGGCTGTAAACCACCTGCGGACTTGAGAACATTTTACCTTTGTTAGCTTAAGCACTGCTTACTTTCAACAAAATTAACGTCTTAGGTGCCAAAGTGATTTTTGCAATCTCACATATTCAGTTGCTTCTTACAGTTTATTCACTAAATGGCTTGAGTTAACCTGCTTCAAGTGCCTTTTTCTCAGCAGTAAATCGGGGCGGCGATTCCGCTCCATTTTTGCAAGGTGATTTAGGATCTCTCTGATGCAAGGTGAGAAATATTATTCCTTCAGCCCTTAGACTGGCAAGAAGCAGGCAAATGATGAACTGCTTTAAGCAGAGAGGACTGGTAACAGATTCACATAATCCTAAACTGACTGCTCTTGCCTCAAAACATTTTCACCCTTTACTGATACGGAACCAGTGAAGGGCACAGCTTTATCATATGTAATCTACTCGGCGAATTGGATCCAAGATGCAGAGTCTTGTCACCCCTCTCCTCCTGGATGCGCTACACCTGCTCAGTATCTAAACCAGAATTTAAAGCCAGCGGAAGATGAAGAAAATCATTTACTAGAGAATACCTCTGTTCAAAGGGGGCCAAACGGAGCCAGTGCCATGCTGGGGGAACACAGTGAGAGAGGAGACTCAGCTGAAATTCAGTGGAGCCTTGTAAATGATCCGAGGGGGCAGAGAGGCTGCACTGCATCTCTGACACACCAGAGGCAGATTACGGCAAAATTAAATTGAGGATTTCAGTGGATATAATTGTTGTTTTTATATATTAATGAACAACAATAATACGTGATTCTAAACTGAATACCAGGTTTGACATTTAATCTGAGCGCTCATACCATCCATAAATGTTCATAAACGTCACAAGACCCCCACCCTTTGATTGAATTACAATCTAGTATGCAATTTAGGAAACACGGATTAATCTACATAGATTTATATTTCTGCAGGTTACGTTGTTATTTGTTGATTTATACCCCTTTCCCCTAAATGTCCTTTCCATCAAGAATCCAGGAAAATACATGCAAATCTTTAACAGGAGAGCAGCTCCAAATCCAGTGACTAGCAGCAGATGGAAACTTGGCTCAATGAAACCTATACTAATTATCATTTGCTTTTTGAAGTCACCTCTGCTAATGGCCAGCAAAATCTTAGTCCCTGTGATATCTCCTATTACCTTCACATTAACTCTTACTACAGCCAGCAATCACCTAACATGTTTCTTGGCAATGCTGTGCAATTAAACCACCTTTCAATCAGCTTGCTGAGGAATCCAGAGATGGAAACTGCTTTAATATTAAGAGTTAATTACAAGGATGCAGGGGAAGGTAGTCAAATGTTATGTTAGCACACCAGAAATATGACAACGTCTTAGCCACAGATGTCACATCCGAGGTAAGGAGCCACATCAGGAAAAGTGACATGACAACATACAGAGGAAACTGATGTTCAGGTTCTACTTTTCCTTTTTTTTTTCTCCTGTGGTCATGCTACTTGAGGTGACCACCTCCTTCAGCAGCCAAAATATCTGAAATTTCACTGTCACCTCTATTAACAGACTTCACCGCACAGTGGTGTCTGCCTGGGGACTGATGACAACACCTACTCAAACAGTGCATGGAAATGGTCCAAAAGGCCGATCAGACAGCAGCACTTTTGCAGAGGCCCAATCCAGCTCCCTTTGAAATCAACCAAGTCTTCTCAAAGGGTTAATGGGGCAGGTTCCTCTTCTACTTCTGCATCTTTACCTCTTCGCGCCCACAAGAAGAGGGACAGCCCCACAGCCCAGGGCTGGTCCTTGTGGGTTCATTCATTCATACAAGACCGAAGAGAAGGGCTGGCTGCTCTAACATGAAAGGAAAAAAAACATCACTTGGTTGAGTTAGTGCTAGAAAAGTGATGAACTGCAGAGATGGTTTTACAACTGAACGCCAATTGCAGTGAGGGAGAAAGCACAAATGGGAGAGGATACTGCAAATTCAGCGTGAGAGCCAGCTATACGGCTGTGTATCAACTCTTAGTCTATGATACTGGAGAACCAAAATAAAATGGTCTTTGAAAAATGGCAAGGAGGTTTTGTATGTACAGTAGAATTAAGATATGTCTATATACATTGGAATGCACTTACCCATGTATTTTAGTTATGTATCATTCAAGAATTTGAAAAAACCCTACTCCACTACAGGGGCGCACACTCTTTTTAATTAAATAAACAGCCAAACTGTGGTTCTGTAGAGAATGCAACAGAGACTCGAGAACAATTTTGAACCAAAAATTATCAATAATGCTTCCATCACTCATTTTCCAAAGACAGAGTTTGTTTAGAAGCTACAGTCCACAAAAGATAACAGAAAAGGTAACTGACTTTTTTCCTCTCTCAAACTTGAAGACAGAAAACCTTGCAGTTTACCTCATCACATATTGTAAAAGATGTCTGATATAGATATAGCTTATATTTTCTTTCATTAGTACATTAACTATTTAGTATTATTGTTACATTTGGATCAGAAAGTATAGTAAAAGGAGATGGTTTTATTTCTGTAACTAAGAATAGCTAAAATGTTAGCCTTGTCTTTTCAAATTAATTAATTAAAAATTTTCAAATTAAGAAATATGTACTGGGAGAAGTGTGTGTTACACAGGCATACACACAAAAAAACTTTTATAAATCAGAAACTTTAAGGATCCATAACTAGAAAATAGAAAAGTCTTGGTGGAATAGATTTTTCAGCACACCCTGTTTTCCAAGAAGGCTGGATAATATTATGTTTTGATAAGACAAAAGATTAATCCAATCAAAATTTGGACTTTTATGTATACATAAGCTCATTCAAAAAGACATCAAGTGAAGGAGCTGACTCGTTCCACAGGTAACTCACCCCAAAATAAGTCCTACCAGCTGTTCTCAGTGAAAACAATGAAACAGATGAAATAAGAAAAGGAATCTCTTCCGTCTGCAAACTGAGCTCTAATTAACATCCATCGGAGGTCTCCAGCTCCCTAAGAAGAACATCAGTCAAGAAAAGTCTCTATACAAAGCACCTCTGAGGAAAACATCTTTAAAAGAAGAGCAGGAATGCTCTCTGGAAGCAACAGCACATTACAGCTTCAGCAGCAGTTGCTTTAAGGGGCTCAGAGTGAGAGCAAAACTAGCAAAAAGTGGTGAAAAAAGGTTTATTCTTGTTTTATAATCTAAATGTAGCATTTTGCGCATGCATCTTGACTTAAAGATGGCCTGCAATAGTATTACTTTTAACTTTCCGTAACTCTAACCACCATGTCTTTGAGGAATTTGTAAAAATACGTTACACAAGGGCGTTTTGTTGGCAGGTGCTTGGCCCCTGCAGCCTCAGGCAGCTCAGCTGGCAGCAGAAGGCTGCCCACCACCACCCACCCCGTGTTCCAGCACTGCGCCTTCCCTGCCGCCCCTTGTCACCCCAGAGGGGTGCCTGGACAAGATGGCCAGGGCTTCTCAGGTGCTGGGGGACTAATTCAGGGGAACAGAATACCTGGGAAGGGGTGGCTGCTGCCACAATAACTCACACCGCCTACTTCTGACTGCCCAAAGGGGCTGCGCTGTAGGCCAGGTTCACTGCTCCCGTGGCAGCAGGTGCCTGCTCCTGCCTCTCATCTTTCCAGCATCCTGGATCCCTTTCCCTTGTTGTGTGGCTGTGCGTGCTCCAGCAAGAGACAGTGAAGGAGCTAAGATGGCCCTGGAAAAGATAGCAGTTGCGATGTCACTGGGTTGTTCCCACCCAGCTTACAGCATGTTCCCTGTTGTCTCTTGGAAAAGAGGGGAAAAAAGAGGTCAACTGTTGACCAGATGAGCTGCTTTTGGTCCATAAAGGGTTTGGGAATTTCCATTTTAGAAAGTATTTTGTGTTGGTTGCTCTTGGCACTTGGAACTCAGCTTTGAAACCTTAAACAGAAGAAAAGAGAAAACATATCTACCTACGTATACAAGGATACATACCTAAATATTCTGGCTGTCTTTCAGGATCAACCCTAAAAATTAGGTCTTGGCTTTTCTCACGTCTGTAGGTGGATTTTCTGTTCTGAGGCAGTGTGGTTGAACAGGCAGCTCACAAGCTACACCTGCTGCCTTACACCAGAGCCACATCTAGTCATGCTCTCCCTAATGCAAGTTGGATAAGCAGAGAAGCATATCTTCTGCTTCCCTGCTTGGGGGTTTGCAGCTCCAGTGCATGGTCCACGTCCCCTGAACCCTCTCAAATACCTGTCCCGAATTCAGCACTGCCCAAACTGGACTACACAGCACAAGAAAATACAGTCAAATAATACTGAACTATTTAAGCAGATTAAACTTGAGTAACCAAAATGTTAAGCTAAAAAAATACACCACTAGGAACTAAATGCATCTGTATTAATAACAGCAATTAGTGAAGTTTGTCTACTATTAATAAGGAGATAATTGCTATAAAATGTAGTGATACATACAAACAGGTTACTGATGTGAGGAAGTGACCCTGGAAAATGAGTTTAAATTATTGGTTGGGGCCTTTCTATTGCTAATTATTATTTTCTTTCTGGGTATTAATGTTCCTTCAGGATGATCTGATAAATCTAGCGGTGTTGTGATCACTTCTCTAAATGGTATCTTTGGATCATATGTGGTCCCAAGAGCCCTGACACTCCAGTGTCCTTTACGTAATTTATTTCCAAAGTGAGACGTGCTGACTCTCCATAATATTTCTTTCATCTTAACATCTGACTAACATTCAATTTGGGACATAAGTACTCCGATACATCATTTTTCCCTGAAGGCACTGCAGATCACAACTAAAGGGCGCTGGCTGAGTTTGTGAGCACCATGAGGCTCGGAGAACAGGGTGAGCTGGAGTGGGGGGCACTGCCAAGCCTGAGCTGCAAGGGGACTGGAGACTTGCGCAGGTTTGTGAGGGTCTGCATCATCCATGGGTGTCGGGGGGAAAGGGTATGAGCAGAGCTCTGGCAAGCCCCAGGCTAGGGTTACACTGGACTTCAAGAATCCGTCTTGCTCTCCTTGGTGAGAGCTGCATGGGTTAGGACTTGAATGTGAGGGCGTGTCATAAATCAGGAGCAAAGTGGCAGCAAGGTCATTACGGAAAAGTGTAAGTACGTCAAATCCATAGTCACAATCAATTTCAAGAAAACGTCAGAACGTTTTCCTGACTGCCTATCCAGTAAAGAAATCACAACATGACTATATGAAGACCTATAGGAAAATGCTAACCTGACAGATACCAGACATAAGAGCAACAAATCCTTGAAAGGTAAGGTACCACATGGTTTGTGCTCCGTTTTTTACAATTTGTACTGCTTCAAACAAGAACTGTGTTGTTCTGATGGTATGCAACACTTGGAACGAGACTAAAAGAGTTACCGAAGTATTTCACTTGCCTTTAAACCCCTGCAGACCCACTGAAGTCACCAGGGTTATGCAGCTGCACCACTGTATGCAGCGTCAAGCCCTCCGCATCTACAAACACAGGTTAAATATGGGCTTTTTTCTGACTTTTCCAGAAGGAGAACCAACTTTTTTTTCCCCCTAAAAGGCCATAATCAATACTTTCGAATTTATTTTTCACCTCACTCTATGCCTATTAAAATAAATCAAAACTACCTTATAAAGATCCACTAAAATGGCTTCTGGGAACAATACTGTCTATTTTATATTCGGTATGAGAACAGTGTACTCTATAGCATGCTGTCAGTTTTGTGACATGGGCCCTGAAAACCGAGTTTCAGGGGAACTCAATTTTTCATTGTTCTTTTAGATGGAGATGGGTGGTTGAAGAGTCAAGTATGCAGTCTCTTATCACTGAACCTGATTCCACTTATCACCAAATCTGATGCTGTTTTGTAGGGTCCTGTCCCTAATTCTAAGTTTTGCTGCTAATATATCCAAACCACGCTTGATTCCTTGTTTTATCAGTTTAACACACCTCCCTTCATGACCCTCACCACCAATCTGATGCTGCAGGAAGGGAGTTTAAGTCGTGCGACGGCAGGGTAGCTTAGATGGCCATTTTTCACCAACTCTTCAGTCTAAACTGGAGTATCCATTTGGTAATAAAGGACAACACAGGGTAGCTGACTAAGAGAAAAGATAAATGCCCCAGTCAGACATAACATAAAAGAAACCACACTGTAAGTCCCTAGCACCTTCTCTGGTAGGACTCACTCTCTGAAGTGACACTGCTCCAGTCCTGAACTTTCTCACCCGAACTACAAAACCATCTCGGGTTATCTCAGCCTGGCAATTTCATTTGCTGACCCAGTCAACAAGCAGAAATAATACTTGTAACTGACTCATGGCATGGGCTTCACGACTGTCTGAATTATTTCTTGGGGTTTCCACACTTCCCAATATTCCCCAAAAAAGTACAGTTTATCTGTATCAATATAGCTCATCCAGAGAGAAACTTAACATGCCCTGAAGCTGCAGCGTTCAATGTACATAGTCTCAAGAGTTTTATTTGTAAAAATAAAAACACCAAAACAAACCAACCACCAATGAGCGGAACATTACCTTTTGCTTTAAAAGGGGAATTGTCCTTCTTCCCATTTTATGGAATAAAAAAAGGAAAGAAGAGAAAGCTAAACTGATATTGAAGCTGATCAATACTAAAGCAGAAGTGTGAAATGAGCTCACATCTTTTGATGCGCAGTTTGGAGCCTGAACCACATCAAATGAGAAGAAAAATCCTTAAAGAAACCTGAAAAGCCACCTGCATTCTCCTTTCAATGAAGAAAAGCTGATCCCTTTGATTGCTGAAGCCAAACCAAACAGCAGACACAGAGATTTTACAAAGTCTCTTAGTGGTGAGCCATAGTTTATGCTATTTATCAGCTTTCCTGCAAAGCGTTAAGTGTCCATTTCACAAAGACAAAACCAAAAGCAAACAATTCCAAGAACTTATCCAAACCCAGTTTACATAGTTCACTGCATCCATTCGCTTCAGAAAAGTAAACCCTTCTTTACGGGTTGGATTTGAATATAATCATTATACCATTTTCCCAGCTCATCTAAAATGCAACAAGTTACAGCGATCAGAAAGAGGTTTGTGAGTGGCTCCGTTTAAGAAGCAGCACAATAAAGTGGCATTATAGACTAAGAACAGGTCGCTTCTATGGACGGACCCTGTCTCATAAATGATCACAGAGTTGTATTCTGTGTTAGTTTGGGAGACAAGTGGGTGGGGGAGGAAAGGCTCAGATCCAAGGGATACTGTATAGCATGAGAGCAATGCTAGCTTTATTTTGCAACCCATTATTTTCATAAGAACACGAATCAAAGAGATAAACTATGCCAATTTCTTCATAGCTGACTTGTTACAGGATATTGTTTGAGTCTTCACTAATGACTCCTTGAGGTTGGTTATTACTGTGATTAGGAGTTGGGAGGATAGAGGTCTGAGACCTTTCAAAGGAAACATTTTGTTCAGAACTGTTAAAGAAAATAAAGTCAGCATTACAGTAACTTTAACAACCCAACCAGGATAATGGTCTGTGCATGCAGACAGTGCTTTTGCTATTTTAAATGAGGGAGATAAACTCCACATAAGATGGGCAGCTGAGATAACCAGCTATTCAGTCTTGGGGATCAGAAAGCTGTCAGAGCTTGAGAAATATGAGTATCTGTGGAAACGCTCTGGAAAAGGAAGGATGGTGAAGTTATTAGCAGGTGGCCAAAAGAAAAAAAAAAGAAGAGAGCGAGAGCTTTAAAATTTGCTTTTGGTTTGTGGCACAGATAAACAAATGAAGGAATCTGAGATGCTTTGATACTCTTGGTAGTCTACTGAGATTTTGTTTTTCTTTTTATGCAAAAGAAGGCTGTCTGCTCTAACATTTAGCGTGAAAAGACCAGTGGCCATACCCACCACCGAGGTTGGCATGAAAAACTCTACTGGCTTCATTAAGAATGAAGCAAAGAGCTAGTTCTACACCATGCTCGTTTGTAGCAATGACAGATAAAAAGCATTCCTGGAAGACAAAGGCAGGTTTTGTGGGATCTGGTTCCCTCTCCCCCTCCCCAACTCCTATCTGCTTTATTCACAAAATCTTAGTTTCCTCACACCATAAAACTGAGATTAAAATAACTCACTTCCCCAGAAAGTATGTTGTCAGGGGATGTATTTTAAAGTTTAGAATCCTTTTCTTTCATTATCAGCTCTATCAATTATCAGCTCTAGATTTTATCATCAGCATCTAGCACTTGCCAGTACAGCAGGATCAGAGCCAACAGAGTTTGCCCAGACCGCTTTGGTACCTCTGATAGCACAAGGGACCTTGCAAAGGTATCACCACAGTGTTGTGAACCTTCACTGGAGGATTTTGAATTAACCACATATTGGAGACCATCTAGAGGGCTTCCTTATTCAAAGCACTTGACAATTTCCATTTCAGTGCAGGTGAAATGGTGAAAAACAAGAGAAGAGAGATGCCTTCTGTATCCACAGCTTTTTAATGCACACAGATATTAACAGACCAAGCTACATGCTTTAATAGCTAAGCTCATGTCTACATCTTAAAAGAGCCTTGAAGAAAAGTTACAGCCTAGACTAATGAGCGGACTCTATTTACTAAGAGAGCTATACAGAAAATGCATGTGTTCCCTCAAAATATGTTTTCCTGGGGACAGGTCAGTGGTAAGATATACCATGTAACCTGGCAGCTGATCACCATTTTCTAGCTTCAAAGAAGTGAAAACCGTGCAAGCAAACAAGCTTTCCCATCTGCACCATACAAAAGTGATCACTGGGAAGGATTTAATGGAATCAGCTTGTCAAAATGATGAAGCTGAAAAAGCTTTTACAGAAGATGTCCATGACAAAAACTTTAGCATAATGTATATAGTGCAGAGTGGTTTTTGTCATGGCAAAAAGGAAGGAATATCATTAATTTAGACACTAAGTGTAAGGTTCTGCTGAAAATCTCCATGGGATAAATCGCAGAAATACAGCCTTGACCAGACAAATGGAGCCAGGCAAGTCCCAGTTCTTGTTAGAAGTTATCGAAAGTGCCATTGAGTTTTTAAATTCTGTCATCTCTGGTAGATGATAAGAAAAGGGTTGGGCTGTTTTCTTCAGATCTACAAGCATCTGGCTACAGTCTTGCTGAGGCATATACATGATTGGAATCGAAAATGAGCTCTTTTAAAAGTGCTTCTTAAAGGGACCCTATTCATACACAGTACTTTCTCCCCAAATCTTTTATGGGAAAAAAGCTCATTACGGTCACACAGACAAATGCTGTATAATCTTTCACCCTGTCCACCAGCAACGTGTTCAATCCAATTTACAGCACTTCCCGCTATTCTAGTTCTGGACTCCCCACACAGCTCTCCTAAATGCATACCCATCCTGACCCACTGCTCCCCACCCGCTGCTCTTTCAATTTCAGGCTTCCCTGGAGCACTGACTGCCATTCATGCCTAATAGCAAGGTGGAGCAACTTGATTATACAACTCTGAAAAGTGAAATTTCTGTGCCTTTTGTGCTGAAATGCCGTAATTAAGACACATATTATTGTATGTTGGAATGCTCCGAGATAGGGACGAGAGTGGCCTTCGCTTCAGGAAATGACATTTTGTACCCATGACAATTTATATTCAACTGAAAAACAAAAGTTTCTGATTGAAGCTCCTTTAAACTCCTTCCTAGCTTGCTGAAAGATCTATCCCTGCTCTTTGCATCCACTTCCACATCAGCACTAAGGGAACTAGGGGCTGGCAATTAGTCGAGAGAAACTTTCAAGGAATCATTTACTTGGCTAATTCACGTCCTTGTCCACTTTAGGAAGGTCCACCAGCAGACTGCAATTTTTTTTCAATGCAGCCTATTTTTTTCACCTACCTGGGCCCATGCTGTTCACTAAGCATACACAGCCTGCTTCAAGTAGTTGACATTTGGAGCAGGGGTGCGTAGGTAGGATCAAGCAATGCAACAGACCATGTCACACAACAGACGTACAGCATTGTTTTTGCCTCCTGACTGGATTAATGTTAAACCCTTGAGCCCTGAAACCACGTACTCAAGGCTGTGCTTAACTTCAAATGTGTGAAAGCAATGGGACTCAAGCATGTAATTAAAATTTAACCTTTACTTCGGGTTCCATTTAACAGAAATAGACTTATGTATGTGCTTAAATGGATGGCTTGGTAGGGACAATTTATTGAGCTGAAGGAAGAACTGGGAAGAAGAGATGAAGACATCATTGGGATTTGGATTCATTCAGGATTAGAGGGGGAAAGAAATGTTACTATGGAACTATAAAGACAGTGACTTCTTTTGGAAGACAAAAAGCATTTTTGATGCAATGCTAATTTACTGATACTCTACAGCTTCTTGGTTAGGAATGAAGTTTGATTTTCTGTCACCGTTTTTACTTAAGCGAGTCGTATACGTATGTCCATCGCCATTCGCAGAAGTTCAGTCCAATGCCTGGGCCGATTCCTTTGACTGCACAAGGGAGGTGAGAAACATGTTCAAAGCCACCTCTAGCTGCACTTACAACTTACAGGGTAAATACATACGTGAGCTGATAGCTCACTACCTGAAAGCACAGGAGCACGTGATTTTTGAAGTGGGCCGTTTGCTGTCACTCGAGTGAAGCCTGCCTGCCCGAATGTTTGCGCAAAGCAAACACATGAAGGGCGTGACTGCAGCCGGAGCAAACTCATTTGTAAAAGTAAGCGAATACTCATGGACTTTTTGGGTCCGTGCGTGTTAATGTCCACACAGTTGTTCTTTTATTAGGTATAAATGGCCTTTCTGGTTGACACTGAGAAACAGTGCATCGGTGCTCATCCCAAGGCAATATTCACATCTGCCAGCCTTCCTCGTCTGTCAATATGCCTATGCACAGGGTAGGAGCAGGGGTGAATGAGAAGGACTGTGCAGGACTGACAATAGAGCTTGCATCAAAGGTAGTATTCCTCTGCCTCTCCGAAATGCAGACATTTTACAAGCCTTTCTCCCTGAAGGAATTAGGATTAGACTTCAAAGCTGCAGAACAAAACAGAGTCATACAGGCAACACAATTACTGGACTAAGTCCATGGACAATGATACCAAGGGGTTTAATGTTCATGAGATCTTTTCAGACTATTGTAGCATCCTCTCTGTTCTCAGACTCCTCTTCCCGGAGAAAGCCTCTGACTCCTCTGGTAGCGGCCTCTGTATTAGCTGGCATGACAGCACCATGTGTCCCCCGCCTCACCAGTGGTATCATATTCCCACTGGAAAGATTCAGTATACATCTTTCATGTTTCTTAATAAAGGAAAGGATTACAAGGTACTAAGAGTATCAGGCACAACCCCACCAGTCCCTCTTTCACCCCAATTCTCTTCTCCCAAGCTGCTCATTACATCAACTCCAAATTAATTTATCTTAGGTAAACAGGACAGAAATATAAACAGAATCAACTCCTCTTCTACTTGCAACATTTTTTTTCTTTCACGTTCTTTACAAACAGAAGTGGAAAAAATAATATATGTACATAACGGCAAATGTTCTCTCACTATTTTTCTTTTTTCTGTTTTTTTAAACTGTTTTTATCTTATATAAACAGTGGTGATGGAATTATAAACACCATTATTCCACCTCCATGTTAATACTCTTATTATCTTGCATAAACAGAAGTGAACGAATATGTACATGACACCAATCAATCCTCATGAAAAAAAAAAAGGAGAGAGAAGTTTTTATCTTTTATAAACAGCAGAGGAAGAACTTAATGAATTCAAAATGTAGTTTTCCTGTTTATATTATGATGATCTGAAAGTAGAAACCAAATGGATGTATATTCAACATCGCGCAAGCAGTCAGTTATGAAATACTTTCTGCTGACTTCAAGAGCAAACGCAATATTAGTGAGATCTGGTGGTCCAAGGGATCTGAGAACTGGTGGCCTGAGTTGAACCACAGAGCAGGGGCTGCGCTGTCTTCTCCTGTGATACTTTTGCCAAAGTTCTTCAGCCCCTTCCTTGAAGGGCCACCCAAGATAAAGTAGGATAGCTCACTCTCTGTGGTGAACTGTTAATACTTGGTCTTTCTGTTGAGATTGCCAGATATAGGGGGCTAATTAATACAGATGGATTTTGTGTAATGTGGACACCTGCCACCAGAAACTGGGCTCAGACCCCTAAGTCATTTCACAGAGGCCACCCAACAGCTGTTCGACAGTAATGACTTTGGGGCAGGAGTGACCTAGGTCAGATTTAAACACGTAACTTCAAGCTGATAGGCTCCATATGTCAGTACTAATCCCCATAACCACCCACGCCTTCTGCTTTCTTATTTTTGTGTGTGTTTGTTTCTGGCTGATCTTCTAAAGCCCATCTCCGAGCCTAAAAGATTTTTCCTTCTACCTCATATGTCAGCCTTAAGTGGAATGAAGTGCAGTTTCCATTTTTTTCCCCTCTACCGTACATTCCTATGGTGGATCATCTCCTCCTTTGCTTTTGTCATGCATAGTCGACCTCTTTCTCATCCTGAATTACCTGTCACTGCAACTGAGTTTCCCACAAAGGACCTGATTTTTTTCTCCCCAGGGCCCATCCCTTTTCAAAAAATGGGCTGCTCTTTGGGCTGATGATGTTCTTTGCTGTTAACCTTTGCCAAAGCAACATGCATTTTGTTTCAGCTAGTCTCAGTATAAACACAAGCTGGGATCTCCTACATAGCTAGGCGCAACTGGCAACCCAGGTGATCAGCCTTGCATTTCCTTTAAAAGCATTTATTCTGAGGTCCCAGCCTGAGCATAGGTGCCTCAAGCTTCAACTCGCATCTTACGTCCACACTCCCCACAAAGTTGGGACCTTTGTATATGAAGAGAAGATCACTTGAAAAATTAGGACCCAAGTCCACCGTACAGATTTTAACAGGATGCATGGTCTGAACAACCTGCTAAAGGGCAGAAATCTATGAGTTACTCTATATGCTAAGGAGATCACAAAGGAAAACCACTGTACAAAAATTCAGGGGAATTAGGGACAATCAGGGAATGCAGAGTCCCTCGGTTTAGGGACAAGAAGAAAGAGTTTTGCTTGGCAGCAATCTGCTGCATCTCAGACTGTGAAAAAATTTCCTGAAATAATTGCTCAGATGATTGGGATGCACTGATCATGAATATAGAAACAGCGTTGTCTCCCCTTGCTTCCTTCCTTTCTCCCCCTTGTATTCCATTTATTTCCTCTATTTGCACATACTCAGAGCACCAGTTAGTGACCCTTCTGCTTGTTACTAGAGAAGAGCCCTGAGATGCAAAGTCCTGGCCAGCAGCATCTACGTCTAAATTTGCCCTCTTTGCAGGGATGTTTAAGTCTAAATTTTGCAGCATAAGGCCACTCTATCTAAAAAGGCTTCTTAAAGCACCAAATTAAACACACAAGGGAGAAGTAAGGCCTTTCAGAGGAGGGTAGCCAAAAATAGAAGGAAAAACACATATTTCACCATTTGTTTTGAAAACACCAAAAATGATTAAAACATATTATAAATGAAACTAAACTAAAAAAAAAATATCTTACCATATGAACAAATTCCCTGCCAAGTTCCATTTTTAAATCAAAGCCATTTTAGGCTCATATGTTGAAAAAGAGAGTCTTAAACTAACAAACTTATGTAATGGATTTTAAAAAACTGCACAGACGTGCTGAACTGAAATTGCCAGATCTGTTCGGACTACAGGAGGAGAGAGGAGGAGGAAAGGGATGAACATACAAAGGTTTGGGTTTCATCTGTGCAACTGCCCGCAAGTTGAGATTCCCTTTGAAGCTGGTTCCAACTTCCAAGGAGCCAAGAAAGATGACTCAGTCCAGTTTCCCCCTCTACCCCCTTTCAGTAGACCTCAAAATTTGAGGCAAATACAACTGGGCTTCCTTACCCATAGAAAAAATTATGAACTTACATGGGGATAGCAAAGGGAAAGGAAAGGAGGTGGGTGAGTGAGAAGAGAGGTACAAACATACGCACACAGACCCTCAAACAAGAAGCAACAAAGGTTAGGGAGCTTTTGGGGTTGGCAAAAAAAAAATACACTGTAAACTTAGCCAAAGAGATGAACTGAGTGGTGAGTAAAATGTCATTAAGTAGCATGAACAGAAAAACGTGAAACACAATTAAATACTTGTATATCTAACTCAGCTTTTGGATAGTTCTCTTCCACCTAAGAAATACCAGGTTTTGCTTTAGCTAAGAGGGTATCATTACATTCTAAGCCAGTATAAGAAAATATAAATTATAAGCTAAAGGATTACTCAGCCAGCTGTGTCACAACTGAAAAGGCAAAGCTGGAGGTCTCAGCCTGGCCAGGCAAGGACTCCCTGCTCCTCTTCAAGCACTACGTGTCTTCTCCCCCCATGAAAAGCATCCTGATACTCTAAACCCCTGGCAGTGACAGACCCACAACTTCCTATAATATTCCCTCCGTGAAGGATCGGGATGTGTGACCTGCCTCGTACCTGTCCTTCCGAAATTCTCCGCAGGCCAAGTGGAACACCCTCTGACCTACTCGGGCACACCTGCTCCGCTCCTCACACCAAAGCCTGGGTGGCCAGGAAGGCCTGCTCGCCCTCTCTCGGACTGCCCAAGTGATCTTCCAAGTCTTCCTGAGGGTCAGTCCCATTCCTTCATCCGGCATCTGCCAAGGTCAACTAGCAGGCCTGTTCCTTTCAACAGGTTCCCCAATCAAGTTCTGTTCCTTTAGGATTTCGGTGTTAGCAGTAACAATAAAATTACTTCTGCATCTGGTGACTGCATGGCCTTGCTTCCTTGGCACGTTTCTGTGTTCACTTCCCCGAGTTCAGACGAGATTGTGTCTGGATCCGGGTTTAAACAGCCCTTCACAGCCCAGAGCTGGTGAGGTGGCTCAGGGGCAGCGTCCTGATTTAAGCCTCTCACTGTACTAATCTGACAAGAATGCTGCGAAGACCAAAGGGTAAAGAGTTATAATTGCTTAGTATCATAATTATAGGAGGGCAAAGGGGGTCCTGTTGCTTTCTTAAAATTAAAAATGTGTGCAAGTTCAAGAATGCTTCTCTGTTAAATTTACACAGAAAAATAATCTCAGCTCATAATGATGAAAAATGACTCAACAGGAAAAATAAATCACAGCCAGGAGGCAGGTCCCAGCGTTGTGCAGTCAGTAGAAGATATAAAATCCCTCATGATATAAGAAAAGTTACAATAGGGCCACAATAAACTATCCACGTTTGGTGGCCTAAATCACTCCCTCTGTTAACTCCTGTACAACCCAGACATCTGCAGATGTTTCTTCCAGGCACGCTTCTGCAACCACAAGCCCGAGGAAACACACCATGGGCGATCCGTGCCCTACCCCACTGCCTTCTGCGAAAGAGCGCGGGTGTAACCTAGGGAGAATGTGTCCGTCTGGGACAAGGGAGTTCAGAAATCACCTCAGGAATGTCTCATTACAATCGGATTTGCAGGCTGTTTATACAGGCACATGCAGCGCTATTCTTTAGACTCCTTGTTTAGATTAAGGTCCTTGTACGTGAGGCGCTGAAGCTCCGCATCCCAAGGATCTCCACGTCTCTCCCACTGGCACCCAACCGCCGCCCTGCACCCCCAGGCCCTGACAAAGGCCACGATGTTTTCAGTCTCACTGCCCCAAAAGCAAAGGTTGGATCAACAGTTTGTGGGAAGTCCCCAGCTGTAAGCGGCCATCAACTCAGATGGAGGAAGGTCCCATCTGAGCTTAAGTATCGCTTTGCGCCCGTAGCTTTAGTCTAGGAATTACCAAGCGATGGGCCACCATCATCCCCAAAGGGTGGAGTTGTACCAGGCACACAAAAAAACCCAGTACTTGTGCCCCAGCCTGGCCACTGATCTCAACCGAATCTTTAAAACAGACTAAGAACCCCTAGGGAAAGCAGCAATGAAACAAAATGCCCGCGCTAAATCAACCCTTTCTCGGGGTCTTCGCACAGCAGGAAACACCTTATGGTAAGTCATTATTTACTCAAGTCATCCATAACCTATAAACACTGTGTGCATGAGATCCAGCACCTATGGGATTCACTCAATACTGAAAGAGGACTGGGACATTTAAGCTATACTATACAGCAACAGCATCAGCAAGACAAGAGACTGAAATACGCCTTCATTTCCATTTCCAGTTGTTAGAATCTTTTATGTTGTGCAGCTAGAGGCAGAATTTGGTTCAAAAGGTCTTAGATGTCTGATCCTAGAAGGTCCTAAAGTTCTTGGTTTCTACCAGCTTCCAAGGAAGTTGGGGGTACTCAGAACCTTATCACTGTGATATGGAAACAGTCATGCATATTCTGAGCTTCTAGATTTTAAATTGCAGTAAAAACCAGAATGAAATCAACACTTTTGTTTAATAAATGAAATAAAAATAATAAACCTAAAGTACAACTCCCCCAGCTTCAGTTCACCTTTTATGTATGTGTGGAAGTGTCTTTCTGGGTAGAAGAGCAGGGCTATGCTGGGAAAATGAGTGATTTCCAGCTGGAGCAATGTACGAAGAAAAAATTATAATTTGATCAAGGGAGTGATATCTCTTCCATTCTCAAATCGGTATTTGCTGCCAGATATGGGAAAGCTGTGACTCTAATCTGTAAATGCTTCTGAAAACATGATGGTTTGCAATAGAATGCGCAAACACTTTATTTACAACCGTCTCTTTAAGCAGAAGTAGAGAAGGAAGCATGGTCTAGGGTCTGGTAAGGCTTTGCAAAATGATCACGCAATTCCACCAGTCCCACAGTGAACAGCTACTCCGGAGCTGTTAGCCTGCCACAGCTCTCTGGCACCACTGGCCTGACAGTTCTGTGATGGATGACAGTGGGAAGAGTGAAGATCTTTTAAGACCCCCAACAACAACCTGCCAAATGCCAAACTCCCCACATCCCTGCACCCTAGAGAAAACAGAGATTTTTGCATGACTTGTTTAGAACAAACTGCTAAGAAACAAGAACACCTGAGCAGTATCCCACTTTTTCCTGGGAAATCACAGCGAACTCCAGGGAAGTAAGTTCGTGTGAACACTTCTAACCAGTTGGAGGAGAACTTGGTTTTCCACCAGGCTAAAAATGCATGCAAAAGTACAGTAGGAGACTATTAAAATGCATTACCACACTACAACGATGCTGTGTTCTTTTAATGGGCCCATTCCTTTAACAGATGTTTGAGCAGTGGGCTGCAGCCCACTATAGCTGAAACCCACAGAAAACGGACGCGTGCATTGTTCGGTTTTTGGAAAGTACTCTGTGGCCTTTTAGAGCTGCAGTATAAATGTAAGCCGTACCTGATCCCAGCTCCCAGAAATAATTAAGAGCCGGTGCCAACATTTATTCCAATTCTGATTTACAGTTCTTGTCAGTATAAATACAACTGTCCTTTTCTGCCACAGGGAAGGGTGAATTGCCTTACATAAAAATGCAAACCAGTCTGATCTTTTACCCAGAACGCTGCTGAGTAACTAATCCTTTAACCATGCCAGTTTGGGAATGAACAACAAAGGCAACAGGCATTTTGTTCTGGGAAGCGTTGCATATTTGGGACCCTGAATTTTCTCCACCCTTTAAAAATGCTGATGGAATTACTGAGCTCTTTATTACTAAATACATACAACGAACTTCTGAAAAAAACTTTGTTTAGACATACAATGCATTTTGTTAGGCCTATGACACTAAGTGACAGAATATTCTGTTCAACACGGTCCTTAAATAACTTGTAGCCCAGTTTTAAAAATATAAACATTCAACGGAGTTCCTACTATTCTGGATACTTAGCTAACCTGATCTTCCTAGTGCTTTAGCTATAAGTACTCAGACTAGAGTTAAACGGACAGAAAACAGATGAAGAGTCTGGGGCTATCTTCAGAAAAGCTGGTCCCATCAAAGTCAGCTTTGCCTTTGATTTCAAGAAGCCACTCAGCCAGCAGGGTTTCATTCTCTGCTTTGATACTCCGTTGTACGACCTAGTCATTTTCTGCCTCAGTTTCCCCTCACCACCAAAGAATAAATTCAATTGTAAATAAATTGTTGTTTTGAAATGACGACATGTCACCGTCACAAGAAAAAGCCCTGGATCCCTATGACACAGTTCAGAGGGGAGAAAACTCTGAAATTCCATTAGTCCTAAGACAGTCAATATCTCAGCAAGATACTGAGCACCTTAGTGTAAAGGCTCTGCCTCTAGTAAGCTTCCTTACAGCTTCTGTGCATATTTCTGAGAACCGGGAATCCCTTTGGAAAAGCAAAACCAGATCAATATAGAAAAAAAGGGCTCTGAAGGGAGTTTAAAAAAATCTTGCTTGTTGCAACTCTCCTGTGACCACTGAAGCACAAAGTTTCAATGTTTCCAGCCAAGCCTTTAAAAATACTTATACATCGTGGATCTCCTCAGAGCCTTTTATCTTTTTTTCCCAATCTAATAGCAAGGTAGATACACCACATTAGGTGCAGAACACTAGATCAGCATTCCTGCTGAGCAGAAGGAGCACAGACGGAGGATGCACCTGACCTCCGTGCTAGAGCACAAGGAATTGCTAGGACTTCAAATCAGTCCTAGGCATCGGGATGTCAGAGGTTGCTGCCACCCCAGCTCTCTATCCACCACTGCTACAATGCTGCCTGAAATGCTCGCAAGGCAGATTTTGAAATGCTGTGGCTCACAGTCCAAGGTTATAAAGCAAACCATAAGTGGTGATGTTCTTCTTGAAAACATTCGGTAATAAACTGCAATGGTTCAGGGGATGCTTCAGAAGAAGCTCAGATGTTTGCAGAGCTGGGATAGAGCAGGTAGCTTGGACAGGTAACTGCTTACCACACCAGTGCAATTTGTCTGCACTCACGAGTCAAAATTCTTGGGGTTTCTGCTCACCTGAAATGAACCTCCCTTTTGAGCCCCGGTGCCACAGCAGAAATTGTACAGCCAGAGAAACTTGGGCTTCTCTTCCGCCCCCACGCCCAGATTCTGGGCTCATTCTCTTCACCTTTTTAGGCACTTGTAACAGTTCACACCAAGTGCTTCTCCGTTTTTGCCACAATTATCTTTAAAGTACACTTTGTAAATTACAGGTGGGTGATGGTGGCACAGAAAAACTAAGGCTGAGGTCTGAAATGGCATTTTGATTCCCGTTTCCTAGTAAATCAAACCAGCTTTATCATCTACTTCATCTGCTGAGAACAGTGGAAGCTCAATTACCTGCCTATCATGCAAAAACACTAAGTATTTGGCCAGACAAAGGTTCACATTATGTAGGCATTTTTCATTGGAACAAACAGGCTACAAAGGACATGACTCAATCTGAGATAAATGGAAATTATTCTGTAACCTAAGCCAAAATAAAAATTACTGAACTTAAAGCTTTAAGTGATGCTTGGACTCAAATCCAGTTATTCTGAAGTGCAAGCACAGGCCTCAGTGTCATTTCCACTTTTTTGTTTTCTTCTTTTTGTACTAAATACCATACGATGGAACATATCATGAAACTGAGTATCATCTGGGTGCATACAACTAGGACGACTTGAGATTTTTCCAATAGAACATATGGCCATTGGAAGATGCCGATTTATCAAAAGTGAAACACTGAAAATACAACAATTTTAATGAAATTTTGTTTAGGAAAAAAATTCAATGATCTGCTACAATCAAGTCAATATTGCATCTCAATATTGCACCTTCTAGAGGGTTTTATATTCAGATGGAATTGCACAATAGAAATTAAAAATAAAAGTAGAAGTCAGAACAAATGTAGTAAGTTTTTAATGGACTATCAATTAATTTTTTGGAGCAAACCCAGGGGCACTTATGCCAGAAAAGGAAAAAAACACACACACAACTCCCCTCCCCCTCAACCAACCCCCAGAACCCTACAGCTCTCTGAAAACTAATTCTCTCCGTTCCCATCTAGTTCTGCGCACACCCTAAAAGAAATAAAAATCAGTTCAGCTTTGTTATGCAAATGAGAGTGGCATACATGGAGACAGGTCTGCATTTCCTAAATGCCACTGAGATGCAATGTTTCAGGACCATCTGGGGAGTGGCAAGAAGAGGAAATAACAGGAGAGAAATAGCGTGGCTTAGTGAGCTGTGTATACAGGATCTCCTGCCTAAATCCTACACATATAGACTTAGGCATTATCAGTGGAGCCTACTGGAGTCCTAGGGCTACAATAATTTCTATGGTGACATCAGTACGTCTATGCGCTGGGACAACACGGCCCCTTGCAGAAGGGCATAAATGGGCTGAGGTCACACAGTCCCTTCGACTTTTTGCCTGACACTGCAAGACTGGATCTGCAAAAAACCTTTGCCTGGGCTACGCAATCAAAGGACGAGAATGTCCCTGCTGACATCGATTCCAGCATGGCCCAGGCTCCTAAGTGCTGCTGCAGATCAAGACCTGCTGGGTCCGTGTTGCACAAAGCACCGCTACTGAGCCCATGCCCATCTATGCTGAGTTAGCACCAGGATCAAAGTAAGTACTTCCAGACATGGAGGCATGGCAGACACCGTACAGAAATATAACCTGAGGTTCAACTCCCCTAACTAGCCCTCCAATCTCTTTCCTGGTAACATACTAAGTTTCCAGCCCGGCGTTTGTCTAAGCATTATGGCTCTTGAACAAGAAACATTACATTTTGCTCTGACTCCATAGGGGAAAGAACCATCAATCCCATAGCAATCAGAAAATGAAAGACATATGAGGACATAGTTCAGGCATGAGAAAACCTTACCCTAATTGCTGATTACTAAAGTACCATAATGTGCTAGAGAAGAAAGGATTCCTGAGAACATCAGGACAGGACATTAGCAGATTAATATTAATCTCTAGAGTTCCAGATTCATTTCCTGTCCATGCTAATGTCCTCTTGATTACTGCAGAAAACAATCACACAAAAAAGTTCAATTACAAACAGGAGAAGCGACTTAAAATATTAATATTTTTGGAGCTTTCAACCAAATACATATAATTAAATGAAAAGCTAGGCTAATGCAATGTTAAAGTTGAGATTTTAATTGTGCAAAGGTCATGGAGTTTAGCATCAAAGTTCATCAGTACATTTAATCATACCCGGCCAAATTCTGCTCTCAGTTACATTGGCAAAACTTGAAACATCTTTATTTTACTAAGTAGTATTATTTTAGTGTCATGCTACATTGGTGGGCATAAACTATAACTTCCTCACAGTGTGTGCAATACACAAGCTACACAATACAAAACACTACGTGTGTACTAAAAAGCACATTCCAGACATGAGACAAAGCATAGGTGAATTTAATTACATAGTCTACGCAGAAGTTCAATGCAAAAAAAAAAAAAAAAAAAGAAGAAGAAGAAGAAAGCACTGCCTTTTCAATTGCACGAGCCTTTATCATTTGTCAAATTATTTCACATTGTCCAGGACAGCGTGATGAAAAATTGTATCCCATGCCTTCAAGACAGCAGAAGTATATTCACTGTACTGTTGCACAAGTAATATCTGAATCTTCACACTGAGTTAGCATCAATCCACAACTAAGGACCTATATTCAAAAGATGGCCTCATTTTGTCTATCTAACCTTGCAACGCGCAGTCAGAGTTGCATACACACTCTGTCAACTATCCACCACGACCACAAGAGACTGAGCTGTTGTTTTCCTGCAGAGAGCAATGTACTGAACCCCAAAAGCTTTTGCACCCACAAACAGTCCTGTCTGTGAGCTATGTGTAGCAAACAAGCGTGCTCGCCTGCACAAAATTGCATGTGAACAAACCTTGCTTGAAGCCTGTCTAAAAACCCAGTATAAAATGTCCTCATTCTCTTTTAAAAGACAACATAATTTTAAACAGGAGAAAACAGAATAATAATGTACTTTATTGGAATAAGTAGGTCATCAAAAAACAAATGCGCCTACGTTTATTGGAACGTCTAGTCCTCATAAATGGCTTAATGGATTTTTTTCAAATGTACTGAAACATTATTCACCTCTGAGCTTAGAACAAGCTTGAGAAATTTCAGCCAAAAAGGTAATTGTTTCAGAAAGTTATAAACCACCAAAGATAGGGGGCTTGCAATAAAAGTGCTGTCTCAACCATAACTACAATAAATACAGCTAATGAATAAATGTGGTCTGGCAAGAACAAATAAAATTTGAAAAGTCTGATGTGGCCTGCACAAAATGCAGGAAGGTAATTGAGTGAGTAAATGTCAAATGAAGGATTATACCATCTTCTGAAGAATTCATCTCAGTGCAAGATTCAGCAAAGGACCTCAGGACCCAAAAGCAGCACAGCTACATTCTGAAGCAAAGGAAAACCTCTCCTTTATTATCAGCAGTCGTAGCCAAAGCTTGCAAGCAATAATGATGCATCAAAGATCCCATATTAACTACAATTCCCTGCACTGGTAATCTCTAGCTGAAATGCTGACAAGACCCTACTTTCTTTCTCTTCCACAGCTTCCCATGCCCAAACAATACCAACCCACACATTCAAACACCCTGATACTGTCTGTCCAGTGGCAACCCTCGAACTTAACTCCTAACTTAGTCATCCTGGGATATACTTATATATCTGCATTATCACTATCTGCACACACGTCTTTGTGGTCTAGAACTGCAGACAACAAAATGTACATTTGATAACATGGCAAACAGAAAGACATGGAAGGTTATAATTACTTGGCTTGGGTACAAAAAAACCCCCAGTTTTTGGAAGATATACTTTTGCGGTAAAATGCTCAGAAAAAGTTCCAGATAATGAAGACTGCCCAGCCACTCCCACTAGACTCAGACAGGCACTGCTTTCAAATATTATTATCATCTTATAACACTGTCACAAGTCCCTGTTTATATGCATGTAGATGCAGTCTCAAAACCCCTTTACAAAAGGGTAGAATTATTTTAAATTAGATTCCAATTCTCACTGTAAATAACCAGAAGGTGTGTGTTCTCTAGTGCCATCTAGATACCACTATATTTTTCAAGAAGGATTGGTAGAGGAAAATTTAAGTATAGCGCAGAAATCTTGGGAGAAAAGCTAATCTTACACCACTTTGGTTCATGATATGTACACAGAAAATGACAAGAAAAGCTTCAAAACGACCACTGATTCTGCCTTGAAATCCAGCCACATCCATACTTCAGGATGACCTTTTTGGTTCAGTTGTGGAGTGTGATAACTTCAATTAAACCATCATTCTCCACATGCTAAGGCTCATTGTTTGAGAAGGATTTGGCAGCTTACAGGCATGTTGTTTATTCCTCAGCTGCCTGGATGTTATAAACTTCTCCACCAAAATAAACTTACAAACATCAAACAAATTCCCAGTTGTGACAAACTGTAACAAGTTGTTTCACTTGTGAAATGGTAAGTGAAAAAGAATCAGAACTCTGTTTCACAGCTGATATTTATGCTTTCCAGGTAGTAAAGTCAAGGGAAGGTTTGAATGAGGAAAAGATAGGAAGATGCCATCACTGGAGTCCTTGTATCACCTCTGTCTTGACAACAAAGATGCTATTAAGGACGCTGGACCATCATTTCTTTGTACAAGTTTCTGCTAAAGTTCGTACATTGCAAAAAAAGGAAAGAAAGCAAATAACAAAAATAATCCACAATCGCCTTAACCAGCCTCCTCAAATCCTCCATCTAAGCAGCTTTTTGCAGGTGCTTTAGTACCTAAAATCCCACAGATTTCTCCTCTTGTAATTCGTTTCACCATACTGGATAGAACCTTCACCCCTCTCTGGAAAACTTTTACTGGGAGTTACCAGAGAACTGGACTAACTCACTCTATCAAACAAAAAGCATTGTAAGAAATGTAATTAAACGCTTGTGTTGTCATCGCACTTTTTCAATTAAAAGGTTCCTAAAACCTTTTTCCTAGCTATTTTTAGGAGTGCTGAATCACCATTAATATGATTCAAGGCACACTGAACTTGGTGGGAATTTCTCTATCAAGTCCAATGGGTTTTTATGTGGTCCTTCTGGAAAGTATCATTAAAAAAAAAAAAATTATTAGATCATCATGTGTTGTTTCAACTTTTATCTATTTCTGATAGCATGCTATCTAAAGAACTTCCAAAACACTTCCCAAGTTATAAAAATTCCCAAATTCTTACAAAATGTAAAGCACGTTGAATTCCTCCTTGTTTAAATGCAGGAAGTTCTATTGCTATTTGGCACCGCTGCTTTGCTAGAAAAGCTTTGTACTTTTTGCTTGATTCACTAGAGTAAGGCTATCTGTGGCTTTGCAATTCGTAGATTCAGGTTTGTCTCAGTTTTTTCTTTAGATGTTTTACGATTCAAAAACCCCAAAGAATGAGACTTGTAACTAGGAGTGACATTTCCACTTAATTTGGTTTAAAAAATCTGTGTTTGAAATTTTAGAATATCAACACCCCTACAGAAATACTTAGCACAAAGCGATAAAGCTCTTATTTAAATGAATTATTGCAAACAAAGGGCCGGATATTTTGCAAGTATAACTTAGCATGTTTCAACTAAGATCTAAATAATCGTACCAATTTTACAACATCTAAAAATGTGGCCAGACATTCTTTTGGCTAGTCGATATGCTATTTCAACAGCTTGGTATTTTATCATTTCCTTCTTGCTTGATACTCAGAGCCATCTTTTCTCTATCAGTGTCACTAAATGTACCATTTGGAAGCACATAATAGTCAAAACATAACATAAAGGAGAGCTTTTCTCTATGCCTGGACTGGTGACGTAGGTATCTTCTGGAAGGCTGTTTACCAAGCCAAGCTATGCCGACTGTTGAATGGCTGAAGTTCATGTTGCAACTGATTTGTCTGCTCAGCCTTCCAGTGTGAACGTGAAAGCCCACACCAAGCCTGCCATCCTTCAAATCCATCCCATCCCTGCTCCGCAAACACAGCACAATGACAGTGCTTGTGGTGGCGTGTCTTCCAGTGCAGCGCTCCTCGTACAAGCTTTCTCTAGCCTTTACAAAGTCAGCTGAAATTTCCTGGTTTTCTAGTCCCCTCTTAGTTACGTTCTCTCCTCAATACTTTGAAAGAAGCAGACTGGGGCCTTATCACCCGCTCACACGCTTCGTACAGGAGAAGCCTAGAGGGTAATTGCAACTCCTCTGGTGGGCGAGCTGGCAGGCCTTGGAGGTGGCAACACAGATCTTTAAAGAAATTGTTATAATCAAACATAACAGCAGGCAGCGACCGGAATTTTAAAAGGCATCCCGTGCCAAAAGAATGACCCTAACCTGCTAATGTGCTCTTGAAAATACCTCCAGGCAATCCGTGACTTCTTTAAACACCTAAATGCTTTTGATAATCTGGCATCATCCAACAATTAGATCCCTCCGTTGAAGAGTCTCTGTAAATGGGAAAAGTGACAACAGCCTGCACATGTAGCCAAATGCAACATATAAAACGCTGCTGTAAGGCTGACATCCATGTCTCATCCTGAATATTGAGGCAGGATCCAGAGAGGCTACACGGTCTGCCATGCAGCAGTCCGCTGTCTGGTTCTAGGCATCTGGTCATCCCTGCATGCCCCAGAAATGACTGCCATCTATTCTGCTTCTGTACGAAGAGAGGGTGTCTGTGAAGCTCCAGACATTATTTGCCCCAGGCAAAATTTGCATTCACTTCAACGGTTCAGAGGGTATTGTTGATTTACTTTATTAAAGCATTTGTTCCAGTTTCAAAACATAGCAAATCTGAGAATTATGAAACACGTCTGGCCAGTCAGATGCCTGGGTACCACCAACGATCGGGATGGCAGGCCATTTTGAAGCCCTGTTCTATGGGAAAAATCGCTGCTCAGAAAATAGTTTCCTTTAGCAAATTACGTTTACGACTCAAAGGATGTAAATAGCTTCCCCAAAAATAAAAGACAAAGCCTAAACCAGATGATTAGATCAGATAGCAAATGGTTAAGAACAGTTAGAAATCAGGGTCGCTAGCCACTTGAATTTGATTTTGCTCTCTAAAGTACCAGCACAAAGTACACAGCTTTTCTCTTACAGGGAACTAAATTCCAGCTATTCCTGAAGCATTATCAGGATGAAGAAAGAGTTCAGGAGAGCCTTCTCCTCTGAACCTCTTTATTTATCTGACGGGGATCAGGTAAAACACTGTCATTAGCGCTTGCTCAGCTCACAAGTCCCAGGTACAGCGGTACAGCGTGCCCACTGGCGTTTCATGACTCCTGAGGGGGATGACTGTCTGTTGAAGAGCAATGCCAGCCTCCTCCTATTCCCCCGTTCCTGCTGGCACCCTGAGGCAAGCATCTGGGAGTGTGTGCTGCCCCTCGCTGAAGCAGGTGCAAAGCATGGTAGTCAGTGTGTTCGCTCCCCATGAGCCTGCTGCAGGCAGACAGAAAAGCCTGGAAATCCCTCCAGTAACCCTCCCGGGGGAGAATGAGAATTTAGCCAAGTGCACTTAAGACCAAAATTGTTGCAGAAAGGAGAGACATACACTTGTTAAATCCGTCTGTAACATTCCCTCCCATCCTCCCCTTACTGTGGACCGATCTGGATTTCTAAAGAGTATAATTATGTCTTGCACAACGATTATGAGCTTTGGGAGCTCTCAGAGAAAATTTCCTCACTGCACATGTGGCCATTGGCTGACATACCAAACACATATCACTCCATTTTTCTTTCTTTTTTTTTTTTTTTTTTTTAAACCCTGCATTTCATTGGGAGAGAGGCCAAAGAGAAAGGACAGACACCCCAGCCCAGGGCCAGGTTCTGCAACGTGCTGGTGTGTCCTAAAGCCCCAAGGGAAGAGCCATAAGAACGATCTTTGTTTGCCAACACTCCCACTCTTCTGCCCACTCCCAACAGCAGGACGTCTCATCTATCTCTAGCCACCGACGGACCCTTCACCAAGAATGTATTGACCCATTCTTCATTTGCCCCTCTTCTGTTTTCCGTTAAAAGACACATAAATAGCTTTTGTCTTCCCTAAAGCAGATGCTCAGAATTCACTGTGTGCCCATGCGGTGACGTCAAGGTTTACAGTCATTGTCAAGCTACCTGGTAGCTTGAAAAAAACCCCACTGACTGGCAAAATGATATCGGCAAAAATTACTATAACACACTATCTCCCTTCTAGATGGATCACTGATGGGCTGGACATCAACTCTGTCTATGGGAGATGCCTTTGTACTGAGTGCAATTAATTTTATTAAAAAAATCTTTCCTGAACCAGACAACGCATTGTCCACTCATGTGAAAATGGCACCACTATATACCACAAATGATACAGCCAGCTGAGAATAAAGGAAATTATTTCACCTGCATGCTGTGAAAATTTCAAGGCACCTGCACTTGGTAAAATGGAAAGTATGTAAGAATAGCATCAGTCAGCTTGTACGCCTGAGGGTAATGGACATCATCCTTTTTCCCATCCCAGTCACCGTCTTATCCATTTCCAAAGGGCCTCCAAAGATGAAAATGAACTTGACAATCATTCTGCAAGGCAAACTGATCCTGATTCTTCCAGTCACTTTGTAATTCACTGCAGATGGTGAGAGTGAGATGTTTACTGGCTGGCAGGTAATGAGCCTCCTTGTAGATAATAGTGATGGACGGGCAATCTTGCCTGCTGACAAGGAGGCAACTCAACATGGGCACATGGCATTCATCCATGACTTCATGTAAAAGGATAGCTGTGACAATGTACATAGGTTATAAACTACCCTCCTCTGTTAATGTCAGCATGCAGCTATACTTAAGCCTTTTCAGTTCACATTTAAGTAGCATAGAATTGATCCTGATTGTCCATGAAAGTAGAACAGTCTGATCTGTGACCTAATGTTTACTATTCCATAAGAAAAAAACTTGATCTGTTTAAACATCTAGATATTCCCTCTTCCCAGGTAATGCCATTCATCACAGCTGTCAGTGCTTCTTTAAAAGAGAAATGACCCTCAGGCATAGTATCAAACTCTGTGGAAGAACTATGTACACCTTTGCCAAAAGAAGATATAGCTCCTTTTTTTTTTCTTTTTTTTTTTTAACTGGGTTTGTATACACATTGTGAAAGACCTACACACACTGAATTGTAAGTCAGTATTTCCATTTCCATCCCCACCCCCATATAAAGGAATTCGTATTAAGAGACCTACACACTGTCCTGATTTTTTTTTATCTCAGGCATAAGGGTAGTGGATTTGGACAAGCTCAGCCATTTGATGAGATATTCTTAAGCAGCTGGTTCTGAGGGAAAATCAGAGTAATTCAGAAATGCAACAGAAGATAACAGAAAAGCCTTAACTCCATTTCTCATTTCCTCATAACTTCATGAAGCAAAAATAAAAAAATCATACACTCAAGCAAACACCACCAATGTCTTTTGTTTCAACAGAATATACTCCTATTGAAGAAAGGGGGTATGGTTAAAATGCATAAAATACGCATTTTAAAAATGTATTTGTTCATATATATATATATGTAAATACACACACATTTAAACATGGATATTATTTCACAGACAGACAACACTTGGTCCTAGTTTTCCTATTCTGAATCAAATATCCTTTCCCTCCTTCCCTGGTGAAAACTGATCATTTGTACTGTACCCAGGCTTCAAGACTTGATAAACGATCCCAGTGCTATGAAAGTTTCATCCAAAACCTGTCTCTTCATAGATTCGCTCCAGATAGTCTTTCTACTTTAAAGACTCATGTGATCATCGCTTTGATCCTTCCTCCCTCAGCTCTATTAGGGGCACCATCTCTTCAGGGCTTGCAGCTTATAAAAAGACCACCATATTTTGATATGCCTTTGATGTTGTCTTCCAAAGTATCTTTGATTTTTAAGTTCTGTTCAACTCTTTCACCATTAACCTTGATTTCACTTAGGAATTAATAGATCTAGTTCTACTGGAAGGCTAATTTAGAAATTCTGCTTTCTCTGGCACTGCTTTTCCCCTCTTCGCTGGAAAGGTAGGTGAAACAGTAAAAAAACCTGACCAGCACTTGCCAAAAAATGGAACTATAGATAAGCTAATACCTTTCCTCAGTTCTGAGTTGTGCTTAGTGCACAACTCTCTTACTGAATCATGAAGCTGCCAGCAAATGAAGTGGTTCTGCAGGATGATAATGAGCCACACAGACCTTCCACAAGGCCACTGGTGACTGAGAGCTGTTACTACCGGCTGACTCCTCCGCAGGACTGTGGTCTCAGTCCTGTGCTTGAAGACTGTCTCCTCCGTGTACGACACCTGCATTCCCCCTTTTGACACTCAGCAAAGAGGCTGAAGCTGAAAAGGCCAACAGAACTATATTGTTTGAAGTAAACTAAACATAGAGCAGTCAAACACTTACTCAAGAGGAGAAACTGGCACTGTCTTTCAAGTATCTTTAGTGAAGTATTTTCAGTTTTTAGCTTATGATATTTGAGATTTATTCCCCCTCCTCAGGCACCACTAAGAGTGACTGAAGATTCAGCTTCGCGGTGCAAAGAGACAGATGAAGCCTAAAACCAGGTCAGCCATATATGTGCACGCACACACACACACACACAGAGGATTTGTTTATACACCCTAACTATGTTCAGGTGACATTCAGATACATTTCAAGTTCTTGGAAGCAAAAAAAAAAAAAAAAGCTCCATCTACGGAAGCTGCATCTCAGTATGCCTTTCCTTTATTTAAAACTACCCTGCTTTTCCCCCATGACACTTTATTTCCTGTTCTTCAGAGGAACAGGTTAGAAGACCTTATCACTTCTCCTCACTTAAATGAAACTGCTGCTGATGGAGATGAACACACTTAGTCCTTGCAGCAACTGGCATGCGCGTACCCATCATTTTCAGTATCTGCACAGGGCCATCCCGGCAGCCTGTTGCCTTTACTAAGGCACTGCCAGCACAGTTTAAGGGTTCCTTCCCAAGAGCACTCGTAAAGCTACCACAATTATCATTCTGGGCTAACACTCTAACACCTAACCCTTGGGACACCCGGAGCTTCTGATAAGCCACTGCAATGAGAGAATCCAAACGCAGCTCATCAGATACGTGCCCTTTCCAACGATCCTTCCTATCACTCATCACACTCGCTATCTAAAGCATCTTTGGCAGAGGAGCGCAGGCTGGGCGCTACATGACCTGCTCGCAGCACTTCTCACCCTCCACCGCTTAAATGCACAGTTCAATATCGTCGCTTGAGAATCCCACCCAGGGCTCTCTGCGCAGCCCCATGGCCCGGCACGGTTCCTACTGTATCACGCCTTTCCCAGAATCTTAGCCCCGCTGGAAAGCATTCAGCATCGAGAGGACCCGTCTTTATGCTGATAACACTAAAATATAAAATAATGCCAACAGCTGGTGCTACAAATGGCTTTTAAAAACGATGTTCATTCACTAAAATTCCTCTTGCTACTTTTGACATGAAACACGCAGTCTCTAATTATTCTGATCAAGACGGTGAAATACAAAAACAAACTTTAATTGTGTTTAACAGATATTTAATCAGGACTCACTGAACTACAGATTAAAGCTGAAATTCATAAACCATAATTACCCAATTGTCGCAAGCTTTTTGGTCCACATTCTGCTTCCGTCTGGGCGTCTGGCACTTTGCCCCGAATTTCTTTTAGTGTCTTCTCAGTTTCATTGCTGTTCATGTTTTCCAGCAGAGATTTAGCACAGATTATAAAATATCTGTTCTTGGCAACTTTATTAGTTGTTTTTTCTTGCAAAGATTATATCCCACCTATCCCCATCCTGGGGCTGAATGAACAGGCGGATGCTGTGGGTTATTTCTTGCCACCAGCTACCCTTTCCTCCTGCCAGGGGCCATGGTACTGACCTATCCGACTCAGGTTCCAATTCCCTGACCGCTGCCGTGCTACCAGAGCATCATCTGGATGCTGCTTTGCGTATGCCATCCGACACACCTACCATGAATTATTCCAACCTTTCTCCAGAGATAGAAGCTGGTGCAATATGGTTGCCTGGTTTGGTAGGAGGTTTTTTACATGCTTGATGCCCTGTATTTATATTTAAGAAGACATGATGAAGGAAATACACTTCCCATGGGATGCAGAGAGTGGTGAGGTATATGCTAACCACCAGTTCCTCAGGGAATTAACTGCACAGGCTCAGACTGCCTCCTGAGAAAATTACAGATTGTCCTTTAGCACAGAGAGACAGGCTGTGCCAGAGAAGCACTGCTGTTGACAGCAGTTTTCTGGGGACCTCCAGATATAGTGTGCAGGTTATGTGGGTACTCTGAAGGCAAGGATTTCATTTAACATATATGGGAAAGTGGTATTGACATCCAGGATTTTTACAGTGATCCATGCTCCCAAGTATGCACAATCCAGTATGCTCTGCTAGGCAGAGTTTTCTAAGTCCTGAAATTTTCATGCCTAGCTACACTATATTGTACTCCAGCAGAAAAGGCATGAGCCTCAAAGGTGAAAAGCACTGTCCATCAGGATGAGACAGGTAATACAGGAGAGGTTAGAAAATGGTACTCCGAGAGGCTTTGTGAGACCTTATCTTTTGCTCCACAAAGACGTCTACACTACAGATCAAGTGCCTTTAACAAAACTTTCCTTTTTATTTCCACTGTGGACTTCCAGGATTTGGGGAGGTGTAAGTGGAAGAAATGCTGTCCAAATGCTATTCAAAAACGTCAGAGAACTGACAGCCAGAAGGTAAAACTAGGAATACAGCAGCTCTGTTTTGCTGCCATTGTACAGCATTAGAGGCAGGTCCTGCACAAGGACAATGCTGAATTTGCTGGGAACAGATGTGAGTTTAGTTGCATCTTGCTTATTTGCATAAGTGATCTTGCCACAAAAGTACTCGCATCGCCTGGAGAAGTCAAGAGTCTTCAAACTCCTCCTGTTAGAAGATGACTCCTTGAAAAAACATCCTTCGAAGTCTCCGTTGCAGAACCTCCCTCACCAAGAATCACTCTCAGACCTTTGCAAGGGAAGGTTACGACTTGGCCTTTCAGACGCAGAACAAGCAGCTTACCAAGCTGCAGGTCAAGCTGGTGAACAGCAGAGACACCTCACCCTACCAGAAGGGTGAAGTCGGTTCCCATGCTGGCACCGCCTGCTCGCTTGTGGGGAAACACCCAACGCCTGCCAGCCTTAACCCCTCCTAACTGCGGGGCACGAGACAGGGTTGGGGGAGATACGGAAAAGCTGGCACTGTGGAAGCATGGAAGCTCAGCTCTCTGTTGAAGATACAAAAAAGAGTGACCTTGATTAAAAAACAGGATGGCCTTCCATGCACACCTGCTATTGCTTTTTCTCTTAAGAGCTGGAGTGTTCTTGAAGAACTCAGAGTCTGGGTGAAGATACATGGAACCACAAACTGAAGTTCTGCCAGAGGTATTTGTCCTTCATGGTCATTTAGGACCTAATAATTTCTTCTATTACCCTGACAAGAAGTATAAGAATACAAGCTAAACCTTCACCTATTTCCTTGGACCTGTTCTCAGCTAACGTGCAAAACACACATGCATTTTTTCTGCATCGTTCAGACATTTTTCACCATCAAAAATAGTATTTCATACATTTATTTCTTTCACAGTAGTTTCGCCCTGTCTTCACTTCCACTTCTTTTGAAAAGCGCGGCAGTTCTATTCCCACTGAATCAGTCACATACCTTCCTCGTCAGCTGCTTTAGAGCAAGTCCTAAACGAGCAGCAGTGTGCCACCTCAGCGGCCACTGCTGCATGTGTATCAATCTGCTTTTTTGTTTGTTTGTTTCAGAAACCTTCTCTGAAGCTTTCATGACTTGCCTGACTTGAAGGTCTCTGCAGGAACCCATATCTCGCACTTCAGAGCACTCAGATACCAGACTGGGACGACTGAGACACAAGAAGGAACGTGCTATTTCTTCTGTTTCCCTCTTTCTTTTCCTACATAAGAGAGATCTGATTCTTTCTGTCAGCCACACCATCCAAAGTCCACTCACAGTTATTTCTTTGCATCCTATGCAGAAGTCGGACAAGAACACATGCTATGGGATGGCGGATGGCTTGCTGTACAAGGCAGGCCAGGTTTCGCACAAACAAATTGTTTTCCAGTTTGGCACAATTGTTTGTCCAACGGTTTCAAGCTCTGTATTTAAACAGTGATAAAGGAATTGCTATCCAGTGTTAGTGTTATTCTTCATTTGGACTGTTCCTCTGAAAACAGCCTACAGCCTTTGAGATGCAAAATGTATCGTTTTAATGTAGTCAAGTTCCCTGCTTGCTACATCGCTAAATCTATTTAGCAGATTCTTCTTGGTATAATCTGTCCCCAGACCTGAGAAAGCTCGGTGATTTTAAGTGTTGTAAGCTAATGATAATGGTTAGCGCTGAGAACAGATGTACCTGGCTGTGGTGTGATCTATTCTATTAGGCTGTTAGGAGCTGTGTATTCATATTGACTTAAGATTTTATGTCTGTTTTCAAGGTGTGATGGCTGCATGGGGTGTAATCTGTTTTTTTCCCCTGACATATGAGGTATCACCATATCTGTGTTTTTTGATACGTGGTGACTGCACAGAGAGAGAGATGGAGAACATCTGCATGTTTGTTTTTATGCCTTCCCGAGATTTTATATCTATTCTGGCTGTCCACCGGCAAGATTATGGGAAGCGGTGATGTATACCTGTATTCATACTAGACCATAACCCAGGAAACGGTTGCACAGATTAGATGTGCATGCAGAGAGTTTGATGACTATGCTAGGTATTGTAGAAGTTTACTTTCCCTGGTGTGAAGGCATCATGCATGAGTGAATTCCCTGTAACTGGTGGCTGCACTGATAACATGCTAAGTAGACGCTGTTTTACCGTTCTTCTCTATCCATAACACAATGGTGTGTAAAACTCTTCAGTCGTATCAAAAAATGGTGCTTCACTTCCCTTCAGCACAATGAAGTGAAATTTCTGCTGAGAATGATTTTCCTGATCATACTGCAGGCTTGGTCTTGCCATTCACAAACATCTGCTATTGCCACCCTCTGGGGACAATACGCTATTTGGGCTGTGCTGTAGAGGAGGTCTTGTATCTTAACGCTTCGCCTCAGTCCTCCAACACATAAGCAAACCCTTTCTACTTATGTGATCTCTACCACTGGCGTCCTGCCACTATGAGTTACAGAATTAAACTCTTGCAGAACAAATGCAACCTTAACTGGTCCACGTTACCGCAGTGCAACAGGAGACATGCCTACTGAAAATGAATGCAGCCTCCTTAAACAAATCTCATGTGTGCAGCCTCTTCCCTGTGAGAATTCAAAAAGCAGATGCAAATGAAAAACCGCGTGGAGCTCCAGCAGAGACACCATCTCCACCCTGACTAAACGAATGGAACTTATAAAGGGAAGATCCAACAAGGCTAAAATCCAAGACCATTTAAACAACTATAACCATGGACAAGTTGAGAAATATGCAAAACCAAGAGAAGACACTAGGTCTCAACAGAGACATGTAAATTGCTATCCTGATCTGGAAAGATTAACTGGAAGTGTCACAGTGCAGCTCTGGGCCAGCACATCACCAGTTGAAGTCCTGACCTATACTTCGAGCATGGAACTCAGTTCTTGTGCTACAGGGCAGTGCAGTGATGTGCTGCAATGCTAGAAACAAGAGGTTAAAAAGTTAAATTCAGAAGCCTATTTTTCTCTGATGGTTTGCCCAACTTGACTAAAGCAGAGCCCAGCTAAGTAACAGGCACTACAAGCTTCATTCTATAAGCTTCAGGTCTCTTAATCAAAGAATGACACCAGTATCACAAATTTAATTTTCATTTCAATACAACGAAAATACAGCTCGGATGTAATCGATACATATTCCCTCCATTCCCTAAACCATGTTCTGGGCACTTTGTCTCTTTGGAAATGGAAATGCATTCTTATGAAAACACTACAGGTTAAATACCTAGGACATTCATAAAGCAGATAATTTTGCTGTGAAAAGAAAGAATATATAAAGATAAATTCTAATCTATTTCTGACCTTTGAGTTTCTGCCTACACATCAATTTCTCATTTTTTTTCTCCTGTTGCCCCATTTTCTTCCTAAGTCCATCTACCACAGAAGTCAATTTGCCCTCCATAGCCCCTCAGAACATGTGCTATAAACACCATTACCTTTTCCCAAATCCTTCTTTCCTGTCAGGATTTTATACGGTTGCATGGGGACAAAGTCCTGGTATCTGATATTTAATAAGAATGTCAAAGAGAATACACACAAAGTGCATTAAAGTTTTTTCCCTGGTACTAAGAAGGCAGTGAAGACTGTCCACTGCTGGGAGACTGGTCTGTATCTGAAGCTGGGATATCCATTTCTGCAGCTGGTACAGCCATTTCTCTTTTATATTTTACATTCCAGCTAATAAGGTTCATTTTTTTAGCCTAGGAAGAAAACATTTTTGCCGGAAATCATGTTGGTGGAATCAGGTGTTCCTCAACAAAATAACAAATTTAAGTGGCAGTAATCTGGGATCTTATACACTGGGACACGATATTGTACCAGCTACGCTTGGCTCACATTTTTAAGGCATGTTTCTCAGCTACGATGTTGAGAAATTTCTATGACTTTGGTTTTAAATGCAAATTGCTGTAGACAGAATTTAAACTGAAGTTCATGATGCAAAATACAACATGAGAAGCTCTAAAAATGCTTCCTTACCTTACATCACTCTAGTGATCCTACTCGCCTCCCATTTGCCATCATTACGTACACGTTACCTGTGCGTACTAGACTGTGGGTCTTTGCAAGGGGCAGCCTGGACTCAGCTAACGGTGCTTTTTAAACTTCAAGTAACAGTAGTGACAAGAAGTATCATCTGGAAATTGCAAAATCCATTACCATCACCTCCCAGTCTAGGCAAGGAGAACAGTGGATTCCAAAATGATCAGGCATTTATACAGATATTGAGAATATATGAGAAAACCCCCTAAAATTTCCAACACAAATCAACCACTTGGGTCATTCTGGCATCGATCATTGCTGGGCTGCTTGCTCCTTTCTCTGGCATCTATATCCTAAGCAGCTGTGAAGGACAGGGTGTAAGGCTGGGGAAAGGGCACGGAGCCGCCAGCCAGCAGCAGCAGTATGACTCAGTGCGAGCGCACCACTGCTGTCCTGCCCACAGCCACACAAGTGGTGGTCTTTGTCTGGCCAAGGGTCTCCTCCACCCCCACTGCTGCCTGTGCCCTGTGGCACCTCCTGCCACACTGGTACAGCAGGACCACCCCTGGGCGAGGGGTGGCACGGGGGCATTTCGGGTAGGACAGCATCTAAGGGGACATGTGGGGGCAGTGGGACTGGAGCAGGCAAGGAGGTGAGGGGGCTGCCAAACGACAAGAGGCCTCAAGGTAAAATCAAAAGACAGAGGCGCCCTGCTACACCTCCCAGCACAGATCCCCTGCAAGGGCAGCGGCGTCACCAGCGTAGCCCGGCAGAGGACGGAGACCCCCCTCACCCCAACGACCACAGCCCATGGGGGAGGAGTGACGAGCACAAGGTGCAACAAGGGCGACAGAAGGGACATGAGACAGACTGATGTTTTCTACTCCAAAGCCTCTTAACATGAGAAAAGGCAAATATTTCTCACAGTTCCTTTAAACGTCATTAGACATGAGTTCTCACCAGCAGGCAAGGAGGCCAGAACCACCCTCACACTGACAGGGGCCAGCAGCAAGGCTGGCATCGCCGCCAGCTGAGCTGGGACCTGGTCACCAACGACAAGTAAGTGCTGCGTGGCGTGTGAGGTGCACCACGGCTTGCCAGATACCCCAACGCCTGCCTTTTTCCCCTCACTGGGAAGGACTCGTGCCAACTACCACAGCGATGGCAACTCATGGCCCAGAACACTGACCCCAGGGAAGGGTGCAGGGGCCTGGGGGAGATGCCGATACGCTCGCAGTGTAGGACGGGGAGGATGATGCTATCCTGTTCAGCAAACAGTAATCATTTCTGTAACCAGAAAGGAAACGGGAAGATGGCAAAAACCTATTTTGACATGACGCAGAGAGGAAAGCATTCATTAATTTCTAGTAACAGTCTTTATTCTTGTAGCAATCTATAAACTGAACAGAGGAGGTATCGCCTGTAATTTGTCAGCCCTACACTTCTGAAAACACTTCTCATGAGGGAGAGGGGAAAAAAAATCCCTAATTATTAAAAACAACCCTTGGCTATGCTTTCAGGTTTTGGTCTGAATCCGGTACCTGCAACAGAAACCTTTCAACAGAAGGCAGCAAGGACTTCTCAGGGAAAAGCTACAGGATCAGGCCACACATTCCCAGTAAAAAGTGGCCTTTCGCCCCCCCCTGCTTCCAATCTCATTATTCCCAAAAGATACAAAGAAAATACAAGATTGTTGGGATTTCTATAAGAAGATTTGGCAGGTTTTTCATATTTGTTTAGACTGTAAGATATAATTTGAATTTGGGGCTTGCTTTTCTCTCTCTCTCACTAAGAAGAAGAATGAGTTATTTGTTCTCTGAATAAGTATTTGTTATTAGTGGATCAGACATGGATAAGGTATATTATTACAACCATGTTTGTTAGGTATGATTTACATTGTTTGCTGCATATCATCTTAGGCTGTCTTTAATTTTGTTATACTTTAGGGGGTTTTTGTTTGGTTTTATGCATTTAGTCACAGTTGGTTGTGTTTTGAACTTTGAAAAAAATTAATACAAAGGAAATTAAAAAAAGAAAAAGAAAATATTTTCAAAATGATGTGGAAATCAAATCTATCCCTCAGTAATTTGATTTGTAGGAAATGGAGAGCAAAGCATTACAAAGCATTACAAACAGAATGCCTTGAAGTGCATCATAATTACTTACATGTGCAAATACATTGTCTAGGTTTAGGCATTCAGTTAATAACAGTCATAATAATTCTATGCCCTTACACAGGGTCTTTCATCCAAGCTTCTCCAGGTTTGCATAAGCAATCATTAACTAATGCTTGGGTACCCGTAAGTACCCTGCTGCTCATAAGGATGGAGAAATAGGGGCAAAAGCTCTCCAAGGTCAAGGACAAATTATGATTTGGTGTCAAGGCAGGAGAGAACTGCAGATGATGGTTTTCTCACTACAGACGGATCAGAGATGCAGAAATTTGCAGCTGATCCTACATTTCTACAACTTCATAGCTCTGTAAGAATTAAGGCATGCAACAAATGTGCATCTGAGATCTTCTATTCCACAGAGTTTAAAGGCTGATAATGGACATAAATCAGACCCACGGCAAACCTTTGGTGGAACTCTGGTATATATAAAAATATACCAGTATTTTGTATCAAAGCACAAAGACTGACAAATTTGCCTTCTTTGGAACTCTTTACCAGTGTGAATGGCTCTCATCTGAGGCTCCACAAATGGTTTTCAGACCACGTATCCTTCATGGAAATTTGGGCTGAATGCCAAAGGAATGTGGAAAAAGGTACCCTGGAAAGTTCAGGTGTTACAGAAAGTCCCAACACCCATTTCATGCTTACAGGTTAGCCCCACATTGGTCTCTTAAGTTTTAAGTACCTGAAACTTGTAACAAAACTCTGAGCACAGCGTATTACTCGAAAGCTTTTCCACAATTCCTGCTAGGGAAGAAAAGCTGGATCTTATACTCTTCTACTCTTTACTTCCATGCCACTTCCTAACTGCACACTTGCGCTGCTCGCTCTCCCAAGCCAAAAGAGGGACCCATGCTTTCTGCAGTCCAGGCCCTTTGCTCCTTCCTGGCCAAAACTCAATCTTTAATTTACTAGAATATATGTTTTCATGCTTCACTAGATGACCAAAACCCGAGACCGCCAAATTATTTTTGCTGTTTCATTTAGCTGTGCAATAATGCTAATGCTTTAAACTACTACCTGCTGAAATAGCAGTAAGTGCTGCGCTGCAGTTACTGACCCATGCAGGTATACAACTGCCTGTTCGAAGGATTTGACATTAACAGATCCCATTTTCGTTTAGCCTACATTTTGGTGCTGCATGTAGCGGTGACAAGAAAGCATTTCTCCATACATTTCCATTACCTGTTAGGCTTTACACTAATAAAAACACTGGATATTATTTATTTGTCTGGCTGACTGACAAAGCCAGGCATCAAAGCTTCATTCCGGTGTCACATACTTCAACGCTCTAATCTTTCAGAACTTGTAAAGCAATCTCTTACGGCGCTTTGTGGGCTGTGAGATCACCCTGACAAACTGTGATAATGTTGGCAATCTCCGAATGGGTGTTCATTTGCAATCTTACTACAGAGGAATTGCTACGTTTCCAAATTTGAGGGCTTGACATAATCTGTCTCCACAAAGCTATCAGGGTCTGTCATAAGGCTGTCTGTGACCCAGGGATTTTATGGGGTTAATATCTATCCCCAGTGCAACTTCATTGTAAGCAGTGGAATTACCTAGCGTATGACTCTCTATCCATTTGCTTGCTTTCTCCTTAGTCCAAATACCCCTTGTTTGTCTTATTTTTTCTTTAAGTGCAAACAGCACCTCGTAATAACATCTGAGTCAGGTAGGAGAGATTGCTGCTGCAAATCATGACCAGTTTCTTACAGTTCATGCCAAACCCTCTGCTCCCCTCATCACACTTAGCGACTGAGAAACAATGCAAATGTCAGGTCAAGCTACAAAGCTATTGCCATCATCTCTTCCCTTCCGTATGCTCCCAGTACTGGCAGTCTCTGGGCTGCGGTCCACAGGATATCCGCAATTATGGCCCAGATTGAGGGAGGGGTAGAAAAACGATGGTACTCTGCCAAGTATGTCAGAACCTGAACTTGATCCATTTTAAAATTGAAGCTGGGGACTGTGGGACAGCACCGTGTTCTCTATAATCCATCTAAAGAAAGGAAAATAACTTACCATCTCCAAAAAAAAAAAAAAAAAGTCAGAGTTAGTGCAGACCTAACATAAATAACTATTTTATATTCGCCTCTGAACCTTATCTTTAACTAAAGAAATATGCTGTCTTGACATAGACGGAAGATTTTTTTTAAATGCCATAAGACTGTTAAGCACCTCAAGAAAAAGTGACAGAGAGTCAGGCTTCATCATATTTATGAGGGCCACAAAACTGCTAGTGAAGTGATTTAATTTTGAAATTACTTAGGAGTCCTTTAGAAAAGCCGGGAACACAGGATGGAAATAGAAAACTAAAAAAAGTGCATCTAGTGCTTCAAAATAAGTTTGCTGCACAACACCCTTTCCCTGCTATCATCCCCTTAGGCGAATTTACCAGCTCGGCAGCTCCTGGCAGTTAACAAAAGATCCTCCCCAAACCCAGCTCAGGGTGTGGGTGAGCCGCCGGGACCTGGCCACGGACGGGTCAAAAAGCCGCTGCCAGGGCACAGGCGCTCCACGTCAGCACAGCGCTGCAGCACAAGCTTAACTTGAAGCACTGGCTTGGATATTCTGCTGAACTAATGCTGGGATGTTTTCCTGCATTTAGTACGCTTTTACAAAAGAAGTTCCCTTCCTTGGATTATTCCATCTAGTCAAAACAAAAATTGTTAAAGACGCATGTACTTTGCTTTATCCCCATTTAAGCTACTTTCTGCGTTTCACTCTGGAAAAGGAAACTCAGTGTCACTATCCAACCTCAGGAATAAGCACCTAGCTGCAATGCTACTGGAAAATTTTTGAATCCAAATAAATTCCGAACTTGTATTTTGGCCCGAAATTACAGCAAACTTGCTCCTGCTCTCATTGTTAACAAAATGCCTACTGCCTTTACCAGGAGCAGCAACTATCCTTCGTGTCTCTTTAATCCTTCACAAAAGTGTGTGCAGCCTTGGAAGCCCAAGGTAAACATTTTAATGTGTGTATTACCTTCCTGGAGTCAGTAGGTTGCGTGGATATTAAAAAAAAAAGGCTGCATGAAAAGATAGGACAACGATCAGTGGGCTTCAAAGGGTTAAACAGCTTCACTAACATGAATGCTGCAGATGGGACAGTCCTGAACACAGCAATGAAATGGTACGTGCTTTTCCTTCCTACAGCTCCCTTCTGGAGGGCTAATGTTTTATTTTACAGTAAGCTGAGAACTGGTGAGCAGACTCGTGTATTAGTTATTATTTGACCCTCTTCTACAAAAATCTGTTTTTAAAGAAGAAAAAGTCAACAGAAAGAGCCCTACCTCTCAGCTAGTGCCACTTCAGAAGCTTTTTGCTAACCACAGCTGAATGATAATAATGTTTCTCCTTTCTCATTTATATTTTTTAGTATTTTTAATAATGACAATAAGTCACTATGCACCCAAAATTTTCTGGAAAAAAAAGAAAACTAACTATTCACTGGTAGATCACTATTTATAGAGTAAAAGAATATAGAGAAACATATTAAATTTACCATAAACAAGGGGTTTCTTACCATGACAGCAACTTTTAATGTAATTCATTTGTCATATAAATTATGTCCCTGGGGATATCCCGTAAAATTAATTAGGTCAGAGAGAGAGAAGGAAAACAAATAGAAAACTTTGCAAACCTCCAGCAAACAATAGGCTTTAAACATAGCAGTATCAGCAACCTCACTGTGAAGTTCTTCCCTCCTCTTCCTCTATTCTTTCCAGGAGACCAAGATCATCAGATTGAGAATCGTCTTGGCCCACCAAGATCAAGGAAATCACGTAGGTTCAAGTGCACAACATTACTGAAATTGAAGATTTTGCAAGTAGCTCTGTCCTTCCAAACTACAAACTCCCTGGAAGAATTCTGAAATGTAATTTAGTAAGACATTCATTGTGTCAATGTGGCTTTTAAACACAAAGCTACAATTGCAAAATCTGGGCATGATACATCCATCACACAACACAGAAAAGCAAAGGGGAGGAGGGCAGAAGAAAACAATAAGAATTTTAGACAAATTTTAATATGGGCCAAACTCGTCCTCAGATCAAAACCCTGCAGCTTTGCCTGTTCATGAGCTTCTCTAGAGTTTAGGCAAAAAGGAATTTGCCCATGTACTTCTCCTGTACCACTCTGACTTTGTTTCATACAAGAAACAAGACTTAGCTTTTTTCACTCTTCTCAACACAGCTCACTAAATTGGAAGTGTTGATACACATGTACAAAATCCAACACATTTTCTGATCCCATTCGGAACACAGATCAAATTTTGCTCTTCCTTATGCCTCTGCCACCTTCCAGTGTAGACTCGAGTACGAAGGGGAGAACAGGAAGACAACAAGATACAGGGGAGTAACGGAGTTGATGGTGCTTGATTATTAATGACATTAACAGACTGCACTAATGGGTTACTCCACAGTACAAATTTCATCTGGATCATGTGAGGGCATAAGATCACATTTCTGCCAGCCCTTATATATGTTAATGTTAGCAGCAGGGAACAAAAGATAGCAGATAAGGCATGGAGCTTGCTGGTAAAAGTCAACACATCAAAATATATTTTAAAAACTGCATCAGAAGAATGAATTTATAATGGATCTATGCTTTGCATTTTGAGGTGACAGAGTTCTCGGTCTGGTAGAAAGTTCCCAAAGCTCAATTTACTACATTGTCAAAATATAGCCTGAGGGGACAATCTGACTTACAGCATCTTTATGACTGGTGATGAAAGAACCTCGCTTGGCTTTTAGATCCCAAGTTTGGCTCAAGATAGTGCAGTAGAGAACAGAACATCTTTTATTTTATGCTGGGAGTTCACAGTGTTCCTCTTCAGCACAGAATTAGGTTTTACTGTATGGAATTCTCACACACAGCTCGCTGATGGCTTAGAATTCACACCTTCAGATTTTGGGGATATACTTCACACCCTTCATTGTTACTGCTACTAAAGATACAGATTACAGCATCCTCATGTCATTGTAGCATCTGTAACGGAAATCTTTAGAAGATTTGGGAAAAAATTGTGTCTTTTACCAGGCCACAGCATGTCTTATTCAGCCTTGGAAAGGCTTCAGAGTGCAGTAACCACATTAATTGGACGTTATATGGACAGCCAAGTATAGCTCAGTTACTGTGCAGCTTTTACTGTTCCTTGTCATGTTGTTTCAAAACATATTTCACGTTTTAACCAGTCATATATACATATGAAAGCACTGTACAGCACTGGACAATGCTACAGATCCACAGGAAATAATTGTTTCACAAACATGAAGCAGTCTGCACAAACATCAATAGCGTGGCCCAAATCTGTTCTGAATTATGCTCATGCAAGTCCACGGAAGTCAACTAGTACCACTAACAGGAAAGAACAGATAAGGGCATGTAAAAATATAAAATATGGCTCTACTGTACAGCTATCCATGGGCCAAAGCCGGCCAGCCTGCCATCACTTACATTCTCCTACTTTCCCAGCATGGCTTTACAGGAAATAAGAAAAATATCTGGGATTTCTAGCTCTCTCATGCACTGGAGGACACATGTCCAAGAACATATGGACTTAAATGTGTCAGCATCCTACGTCACTCTTATTTCAAGAATGTTATTAATTTTTGTGGGCGGAGTCCAAAATTTTAATGCCATATTAGCACACGGTGGCTGTTTCTGTAATGCACATGTCACAGGAAGCCTATGCTTAGCAGTCCAAGGATAGCATTTTAACTTGATTTCAAGTGATTTTTCAGAATTGTAATACTCTCAAAAGATTAAGCATTGGTGTACTAGCGGGGTGTTTCGCAACTTTTATCTTCACGGTTTTATCCGTCCACCTCAGTTCTGACCTCCAGGATATTATGCTATTGCAGATACGGCCTCTCCACACACAGCTGTTTCAACAAATCTCATTTTGCTCTATAATGCACAGCATGTGACTTCAGGATTGGTATTTTCAATGCTGAACCAAGTTATACGAGTGATGTGTGCTACTCTAGGCAAAAAGCATGACTAAGATCGGAAAATTCTTTGCCCTGCTTTACCTAAATGTCAATCCAAATCTTCTCAAATGAATTAGCCTCTTTACCAAACCTGCAGGTACAGGCAGATACTGTGGGTATCAGCCATGCAGCCGCTCCAGCTGGATACAGCGAGAAATATATTGCCAAGGGCTTTTCGGCTATGAATCAACAGGTGGTTTGGCACCAAGATTTCTACCTGTTTGTGGTTTTCATCCTTGGTTTCAAGACAGAAAATGAGATTATACCTTTCAATGCTGCATCTCAAGCAGGCTGTACGGAGAGCAAGGTTTCATTCCAACCAACTCTCTCTCTCTCTTGCAAAGTTGAGGAAAACTGCCAACCACTGCTGCTCTTGCCATCAACACGCGATGTAGATGTTAGGGAAAGGCAAAGTAAAGGGAGAGGAGAGAAAGGAAAAGAAAAATGTAAGTTTTACATAAACAACAAACTGTACATAATGACTACATCTGAGGACAACAAAATAAAAAGTGTTGGCTTTAGTATAAGGAGACAAAACAAAACCTTGGAACAGCTTAATCTAAGAGGGTTTTTTAGTTCATTGGATACAGAGAGTTTTTGTTTAACTTTAGTTCCAAGAAATACAATACTTTGAAAACGTATGATAAATTTAGAGGGACAAAAGAAACAAACCTATCACAGCATCAAAATGAACTACACCGTTACTCAGAGAGCAGCCAAAGCCCCTCCAACAAACACCCTGCAAAGCAGCAGAAGCACTTAACAACATATGTTCTTGCCTGCAAATAGCCCAGGGTGCAAGAGGCGGGTTTCATTTTTTTTGTTTTTAAAGCCTTCTGCATGGACCTAACTCTGCCTTTGTTGAAGGTAGTGTTAACACACATCAAATGCACTGGGAACCAAATGTGGATATCTGCATACTTTGAAAAATCACACCCAATATGTTCAACTGATGCCATCATTCTCTGAGGACAAGTGTAGGCTATGGAATACTACAAATAATAGAGAGCAGTAGTCTAAAGTAAGCTCTTCAGAACTAAGGAAGCGTATTTCAGCTCTTTTTCACAGATAATTGGGAGTGGGCATCTTCAAAACAGTAGTCAAGAGTAGGTAAAGACTGTCCAGAGATCACTACTGTGACAGAAACCTCAATGCCTTTCCATAAAATAGAGTTCTTCAAAGCAACTCTCAGCAACCATTAAGAGAATAGCCAGCAAAACTATGCTTTTCGGATTAAAGTAAGAAAATGAAAGAAAGAAAGAAAATGACGCAGACGTAATGAGAATGACTTCAATACATCTGCTAGTAATCAAAATGGGTCCACATTCACCAGTGCACAGAAAAGTGGAATTCTAATGATGAGCGAGAAACTTTGTTTCGCCCCAATAACTGTAAAAACATTTCAGAAAGTTGTATATACTAATTTACCTACAGAAGATGACAATTGCATGATTAGGTTGTATTAAATCATCTATACTAGTAAAGACTGAGCTGTAGAGAAAATGGAACTACCTTATTATGAAAATGTAAGCACTTGGAGGGGAAGGGGCCCCAAAATGTCCTATTTCTGAGCTGAAATAAAAAAACCCACAGCCAAGTGGGTCTTTTTTCCACATGAGAAGGTGTTTTCACAAAAATTCACTTCTCAGATAACCAAAATGGAAATTTTCCATCAACTAATTAGAAAAAGGAGGGATGGGGAAAAAAGGAAAAAAAAGGAATAAAGAGCCTTCCAGAACCAGCAGTTGGGAAATAATTGTTTTGACTTTTCTTGGGTAAAAGTTATTCCCAAGGAAAATTTTTATTTCAGGAAGAAGAAGTTTCCACCGAAAAATCATTCCAATGGAAAATACCTGGCCATGGCTACAAAGGATCGGACCACTGGCCTCAGCCAGGGGAAGGTTAAAGCCAGGGTCAGTGGACTGGGTCTGCCACAGTCCTCTTGCACAATCACAGGCAAAGCCCTTCCACGCTCCGCGATGCTATTTCTCCTCCAGCCTTTCTGCCTAGGTCGGTTGCCTACGCGTTAGGGCAGGGACCATCTCTCGCTGCACGTTGCATGCAGCCTGCTGGAACACGCGTGTGTAATGACTTTCAGCACTGCAGTAACAACAGTGTCTTTCCCTCCTACAGCAGCTAGTTCCCAACACCAAGATGAAGAGAAAAACGCAACCTATGGCTGCGACACACCGCTAATCAAACACTATTGTATACCATGGGGATGGGGGGTGGGGAGGGGGGTGCCTTTTCATCACAGAACTAATCAGAGTTTATACACACAAAACCAGACAACTCCACAGTCCAGTCTTGTGATCTGTGTTCCAAGCTGCCAGAAATAAGGCAGGAAAGAAGGGGAGGGGGGCATCTCCTGTGTTCGTAATGAAAGAAGAGAGATGACTGGACTAAGAGCTGATGAGGTTACAAGGCAACAGCAGCGCCATGAGTTGTTTGGGCTTAAAGCCAGATGTCTTGTATTTCCTTTGATTGTTTCTAAATAATTAATGGTATTAATTTAATCACGTGACCCACCCCCCACCCCCCTTTTAGTATTTGGCTCTGTCTACTAACACTAAATATAAAGGAGAAAAACGGGACCGTCTATAGCATACTGAATATTGATGCTGTGTGTTGGGACTGCAACAACAGCTGATACTCATATCCGTAAGACCATCTATCTACAGCACTCACACAGTGTTTGCACAAAGTACGTCAAGTAGTAGCCTTCAAACTCCATCCATAAACCAGCTCAACTATGGCATATGGACACTGCATGTTTGAAGTAGTAAAATCGAGGGTACAGCTCTCTCTCCGCCCACACTAAGATGAACCTGCCACTACTATTTCACGTAACGTTTTCTGGCAAGCTCCCAGTTTTCAGTCATGCTGGTTTGCTTGAAAGAAACACTCAGAGGAGACTCTGCTTGTCTTGCTGTTCGAACAAACAAAATAATCACGTATCTTAAGCTAATGGTCCAAAGCTTAATGAAGATCATAGAAAAGATGTTACCCGTGATGTGAGCATTCCCTCCTGACCTGCCCACATAAGCCACTGCTGTCAGCAAAAGGAAATGGATTATGAGGATAATAAGTAACCCTGAGCTCTGGTCTAGACAAACCTTCGCTTGGTACAGTAACAGTCAGCACACAAAGAAAACAACAATCACCAGAGGTAAAAATTTCACTTCTCCACAATTTTCTACACCAGGGCGCTGGCGGCAACAGCAGGCGGACTGGGCTCCTGCACCTCTCCTCTTGGGGCTGCAAGTCTCACAGGCACCAAGTAATCTCATGGGAATATTCTGAGCATTAGGGTTGAGTACCAGGACTGCCAAAATGCAACAGAAGAAATGAAAACTAATGAAGGCACCTCTCTACTCCCTACACGCATATGTATTCAGCAAAAATGTTTGCGGGTGCCTCCTACATGCTACAGCGCGCCCTCAGCTCCCCTAGTCAAGTCTCCGGTCCCACCCATCTTATTTACCCTTTTTTCCTACTACAGTTCCACTTACTTTGAACCCTAGGGCACCCAACACCAGATAGTATTAAATGGGGTAGCTGTGAGGTAACGGAAGGGAGAAAGAAACCTGATGGCCTGGAGCAGACCCTTGTTTTGTCCAGCAATGGCCCAGACTTCTGGAGGGAAGGACAAAGTGATATAAGGCCTTCACAGATGTCAAAAGAAACTTCCAAAAATGTGCACAAAGCTAATCTCATCAAAGAGCACCTGTCGGGAGTCAGAGAGGGCTTGCACAAGTCTTATTTCTTACATTTTATCCATGGCTCCCTATTTGGTTGTCATTCCACAGCTAGACTCTCCAACCAAGGCTGGCATTAGTGATTCTACAGTTATGGTTCTTCAGTCAAGGGAAGTGAATGCTGAAGAGTTCTCCACTGGAAAGCCTGGTCCTAATCTTCAAGGACTTAGCAGTCAAGACCTAGCAATCCTACAGGCATCTTTCTCCACCACTAACTCAGCCAGCCACTTGGGTTCATAGGAAGAAGTCTGTTCCATTACAGCAAGATCATCTGGGATGTACACCTGAGCCTTCCAACTGGGACTGGGGCAGAGCCAAAAGCAGCATCGTCGCGCCAAACCGCAGGCTGAGGCACTGCAGAGCGAGTGGAGGAGTGCTCGGGCTATCAGAGCTCAGACCATGGGGCTCTTCTGCAAGAAAGGAGCAGAAGGAACACCTCGCTGACGGTGCTGGGAAGAAAGCACCTCACCCTGTCCTGTAAGTGCTTCTCTAACAAGGTTATAGGGTTCAATAACATCATGGGTTTATTTCTCATGGACATACATAGATGGACAAAACACTAAATAATATTAGTTAGACGGTTAGAACGAGAAGAGGAAAAGTAACATACGGACAAACTTTAAGTGACTCCTTCAGTCCCTACCAGCTACCTACAAAGAGCGGCAACACCTACACAAGCAAGGCCCACATCAGGAATACCTGATGCCAGAGCAGCCCCCCCTTGGAAGTCACTTACATAAAATGGGCACTGTGGTTTTGAACTGGAACGAGAGGAAACTGCTTCAAGATAGGAATGATCACATAGAAATGACTAAATTGCTGGTAAGGTAGGAGCACTGGAGATAGACAACAATACAGCTGAACAGTGTTTGAGTCGCAGCACTTTATGAACAGCCCCTGTACTTATCTGTGTGTTTTTTCAGGATTTTGGGGGGTGGTGTTGAGTGAAAAGATGGCATTTTTCCTGTGGCGACAAGGATCTCTGAAAGTGTCTACATGTCAGACTTTGCTGAGAATGTATCTTTTGTTCCTTCTTCTGCTTTATTTCCCTTTAATGATAGCTTTGCAGTGAATCCCATTTGTGAGTTGCTCAAATAAATGCAAATTTTATCTTGTAAGCAATACCCTCCAAAATACTACTACAACTGAAAATAAAAATGTTAAGAGCTAAAAGGCACTGGGTCTTCCCCAGTGCCCTCATCTCCCCAGTGCACTGGACTGCTTGCTATTATTATATATGGAGATCTAGGCAGAGTACTTGGTATTATAAATATGTACTGTATTGAAAGATATAGCCCAAGTCCCCAGGGTCCAACATTCTAATTAGAATTACAGTTGTGCAAATAACTGATTTATTTGGCTAGTTGACCAAACTGAAAACACAGAAAAGGAAAAAAAAAAAACCAAAACAAAACCAAAAACCACCTAGGTGTTTAGCAAATTGGGCTAGGTTTTTGTTTGTGTTTGATACATTTAAATAAAAATTTACTTTCTTTCAAAACAAAAACAGGAACCTCGTTTAGAAGTATCAAAACAAAACCTTTTCTCTTTCCAGAACATTTCTTCTGAATTTTTTCCTCGTTTATTTTTTTTGCCTAGTTTTGGCTAGCCCATATCTGAGGCAAGCAGTTTTTAGCAAATAAAACATTTGACTCAACAGTTTCACCCAGTTCTAAATCCAAGGGCTGAACTGAGTCGACTGGCTGTCAATGAAAAAAGAGCAGGAAGGCAGGGGATCTGCGTTCCCTTCTTGGTTCAGCCCCTGCCTTTGCAACCAAGGTGAGTTATTATTTTGTGCCTTTGTGGTTGTCTCTCTGTCCACACTTTTGTCTCCGAGCTCGTCGGGGTTAGATGCACCTCCTACAGTGTGTCTGTACAGAGTCTAACACAATAGATTGCTCATCTCAACTGGGGCTTATATGATTTAGTATATTATAAATAACTGCTCAACTGCAGTCAAATCTCTTTTTAATGCCAATAGTTTCACTTGCATATATTTAGGGGCCCATCATGGGAACATCAGCTTCTTTTTTAATTAATTACTTATTAATAGAGGTAAAATATGAACGGACGACAAGTCTGGATTTTTCCCGCTTAATCAATTTCAGCGCTCAAAGAAAGCATCTTCTTTACAGCTACCAGAACCAACAGGGACGTGTACTGAAGGAAGCCTGAAACCCAAGATCCCCTCAGCACTTTTGTACCCCCATTATTTGGGGACAAATCCTCTCATCCTTCCAGGGAAGGAAAGGTAGCTGGATTTAAAGAGCTGCTTAGCGGAAAGCCTCACAGGCGACCTCCAAATTCTCTGTGCAGGGCTTTAGGCACGCAGTTGTCCCCGGTAGGAATGGGAAGCGCAAGTTCACTGTCTGCACAGAGGTGGGAACAGCCTGTGAGGCTGAAGGTCTGCCTGCCTCCGTTTTGAAGACCCCTTGCATCTCACAATGCCAACTCGCTTAATCAAAAGACAACTTTAGAGCTGTTAGAGAATCAACAAGAGAAACACAGAAACGAACGCGACGTTACGAACCCCTCAACTTTGCTGCGCAGCACTGGGGGCGGGGAGGTTTCTCAAAGCACACATGGCTGTCACCGACAATAAAGTCAGTCACGTTTTTAAAACACTGGGGACAGAGTTGCAAATGTGCCCCATTATGTCTTGAGATGTACTCCCCGGGTACAAAAGGTGCGTGGGTTATGGTAAGCTTGTGCGTTACTTTGCCGAGACCGTAAAAGGCAGCGCAAAGTACAGGCTGAGAAAGAGCAACTGTAAGTGTATACGGGGCGGTTATTCCTACTGTATGGGTCTGATCCTGGGAGTCCCGGTCCCTGGGTCCCACCGCAGCTTTTTTTCCTCCATCCCTGGGGCTGCTGCTCAGCCCTAGGAGACACCGGTGCCATGCCACAGCCCGGCGGCTGCGGCTCACCCCCAGCCTCCTGCGAGGGGACCGCCGGAGCCATACCGACCGCACCGCGCTGCCCACGCCATCACACTCTGCCCAAGGGCAGCATGTGCAGTTGGCCGTTCCCCTCCACATATCAGTGCCCTCACGCCACGCTAAAGGAGCAATTACTATAATTAAAAATAAATCCTCCTCCCTGTCGATTGTCTCTACTTATTGGCCATTGCTGCCATCTAGCCAGACGCATCTCCGATATTCACAGAAGCCTTCAGCCTGTTTATTTTCCCTTCGCTGCTTGGCCTGACGCAGGGAAAAATGCATTCCTTGTTACTCACTGCCTCTGCGGAGACGTTTGTAAACTTTTGCAGGGTTTTCCTTTTTTTTTTTTCCAACAGGTGACAAAATACTGTATAACTGCAGGTGCTCTGGAGACAGAAACAGGAAAATGGAGATCAGATGCAGCTGTAGTTGGATTACGGGAAAAATCAAGATAAAGGCAGCAGATAAGAGAGCGCTAAAAAGAGCAGAGAAATGATTGGGAAGAGGTAGTTAGCTATTTTTGTTGCCGACTTACTCTTGCAAGGTAGCTCTAGCAGAATAATTTTGTCTATTCTGTTATCAAGCCAGATTTTTGCAGGTGCTACCAGGGCAAGGTTGGAAGTTTATTGGGGAAAAAAAAAAAAAAAAGTTTCTGGATATTACTGGAAAAGGATTAAGAAGTTGTTGACTCCAGCTAGCACCTAAGGCTGTGTGGGAGGTCACAGCTGAGGGGCACTGGCTGGTGTTACTGGACGTGTGAAGAAGGAATGATAAGGAAGCGGTTTCATCGAGCTTCTGACATCAGATTTATCATTCTCAGAATTTGTTCCCAAAATTCAGTCAGGAAAATGTTCCTAATGAAGGGCTCACTCTGCACCCATGCCTTCATCTCCTTTTGGTATACGCGGCATGAAATAGGATGTAAAAAAAGAATATTCTAAGGAGACTTAGAAATGGAAACATTCAGACAGAGTTTCATGGCCTGCTTTCTGCCCGCAATTCAGCTCTAAAAAGCCAGTCTAAACTTCCAGACACTGTAGCCATTCACTTCTCCAGACAACGCGGTTTCAGAGCCATAGATCCAGCAACATAATAAGCCAGAGGTGAAGCACAACGGGTAAAGAGAAAATAAGACTGCACAATAAAAACACTGATTGCTGCCTGGCCATAATGTTTCAACCAAATAAAAGGGGGTGGGGGGTGTGCAAGGACAGCAGTAAGTGTCTGTGAATCCAATTTTTTTTTACTGCACTTCCTATTCTACCAGGGGAAAGAAGAAAAAGATGCATTTTTGCTTCCCTGATTTTTTTTTTCCACTGAAAAGGGAGGTTTCACGGGTAATCTAGAGTAATATTCAGCTGTGAATCCAATTTATGCAGTGGGATAGGATTAGAAAAGGAACAGAAGGTCTGGATTCTGAACCTGCTCTAACGGTTTTGATTTGAATACAACCCAAGTCTTGAGATGGCTTGTCTTCCACTTCTGGTTTGGAGCTGGTTGAAATACTGCCACAGTAGCACTTCCTGTAAATTTTTTGTCCAAGATTCTCATTATTTGGAACTAAACCCTAAAGATTTTGGCACCATGAAATCCAAACAAAACTCTGTTCCTGACTCAACTGGCCCAGAAGTCAACCCAAGCTTAATCTGGTTCTGGGTCCAAATCCAGCTTCATCCCATTTCCATTGTTATATAGATTATGCCATAATACCACCTCTAGCCTCAGGATTTATGATGCCTCCTTGCAGGATGCATATTTGTGTGTAAATACATAAATCACATCAGATAAACAAAGAAGACATGCCAGAAAACAGGAGGCGAGGGAAGAGGAGAGATACCTACCAAGCAGTTTGTCTCTAAAGTGTTGCCAGTTGTGAAAGGACTTGACGTGCTAATATCCGCTCATTCAGACTCTTACAGACATGCTAAGAGCGTGACGGCTGGCAGGCAGTGCATTTAAGTGCTGTTACTGAGGCCCCCAAATATTGACAGAGTGCCAGACTCTGAGAAACTATTGATGTATGCAGCCGGCCGCTGCTCCAGACACCTCTCAGACAGAGTCTTTAAATGTCACAGATTAATGAATTTTCATGAAACAGAGAATGAGAGAAAGAATTAAAAAAAAAAAAAAAATCCCACAGCATCAACATGAAAGCATCTTTTATCCCTACACAAAATTCTGCCCTCAAGCCTCAAGATTCCTAATAGATTATAACAGATTGTAAGTCGGCAGGAGATACGGGATGGAGGAGGTTAGACCCTCTAGATCATGCAGAGCATCCTCAAACAAAGCCAATACGTGAGATGTTCATTTTTACAAAAAACCAATGAGGGTGAAGGGCCACCCAGATCTCAGTTTCATTTTAACCAAACCCACAAGTTACAAAGCTTAAGGTGTAGAATCGGTTAAATGTTTTTTATCTGAGGTACAAACGGGGCCAAACTGCAAAGTTCAGCTGTTGACCCTAACTTTAGAGCCATTCAGACAGACAGCTGTACTTGGACCCTCTCTCAGGATTTGATGTTGCGCTTGATCTTATCCAAGAAATTGCCCAAGTTATGATATAACATTTTTTATGCCATCAGATAAACCAAGTATGCTGATTATTTCTCTTTTTCCATTTGTATCAGTGAACTCAAATATGTATGCAAGAACTTCAAATATCATTAAAATGTAATAATGCAAAATGCAGTTGGAGCGTAAATGACAAATCTATGCATAAGACATCACTTAAAGAGGAAGGAAGTGAAGGGATGGTGTAGATGATGTGTGCAGAGGTAAAAATGGGCCATTTAAACCCAACTGTGTTAAAAATACGGCTTCAGCGAGCCCCTCTGCACACAGCCACTTGGAAGCAGGGCTCCACGAGCTGCTTGCTCCCTTGTTCCCAGAGGAACAGTCACTGATTCCCGCAAGGTCCAACCGCCCCCACCGCCCTTGGCTTGTCCTGCAGGATTTCTCATCAATGCAATGACACTGCGCAGGGTGAGCACCAACGTGCCCAGCTCCTGGCCAGCTGCCTCCTTACCCCTCGAAAGCACAGCTGACAGAGAAAGGGAAGCTGTTGCCACCACGATAGCCAGGCCTGTCACAGGAAAAGCCGGGGAAGCTGGGAGCATCCTGACAAGCAAAGGGAGTGCTGTACGAAAAGCCAAGCAGCAAGACCCTGTCAGTGGCACAGCAAGACCCTGTGGTTCTCCACTTTGTTGGAGCGAGCCCAGAGGAGGCCACGAAGATGATCAGGGGTCTGGAGCACGTCTCCTATGGAGACAGGCTGAGAGAGCTGGAGTTGTTCAGTCTGGGGAAGAGAAGGCTCCATCCCTGGAGACCTTATAGTGGCCTTCCAGTACCTAACGGGGGCCTATGAGAAAGCTGGAGAGGGACTTTTTAGTAGGGCCTGTAGCAATAAAACAAGGGCGAATGGTTTCAAACTAAAAGAGGGCAGATTTAGATTAGATATTGGTAAGAAATTCTTTACTGTGAGGGTGGTGAGGCACTGGAACAGGCTGCCCAGAGAAGTTGTGGATGCCCCATCCCTGGCAGTGCTCAAGGCCAGGTTGGATGGGGCTCTGAGCAACCTGGTCTAGTGGAAGGTGTCCCTGCCCATGGCAGGGGGGTTGGAACCAGATGATCTTTAAGGTCCCTTCCAGCCCAAACCACTCTGTGATTCTATGATTTTTGTTGCAGAAAAGTCAATATCCTTCACTAAAAACTGTTCCCCTAAGTTCTCTCTGCCTCCACATGAGGCTTTGCTGACCACAGCAGCTGTAAAATCTCTGTAATAATGGGGACTAGCACCAGCAGTGTTCAAGAGGAGCTTGTTTTCACATCATCTTGTCAGTCAGGTTATTTGTGACTATCTTTGCCAAAGGAAAAAAAAAAATTCTAAAAAACAAAGCTACCTTTCTGACTGTGAAGCCAGGTGGAAACAAGTGCAAGTACTCTGACAGTAACCTCCAGCTCCTGATGGCATAGAAGTCTTCGGTTTTTGAAAGCCAACACACTTCTGTAGGTTGGCAGATGCAGTAATCAACTGTATCATGGACTATGACCGTCAGCCATTCGTGTTACTCACTCTTGTCACCACCCAGTGCCTGTCATCCCTACCGGCACACATCCCACGACCACCAGAGCTGCAGCAGGGTCTCCAGCACCAATATCCTTTACCTGTAGCTCTACAAACTATCTGGATGAAGCAGCAAGTAGCCATCCTCTGCCGACAGCCAGAAAGAAGACAGAGCACACATGCGTGTAAAGAGTAGACGACACAAACAACTGATTAAGTACATGAGAAGGCAAAATGTCAAAGCCTTTCTATTCTGAGAACAATCTCTAATCCAAGCAAAGGAAAAAAAAATCAATATAGATTTTCACACAGGGAACTATTTTACACATCATTGCAAACTTGCTTTAAAACACTCAGTACTTTTTCTTCAGGACTTTTAAAGAGCCTGTCTGATGTTCCTGTCCCTTTTGGCTTGCTATTTCTCCTCACATGCCGCTTTTCCTTTCTCCTTTCTTCCTCTCTCCCTCTTTTTAAAAAATAGTAACTGAGGAGCTATCACAAACCACTAACCCAGCCATTCATTCAGCCCAGTAGCACATCTTCAGCAAAGGCCAGCACTGGGCGTACTGAAGCAAGATGTAAAAACCCTCAGTATTCCCCTCCTACAAAAGCCTTTTCCCATAACTCAGTAGAGATTGGCTTCAGTCTGAAGACTGAAGTGGAGTGCTGGGTGGGATGATCCCTGGAGCACACAGAGAAGCTCATGTGCCCGAGGTATGAAGTTGCCCCTCACAAGGGCCGATTACCCCGACTCTGCAATACCAACATGATGATGTCCCTTTGGGTCACTTCATGTCCTGAGAACCTGCCAGGGGACCGCAGGCTCATCCCAGAGCCCACCTGACACATCCCTTCCCAGGAGCGTGGTGTGTATCCCCAGGCAACGCAAACACCGCCTCCTCCAAGACCACCCCACACAGCAGTCAGTAACAAAACTTTCTTGGGAGATTTGTCTCTTTTCTGGAGGAATAGAAAAAGGAAGCTAAAATTTCTAAAATGCAGCAGAACTCTAATTGAGCACATTGGGAAGGGTGCAAGCTCGGCAATCTTCCAACTCACTGTGAGGGTAGGACACTCTCCCCCCCGCCCCCCGTGAGACTTTGGCCTTTTTGCTAAAGGAAAGGATGGGGTTAGAAGACACAACAAAGTTTTATGACTTGTCTGAAGTTACACAATAGCCTTCCCTCCCCATCTTCTTTTGCAAATACTGTAATAGTGAAGTCTTGTCTCTGTCCTCTTTGCCTGCCAACATTACAACAGCCATTTCAGTTCCACAAATCCTGCACCATCTCCAAGACTGCGATAATAGAGTTGGGCAAAAATCTGGAAGAACTGGAAGTACACAAAACTTATCATAGAACAGAATAAAATAAAATAGAATATACACACAAAACAGCAATTGCAAGGGAACAAATAGGAACAAAGCTGTTACAGAACTGAAATTATTATATCTGGAAGGGACCTTGGAGGTTCTTGAGTTCAATCTTCTTCACCTGATTTAGGATAGTGTGAAAGGCCATCTCCTTTGTCCCATCCAGTCTCTTTGTCACCGTACACTTTCCGTCAATGAATTAATTTGTTGTAGTCATTTCTGACTACCATTGTCTACCTTCCCTCTTTTTCTTTCCTTTCCTCCGTGTGCATGTGTGTGCACACATCACAGATCACAACCAACTTGCACACCCCGCTGCTTGTTAAAAGTCCCACCTCTTCTGCTGACTTACTGCACTCTTAATCAAAAGGGCAGGAGGAAACCGCTGGGATTCATTCTTCCCCTTCTCTCCTTCTCTCCCCCTCTTTTTTTTTTTTTCAAATGGCACAAATGTCAAACTTTCTAAAAGGATGTTTGGCATAGCTGAGTTCAGTCATGTAACGTACAAAGTCGGTATGATCAAAAGGTTGCGGGGCTGCCCACTGCTAAAGAAGAGGGGAAAAAAGGAAACGGGGATCTCTTCTGAAGTGTGAAAGAATGCGTGAGCCAACTGTTGCCACTGGAAACACCATGTCTATTAGCAGCAGCGGTGGGTCTGAAACACGAAAACCTAGGTCCGGATTCCAGCTTCTCTGAAATTCAGGGCTGTTCTGATCTGATTTTCCACCCATGAAGAAAAAGAGATAGACATAGCTATGGAACTAAAGACTTTTGTTCTCTGTGCTTTGCAGCGTTATTTGGAAAATGACTGTATCTACGTGGAAATAATAGCAGTTGTTTTTGTAGTCAAAGTTGCCGAAACTAATCAGACAGAACGCAGATTCACGCATCAAAAAACCACAGTCTCTGGTGTTTTTACACCGCTACCTCTCGCCACAGTATCTTCACTCTTATTCTGCCCACCACTGAAAAGGAGGACAAATTATTCCTCCTTTCTACATAACTAAGATTGTTATGGTTTCGTGCAACAACTGGTTTGCAATTGTAGGGCACTTCACGATCGCTAAACTGCACATCTGCATCTTCCTCTACATTTCTGATGCAATGCTTCTGATTTTATTCAGCTGTCTTATTTGCTCCACTTTGCTGAATCCTTGTGAAAATGTTTGTGTCTCCTTACTTGACATCAACATTTGAGAATACCTCAGCTACGCCACTGGCTCTTGCAAAACGCCTGCACTCACAGTGGCCTGAAAACTGGCGCTCAGAATGCTCAGCATGAAGAATCTCTCCATGAGCTGAGACGGAGCTTGCCTGCCAGAAGATAACCCCAAAAACATAGATGGAAAAACTCATCATCAATATCCATTTAATAGAAAAATCTTAATTATAGATAGCTTTCAGTCCCAGAACAGTAGATGGGAACTTGAGATTAATTCCCCCTATGACAAAGTATGTGAACAATAACCAGAATTTGTAATCAATACCCAGAGGAGAGAGCATCCAAATTGTAACAGGGATTTGGGATTCATTCCCAGAGGGCGTAATATATGATTTGGAACAGGTAGACTGGGATTAATTTTTGATTATGAAATCTTTGAACAGCAATTTTAAACTTTTAATGAAGAGAGATGTGGACACCACAATTAATAGAATTTCTAAGTCTCTCCATCATATTTCAAGACACAGATGACAGATCACAAACAGCTGTTCGGGTCACACACAAGTTAATGTGGGAGTGCCACCTAAAGAAAAGTGCACTAGGATGGGGCTCTGCAGAAAGGTAGGCAAAGACCATAGCTGCGCTTTCCCCATTTCTAATAAAACTGGCTTATTGCAAATTCTGTATTAGAAGTAATTATTCTGTGTTTGCTGACTTTACATAGATAATTGTAAGTCAGGAAACATTGGTATGGCAACACAGCTTTTCTCTTGCACAGGGAAAAAATATAAAGGTGTTCAAAGGAGAAATAATTCTCACTCTGAAGGAAAATTTCAAAATAGGAGTGCGCAAGGCAAAATTTATAGAACCTCACCGTGTCCTGAGGGGAGAATACAATCTAAGTTTCTAAAGTTCCTTAGAATATAATAAAACAGCTAATTATTTGCCTAGGATAAAGATAACAAGTGAGCTGTGAATCTTACCTTTTTCTGTTAGTTTCTACAAAATAATTTTATGTTTTCCTCACAGGCCAATGAGTAATTTTAATGATTATGAGCTGCATCTGTAGCCACGTAAGACGAGGCAAATTTTCTCTATCTGCGTATTTCACCATTTATGAGTTAATGGAGCAAACAGATGTTTCAGTATGCAGGTTGATCATCGCAGGGGTCGGAAAACCCTGCCTCTATGTCCAGTGTTCAGTATTGCTCAGCTGGGTGGATGCAGTATCCAGAAGGAAAACGTCTTGCCCTGAAGCAACTGATGGTAGATGCTTCAGAAGCAGGACTAAAGAGATGAACCAAAAGCCTGTTTCAGCTCAACAAATACTTTTATCTTTTCAACCTTGTAAAATATTTTAAAAGATGCTCTGAATTTCTGAAATAGAAGATTTACGTGATTTTAGGCCTGCTGTGTAAAACTTTTGGGTCCTTCCTGGAAAAGAGACAAGCCAGCTGTGGTCCCCTGTGGGGGCATCTCTCTCCCCTTAAGCCCTCAGACCCACATCTACCCAAGGATCAATTCCTAAGCCTCTAAAATATACTTACATATAAGTATGCTGTCTCTGCCAGACCCTATTAATCATAAACTTCTTCTCGTTTCATTTCAGTATTAAACTCATCTTGTTCAAATCTCTAATTTTCCACACTGACAGAGGAGTTCGCTATACATCATTCAGCTCTATTTCCTCGATACGTTCAGAATTACAAAATTCATTCAAGCCCATCTGATCTCTTCTCACTAAACCTTCTGCCTTCCACTAACTGACAGAGAAGAATTAGCCTTCCTCCTGTCAAGTGTACGTCTTTTCCCCACAAAAGTATGCGAAAACACATCCAAATACAGCCAATGACTCAGCTTGCCCTTGTACTTGTGTCTTTGCTCTACAGAGCAGTCAATTTTATGGAGCAGCAAGTCCCACTGATATAATATCAGGCAGCCTACTAATATTTCTAAAGTAAAAACAGCTGCAGTATTCCCTACCCGGCAGGGTACCACATGCTGAAAGCAGCAATACGGATGAAGTGGTACCATCGACACCCCTTGTTCTACTGGAGGCAGGAAGTCTTGGGATGAAGTCATGCTATGGAGCGACACTGCTGTGCCTAATACATCACAGGTCATTTTAAGTCATTAAAAAGTAAAAATTGCCAACCACAATTATCCTCAGTGATCCTATCTAATATTAAACTCAGATGCAGATCTCAGGGCTGGGAAGAAAGAGTGCGTTCGATATTCTCTGTTCTTTCCCTGCCGCAGCAACGTCATCCATCTCATTTCTAACCCTGTGCCACAGCTTCTCTCCAGTTTTACAAAGACACTGCAGCCCTATGCCAACAAAACAAATGATGGTATGGCTGTAGCAAACAGGAGAGGGGACCAAAAAAGCACCCAAGCCTCTCCCTGTGTTTTTTTGGCGAGCCAGGTGTTCAGCAGGAACGATGATGCCTCCCCCAGCAGATTGGTGCCACAAGAAGTTTGGTCCTTCACAGCCCCTTTCCTCACCTCGGGCCAGGTATTGTTGCTCTAAGAGGCTCTGGCTCCCAAGCAGCAAGCTTTTGGCCCCACAACATGACTGGGGGACCTGCAGAACCCTTCAGTCCTACATCCACCATCCAGGCTACACCGGCTCTTCTGGCAAGTTAATCAAAGCAGCTATGGCAGGGGACTGAGTGAGACAGAGCCCATCGGGGCAGAGCGTTAGGTGAGTCACTGCACCAATTTCTGCCTCAGTATCCCCATGTGTGAATTAGTTTTTGGCACCTACAAGTTAAGAGGTCTGTAGCTTTAGAAGCACTGTATGTTAGATAGACAGATCAATATTTCATTTTAAAGAACAATCTCTATTCTATGATACTTTTGCTGATTTGAAAGAAAACAGACTCTGTTGCAGTATTTTTTGACTAAAAACCTGTAGACGAAATTAAGTTACAGTCTTTTAAAACCAGAATCTGGAAGGGTGTCCCATTGTAATATTTTCAAAGAGAAGTTGTGCATGCAGTATGTATGTGCATATGGTGTTTATGAATTGTTTTTTAACTTTAGATATTTTATTCATTTTTCCACATGGTACAAGTAGAACACACATCTTTGTTGGACAGACACCAATACAGTAACATAGCTTTAGATAGCTTTAGATTTCAGGCACTCAAGACTCAGTGGGACAAAAGGCTACCCTATCTTTATGCCAGGACATCACGTCCTGAAATTAGGACGCATGCCATCAGGCAGTCAATATCTCACCGGAGACATTCAGCCCTCGATACATTCAGTTATACTAAATGAAGGAAACTGTAACCATTTCCAGTTATTCCATAGAGCGATAAGGACCATGAGAACACTGTGTTTGGCATACACCATCCTATTTTCATTTCACTGTATTGTGGGATCTGCTGTTATCCACAGTTTGTGGACTTTAGTTTTTTTCCCCTCGCTTGCAGTACGCACACAGCCAGCATCATAACTTCTGTCATAGCAAGGTTCACAAGTCCATAAAGCAGAGGGAAGTGGGTAAGGAATGGCACAAAAGGACCTGGCTAGAGCGTTTTAGGACAAAAGCAGAAAGAGCAGAGATGCTCCCGATCCCTGCATGCCTAGACCCCACAGTCAGCAACACGGAGTTCAAAACTCACTTCTATTTATGCTGTGTGCATGCGTGTAAGCTGCTCTCACAGATTCATGAAGAATATTGAAAGCATCTTCTCCAGGATAACTTCTATATCCAGACTCAGAAGTGTAGTTTATTGCTCAAAGCCAGATGAAATGCAAGCGTGAACAGCTTACCTTCAGAGCAGAAAAGTCTGCCCTGCTACTGCAGACTGCCATGTCTAATAACTATATAAACCTTGTTTATTTAATTTCAAAGCTGCTGTTTCATTTAAGCTGTACCACGGTCTCAGGAATCACAGGATGGTGGCATTTAAGAAGGAGAGGCAACGATTTAATTGATTTTCCAGGAAAAAGCTAGGTCCAAAAGCAAAATAAAGTTTCCTTTATAAAGAATGGAAATACTAATAATATAACTGAGTGCTTTTTAAAATTTAACATGGTGAACCATCATTCTGTGAAATGAAATGTAACAAGGGACAAACTGGCTCAGAGAAAATAAATAAATATTAATTCTGTTCCCGCTGGTAATGCAACACCTATCTTGCACCCCAAGGTCTTGGAAGTACAGAGTACAAACAGCACTTCTTTCCCACTATCCGGAAAAAAATGAGGATAAGGGAAAAAAAGATTAACATTTACGTGAACTTGAGACGCTTTGGTTTTCAGACAGCCGAATTAAAATGCTTACACTGGGTATCTACAGCGCACAAACCCAACGATTCTTGTCCATTGTACTACTGAAAGTCTCTTCCTGTGCCTGGCTTAAATTTGAGGTTTCTTGACATGCTCTAATGAATGGTTAACCTCACTTCCGTGATAAAAAGCGAATGCTCCCTGACTTCACTCTTTTCTTGAAACAAGCCCATATTGATGAAATATATGAACTTCTGTCAATGTGACTGCTGCTCTGTGCATTACTTAAATGTTAAAATAAAAAAGGGGGAGATAGATAGATATATTGTTGTTTTTTTTTTTTTTTTTGCTTAGGTGCGTCAAGTCGCACCGCAGGGAAGTTCAGCACTGCCCTCCCAGGCACAAGCACGGAGCTGGGACACTGCCAAGCCCTCTGCCCGCACCCATCCCCTCTTCCAGCAGCAGGGCAGCCCTGGAGCCGCAGGGAGCAGTTTCAGTGAGGCACAGTATAAACAGGGAGATGTGCTGTAGCCTTGTGGATGATCACAGGTGGCACAGTGCATTTATCTTTACATGCGCCAGGGTGGGTATCTACAGCTTACGAGTGGGAAAGGTCAGGTATGTCAGCTATGATGGCAACAAACAGCCTCACTAGCGAGCACGGGTGTATTCACCTTTCACTGCTCACAGCCGGTGGACGCCTCCCAAGCTGGAGCGGAGCAGCATCCTCGGAGCACCGGCTACCTCTGGGCATGGTCCCACCTTGGCGTGGGGCTCCCGCTGCTTCCTCTGCCTGTTGGGAAGGCACCGCTGCCGGCAAGGGTGACGGATAACGCTGGTATTTTGGAACCGCTCTCTTCTGAAGCCACTGAAGAGATTTATTATTTATAGGCATAGGGATGAAAACATGAAGTACGTACGTGGGGGCCCGTGGGGGGAGGGCCGGTTACTGCCAGGCAGTAATTTCAGTCTGAAGTTCCTATGACTTAAATAGCCACTTGAGCTCTGCTCTTGCAGTTTATGATGTCAATAGAACCCCTAAATGAAATTACAGCCTTCTGATACGCAGCGGGGTAGGTTTTCTTCACCATGTAATATACGCGGCCGGGAGAAATTGCACTATATGCAGAGTTTCACTAAAGCAGAGTTTATCATAAGAATGTTCCTGCTAAAATATGATTAGGCTTCTTGTTTGCTGGATAACACATCTAATGAATCAGGGTATGTGTGATAGCCATGTTTTGTGAATGCAGACATATACCCTGAGGTGAACTGGGCACTCCACCGCCTCAAAGCACCAGCTATTTAATTTCCACCGTAATTTGCACCTGCTTTGTTTTGCCAGCAGCCCAGACCCATGCTAGCTCTGGAACTCGCCTCGGTTCCAGGAACTAGAAGCATGCACAGAGGAAAAAAACAAACAAGGCAGCAAAGGAGGGGGGGGGGAACTATGTGCTATATTTGCAGGCTTTTTTTTAAGCATGCCTAAGCCTGGCTAAATCGGATCAAGTTTTCCTTTCCAGCAGTCCTGTGAGGGCAGGAAAAACATATTTCCATTTTACAGGTGGGTAAGTGAGACACAGGTAGAGGTAAAGATCCCACTGCAATGGACCCGGGATACAGATTCAGGTCTCCTAAAGCCTATTCCGTTTCCCTCCATTCTTATGATATCCACCCACCCCCTTTTCCCAGCCCAGGACAGGAAGAAAACCCTTCATTTTACCATTCATGCACCTTGCTGCTTCTTTATCCTTGAGCGAGACCATGACTTAATTGTTCCAATGTTCCATGTCACAACACACTCTGCAACTGGTAATTAGTGATCTCTGGTTAGTGGCAGGTTTACCTCAGTAACTTGCAGATCTCTTTTACTTTCATAACTTTCCCTGTCATATGACTTAATTCGAAATCAAGTTTCATTTTCTCTTCTGATTTACAGGAAGGGAAATCAGTGCTGTTTCAATGCTGTGACCCTGGAAAACAAGCTGTTGTTCAACTTCTGAAAAAGACAGGCTGAGAATATAACGTAAGAAAAAAAATTTAGAATACCTTAAAACGGGCAACATGCTGAAAACAAATCAGTTGCTTTTAGGTACTTTTACTGTAAAAATTATCTCTGGATATTGCTTAAGTTCTTGTACTTCTGAAGTGTTCCAGTACTTCTGAATCTCTCTGTACCTTTATCATTACATCCTTTTCTGTGCTTTGTTCTTGTCTGATGCAGTTAACAGTCACAGAACAAGCAGCATATCACATCAAACAAAATATTGTTGTGCAGAAAACAATGGTTTTCATTCTACTACATAAATATATATTTTCTCTTCCCCAAAAGTATCAACTGGCGGATTGAAGAGGAGCAAAAGATTACCATTTGCTCTTTGCTCCTGTCAGGCAGGAGATGATACCTTTCCCTCTTTATCTATGGTTAAAAGTGAGAGGGTTAATTTGGCAGTGCACGTGAAGCACTTTCAGATTACTAGTTAGAAGGCGTGCTGTAACTAAAATGGCTACTGCTAGAAGCAAACAGTGCATCTATAAAAGAACAACCTTTATGTATTTATTTCCATTTTTTAAAGCAACTATGGTAAACTATTACACAGTAGACAAAGAAGTATTGCTAATGAGACAATTTATCATCTTACCATCCCAAAGTGTTTAAACAGACGGTTAAAATATGATTTTAAATTGCCCATTTTCACCCTAATGATTTTAGACCATAGACAAACCATTATAACCTTGGACTGCAGTCAATAAGCGGCTTACACCATAATAAGAAAGACTGCTGATTTTCTCCACATTGCTGTACATAAATACCAATGAAGACAAGTTCCCTTTCTACCACAGAGACTTGCAGAATAAATACATTAATTAAATAATTTAAACATCGAGAGGTTTAGAGCAACACAGAGACTCTTAACGAAAGAGATTAAACATTGTTTTGCCTTCTCAGTGAAAGTTGCCAGAGTGACAGCCCTTGACTTCAGTATATCCAGAGAACAAGTGTTATACAGGCAGAAGTTTGAAGTTTCAGACATTTAGCACTGTGCTTTGAGAACTTTCCATTTCAGAAGTACTTCTGTCTTTCAGACTTACACTGCCTGGAGGGAGAAAGTAAATCAGAGATAAACTTCAAAGATCAGACCCAAAAGTGTGTGTGGGCGTTCAGTATAGCCCATTTAGAGAAAAGAAAAAAAAAAATCCATTATGTTTCTATCTGTGATGTGAACTGCCTGAAAGTTTGGGATGTTCTGATCTCTCAGCTGCTTTGAGTACACTGCAGAAAGGTGATGCAACAGCCAAGTCAGGATCTTAACACCAATTTAGCCAAAAGCAGGGACCATTCGGATTGGGGCTTTGATGTACGTAAAGGTTATTTCTTTGTGTATGTGAGACACTTTACTGAGGGGATCAGCCAACTTAATTGCGGGTTTTGTTAAGAGCTGGTGATTTAGTTTAGGTTCAGAGAGAGGTTCCACAGCACCAGGGAATGAGGAGAAAGAGCTAACCCTCGCTGCTCAGTGCTGAAAAAGGTCTGTGGTCAACTTAAGGTTCTGTGTGTGAAAAAAAGAGGCGTTCACAGTTCTTTATGGTTCTAATGCAAAACCAGATGAAACTCGGAGGTTTTGTCTATCTTCCACTTGAAGCTTTCAGGCTCAGTCAAACTTCAGACTGAAACTGAAGCAGAGGGAAGGATTGAAAACCCCACACGGATCGCAACCAAAGAAAATATTTGCAAAAATCACCAAGCAGTAAAACCACCGAACCTTGCATGACTTGACTTCTTGGTTATAAGAAGCAGCAAGTACTTTAATTTGGGTTGGATGTGATTTGATACTGAGCTCAGTTCTGAAGTCGATGTCATGGCCTCCAAGAACCCCAGTGAAAGACCGTTCAGCGCCAGCCTTTACATACTGTCCTCGTGAGGGACTCTGGGCACGAAACCAGGGAAAAGGTGACCGACCCTCACCGTATGTCCCAGGTGACCAGCAGCAATTCGAGCGGGGCTGTCTCCCTGGGGCTCAGAGACGCGTGTTTGTCACTACACCCGCTGGATGAATCCAACTCAAAGGCAAGACATGGGTGAGCCGAACGCTTCCTAGTTAATATCCCCTGTGCGATACATTGGTGCCATTAAACATCGTGTTCTTTTACCGGTGACATGTTTCAAAGAACAGAATACCTCAAAATACAAATATTTTGACTGCTACCCCGTGTCTCTTATATGCTTACTTTGTTAAAAGTAGAAAATGTTAGTCAAGAAATGATTCATTTCTTCAAGTCAAATAATATGGGAGGTGACGAAGGATGAATGAAGCATTCCATGCAGGGCCCTGGCCGCCTTTAGCTCTACAGAAGTCAAAGATGAACAGAAGCCATATATTCAGCAGGGCAGGAGAGGACAAAAGGAGACCCTGAGCAATCTGGGCCTGGGACCAGAGATGCGCCTCCTACTCCTTTTTCTTTCACTGGCTTTCCCATGCAGCTGTGAGCAAATCACTACAGCTTTCTATGCCTCGGCTTCCCTATCCAACAGCTGGAAATAACTGCGCAAGTACCTTGATGTTAGCTGAGACGCCTGATTCTTTAGCATCCAAGGCTTTGTATACCAAGTTCTCCAAAGTACATTTTTTTCCTCCTGATTCCCTGTTCCCCATACAGACACAAAGAGAAGGGAAGCGAAAGAGTTAAAAAAAAAAAAAGAAAAAAAAGAAAAAAAAAATTTAAATCCAACCCTTCCTTCCCCTCAAATGGACCAGCAGCCTCTAAACCAACTAGTTCTTCCTATTCCCGGAGGTGGCTTCCACAGAAGCATTTTCTTTTACTATGCATCCACTGTAGAGTTTCTTTTCTGCTTGGCTGGGCAATCAGGTATTCAGAGCATAATGTAAATGCTCAGAACACAGAGGCATGAAAACTTGCCAGACAGAAACTCCAAGAGAAGGATTAACATTTCCCCCCCCCTCCCCGTGCTCCCCCGGCCGCTGCCCCCCCACGCCGGCTGCGGCTGCCGAGCCCGACCCCCGCTGGTGGCCCTCAGCTCGGCAAGCCCCTGCTCCAAGCTCCATATTCCTCCGTGCTTGTTGCTGATTTTGTTTTCATATTTAAAAAAAAAAAAAGGCAAAACACAACAACAACAAAAAAAACCCAACCAACAAACCAACAACCTTTATTTCCTGCTTCGCCACGGCGGCCCCGAGAATAGAAGCCTTGACACATCAAATTCTGGGAGCTCACCACTCACCAGGGCTGTGGTTCCTGGTCCAAGCGGTGACGAAGGAGAATCACCTCACAGTCTCTGGAGAGTGGCAGGGCTTGGCTGCAAAGCTCGCCCTGCGCCGATGGGCTTTTTGAGTTCGCTCTGTTCCAGAGCGAGTGCCGAGGCAGAGAAATTAGGGAGGGGAGAGGTGGGAAGGAAAATCACTGGAGCCTCTTACGATCAAACTTCCACTAAGCAAGAGGAAATGTCTTATAAATAAACAACAGCAACAGAAACAAAAAAATCCATCCCGTCCTGCCAGAGGAATGTACATTATTGTCTCTCGACGGAAAACTTTACACCACACCAGAAAGCAAGAAAGCAGCCATGTCTCCTGAAGCTACCCTCCCTTGGCAGGGGGGGTGGGGGTGGGGGTGGGTTTGAAGGGGGTGTGGAGGGCAACGCGAATTTAAAAAAAATCTGGGGAAGTTCGTGAGATTTCACAGTAGACAAACAAAACTGTCCAAATTCAACAGATGTCACTATGCCAAGGTTTCACGCAGTGCTAAATTTCTTTAGATCTGATCATCGCTCCGCCATTAGGACGGATTCAGGGAGGAAGTTCAAGGCAAGGGGAAGGAGGAGAAGGTCACAGTATGTATCTGTGTGGGTCTAGATGTGTACATCTATATGTGTACAGTTATTTATGCATAATACAAACATTTTATGATGCATATTTATAAGAATATTTCCATATATGTATTTAAAAACCCGAGGTACATGAACACCTCTTCTCTCATACCTCCCCATAAACATTGAGATTCACGGGCTGGAGCTCCAATGCCTTTGTTTTCATCTCACAAGACTGCAACTGTAGTCTCCTTAAAGCTAACATGTTATCGTACCGCAGCTCACAAGTGACATGAGTTTGGCGATTTCAGTACAGTCCCTAGTTTTGCAAAAAAAAAACTATTGCATGATTTGGCACAACGCACCGCAAATAGCAGTCTCTTTATGAGGAGCTACAGATGGCAACTGAAAGAGTAATTCAAATAATTTATCAAGCACATTTGGAGACCTAGGATGGGGGATGGCCCAAGTCTACGAGAAACCAGTATGCTACAAGTCATTATTAGGGAGCTTATTAAACCTGCCTTGCTTGTGCAGCGTTAGAAGATCACAGATTGCTGATGAGAACCGAGATGCCTGGCAATGCTGTGTTTTGGGTCATTGCTAGGAAAGCGGAGTGCAGCAGGTGAGGACCTACTTCGGAAGAGAAGTGGGATAAAAGACTAAAAGATCAGGAGATGACTGGAAATATCCTGGCGGTCTCAATCTGCACTTCATTTCTCAGGGACACTTCCATTTGAGACAGAGCTGCAGTGCCAAATGCCTATAGTGCCCACCCCAAAACTCAGCTTCCCAAAATCTCAAAAAAATTGCCTAGTCTGTCGAATTCCTGAGGACTACCGTATTCGCAAGACACAAATGAAAACATGTTTTTTAAACTAATTAGTTTTACATCTGTGTGTTCGTGCTGGCGAAGCAATGCTGTCATAAACTCTTGTTAGTGACAATCAGTCTACGATGCAGGTGGATAAGGCAGAGGCGAGCTTAAGATTGACGTATGGTTGAAAATAAAAACCGAGAGCCTTTAATGCAAAATTTATAGTAAATCACAGCTCCTCCAGGCTCAGTTCTTTTGCAGAAGCTATTGTTAAAGAATTCCTACATCTACAATACCAAGGTGATCTTAATAAAAAAAAAAAACGGAGGAAGCATTTTCAAGAGACTTCTTAAGACAGAGCAGTAGAATTGACAACAGTGATACAGCACCGGGGGAGCTGTGGGAAGGAGGGGAGACTTATCGATTGTACCAGACTCACTGGCAAATTGTAAATCTGACCATCTAGCTCATACACGCGGATACCAAAGAGGTCCTGAGCCTGGAAGGACTTTGGGCAACAGAGGGAAGCTGTCAGCTTAAGAGGTCTCTAAGAACTGCTTTGCTCATTTACAGATCAGATCATCATTCACCTCTCAATACCTGTATGTTTACCAGCATTGCCAGAAATACTTACGAAAACTGAGACAAACTAGAGCTCCTGCAAGTGAAACCTTATTACTGAAAGGTGCCCAGAGATCCAGGTGCTCAGAGAGCAGCGCGGTGCGCAAAGGATAATGGAACAGAGTTTGAAAAAATAATTCCTGTCCATGCCGATGAAAACCTTCAACATTCCTAAGCAGGCAACACAGCAGGCTGATCAACTGACCTTAGGTTCCCAATATCTTTAGGAGATTGACATACATGGAAGCGAGGGCCCTCTGTGTTTAATAAGCCATTCGCTAAGCAGTCCAGAGATCAATAGCAGATATTAAATTAAGCGCTCTGGCATTCTTATTATTTAGTATTATTAAGCATCAGGGATGGGGGATGGCTGCACTATAGACACAGAGAGCAGAGAACCAAATGAAATCTTCTATTAAAATAAAAAAATAATCCTACAAAGTTTCTGAAAAATTAGACTAAACAAAAAAACCACATGCAACAAACAGATCACACAGTTGTGATCAAAATCTCAGCAAATTCCAACTGTCTGCCTGTCTGCACAGACTATTTCCATTACAGATTTCAGGAGACTGAACCGTGCCATTCTTGTTTCACTACCATTAACAGTGGTCGCAGCCTCAGAACTGCAAAATAGTAAGAGCCAGGAGGACAATCATTTTCCTCCGATTTTTTCTTTTGACATTTCCCATTTGTGCCCTTTCTCAAAGTTTTAATTTGATAAAGGCACTTTTCAGCCTGTCTTTTAACAGGTCACTAATAACTTGGGATGCAAGATCTCATATTTCATTTTTTGCTGCTGCCACCACTAAATATTTCATTTACCTTGAGTACAGCAGACCACTCTGGAAGGTTGTTTTTTTTTTTCTGTCCGGAATACTGTTTACAGACTAGTTTTTACAATTCATTATTTGCATTAGGCTAGTTTGATCCTACCTGTTAAAAGTAAAAGCAACAGACTGCCTACAGAAATATTTTCATTGTTTATGTAGCTTGGTAAGGCAACTGTACTGACGCTCCTTCTTCTTGGGACCTGTACTCAAATAACTGGAAGTCTTGGAGGTGGTACCTAACTAAAACATGTTTTCCCTATATAATATTTTATAATATTTGTAACAGTGTTACACACACAAATATAAATGTATACATCTGTACACACATACATACATAAATCAAATCTTCAGAGTTTTATTTCTACCTCCTGACTTGGCTGTTAGCCCTTGAACCAGATGTCTGAGTGTGTTTGGCTACAATTCTACATATGCACACACACAAAATACAGAGCTAAACAGAATCCTTTCAAAAACAACAGCACAACCTAAGGGTTTCTCTGCCTGCCTTGCATCAGTCCAGAGAGAACGAGCCTCAAAAAGGCTGATGCTCTCCCCCATCTCGGCAAAGAAAGGGGGGGAGAAACCCAGCAGAGACAAAGAAAGCGCTTGGAGACCCTTTTCTCTCCTCCCCTCCATGCACCCCTCCACGCAGCTAAGGCTCTGTGCCCAGAGAAAGGCCACGCTGTGACCAGACCTCGGGAAGCAGCTGCCGATAAGCACATGAAGGTTAATTCTGCTTTTTGCTCCATTAACCTCCGCTCCACCTTGGTGACACCCTCGAGGAGGAAAGCTAGCAAGACGGTGCGGGCAGGAGCGGCGGGCACGTGCGGCAGGCCAGGCAGCACTACAAGGGGACTCGTACCGTGATCAGCTGCCTCTGGATCCTGGGCTTCACAGGATTTGGAGACTAGTTTCCTTTGCTCCTGCCGGTCCTGCCCTCGGCAGCGAACACTGGCAGGATCTCTGCAAGGGAAGCTTCATGGCAGTTCCCTGTGGCTTTCCCCTCTGCTATAAGCTCCTCTGTGCAGAAGATACACAGACTTTGGCAGTGGGTGCAAATAGATGAGATGAACGGAGAGAGATGAGAGAAACCTAGTGGTAAAGGTTTCTCCAGACGTAGTGTCTCTATCTATAAATATTCTCCTAGTGTCCTCCAGATGCAAACACAGAGTTGAGATTTTTGTTGTTTTCCTGTTTAGTACAAAGCAATTAAAATGTAACAACATCTCAAAATCTTCCTTTATTAAAAAAAATAGGTCATGGACACAGAAGCAGTCAGTCATGGTTTGGAGCGGGCAAGCAAACAATTTTCATTTGATGGTGCCCTTGTTTTTGTAACTAGCTTTTCTGCTGTGACCTGCTATACTTACCCTGTCTGCTGCGCTAACCAGCAACATGCCTTTTTAATCTGCCTTCCTGGGGTCTGCATTTGATTACAGCATTCATGTTCTATTTAGATTCTTTTGAATCATGCCCTGTGGTGCTAGCACGAAAGGTGTTATTTATAAAATGAAATTCTGTTGTATTGCAACTTGGATTCAAAGAGGACAAGTAATATTAAATACTTACTTTATTTAATAATATCTTGGATTTATTAACTCAATTTCATTACAAGATTAGAGACGGTAACCTGGAGGGGGTTATTAACTAATAAACAGGCTTCAGGCAACTTCACCCCATATAAAATAAAATAAATAAAAAAAAGCCATATATATGCATTTAAATCACTTCTATTTTGAGGGCCCAGATACACACCTCCAGCTCAAAAGAACAGCTTTCTTCATAAATAGCATTGCAGAGAGCTCGTGGCTGGAACTCGCTAAGCTCACGGTGCCTTTAGGACAACAGGCATCCGTATACAACAGCTATCCCAAGTGACCGACCCTATTTACTTGGTTGCATCACATGTGGGACGAAGTCTACCACTCAGCTTTGACAGAACTAATGCAGGCTGCAGTTACTTCAAACCACTGTGGGCAGCACACCAGAAACCATGAAACTCTGCCAACCTGTCTGACCCTCCTTGACTTACTCAGCACTGCAAGGCTCACGTTTGTGAGCTATTCCACAGCTTTTACTCTCCCAGCATCAGTCCTGCCCCATTGCAGGACGGACCACAGGAGACACACCTCAAGCATTTGGGGAAACCTGTAGGCAACGCGCTACTTCTCCCCTAAACAAGCTCCTAAGCTATCAAAGAGCTTCTCTTCGCAGAAGGAGAGGACACAGAAAGTTCCTGACTTTCTACACAGTATGATAGTATTCTGATACTTGGCTCTTCATGGTAACTTAGAGTACATTTAAAACCAGTGCATATTCTATTTAGTCGGATACTGCACAACTAGCAGTTGTGATCACTTCACTGCCATCATTTCACCTAGCAAGCTGAAGCATGTTTGTCAGCATCTGTCCTAGTTATAGTGGCTGGGACCAGTTTATCACTGTGTGGTTGTAACTGGAACTGTGTATTCTATACCCTCTCTGCCATCCATCGTGAACTGTTACTGATGCACTGTTTGCAGCAGCT